>CM029671.1:8279570-9479570 GCA_017311315.1 Dendrocalamus latiflorus | reverse complement strand
AGGATTAGGCAACATTTGATTGGTGGATTGAATAATTGATGATATTCATTGTTTGGAGTTCTAGACAGCAAACCATATAGAGAGTGTATGATTGGTGGATTAATTAAATGATGTCGCTCTCAGTTTAGAGTATTAGACAGTAATCAATGTAGAAGGAATCAGGTCGGTGGATTAGTTAAATGATGGCACTCGATGTTTGGAGTCTTAGACAGCAATCAGTAAGGGAAGTGTGTCTTTGGTGGATTAAGTTAATTATGGTAATCGCCGTGTGAAGTTTAGGCAGTAATAACAACACTATGGTTAAATAACAATAATGCTGCTAAAAGCGATTTTTGGCAAATAAAATAACCCGAGCCTCTCCTTTGACAAGCCATGCATACTATTTATTTGCATTCTATGTATTGGCTCGCGGAGCACGGGGTTGGAGTGCTCACACTCGCTTTTGCGACAGAATTCAGAATCAGGAACCAAATCACCTCACCTCAGCGACAAGATTGGACAAGCAGGTAGAGAAGATGAAGATGTCAAGGGTTAGGTCGCGCACCTCCAGTTGGCTGCCTGTGGGCATGTCCTGAAGGTCCCACCTGTGTGCTTCGTTCTTCCGCTGCTGCAATTTATTGATTTTGGCCTGACCGGCCCATGAGTAAGTCTATTACTATATTTACGCTTCCGCAAGATATGTAATTTGATGTCCATTACTGTAACTGTGTGCACTATCTACTGATCCAGGGAATAGTGCAGCTAAACACAGAGGAATCCAGATTGTAAAACCTGGGTCCTTACAGGGATGGTATCAGAGCATATCGACTGCAGGTCGTGACCTAGTTAGCCTGGCCGTTAGTTTCATGACTAGAATTATTTCTTAAAAATTATAATTTCCAAAATTATAAGTAGTATTGCTCAATCTCATCTCTGTTAGATGATTCCCTCTTACTATATGCTGCCCTGGCCATTTTTACATCCGAGGCTCTCTTATCCCGAATTCAAAATAATAAAAATCTGGCACTTACTTTGTACACTCTCTTTGAAAACTTTCCTTGGGCCAAAGTCACAACTCTTAAATTAGAAACTCATTTTTTTAAAAAATATTTTATCTTTGGGAGGATCATTATCAAAATTGATTAAAAAAATTCAGTTTTCAAACTCATTTATTTGGTAAACCTGACCCTCCAAGGAAATTTTTGTAAGTTCAACTACTGGCCAAAAAAATGTTCCAAAAATTCACTTTGGATTCCCAAATAGTTAAAATAAAGTTATTTGTCGAAAAAACTTTTTCCTAAAAAGGATCTTGTGTTTCAAAAATAAAAGCCTAAGGGTAAACCTTGAGGTTTGGCTTTTTTAAAAGAGTTATTTTAGTAAATGCCTATTTCCCATATTAGGTTTTATTACCCATTGTTAGAAAAAAGGGGCTTCTTATCCATAATAATAATATATATATATATACATATCCATTTTTGCCACACAGTTTCAAAAAAATGATGATAATACAAGAATGAGCACTGATATCAAGCAAACCACCTCCAAATACTTCCTCTTCGTTTTATCAAGTAAATAAATAAATTTTAGAGGAATGGGTCAGACCAGGCCAGTCGGCCCAGCCCAACCCCATTCCCCGCGCCATCCCATCAGCCAGCCCAGCTACTCCCCTTCGCACTGTGCTTCTTCTTCACAGAGCCATCTCCCCCGCTCTCTCTCACTCACAGGCCGCAGCCCCGGCCCCGCGCTCGCCCGTCCCCACAGCCCGGCCCGCACCGCGCCTGCGTTTGGACCAGCGGTCGGCCGCGTCCGGACCGGTGGTCGCCGCCGCCCCTGTCAGCGCCACCCTGGCCCCTGCTGCCCGCCTCTTTTCCCGCTGCTCCGTCCCGTCTCATCACGCGCGCAGGCCATCCCCCTCCGCTCAGCACGCGCGGCGCAAGCAATCGAACTAAATCCGCCCACAGGATCCTCTGCCCTGCAGCTGTCTGCACCGGCCGCCTGCTCCGCTGCTTGCCGATGCGACCGCACGGGCGGCTCCCCGAGGACAGCCCATCCCCGCCACCTATACAAGCCGATGAGGCTTGCAATCACACCGCCACCCTTCCCTCTACCTTCCCCGACGAGCAATCGAACTCCCGTAGCTTCCTTCCCGCCGGCCACCCCTTTCTTCTCCCCTATCTTTGGAGTGGCAAAAAATTGACTACATTCTGTATGATGGCAAATCCTAAAATGCCTACATTTTGAGTGGCATATACTCAATTCGCTCTAAAACACAATGGGTTGTCCAATGCTCTCAACCCCTGGATCTTGATCCAGCATCCACCTTTGCCTTAATGTTTTTTTACGTTACAAAGGATGAAGGATGAAATAAGGAATATGATGAAGACTGAAATAAGGAATTATTCTAATCTGAAAATTAAGTTTGATAAACCTCTACAATATACAGACATAAATAAAGTAAACATATATGAACTCTTACAAATCCAAAAACAAATAGAACTAAAAATTACAGTAAATTTCTCTAAAGTTAGATATTAACTTTTAACTAAAAACTAGATATTACTAAATACGGTGAATTCTGGAGACTGAAATGTAAAACTGTAAACAACATAAGAAAAACACCCTCGCGTGGAGACGAATGCCGGCAATCGCATCGAAGCGGCCAACACGCGTCAGAGGCTCAATCTGATGCTTTTTTTTGGCCCACGCACCCTTCTTGGCCAACGTACATACGCGTACCATCTCGCGCGCTCTCTCTCTCTGTGTGTGTGTATATATACACACACATCTCTACCCTACAAATTGATATGGAGCCTATTTGGAAGTAGGAATTTTGCCGTAATTTCAAAATATATAGTTTAATTCTCGTTGAATCGAAAGAAAACTAGTGTTCCAAAAGGGTCTTAGCTTTAAGGAATAAATCCATATTACAACTTTTAACTATTACAATAGTCTAATTTTTACCTTCAACTACGAAACTGTCACCCTCGCCCTGGTTTCAGTGGTGGTGTTGCCATGTTAGTTGCTAAGTCAGCATGTAGTGCCATGACCAATGGCATCCATTTCATCCTTCTGTTCATCTCTTCCATACAAGTCATTCTAATGACAATAGAAAAAAGGGACCTACCATCTTTCTCACCGGCGTGGTAGGCTGGGCTCGGGCTCGCTGGCGACCTCCACGTACACCTATTGCTGCCGCACCACCACGCCGCCGCGACTGCTTTCCCCGCCGCATCGCCCTTACTGCAGTTCGCGCCCGAGCTACCTCGCGAGTGCGATGCTGCCCCCAGCGTACGCCGCATCCCTGAGTGCCCACCACCACCACTTATCGCACCACACCGCGCCTGTCGCGACTAACGCCCAAGCCAGTCGCCGTCGGACAAGCCAACCATGCTGCTCCCAACAGCCGTCGCCCCTCACTGAGCCATACATGCCTGGTTCCAGGCTTGTAGGTAAGGTCTCTGAGGAAGAAGTAGTGATGATCCGCCACCAGGGTCCTCACTGCCGGCCTCCTCGTCTTGCCTTTTCGTTCTGATCTACAATGGGGATGCTAGCCCCTGTCAAAGGCTCCAAACCGGTGGCTGGGTTGTCCGGTTCGTCACGGTGAAATTTGGAAGATTTCGCTGGTTAGGCACCCAATCCAGCGTGTTGTGGACGAGGAGCAGTAGCGTGCTCGTTCCGAAATCTGGACACATTTGGACCCCTAAACACCCGAAATTTCACTTTTGGCCCCTAAATCAAAAAAATTCTGTTTCTGAACCCCTCCCGACCGCGCGTTCGCGAGCTGGTGCCACGTGTCCCAGACGCGCGGTCGGCGGCGCGGGCGGGCGGGCGGACGCGCGGTGGGCGGCGCAGTCGCGCGGGCGGGCGGGCGGTCGCGCGGGCGGGCGGGCGGACGCGCGGGTGGGCGGGCGGACGCGCGGTCGGGCGGCGCGGTCGCGCGGGCGGCGGGCGGACGCGCGGTGGAGCGGGCGGTCGCGCGGCCGGCCGGGACACGTGGCGCCATCTCGCGAAACGCGCGGTCGGGAGGGGTCCAGAAATGGAATTTTTTTTGGTTTAGGGGCCAAAAGTGGAATTTTCGGGTGTTTAGAGGTCCACATGTGTCCAGATTTCCTCATCTGCTTGGATCTGCGACCAGTTTGATTGATAGTTGATGCACTCAATCATTAAGGAGAAACATAAGGAGGCCATCCCGAGGCCCACGCAGAAGAGGGGAATGGAAGATGATGAGCACACGTCGATGCTACAGCCGGATGATGTGGTCATTCCGGAGAAATATACTAACATTTGCTTTGACCAAATTGAAGAACTTGTTGAGGTATTCAGAAAATAATCGAAGGACATCGTGCACTACAATCTTTCTGTTGCTTACTTTATTTTGGATCAAGTTTGTGCAAAACAATGAATTTCCAATTTTCAGAGCCTTTTACCTCATCGTTGTCTTTGTCTTTAATGGCGGCAGCAAATGCAGTTTACCCGCCCGATGAGCTACCATGGGGACCTCACTCCGGGTGATCCGCTGCACCATGCTGCCGACGATCGCGAACCCCATCCCCCTTCTGCATCTTCCTCTTCTTTGGATCCTGGCACCGTCAACGACAACGAGTGCAATCGTTGTCACTAGTTCCTCTTCCTCTCTCCCGCCACCGCCTACGTCTTCGACGTCCCAGACCGACAGCGAGATGTCCAGCATGCAAGCTTGTTGGCAGCGATGAGATTTTTTTTTCTTTTCTTCGCTGACTTAGCACTTGAGAGAAGATTGTGGTATGCCGCGTCAGCATATACCGCATGGTAGGATGCCACATTATCTAAAAACCATGGTGGTTTAGGGCAGGAGCGGATCCACACCTCGGGCGGCTTTAGTCCGGGGTGTGGAAAAATATCTAGTGTATAGCTTAGGTAAATTCAGTCTAGCTTGGATAATATTTTCGTGGTCCAGCCTAAATAGTTTAGATTATTCCACCACTAAGTCCGTGGTGTAACTAAATTCTGGCTCCGCCACTGGTTTAGGGTAAATAGTTATTCGCACCGGTTTTGATGTATATAGGTGTAAGCTTGACAATTCTACAGTTGAAGGTGAAAATTAGACTTATGTGATAATTTGGGGGCTAAAATGGACTTGTTGCTAGATTTGATTTGAGCCCTGTTAGCCGACTATGCCAACCTTGGTCTGACCCGATTTTTAGAATAGCTTGCAAAATATACTTTTAGAGCAACTCCAACCGGTTCTTTATCCTGCTCTTCATTGTATATTTACCTAATATGACTCAAGAAATGGACTCCAACCGGTTCTTTATCCTCCTCTTCATTTTTATCGAGTCGCTATTTTCTCCCGGCCGCTAGCTAGATTTGGCGAGCGCCTCCTCACTCGCTTCTCAAATAGCTAGGCTATTGGAATGCTAACTCAAATAGAGAGCTGAAAATAATAGCTAGCCTCTTCATCCTAGGAAATAGAGAGGGAGAAATGACTAATAGGATTGAGTTGCTCTAAATATTGGCTACGGTGGGGCACTGGTTGCCCCAAACATCTCTAGGCTTGGGCATAATTTCTCTGCGTTATAAAGAGAGACTATGCAATTTGCTATGCATTCCGAGCACATGTTGATTATTCAGTTAAAACCTAACGCTTCGAATTCAGTGCTCTAGGATGGACTATGGAACGGTACTACCCAAAGACGTAACCTGTCAAGCGCTGGCACTGTTAAATTCCTGAGTAATCAGTACTGGTAGGTAGGTTATGATTTACGGCTTTTGGTCATAACGTGAGTATTTATACAAATAAATTAAATACTAATAAATCGTTTAAAAAAACTGTTTTAATAAACTACTTCAAAACAATGATAAAAATCCATTCCGTTTATTTGTTTGCTTAGGGAAAACTAAAAATGGATGGCGTCATTGTGACAACTGGGGGTTCTGTGTAGTACAGGCAAAAAAGTGATTGGTGCGCCTGCTTAACGGCCTGAATCTCAAACTCTGAAGAGAAAAAGTACGATGGATGCGCCGGCTGGGTGAAAGTCAATGTGGATGGGGATTTCTCAGAGCATAACGCTGAGGATGAATTGGTGTTATAATCGGGGATGATCATGGCAAGGTTATTCTCTCCTCTTGGCGTGTCATCTTCAATGCGTCAGACGCAGAGAAGGTTGAAGCCCTTGGATGCAAAGAAGGCTAATAATAGATCTAGGATCCACTTCATTCTTCAGGAGGGCTTGGAATTTGCTGGAAGAAGCCCGAATTTCGCCGTTCGGCACGCATTCGAAGAGCGAGCAAAACGCTGCTGCCCATGAGCTCGCACAACTAGCTGAGCGCTCGAAGCACCCTGCGGTGTGGCGTTAGCATTTTCCTGTTTGTGTTGAGCGCATAATTGCTCAAGATTGTCTCAAATGATGAGTAATTAATCAAGCTCTCTTTTCCTAGAAAGAAAGCAACGACACCATTGTGCCACCATCACTATGGATTGTTGGATCACAGAAGAACGTGTGAGAGTCACCCTAGCACTGTATTGTAGCAGTTTCCTGTAGCTATTGATCTAGTGCATCTTTTTTTATCCAACGGATGGGAATGAGCTAATGGAAGGGCACCGTAGCTCTATGATGCACATCCAAAGACGACCGTAGCCTTGATTTTTATCCTATGTGTTCTTGAGGTAAACGCACGACACAGAGAGTTCTGTAACACGTCAATTCTGACTTCAGATCCGCGTGTGCCACCGACCTCGGAATTCAGATCGGGAGCAGAGAGACATGAAAAACTAGAGTTGAAAAAAAATGGTCAAGAGAGGGTAGGGGAGAACGGTGAGTGAAGGATCCGAATTCTCTGCAGCACAGCAGAGGCACTATTGCAGCACAGCTATGAGTCTGCTACAGTACTCGATTTACTGTGGACGAAAATTTTTATTTTGCGTTGCCACTGTAGCACTTGGCCTGAGCCATTGGATTTCGATTGCATGGTTGAGAGATGCTCCTAGGAGCATCAATAATGAATTTTTTGTACGGATAATTCATTTTTTATTCGAAAATACATAATATATCCGCGGAAAATGTTTTTACAAAAATAGGCTCCAGTCGCCCCCCATTGGGCGACTGCCGCCTTTCGCCGAACCGGGAGGCGACATTTAGGGAATGTGGGAACCGTTCAGCGAATCAATGGTATCGCCTGAGCGTTGGGCGACTTATTCCAGTCGCTGTACGATTGGACGACTGGAATTGCAGTCACCCAACGGTAGGGCGACAGGGGGGGTTATTTATTACAGCATAGTCGGCCGCCCACTACCACCTACCACTTTTTGCCCTCATTCTGCGCACAGAGAAGAAACGAGAGAAGAAGAGGAGAGGAGGAAGGGGCACTCATTATGCGAGAGAAGAAGATGAGAGGAGGAAGGGGAAGAAAAGGAGGGGGAGAAGAGAGGAAGGAGGGGAAGAAAAGGAGGGGAGAGGAGGATAGAGTTGGAGGAGGAGGTGAGGGAGGAAGGAGGAGTAGAAGCTATTCCATCCATTTGGATCCAGGTATTTTTTTTGATTATGTTGTATTTGCACTATTATTTAGATGAAATGTTGGTGTTAGTAAAAATTGTAGATGTAGAAAATGTAGTACAATTTTAGTATGAAAATATTAGTGTCAAAAAGTTGTAGTATACATTTTGTAGTATGGAACATTTTGTAGTATAGAAATTTTAGCACCCTTTTTAGTATAGAACGTTTAGTTTAGTGTTGTACGATGTTATTTGACATGTCGTAAATTTCAATCATACATGCAGGCCTACATCATCAATGGCCACTACATTGAGAGAGTGTATTATGGTGCTGGAATTATTCGTGAAGGTCCGAATGGTGTGGATTTGAGTGATTTTTCGCAAGTCACTCTCGTACTTCCGGATGACGAGAATGCTCGAATGACAGATGTGCAGCATTGGTTGACCCAGAGTTTTTCATTGGACCCCGAGGTGTGCAGCGTCGTTGTGCAAGGGCTTTGGAGCCGGTCTCCCACGGACATTAGATGGGAGTTGAAGACATTGGTGCGCTCTGCTTCGTGGAAGGGCTTTGTGCAAGGGTGACGGCGCCGTGGATACGAGTGTGTCCTGCTTGTGCAACCGTGCTCACTACAAGCAGCTGCGCAAGCTCGTGCGTCCGCCTATGCTTCGGGAGGTGCTAACAGCTCGGGCGGGCCGAACGTTGGCGGAGCTGATAAAGTTGCTCGTGATGAAGGCAATGCGGTACATGGAGGAGAGTTACAGCCGTCAAGCTATAGAGAGGGAATTGTGCAAGCCGATGCGGTACATGGAGGAGAGTTACAGCCGTTAAGCTATAGAGAGGGAACTAGGCAAGCTGATGAAGGAGAGCATAATGAGTATATCGTGCAGCAGATGGAATCTGATGACCAGAGGGCATGGGATGAAGAGCAAGCTGTAGAGGATGACGAGGAGGACAGTTCCGATGATGAAGAAGTTCCTATCCCCAGGAATGGAACCGGTTTAATGCGGAGGGTGTTTCCGCACATGATGAGCACGAATCACCATGGGAGTATCATGAGATAGAGGTTCGGTTGCATGCTATGTTTGCTGACAAGGAAGCGCTGCAGGATGCCATCAAGCTTTAGGCCCTTTCAATGCAGCAGACATTTCGCGTTGTCAAATCAAGCCAGGAGCAGTACACTGTGAAGTGCGAGCAGGCTGGTTGTCCTTGGAGGGTGCACGCATGTAGACCCAAGTATGAGACTCACTGGATTGTGTCCAAGGTGGAGCCACACTCCTGCATTCTAAACACTGTCTTGGCGAGGCATCGTAACCTGACGTCTGGATTTATAGCCAATTTGATGTATGGGGAGATAGTGGAGAAGAAAGATATTGCGGCCACGCATATTGTGGTAGCTATCGAGAATAAATTCAAGTATAAGATTAGCTACGCGAAGGCGTGGCGTGCAAAGCAAAAGACGTTGGAAAAACGTTTTGGCACTTTCGAGGCGGCGTACGACAACCTTCCTCGTATGCTTAAGGTGTTGCAGCAAAGGAACCCGGGCACGTACCAACGATGATGCAGCCCAGCCCCCCCACTGGATGCAGCACAATTACTAATTGGCAATTAGCCCAGCTGCCCAGCAGTCAGTGACGGCGAGGCTTCGTATTTCTGATTTCAGGAGAAGCAGGCGAAGCGACGCTTAGTATTTCTGAGTGGGGAGTCCGCGTCCGCCGTCCGCCCGCGCCCGGCAAAGTGCAAACCATACCCATACTCCGCGGCTCCAAGCCTCCGATGACGCCGTCCGCGGTCCGCCCGTCCCCGTCAGGTAATCTGATCTCTTATCTCTATACGGTCAAGTAATTATTCCACAGTCAAGTAATTTGATGCACATATCATACTGACCAATATGCAAATACCATATTGCATTATTTGTTGCAAGTTGCGACACAGTGACAGGCAGCCAGATTCAAGAGTTTACAATGATAGATAGCCGTAATTACAGAACGTCGTTTCTGCAGGAAGATGCTTCCACTTTGTTTCGACAAGGTCTTTATTTTTTGCCCCGTTTTCAAGCATCAACTAGTTATTTTCTGCCTCGTTTTCAAGCATCAACTAACATAGCATATTATTCACACAAAAGCAGTACGCAAGCAACCTGAATAATAAATAAAACAAGGACCACATATGTACATATTGTTCTAACATGAGCTTAGCATGGAATGAAACCATCAATCATCTTCATCATCATTGTCATTGTCATTGTCATCATCTTATAGCTTGGAATGAAATCATCAACCATTTCCATCCTCATCATCACAATGAGGAGCTCACCCAAGGGCAAAGTAATCCATCGTCTTCACTTGTAGGTTTAGCACCAAAGTATCAGCCTGAACAATTTAGGCAAGGGCAAAGTAATCCAACGTCTTCACTGGTAGGTTTAGCACCGAAGTATCAGCCTGAACAATTTAGGCAAAGTGCTTGTTCAGTTCTTTATACTATGGGAACATGGGATTAAAAGTTAGGTTCCACGTTCCAATCAGCCCCTCTGAAAAGTCAACGACATATTATAGAGTTCACCTAGCATAGAGATCATAGGCCATACCTCCTTGTTGTGGCTACAGACCAAACAGAGAGAGATGGTAGTGGAGAGTGATGAAGATGAATGTAATGGCCTGGGTCCTCCCCATGGCTTGTACTCATATATATATACACATGAGTGCTTTTACAGTTATGCCCTTACATCTGGTTATCCCCTCTGGGGCAGTTATGTCATTACACATGGCCTATTCTGGGCCTTATAATCTCCTACCAGGCCTGCTGGGCTTAGGTGGGGGCCACCCATACGACAGGAGCCTCTCATGGTGAAGGGCTTCACAGGGCCGAAGCCATGCTGCCGAGTCCTTTGGCCCCCTCCGTCCCCTGCGGCCTGTGAATTTCGCCAAGCTTGTGGCTGGGGAGCCTGAGGTCTGGGATGTAAGGTGCCTTATTGCAGCAGACGCGCACGCTCCGTCGTAGGCGCACGCGCTCCGTCCGCGCGTGCTCCGTCCCCTACCCCTCGAACGGGTGGCAGCGGAGGCTGGCGCCTAGCTTGACGTAGACGCGCGCGCGCTCCGTCCCCTACCCTTCGAACGGGTGGCAGCGGAGGCTGGCGCCTAGCTCGAAGTAGACGCGCGCGCTCCGTTCCCTACCCTTCGAACGGGTGGCAGCGGAGGCTGGCGCCTAGTTCGAAGTAGACGCGCACGCGCTCCGTCCCCTACCCTTCGAACGGGTGGCAGCGGAGGCTGGCGCCTAAGTCGAAGCCGAGGCGCGCGCGCGCTCCGTCCCGTACCCCTCGAACGGGTGGCAGCGGAGGCTGGCGCCTAGCTCGACGTAGACGCGCGCGCGCTCCGTCCCCTACCCTTCGAACGGGTGGCAGCGGAGGCTGGCGCCTAGCTCGAAGTAGACGCGCGCGCTCCGTTCCCTACCCTTCGAACGGGTGGCAGCGGAGGCTGGCGCCTAGTTCGAAGTAGACGCGCACGCGCTCCGTCCCGTACCCTTCGAACGGGTGGCAGCGGAGGCTGGCGCCTAAGTCGAAGCCGAGGCGCGCGCGCACTCCGTCCCCTACCCCTCGAACGGGTGGCAGCGGAGGCTGGCGCCTAAGTCGAAGCCGAGGCGCGCGCACTCCGTCCCCTACCCCTCGAACGGGTGGCAGCGGAGGCTGGCGCCCGAGTCGAAGCCGAGGCGCGCGTGCTCCGTCCCCTACCCCCCGAACAGGTGGCAGTGGAGGCTGGTGCCTAGCTCGAAGTAGACGCGCGCGCTCCGTCCCCTACCCTTCGAACGGGTGGCAGCGGATGCTGGCGCCTAGCTCGAAGCAGACGCGCGCGCTCCGTCCCCTACCCTTCGAACGGGTGGGAGCGGATGCTGGCGCCTAGCTCGAAGTAGACGCGCGCGCGCTCCGTCCCCTACCCTTCGAACGGGTGGCTGCGGAGGCTGGCGCCTAGCTCGAAGTAGACGCGCGCGCTCCGTCCCCTACCCTTCGAACGATCCGCTGCCTAGCTCGAAGTAGACGCGCGCGCGCTCCGTCCCCTACCCTTCGAACGGGTGGCAGCGGATGCTGGCGCCTAGCTCGAAGTAGACGCACGCGCGCTCCGTCCCCTACCCTTCGAACGGGTGGCAGCGGAGGCTGGCGCCTAGTTCGAAGTAGACGCGCGCGCGCTCCGTCCCCGCGCTGAGATTGGGGCTTGGCACTGGTATGGTTGCGCTCCGGGGCTGTTGTGACCTTGCAGTCTGGTAGTGCGCTTTTAATGGCAGCTGGAATCACGCCGACGCCTGGCCTGGCAGAAGTCAGGCTGTCGCGTCGTGCAGTCTGCCATTCTGCAGGTGGGGCACGTGGCGACTCACGACTGGCGCGTCGTGGGATGTGGGCGGTTGCGTGACCGCGGCCGTTCGCCTCGTCTCCCGAGAAGTTGGACGCGTGTTGAAGGCGTGGGGGCGTTGTGTGCTGGTTGGCCACCTACCCGGCGCGGCCCTCTTGGCCCCGGCGGTTCTTCTTTCCAAATCTTGGGCAGCCGAATCGCTGCGAATTTGAACTGTCTGTGCGTTGAGCCGTGTGACAGGCGAGCGGCCTTTATAAGGTGCTAGTGTTGAGGTGGAGGCACCCTTTCTTGCTTGGCTTTTTGATCTGCCGCCTTGCTTCCGCCCGTGCTAATTGTCGCGCCAGTTGCTCCTTTCCCTGCTTCTTCTTCCCTTGTCGCGAAGAGCGATGGCTAGCCACGACGACGCCACCTACCATCCCCGCAGCGGTTCCTTGCCTAGCCAGGGCGAGGTGTCCCATCCTTCCAAGGAGTACAAACTGGTGCCGCGGGGGAGCTCGCGCGCCAACAAGTGGTGGAACGCCATGGAGCACTCGGGAGGCTGCTGCTCCCGTGTGCTGGAGAAGAGCCGCATGACTAAAGGGATGCTGCAGCGACTCGTGGATGAGGGGAAGATCGTGGATCGCAATGGGGCTCACCTACCCCGCCGGGACGAGACGGAGCCGAAGCCCGGGGCAATGGAGGCAATCGTTTTTGTCGCGTTCTTCGACGCCGGCCTTCGAATGCCCTGCACGTTGTTCGTGGGCGAAGTCCTGCGGGCCTACAAGTTGGAGCTAGCCCAGTTGATGCCCCACGCGATATTCCGCCTAGCTGTCTTCACGTGAGCGATGCGGACAGAGGGGTGGCGTCCCAGCGCGAGCTTATTCGCCACCCTGCACGACGCACAGTGTCGACCCAGAAAGGTTAACGGGGCGATGTCCAACTTCGGCGGTGTGGACTTCGTGCTCCGGGCGTCATGCGCGACGTTGTTCCCTGTGCTAGCCTCGTCGGGGCAATGGGCGTCCGGCTGGACTCGGCGGTGGTTCTATTACACCGTGACCGACAAGAGCGGAATGCAGTGCCGAGGTGGGCCGATCTCGTTTAACAGTACGCCGATTCTGAACGCGGAGATCGACGACACGCGAAAGCTACAGAGTCTTGTCGGTGTCACCCGTCGAATGAGCGTGCGCGACCTAGCCGAGGAGTTCACAATGTATGGGGCGGCGCCACTCTCCTCCCGGGGGAAGTATGTTGGACAGAACGGCCCCCGTGAGGACGGGTTTAATCCATCCGTATCTCGCCTGCTTCCGCCCTCCGCTCCTTGTAAGTCGCCCAGCACGCTTTACGTGCGCCGTTGTGTCTGTTTGGTTTCCGCCTGACTGACGTGATCTCCTGCGCAGTGCCTCGGCTAGAAGATGCGGAGCGCGCGGTTGCGGCGCTCCTCGGCCCGTACACGCTTAAGGAGCACCAGGCTCGGGAGGCCGCAGTCAAGGCGGCTAAGCAGGGGCGGGTAAACCGCACCTGCGAGGCTGTGGGCATTACCGTGCCCGAGCGCGCGGTGCCGGAAGAGCTTCCCGCCGGGACTCCGGGCACTCAGGACGGCGATAGCCCTACGGGGGTGTTATCTTCGCGACGCCGGGCTCGTTCCCCGGCTGCCGTATGCGACCCGGTAGCCCCCCCGGCGGCTAGCGCAACTGAGACGGGGCGTGCGACCGGCGGTGGGCCTGGCCATACTGCTTCGGAAGGGCGCACCGCCTCGGATCCCCCGGCACCTTCTGCCGACGCCCACGAGCCCGTGCTCGGGCTCGCGGCCATCGCTGAGTTGGAACTCGTCAATCCGGGGGGTGGCGTCGTTCCTGGCGAGAAAACCACGGTTGAAGGTGCGTTATCAACCGCAGCAGCCGACGAGGGCGCGCCCCCTACAGAGGAAACCGTGGGGGCGACGGTAACCGGAGCTGGTGCTGCCGTGGAAGAATCGCCTGTGCCACCGCAGGCGAAACGCCCTTGGACTCAGTCCCCGCCGCCAGCGAGGGGTCGATACGCCGTTGCGGGGCCTTGCCGCGGGATTACGGCGTCTGGCGCGGCTGGGAGGACCTTCTCTCCGACCGTCGAGGCGCCCGCCTCCCCCTGGGTGGTCGAACCAGCGCCACTTCCTACCGCGACGAGGGGCGCAGGAGGTAGGCGTGAGTCCCTTTCTTCACTTGACTTCGCGAGACTTTCTCCGATCTGCTCGCTCATTCCGCCAACATCAGACGAGACGAAGTCTCCCGAACGCGACGAAGGATCGAGCAGCGGAGGTATGCGCGAAGTCGGAAGCCTTGTGCAGGGTGCCCCGCAGGTGTCCGCCGTTGTTGATGTGGCGGTGGCCTCGGCAAATCCTGGCGCGTTGGGGCCGGGGCTCGCTCGCTCGGACTTCCTCCCTCGCTCGGAGATATTTTGCGACCTCACCGCAGCCGCAAAGCGGGCCGACAACGGCCTCGACCGAGAGATGTTGTCGTCATGCGAGCGGGACCTCCTAGCGCTCGTGCTGCAGGCCTCCGAGATGAGGGTAAATATGTGCGCTTCCGCTTTGTAAGGTACTGCTGGACGCCTGCTAATTTGTTGTTTTTGCCAGACACTTGCCCTCAGCCGGTCCTTTGACGAGGCCCGCGTTCGGGAGCGGAGGGCTCTGGAAGCCAGTCTTCGTGAAGCAAGCAATGCCCTCGCAGCGAAGGATGAAGAACTTCGCGCGCTGAAGGGCGCCATGGCGGCCGCGGAACTCGAGGCCACGGAAGCCAAGTGTGTCGCTGCTGAGGAGCGTGCCGCCTTCGTGCAGCAGATCGCCGTCCTGGAAAGGAAGAACGCCCAGCTGGTGGAGTCTGCTGCCGAGAATAGCCGCGCCCTGGAAAATGCGTCCACGTCGGCGTGGCGGGCCATGGAGTCTCTGAACCAGGCCCCCCGAGATCTGTGCATCAGAGTGCTAGACACTACGCACGGGCCGGAGGCCCTGTCGGAGACGCTCGGGCTGATTGAGGAGGGGGCCGGCGTTGCTCTTCGTGGCGCCAGAACGTTTGGCGAGCACTGCGGCTATGTTGGTGCGTGCTTCGCCCTCGCCCTGCTTCACACTCGTGGGTGTAGACATACCCTTGAGCTAGCAAATCCTCAACTGGATCTTCCCGACCGACCAGAGGTCCTGTCGGACGCCATCCGCTCCATCAGGCCTAGCCTGTAGAACTTCCATCAACGGATCTGGGGCGGCTTTGGGGAAGGTGTAGCGAGGGTCACCGTGCAGCAAACGCTGCATGGGGAGGGGGGACCTCCTCCAGTGGCTCGAAAGGATCCTTCAGCGTCGCGGCGATGGCGGCGGTTTGGCCGCGCCAAGGCTGAGCGGTTGATCGGGTAGGGCAGGGGGATGATGTACTGGTTCTTACGCTTGTAACCATGTAACCCCTTTGCTTTTGCAATGAATCCGAGTAGTACCTTATTCTTGGCGCTACCTGCCGCCGAACGCGAAGGGGAGAAGACCTCCGCACCTTGTTTATACTCCGTAGAGCGCGCAGGGAGGGCATCCGCGTCTTATTCAAAGTCCGGAGACTTGCGCGTGCGGAGGCGGATCTCAACGCTATGGCTTATTTAAAGTCCATAGACTGGTGTGCGCGGAGGCGGACCTCGACGCTACGACTTCCTTTATAGTGCGGAGACTCGCGCGTGCGGAGGCGGACCTCAACGCTACGCCTTATTTAAAGTCCGTAGACTGGTGCGTGCGGAGGCGGACCTCGACGCTACGACTTCCTTTATAGTCCAGAGACTCGCGCGTGCGGAGGCGGACCTCAACGCTACGTCTTATTTAAAGTCCGTAGACTGGTGCGTGCGGAGGTGGACCTCGATGCTACGACTTCCTTTATAGTCCGGAGACTCGCGCGTGCGGAGGCGGACCTCAACGCTACGTCTTATTTAAAGTCCGTAGACTGGTGCGTGCGGAGGCGGACCTCGACGCTACGACTTCCTTTATAGTCCGGAGACTCGCGCGTGCGGAGGCGGACCTCAACGCTACGTCTTATTTAAAGTCCATAGACTAGTGCGCGCGGAGCTAGGCTCAACGCTACGTCTTATTTATAGTCCGTGGACTGGTGCGTGCGGAAGCTAAGCTCAACGCTACGTATTATTTATACTCCGTAGAGTGCGCGCGGAGGCGTCCCCCCGCTGCGTCTTATTTATACTCCGTAGAGTGCGTGCGGAGGCGGACCTCGACGCTACGTCTTATTTAAAGTCCGTGGACTAGTGCGTGCGGAGCTAGGCTCGACGCTACGTCTTATTTATAGTCCGTAGACTGTCGCGTGCGGAGCTAGGCTCGACGCTACGTCTTATTTAAAGTCCGTGGACTAGTGCGTGCGGAGGCGGACCTCAACGCTACGTCTTACTTTATAGTCTGGAGACTCGCGCGTGCGGAGCTAGGCTCGACGCTACGTCTTATTTAAAGTCCGTAGACTGGTGCGTGCGGAGCTAGGCTCGACGCTACGTCTTATTTATAGTCCGTAGACTCGCGCGTGCGGAGGCAAACCTCGACGCTACGGCTTATTTAAAGTCCGTGGACTAATGCGTGCGGAGGCGGACCTCGACGCTACGTCTTACTTTATAGTCCGTAGACTGTCGCGTGCGGAGCTAGGCTCGACGCTACGTCTTATTTAAAGTTCGTGGACTTTGTTCTGCTCAGCGCGGACAGGGGATGCTCTGGGAACAACAACCTTTATTGAACTCCCGTTTGCGCGGGCGAGCATCGCATAACAAAGGGCTGGTGGCTCTACGCTTGCTGTCTTGCTTCTAGGCGTAGTACCGCCGCAACCTGTCCGCGTTCCATGTGTGCCGGAGGGCTTGTCCTTCGAGCGTGGCGAGGCGGTACGCCCCCTTCGGCTATGCCTCCAGCACGATGTACAGGCCTTCCCATTGGACTCCAGCTTGCCAACAGTCTCCGTCTGGAGCGCTACTATGAGAACTAGATCCCCAGGCTTGAACCCCCGCGGGCATATAGAGCGGTCCCGAGCACGTATTGTCTGTCGCGCGTACTTCTCAACATGGTGGGCTGCATCTGCCCATATCCCGTCGAGGAGGTCCAAGGACACACGGCGCTCCTCTTCGGGTGCTTGGACGAGGACCCTCCGCGAGCCGGCCTTGATTTCCTCGGGCGTCACCGCCACATCGCCGAAAAGGAGCCTGAACGGCGTAAATCCCGTCGGGCGCGTTACCGTTGTGCGAAGAGACCACAGAACGCTGTGAAGCTCGCTTGGCCACTTGCCCTTCGGCAATCCGACCAGGCGCTTTTTGATGGCGGCGGAGATGGCGCCATTCGCCCGTTCGACCGCCCCGTTGGACTGGGGATGCCCTTCCGAGGCGAATCGGATGGTGATGCCCATGCTTTCACAATAGTCTTTGAAAAGGGTGGCGTCGAACTGCAGGCCATTGTCGACCGTGAGCTCCCGGGGCACGCCGAAGCGACATATGATGCTTTGCCATAGGAAGCGCTGTATGGTCGCAGAAGTTACTTTGGCCAGGGCAACCGCTTCCGGCCATCTGGAGAAATACTCCAGCGCGATTACCACGAACCGGAGGTCCCCTGGAGCTCGGGCAAGTGGTCCTACTATATCAAGGCCCCAGCGTGCCAGTGGCCACACCGGGGGAATGGGGTTGAGGCTCGTCGGGGGCCTGCGGACGATGCGCGCCATCCACTGGCACCCTTGGCACCGACGGACGAGGTCCTGGGCGTCGGTGGTGGCGGTTGGCCAGTAAAAGCCTTGCCTGAACGCCTTGCCGACCAACGACCTCAGCGCCAGGTGGGATCCGCACACGCCCGCGTGGATCTCCGCCAGGAGCTCCTTTCCCCCTTCCGTCGAGAGGCAGCGCAGGAGCGGTGCGCAAACCCCCCTCTTGTAGAGTATCCCTTCGAACACCTGGAAGGACCTTGCGCGGTGCTGCAAGCGCCAAAGCTCGGCGGGGTCGTCGGGCTTGGCGATGCCTTGCAAGAAATTGAAGATGGGCTCTCGCCAATCACCTGGCCGGTCTATGCGGTGGACGAGTGCCGCGTCCCGGTTGTCTTGCGCGATGGCCGCCTGCGCCAGTATCTCGTAAAACGCCCCTCAGGGGGGCAGTTGCTGGCTGGCCGCCTTAGCGAGGGCGTCGGCCTGCTCGTTCTCCGCGCGGGGGATGGTCTCCGCGCGGGGGATGGCCTTGACGGTGACACCCAGAAAGTGCCTTTCCCTCGCCCTCACGGCCGCGAGGTACTTGGCCAACTCAGGGTCCTTGGCTTGATATGACTTGTCCACATGACCAGCCACCAAGCGCGAGTCGGTGCGGACTAGCACCCGTCTCGCGCCAACTGCCTTGAGCTTCGCCAGGCCGAAGAGCAGCGCCTCGTATTCAGCCGTGTTGTTGGTGGCGGGGAAGGCAAGGCGCGCCGAGTATAACAAACGCTGCCCCTCGGGCGTGACGACCACCGCCCCTACGCCTGCGCCGGCGACGCCGTACGCGCCGTCGATCGTGAGTGTCCAGACGGGGTCATCGTGCGTCTGGACGGGTTGGGCCGGCGGGGTCCACTCGGCGAGAAAATCCGCAATGACTTGGGATTTGATTGCCGTTCGCGAAGCATACGTCAAGGAGAAGGGAGCGAGCTCGGCAGCCCATTTGCCGATGCGCCCTGTGGACTCCTTATTGTGTAGCATCTCTGCCAGGGGAAACGAGGAAGGCACTGTGATCGGGTGGGCCAGGAAATAATGCCGAAGCTTCCTGGAGGCCATGACCAGCGCGTAGGCGAGCTTCTCAAGTTCTGTGTATCTTGTCTTGGCACCTTGGAGGGCTTCGGAGACAAAGTAGACGGGCCGCTGCATGGCGCCTTCCTCTAAGACGAGGACGGCGCTGACCGCGGTGGCTGACGCGGCCAAATAGAGCAGGAGGGGAGCCTCTGGTGCTGGGGCGACCAGCGTGGGGAGGCTGGCCAGGTGCTCCTTGAGCTCGTTGAAGGCGTTCGCGCAATCTCCGTCCCAACGAAATCCGTCGCACCCGCGGAGCGTCTTGAAAAATGGCAAGCCCCGTTCCGCCGCCCTGGATAGGAAGCGGCTTAGTGCTGCCATGCGGCCCGCCAGCCTCTGGACCTCCCGCGTAGTCTTGGGCGGCTCCATACCCAGGATGGCGTCTACTTTGTCGGGGTTCGCCTGGATGCCCCGTCCGGAGACGAGGAAACCCAGGAGCTTGCCCGCCTGCACCCCGAAGACACATTTGTCGGGGTTGAGCTTGATGCCCGCCTTCCGGAGGTTGTCAAAGGTCTCCTGGAGGTCCCGGCCATGCAGAGCAAGCTGCCGAGTTTTGACCACGACGTCATCGACATAAGCCTCGACGTTCCTCCCGAGCTGGGCGGCCAGGGCAATAGCGACGAGGCGGGTGAAGGTAGCGCCGGCGTTCTTCAGGCCAAAGGGCATTCTGACGAAGCAGAACATCCCAAGTGGTGTGATGAAACTGGTCTTCTCTTCGTCGTCTTCGGCCATGTATACCTGGTGATAGCCAGAATAGGCATCCAGGAAACTCATGAGTTCGCACCCCGCAGTGGCGTCGACCAGCTGATCGATGCGCGGCAAGGGGTAATTGTCCTTCGGGCACGCCTTGTTGAGTGCTGTGAAGTCGATGCACATGCGCCAGGCCCCGCTGGCCTTTTTGACTAGCACCGGGTTAGCGAGCCACTCTAGGTGGTGGACCTCGCGGATGACCCCAGCACGAAGAAGCTTCGTGACCTCGGTTTTGGCCGCCTGCTGCCGATCCATTGACATACGCCGAAGCCTTTGCTTGACCGGCTTGGCGTCGGGGCGGACCGCCAAGCGATGCTCGATTACTGCTCGATCTACGCCCTTGATGTCCTCCGGGGACCATGCGAAAATGTCAACGTTGTTCTGAAGCACTCGGAGCAGATCCCGTTCAACCCCTGGTGGGAGCCCCTCGCCGATGGACACAAACTGCCTCTCCGCTTGGAGTGGCACCTTCTTGACTGCGCCCTCGGGCCGAGGCTTGGGAGTCCATCCGGGGGCGGAGGGCCCGTCGCCGCGCGCACCGGAGAGGGCATGCACCGGGCGATGCGAACGCGGCTGCCGACCTCGGCCCGTCTGGCCAGGTCCTGATCGCCGAAGACGGTGATAACACCCTCCGGGCCCGAGAGCTTCACACACAAAAACGCGTAGTGTGGGATCGCCTCGAAAGAGTTGATGGCAGGCCGACCCAGTATGGCGTTGTAGGGATGCGAGATATCGACGATGTCGAAGACGACATGCTCGGTCCGGATGTTACCCTTGTTGCCCTCCTGACGGAAAGTGACCGGAAGGGACACGTGCCCTAAGGCCTGCAGCGGTTGACCCCCGAAACCTTGAAGTGGAGCTCCTGGCTGCTTGAGCCGGCTTCGTGGGATCCCCATACGGTCGAGGGCCTCTGCGAACAAGATATTCGCGGAGCTGCCCCCGTCAACAAGGACGCGTTTGACGTCACAACGTGCTATGTGGGCCTGGATGACTAGGGGGTCTTGGTGAGGGTACTCCACACCCCGGGCGTCGTTCAAGTCGAAGGTGATGTTGCGGGGCGGCATCCACAGTTGCGGCTGCTCCCCGGGAGCTTTTAAGGAGGAGCCTCCGGTGATGACGTTGACGGTGCGATGCTGTGCGCCCTCCATTGGGGGCGGAGCCCGAGACCCGGCCGTCACCCCCCGCAGCTCCATGACTGCAGCGCATGCCCTTGTGTAATGATCGCCGTAGCCGTGCACCTCGCACCACTTGCAAAGTGCAGGAGCTCTTGTTCTGCTTGGGGTTAGCCGCCGTAATCGAGTCCGCCTTCCGACCCCCGGTCTCCCCTCCGTGAGGCGGGGTCAGGTCCTCGGTGGGTGCCCTCGGTGTCGCGGACATGATGGGCCGCCTGTGTCCTGCGCTGGCGGCGCCGAGGCTTACGCCCGCTCCTTGAAGAGCCTTCCTGTACCTCGGTGTCGCCGCCTCGGGGAGGGCCTCCGCGAGGTTCTCGGCCGCGGCCCTGCTTCGATGGGGGCCCACCCGCCCCCGCCTAGCGCGGGGGGCGCTCCCCCTGGACGAGGTCGAGGGCGGTGATGCTGCGTCTTCGCGCATCCTCCTCCGCCCGCGCATACTCATCCATTTTGTCGAAGAGTTTGACGACTGTCTTGATTGGCCTCCGCGTGTTGTACTCGGCCATCGGGCCCGGACGAAGGCCCTGTATGGCTGCATTAACGACGGTGGTTTCATTAATGTCTTTCACCTGGCATCGAATCTTGGCGAAGCGCTGGAAGTAGTCCCGGAGCTTCTCCGAGGGTCCTTGCTTCACAGCGAAGAGTTGGTCCGCATCGGCTCGCTCGACATAGTTTCCTTGGAAGTTGCTTTGAAGGCGGTCGCGAAGCTGCTCCCACGCGTAGATGGAGCCCGGCTCTATGGTAAAAAACCAAGAGAGGGCCACTCCTTGCAGCGCGAGGGGGAGTCCCTTCGCCTTCGTGGTGTCATCTCCGCCCGCGGCCTCGATCGCGGTTTCGTACACGCGCACGAACTCGCGAGGGTCCGTGTCGCCTTTGTACGGGTTGGTGACGCTAGGGAACTTGAAGTCTTCGGGCCACGCCGCCTGCTGCAGCCCCGCCGAAAACGGGGACTCCGGATCTACGCGCCTCAACGGCACGCGGCTAGACGTGGGGGCTTCGCGGCTGTCCGCCTTCTCCGGCGCGGGCTCGGGCACGATTACTGGCGCGACCTGCTGGCTCCGAGCCTCTTGTATATCGCGGACGGCTCCGCGAATCTTGTATATCGCGGACGGCTCCGCGAAGGTCTCCTAGTTCCCGCTGGAACGCGTTGAGGGCTGCTAGTAGGGCGCTTTCCACCACAGGTGCTGTCGGGTCCGCCGGAACGCCCAGCGGACGGGTCGGTGCAGGGACCATCGCCTCACGAGCTCCAGATCCGCCGAATGGTTCGTTGCAGTTACCCCCGATCGTCTGCTCCGCGCTACCGGCGAGGGTGGCGGGGGCTGTCGCCGCAGTACCCGCGACGGGGTTGGATGTCGTTGTAGCGGTGCTGGCGGGGTCGGTCGTTGTAGCGTGAGGGTCGATGCCCGCGACCACTGCGCTTACGCCGCCGCCGACTCCTTCGGCGGCCGATGCCGAAGCCCTGGTATTCACGCGCCGCTCCGGCCCAGCCGTCTTCTTTCCCTTCGCCGCCACTGGTGAAGCTTTTTTCGGTGCCATCCTTCTTCTTCGGCCTTCAGGCTTGTCCTCGTCCTCCCCACGGACGGCGCCAACTGTTGTGGCTACAGACCAAACAGAGAGAGAGATGGTAGTGGAGAGTGATGAAGATGAATGTAATGGCCTGGGTCCTCCCCATGGCTTGTACTCATATATATATACACATGAGTGCTTTTACAGTTATGCCCTTACATCTGGTTATCCCCTCTGGGGGCAGTTATGTCATTACACATGGCCTATTCTGGGCCTTATAATCTCCTACCAGGCCTGCTGGGCTTAGGTGGGGGCCACCCCTACGACACTCCTCAAATGGAACAAAAACAAATGGCGTCAAACACCTGCTGTGGGAAACAGCAGGTACGTCAGGGTCATGCGTCTCATTTCTACAACAAATCATTGTTACATT
The DNA here is from genome assembly GCA_017311315.1 of Dendrocalamus latiflorus. NCBI lineage: Eukaryota > Viridiplantae > Streptophyta > Magnoliopsida > Poales > Poaceae > Dendrocalamus > Dendrocalamus latiflorus. The sequence goes on along the minus strand of CM029671.1, from coordinate 9,457,169 downwards.
TGATTTTGTGTTTCTTCTGCACTGATGGAAAAGATTATGAAGATCACTGATGTGTTGTGCCAAACATTCCAAAAGAAAAGCATTGATATCTTAAATGCAATGGATTCTATTTCTACAACAAAAGTGTTGCTTGGTGAGTTGCGAAATAATGGTTGGGAACCTCTTCTTGATGTCCATGTTGTCCCCCTCATATTCAATTCCTGGCTCCGCCCCTGATAAAGGCGATACGAAAACTTCAAGAAGACCCTGAGGAGACCTTTCATTGGCCGGACATGAGGAACCGATGGTGCAGTCGTCATTTAGGGGCAAACTTTTTCAAGCAATTTTCGAAACAATCTTTGATGAAGCTATTCAAGAGGCTGGCTAGGCAGAACCAGCAGAGGAAATTTGATGCTTTATGGGGGTTGTTGATGAGCACAGCAGAAAGAACGTCGAAGAGAGGAGCAAGGGGCCGGTCACTCCTGGGGCTGCACAACCGCAATGCTTGCCAGCAATCGATGAGCCTAACCCAAGTGGTCCAAGAAGGAGGAGCTCACGAAACATCAAGTGCTTCTCGCAGTGGATCGAGGGGGAACCATTGTAGAAGTGGTCGCTGTTGCACGACACGGATGGCGCAAGGTACGGAATAATGACAACTAACCTTGCCGAGGTCTACAATTGGGTTCTCAGGAGTCTCCATTCTCAGCCCCTTCGCCATCGTGGAAGGTGTTCTTCACAGCATAATCCGCTACTTCAGGGAGAGGCACTCGTGTGCCGCACTTTATGCGGCCAATCCCGGAGCCCTGTATTCATCAAAAATTACTACGTACATGGAGACGAAGGCACGGAAGGATCAATTGCACACAGTGCATGTCATGGGCAACAGGGAGCATCGTTTCGAGGTGATACTCCGTGACAGAGACGGATTTGGGACATCTCGTTCACTTATTACTCACGAGGTATGCCTTGGAGATCATGCAAATGAACCTAGCTGCACATGCAACAAGCTTAAGTTGTTACACAAGTCATGCTCTCATGTCCTCGCTACATGCGGGACTGTGGGCATGGATCCTTTCAACTTCATGTCCGAGTACTTTTTCAAGGAGAGAATACTGCAAGCTTGGTGTGGGGAGCTCCGGGGGTTCAGGGTGGTGGGAAACTTCACCACTTTGGACATTTTAGCGAGGACCTGGGTTCCAGATATGAACATGATGGAGGGTGGGAAGGGTCGGCGACAGAGCTGACGTATTATAAATGACATGGACGAATCACAAGCTGGAACATCTGGTGCACGTTGTGGGTGATGCGGTCAGGAGGGGCATACAGCTAGACAATGCAATGCATGTCCTGATCAGTAGTTGCAATGCATGCTAAATTTCATGTACCATTTGTAAAACTTGTATGTTACATCTCTTTTCTGTAATGTAGTTGGTGTTGTACTGGTAGCTTAGTATTGCTTACTTACTAGATGTATACATTGCTGTTTGTTAAAATGCGATAGCACCCACATGGAGAAAAACACATACATTGCACATACAGAACATATGGAAGTACTACAACCAATAATTTAAATCACGACAACAGGCCCAGCGCCACACCATCAACACAACACGACAACCAAGAACTAAAATACGACACAACCATACCCCTCGTTGCCTATATGCCAAAAGAGCCTCGTGGCACCCACATGGAGAATTGATGAGGGGGCCGCCTCGAACGTGGCTGGCCGTCGTGGTAGTGGCACGCACATATGCAGCTCGGGTTCGTGCAGCAACATGTGGGATCATAAGAGCTTCCTATGTTCACGACCTCCTCGTTGCCCCTCTCGCGTTGAATCTGTTGGCGGAGGTCGTTGTTCTCCTCACTGAGAGTCTCGATTCGGTCCTGCAACTCCAAGACTCGATCCCATAATGTATCCACATAACGGCAAATATACCATTCATGAGGAGGGTCAATCCACCGGGAGAAGTCGCATTTCGCCATCTGCGGGAAAGGACAGTAAACATGGAGGGTCCATAAGCAATAACAACAAATATACTATTACTATTTTGTACCCTAGAGCGTGGGCATCGGAAGAAATGGCGCCCGCCATCGAACGGGCCATCCAGGGCCTGCACGACCACGTACTCATTGTGTCTGCATTTCGGCCACGCTGGTTGAGTACGCCGGCTTGGTATCAAGCGGTAGTGTGGACCAAAGATCTCCCTCCTTTCCAAGGGAAGGTCTTCCTTCGGTGACCCAAAATCGACTGGCCCCTCAGCTTCCGACATGGTATTTTCCACCACGAAAGAGATGGTATTTCTTTGTTCGATTTACGGGGTTCTCTGTCTACAATGTCATGAGACCCCAACCGTGCTATTTATACCAAACGAGAGAACTTGCGCAGTGACGTGCCATAAGAGGACAGCTTTGAGCAGAGAGATGACAAAAGAGGACATCTTTGCTTAGTGAGATGACAAAAGAGGGCAGCTTTGCGCAGTGACATGACAAGAGAGGGCAGCTTTGCTTAGTGAGATGACAAAAGAGGGCAGCTTTGCGCAGTGACATGACAAGAGAGGACAGTTTTGCTCAGTGGGATGACAAAAGAGGGCAGCTTTGCTCAGTGACATGACAAAAAGAGATCAGCTTTGCTCAGTGAGATGACAAAACAGGGCAGCTTTGCTCACTGCTACGACCACACGGACCAGCTTTACACGTAGGAGTAGAGAGAAAACGGACCCTATAAATTGGTGTGCATTCCATTTCCCAGCAAACATTGCACATCCAAACCCCATACTACACCGCGCTTCCCTCACCCCACCGGGATGGACAAAGGGAAGAAGAAGCAATGGGACAAGATGGTGAAGGATTGGGAGGAGACCTGTGACATAGCACAGTCAGCTGCCGCCCGTGATGCTGTCTGCGATGAGAAAATAAGGGCTATACAGGCCCGGGTAGAAAAAGCCCATCGTGCTACGATGAAAGGTCCCCCCAAAGAGCGCCCGCGTAGCAACAACCCCACCCCAGACGTCTCCACCGAGCGTTCGCCACAACTACCACCTGAGGGGGAGACACCTCCCCTTTGTTGGTGCGGGGACGTGTGCAAGTTCTTCAAGTCTAAGCAGCGCATCAGTCTAGGTATGCGTTACTGGGGTTGCGCAAACTACTCCAGTGACTACCCCAACCGTCGTTTTGACACCGCAACCTATCGGCAGCCGGTAACGACCACATGCATCATTTTCCCCTACCTTTTCTCCTTCACAGCACGCACTAACAATATCTCTCCTTTATTTACAGTCTCTGGAGCCCCTATGTGGCTACCGCAAATGGATCGATCTTGAGATCCACCCTGCGGACCAATGGACCCTCGACTTCGAGGAGTGGAATGTCACAAAGGAGAAGGAGTTGCTGGAGGAGGAGCGCCGCAAGAATGAGCACACCCTGCGTATACAACACGAGACGCAAGCTCATCTCGAAGCGTGCACCCGTAGGGAGCGGGAGGCTCGCGAGAGGGAGCGCGAGAGAAAGCGGGAAATTGCGGCTAAGGCAAAAAAAGGCCGCGGAGGAGTTCAACGCCGAGCGGGCGAGGAAGGGAAAGTGGCCCCAGTCCACACAGTAGGTGGTACGAGCAGTTGGGTGGGTTAATCGCATATCATGCTATATGTTATGCATGTAATAAAAATGTACGCGGCATGTTACTCCCAACTGTATTATGAAGTTTATTTCTATTCACATAAGGTTATTATCTCGTCTGTTCGCATTCAATGATTCAGATAGCAAGTCATTTAACAATATGAACATACTAGTTCTCTTCGTACACTAATTCTCAGTAATATGAAAATATCACTTACCAATGTATATATCAAACGTTCTACAGTCAATTGTTCTTAAAAAAAATTTCCAAAATTTTTAATGTACCTACAACATACAATAAACATAAACTTTTATTACAACTATACCACGTTTTTTTCCAGTTTAAAACTACAAAATTGACAAAACTCTAAAAAATCACGGGGACTGAGTAAAGTCGCCCCTCCATTGGGCGACTGCACTTTTAGTCGCCCATCCATTGGGCAACTGCATGAAAGTCGCCCAATAGGAAAGCGACTGGTTGCAGTCGCTCGAACGTAGAGCGACAGAAATTTTGTCGCCTCCCGGCTGGGCGAAAGGCGGCAGTCGCCCAATGGGGGGGCGACTGGAGCCTATTTTTGTAAAAAATTTTCCGCGGGTATATTTATGTATTTTTGAATAAAAAATGGATTATCCGTACAAAAAATTCCATCAATAATAGTGTATGGATCCTTTAAGGGGTCCTAAGATGACACATGTCTCTTTAGCTTAGCAGTTTTTTTCTACAAATGTTTGGACCCTATTGGTGGGACCTACCTCCAATAAAAGAAATGTAACACCATCTCTCCTTGCAACCGTTCCCCTCTCTCACTCTCGTCCCCTTCCCAGCGGTGGTGTCGAGGTTGGAAAGGTAACTGGCATCGGGCCTCGGTTCCGAGTGGAGGCGGTAGTGATGGGTGCTAGGTCTGTGTTGAAACTTGAAAATGCAAATCCAGATATCTCTATATATTCTGCATCAATTTAAGATCACGCTAGTGTATACATTAAAAATATATATGAAATATCATCCATGGTCACGAGTAATAGAAAAAGATTCAAATGTTACTACTTATCAGAGTTGTGACCTTATGGTCAAGCTTATAGATTATAACCGGAAAGACCTAACAAGAACTACCAGCGGAAAACAACGATACGCGGGGTGACCACTCGACATGCCCAAAGGCAACTATTGAGAAAAGAAGTCCTAATCCGTGAAGTCAATGAAGAACTCCTCCTTAAATACCATTGTGTGATATTGTTCATCTCCAACAACTGAGCAGTAAAGAATATAGCTGTTAGTACATTGAGTACTCAGCAAATCGTTTGTAACAATATGCAAATATAATGATGCAAGACTTATCAGAAAATGGCTGAATGGTTATTTTACAGAAAGCAATGATTTAGAATAAATACAATAAATACATTGAAATGTATTATTTGGAAACAAGTAACAAATAATTAAGTCAAAGAAAGTTGAGTAAACCACAAGTGAACTATTTGAATAGTTTGACACTCTGTGGAGATTGCACAACTTTACACATATGAGATAATCAATTCACCATGTCGGCCAATACGCGCTTCCTTGGGCATGCAACTAAGTGATTATCATAAGGCCTTTATAATACTCAATCTCAAACTGATCTCGCTCACTAAGGTTTTGTTGCCAAGTAGGCTAACCACCTAGTCAGAAAAAGCCCTTTTCGTGCCATGTGGAAAATTACCCATAAATGAATTAGCCAACCACATCATCTCAATGACAAAATCAAGGTTGAAATATCATAATTAATTAGCCATGTCCATCCCATACTAGACATATGGTTGTATGATAAGACTCAGATCAATGGTATACAAAGTTAAGTCTTTAGACATTACTTAAGCGAAGCATCCGCATCCCAATGTGCTGTTAGCACACGCTTTACTGTATGGTCATTCGCCCAAGTGAAAACTATTTTGGTTTAACCAAAACCATTGACACACCCATATCATGGTATATAAATTTTATAACTGTGGCTGATCACCACGATTCAACATCTCATTAAGTCAAAATTAATTAATTGATCAACATGTAATGATAAGCCCAACATAATATAAGCATAGCTAAGCATACTAAACGTATAACCCAAGTGAATACTAGTATTGCATCACTAAATAATTTTTCAACCTATGGCGACCATGGAATTATGGCATTCAAACTAACAAAGGATGGATTATTCAAATTGGTCGATAACTACCAAGTGCAATGGTTTGTATTAAATTAACAATGCGTGATAATTTAAAACCAAATAGTAAATAATAGAATTGAAATAATATATTCAATATGATTAAAGGTCATGACTTGCCTTAGCTTTGCCTCAGGTCTTGCTTTTGCTCTTTCGAAGATGTTATCTAATGAGAAAGAAAGCGAACGAAACACAAATAAAGTCAAAAAAACAACAAAACCAGAACCGAAATGTAGAACTCAATTTTAAATGAATTTAGAAAAAATAATCGGGTCAATTGGAGTTTGAACGAAGAAGAATGGGCTCTTGGAAGGTTTAAATCTAAGAAAAAGGAAAAAGGCACTATTTGGCTTTTCTGGAATTATTTTCCTAAAAGAAAATCAGACTTGTGACATCAGCAAGATTTTTTTAATTTTTTGGCTGAATTATTTTTTTCTAAAAGAAATAGGGTTTAGCCACTGACAAGTGAGGCCTTAGGTCTATGGACCAAGTCTACAACTAAGGTTCACATGTCTATGGTACACTGAGTTCATGGTGTGGCTAACACTAGGACCCATGTGTAATAGGCATAGCTCACGATGAACCAAGTCCACGGTGTGAGTCTAGGGTTTGGGTGGCATTTACATGTCTCGGGCGCTGATGTGGAGGACACGTGGCTTGACACAGAGGATGGTGGCGCTGAGGTGGCGACTGACATGGCGGGGCAGCCTAGGGCTGACATGGCAGGAGCAGTGCAGTATGATGAGGTGGCAATTTGGGCTTGCATGGTGTGGACGTGTCTTCCACGTACTCATTGTGCGCTTATGTGACTGCTAACGGGGCAAACAACTAAGTGGCTGCCGAGTTTTGGTCGATGGCTCACGGCGGTCATCTCCAGCGATGGTCATGGAGGCAACTGGTGGTAAAGCGAGGACAACCTGAGATTCCTCTCGGCAAGGGGAACTTATTAATCGGCTCTGATTAGATGGAGGGGCACAACGTGATGGTCATTGGCGCAAGCTCGGTGAAGACAAAACCAGTGAGGGGGTGTTCAACGAAGAAAAGCGTGGTACACAAAAGCTTCTGGAGGTTAATGCAGAGTTAAGGAACCAAGCATGGAGACCAATGGTAGTTAGGTGTGACCAGCAGCGAGCTTTGGGTGGCAGAGAGGTTAGGAGCACAGCAAGAAAGAGTTCTGGTGATGCAAATACCTTAGCGAGGCACAGAGAAGAATGAGGAGTGTACAGAGAATCTTTTAGAAGAGATGGCGAGGTCAGAGCGACTTTGGCGCAAGCTCAATTCCTCGCTAGAGTTGACATCAACGGTGAATTGAATTGCAACATGAAACGGCATGAGGAGAGAAAAAAGATTGGGCAGCTCGGGGTATGTTCTACGGGCTTAGCAGCTCTCTTTTATACACAGGTGAGAGGACATGAAGAGGGAGTTCGAGGCGCTCACGACAAGGTGATCAGATCAGCCACGGCGAGAAGGAGTCCAGGAAGAGGATGGCTTAGAAACGAAGGCTTGATTAACAAGCGAGCCAGCTTGGCAATGAGACAAGCAAGGAAGAAGAAGGTGGTTGGCAAGGATTAGTGATGCGTGGCATAACATGGATCCAACAATGGGTGAAGGTCGGGCCGAGGAGGTAGGCTGCGCCGAGCGTCCTATGGCCTGCAGGCGGAAATGGGCTAAGGTCAAGGCGAAGCGGACCGGGCGGGTCTCAAACTAGGAATTATTCGAAGAATTGGGAATGGAAAAGACACACATATTTGGAAGGACAATTGGATTCCAAGAGATTGGATGCTCCGGATAGTCCAGGCCAAAGAACCTTATCCACCACAAAAAGTAAGCGAACTCATTGACACTTCTTCAAGACAATGGAGACGCGATTTATTGGATAAATTTTTTCTTGAAATGGATAAGGAAGTTATTTTGAATATACCTCTAAGTTTAACAGAGCAACCTGACTCTTGGGCCTGGCATTATGAAAGATCTGGAAACTTCTCTGTTAAGTCTGCTTATCGGATGATTGTTCAAATAAAAATGCAAAGAGAGGATTGGTTACATAGTAAAGCTAGTAGCTCTAATAAATGTGATACTGCTAAGTCTTGGAAATTGTTATGGGGAATAAAAGTTCCATCAAAATTGAAGGTTTTTGCTTGGAGATTATCACAGAACTCTATCCCAACAGAAACTGTACGCAAGAACCGAAATATGAGCACAACGAACATATGTAAAATTTGCGATGGTGCGGAAGATACTTGGGATCATGCTCTTCTTCATTGTTCAATGGCCAAGTGCGTTTGGGCTCTAGTGGGTAATGGTATCAGAGAACTAATTGCAGTCACATTTATAAAAGATCCCAAGGACTGGCTTTTTTATATGCTAGAAACCCTGAAACCTGAAGAAATGAGAAAGCTTCTTGTTTCCTGTTGGGCAATTTGGCATGCTAGACGTAAAGCTTTATATGATGATTTGTACCAGAGTCCCTTAACAACTTTGGGTTTTATTGAGTCATATTTGGCTGACATTGAATTCATTAATAACCCTGTGATTTTTCAGGCTAAGGAGACCTTGAATTGTGCGGATATAGTCAGATGGATGCCACCTCCAGGAGATTGCCTAAAGATCAATGTGGATGCAGCAATATCTCGATCAGGCAACAAAGGAGCTGTTGGGGCGGTCTGTCGTGATGCACTCGGAAAGTTTGTGGCAGCTAGTGCTATGGTTTGGAAGGGTCTCTCTGACCCAACCACACTGGAAGCACTTGGATGCAATGAAGGACTAGCCATTGCTATGGACTGCAATGCTTCGAAGGTCTGTATAGCTTCAGATTGTCAGGAAGTCATTAAAAATATTGCTGCAAGACCAAAATGCAAGTATTTGGCGGTCCTTAATGATATTGAAACAAGAAGGAGCTATTTTGAGAAAGTAGAATTTCGCTTTGAAAGCCGGTGTTCCAATGTGGATGCTCATAATCTAGCTAAACTTGCTTGTACTTTGGACGAGGGACGCCATGTTTGGCTGGTAAACCCTCCAGGTTTTGTTGATATGCATGTAAACTTGCCTAATCATGAATAGATTTCATGCTCGGCTTTTCTCAAAAAAAAAAAGAGAAGAGGATTTCAGTTCACTAGAGTTTTGGAAATTTTCATGGATTTCAAGTTTTTAGAAAAAGTATTAAATCAAATTGAGCCTAGAAAATAGAAAATAAATTCGAGAAAATCCATGCAAAAAAATTCCTTGTAACACAAGGAATCCAAATAAATTAGATTTTGAATTAATTGAAATTTATTTTTTTTCATTTTCAATCTTTTTAATTTCTAAAAATTCAAATGAAGCTTTGATTAACTTAAGAAAAATCCAAATAGTTATTTTTATTTTAAAAGCTCTAAAAGACTCTAAAAATCAGGATGTTATAGTCTGGCAATGGTGGGTACTGGATCCGGTGATGACAACGATGGGTGCTGGATCCAGCGACGATGGAAGTGGTGTGATGGCTCTTGGTGACACGGAGATCCGATGATGATGGCTCCCAGCTGTAGATTTGGAGGCGGCGCGGAGATACGATGATGATGGCTCTTGATGACGGATGTAGAGGTGGCATTGCTTGGCCCAACAGATTTGGAGGTGACATCTTCCATGGTGGGTTTGGAGGTGAAGGCGACTTGGACCTCGGTGGTTGGTGTTGGCGGTGGTGGCAACTCCAAACAACTATGGCGTCCACCACAATGCTTTCTCACATGATGGGGGCAAGCGATGGACATTGTGCATGCCATCTGACAGGTGGGCCTGCATGCACAACACCTCCCATGATCTGGCCCCTTGTGAGGGCACCAGTCCCTCCTTCGACCCTCTTTCAAAATTTGCCGTAGTGTGCGATACTAGCTAGCGGTGGAAATTCCCCCGCGGGGTGGGCCCCACGAGAAATTCCACGAGGATGGCCCCCACTAGGCTAGCGGGGCGGGGACGGAGGTCATTCTCCCCCACGGGAATCCGGATAAAATTAAAAAAATATTTTTAAATAATAGATTATAGTTTTTTTAATATGAGAGATTATATTGTTTTCTTATATATTTAGACTAAAACTTGAATCTATATGTTAGAATATATTTCGTATCTATATTTTGTAAAAAAAGTATATCTAAATAATTATAAAATAATAGATTAAATCATATTATTATTTTTAAAAATATTTTACCCCTTTTTAAATCCCCACGGGGATCTCCGTGGGGATTTGGTCCCCTAGGTAAGGCTACTGGGGCAAGGGCTAGGGCAAACTGACGGGGGTCAAGGTGGGGTTGTGGGGGCCTTCCCTAGGACCCCCGTTGCCAATGACTGTTCATCCTCTAATGCATAGGATTAGGGGTGCTGTTGGGGAGGGTATGCCCGTGCCTGCCCATACCGAAACCCATGCCTTGTCTGTCCATTCCACACCCTCTCCTAATTTGCCCATATCAGGGTGGTGCTCGGTTGGGCTGAATTATTGTGGCTTATGGCTGAATTTCACTGTAGCTGGCTGAAATTACACTGTAACTGATGGTGACTTATTTAGCATAATTAAATTAAAAAAAAATTAAAAATAGACAAAACGGGTTAGCCCAGCACGTGTAATGCAAACGAATATGGGAAAAAAGAACCAGTAAAAAAGCTAAAAAAATCTAAAAAAATCAGAAAAAGATGAAATTTAGGAATAGTGAAAAATAAGCTGGAAGCCAGAAACCGAAGCCAAAACGAGGGGATCCTTATACCCATTGGGTACTACAGTGATGTTGATGGGTATGGGTGGGGAGATGGATGCCTCCTGCTAGTATGTCCTTCTCAGAGTACTTGATGATTATAGCTAAAAAAAGAATTCACATCCATGATATGAATTCATATCTCATTGTCTCATCCAGGCACCAACATATTGCATATACATCCAGCGAATTAAATCTACTAGAGTACTACTGCGGTCTAAAGAAAGAGTACTACTGTAGCTTCATTAATTTTTTTTGACTTAAACTCATCACCAATATGAAGCCAAACTTGGAGCATGAAGAAGCAAAAGGAAACTTTGGACGGACCACACCAAGAGAAAGATCAGAGTCCTACATAAAATTGTTTTTTTTTTCAAGAATACAGACTACGCAACATCTATACTTGCCAATGAGCATATTAAAGTCTCATCTTGGATGGCCTGAAGGCTCAACAGCGGTTCTGAAGAGAAAAATGTAGACCTTGTGGACAGAGAAGTACAAGGAACCTCCCAAGGAGTGAGCGATATAGGAACCAAAGCTCGTTCCAACAATGCAGTGCAAAGCAGGACGTATAACGTATCGAATTCCTGTAAGGAAATGAAATCAGGATTCACCTATCAATAATATGGAAAAGGTGTAACACCCCCATTTCTGGGAGTATTATGAAACCCTCGCAACTGCCCAGGATTGTTCAGTTGCGAGTACATCCATCGAGTGTATAACATTGCTAACACATGCTTAAGATAAAAATCAACTTTATTGCAATATAAAGGCATAGAAGCCAAGTTTTACAGAAGGGCAAGCGACTCTTAGATACCTTACAAACAAAAGAACGCCACAGGCACGCCTGAGCGGAGGACGACCCTAATTCCACGTATCCTCGACCTCGTAGTATTCCACTCCTTTGCCTTCATCTACCTCTTCATTGCTGACTTTCTGTTAATGTTTTTAGCAAGCATGAGTACTACCACTTGTACTCAACAAGTCACACGGAGCTTAATAATAATTTCATGCAAGGTATAACAAATAAAGGGAAACAGGTCTATTATTTTGTGTGGATGCAGTTTTAGTTGGAAACCAGTTTTAAACATAAAATCACAACTTTAGGGGTTCTCAAGGTTCAATTATCAGACCACCAACATTACCAAATCCTTTCCAATTCTACTTATGCCTCGTTGATGGAATCACCCATTAAACATAACTCCATTTACCGGGAGCACGGCGTATTCGAATACCATTAATCATGACTCTGCAGAGCTGCCCTGCTTTACCCACAAGATTCCTTAACTCCCGCTAAAGAGTAAAGGAAACAAGGTTGTTCACTGCTCAATTCTTTATATAGCCTCTACCTAGTAGGTTTCTTCGATAAGCCCAGGCCTCCAACCTCTGACTCATCTCAGCCTACTATTGTGTGGACCTCTGATAATCAAATCAACAATAAAAACCACAACGGCGCCCACTGCGCCAACTTCCATACAGCCCTTCTCAACTCCCTTCCGTATGGACTCACACTTTGCCTTCGCCTTGCGTTTGTAGAGATTCAATCGAATTTGAGCAGTTACTAGACCAGGTTTGACGTATCAACACTTGTGGTTGGGCGATCACTATGTTCTTTACTCAGCATAAGGGTCTAGTCCTTATTTTACCCGGTGGCAAATTCCCTTCTACAAATCTGTCCAGTGATTTGACACTCCCATTGATTTGTAACATTTGCCTTCGCCCTAGGTCGCAGGATCCAACGATCCTCGCTTACCCTAGAGCCACTTCCCAAATACCAAATCTTTTAGTAACAGTAGATGTTGTTGATTCTCTAAACTACCATGATTACATGCTAATATTACTAGGTCTTGTCAAAGGGAATATGGCAATCAAATTTAGACTGGGCTTTTTCGGGTGGTAGGACATAACTAGTATCATGTCATTCTAAGCATTTGTTGTAAACAAAATAACAGTTCACAAATAACATAATGAAAATACTAGTAAATAAATAGCGGAAATGTAGGTTCAACATGATCAAGGTATGTGTGACTTGCCTTGCGGGTTTACGATTTCGATTAACTTGTATTCTTCGACGGGCTAGGCTTGGACTTGAGCTTCTCCCTTCTGCTCCTGGTGATCTTCGACGTCGGGAGCTAACGCAAAACAATTAAAAATAAATTAATTCCATGCCCGAAGGACTAGGCTAGGAATAAAGAAAATAAAAGAAAATACGGAAAACTCCATTAAATTGGGATTTCTGGTTTATTGGAGGGCTATATGGGGAAATGGGCTTTGGATTTGGGTTATTGGGCTCGAGACGAATCCGGGGAGTATAAACATGTATTTTCGGGCTCGGACCCGACACTGTTCATTGGGCTCGGTCGTACTGTTCATTGGACTCGAACCAGACTCGACTAGACGGTCGGACTCAACCGTGTCGGCCTGGCTCGGGTCGGGTGCGACAGGCTCGGGTGAATGGACTTGGTTCAATCAAATCGGTTGGGGTCCGGTCGGGTACTGTTGGTGTGGCTCGGGTTGGATGTAAGCGGTGCGGGCGACTTGATCTGGTTCAGCCAAACCGAAGCGGCCGGCCGGAGGAACAGTGCACATGCACTGTGTTTCTTCTTCCTTTAGCCCTCACGTGCGCAGCAAACAGAGGAGGAGGGCGGCGGTTGTCGACGGCGATGGAGCGAGTTGCGACGACAACGGAGGGCATGGACGGGTTCGGCGTGATGCCAGGAACCCATTTTGGGTGGTTGCGGGCCCGAGGGAGGCGGCAATCGCCGGCGGCGGGCTCGCCCCTTTTCCGGCCAACTTTGAAATTAGGGTTTCGTGGGGGCTTCTTCGGGCGATTGGGTTGGCATTAGAGCATCTACGGGGCTCGGGCAAGTTCATGGAGGGGCTGGTTGAAGCTAAGAAAGGTCGTACAAGGCCGGCCACGGTAGGGGTTGGCGGCGGTGGAGAGGTTCATGGCGCCGGGCTAGGAGAAGGGTCGGGGAGCTAGGGTAATGCTCTGGAGTGGTTCCTGGGGGCTTGGAGATGCTACGGGCGGAGGTGATTGGAGAGTGGATAGCCGGAAGGTAGACATTGAGTTAGGGTTCGGATTTGGGGCTTTCTTGAAATTACCGGCTATGAAGATGGAAATGGAACCTTGGGGTGTTTGGTTAGCTTCAAGGAGTTGTGATGCTTAGCTTGGGAGGTCGGAATTGTTTAAATAGGCGGTGAGGTCGGTTGGCACCGGATATTGTCCATGGCGGCTATGGTACTTGGCAGTCGGTGGCGTTGCCACACCTTGGGTCGGTTCGGGGGCGTCAGGGCGGCAGAGGGGAGGTGGAAAGGAGGCCTTGTACGCGCGGTAGAGGTGGCATGATCAAACGGCGCGGGATTGCGGTGGCGCGATCAGAGGAGTTGGGCGGCGGCAAAGCGGGGAACAAGGTGGCTGCCACGGCTCTGGGGCGGGTACGGCAGCCGTCCAACGCGGGGAGCTGGCGGGGAAGCACTGGTGTGGGTGGTCACGAAGAGAGAGAGGCGGCGACAAAATTTGGCGTGAAGGTGAGCTTTTTCAGTCAAGTATTGTGGTGGCATTTCTCCCTCTCCCAACTGACTGAGATGGCATGAATTTGGGGTAGCTGGTGCTTGAGATTGGTGAGGAATAGGGTGAAGATTTGGCAGAACAAATCAATTGCGAAAATTGAGTTCAATTTCAGATTTTGAAACTTTTCAGATTTTCAGATTTGTTTCAACCTACCCCCCTTAAAAGGATCTCGACCTCGAGATCAACTCGGGCCAAAGAGTAGGTTGGGAAATTCTCACTGTAGGTCTGACTCCTTTTCCCATGTTGCTTCATCCACTGTGTGATTTCGCCATTGAATCTTGTGAAATCTGACATTTTTACCCTTTAACTGCCTTTCTGTAGTTTCCAGGACTTGAATTGGCTCTTCGTCATAGGATAAGTCATCTCGTAAGTCTATGTCATCAACTGGTACTTGCTCTGTTGGATTGCGGAGACATTTTCGTAACTGGGATACATGAAATACGTTGTGTACCCTTGCCAGATTCGGTGTTAACTGCAACTTATAAGCTACTTCGCCTATTCTCTCGAGAATCTCGAACGGGCCAATATACCTCGGGGCTAACTTTCCTTTAACTTGAAATCTCTTTACTGACTTGAATGGCGTGACCTTGAGATATACCAAATCTCCAATTTCAAAGTTCAAGTCTTTTCGACGTTTATCAGCATAGCTCTTTTGTCGACTCTGTGCTATTCTCATTTTATCTTGAATGATCCTGACATGTGCTTCTGCATCTTGAACGATTTGTGGTCCTAAAAATTGTCGTTGTCCGGTTTCAGTCCAATTCAACGGTGTCCTACATGCTCTTCCATATAAGGCTTCAAACGGTGCCATCTTGATACTAGCCTGATAACTATTATTATAAGAAAATTCTGCAAACGGTAAGCACGTATCCCAAGCTGCTCCATAGACTAACGCACATGCTCGCAACATGTCTTCTAAGATTTGGTTTACTCGTTCTGTCTGTCCTCCGGTTTGTGGATGATAGGCTGTACTGAATGCTAGGTCGGTTCCCATGGCTTCATGCAGTTTCTCCCAAAATATAGACGTGAACTGTGCCCCTCTATCAGATACTATTCTTTTTGGAATTCCATGTAATACCACTATTTTGGTCAAATACAACTCTGCTAGTTTGTTCTTGCCATAAGTTTGTTTGATCGGTATGAAGTGTGCTACTTTCGTCAGTCGGTCTACGATTACCCAAATAGCATCGTAACCGTTGCGGGTTTTTGGAAATCCTGTGATAAAGTCCATACCAATATCTTCCCATTTCCATTTTGGAATGGGTAAAGGATTTTAACAATCCCGATGGCTTCTGGTGGTCTATCTTTATCTTTTGACATGTGTCACAGCGTGAGATATACTCTGCTATCTCTCTTTTCATTCTACTCCACCAATATCTCTTCTTTAAGTCTTGATACATTTTAGTTCCTCCTGGATGTATAGAAAATTGGGATGAGTGGGCTTCTCGTAAAATCAAGTCCTTCATCTCTTTATCATTGGGTATACAATAACGACCTCGGAACCTCAAGATCCCTTGGTTATCTTTAACAAAATCAGTTGAACTTTCCTCTTGACTTTTCGTTGCAAGTCGTTGTATTTCTTCATCATTCTCTTGAGCCGTCTTGATCTGATCTGTTAGAGTCTGTTGAATTTCCAATGTTGCTATCTGACCTTGTTCGTCATGGTACCTCTTCTGACTTAATGCATCGACGATGACGTCGTTGATTCCAGCTGCTTCTTCTGCCGAGATATGATTTATTCTTCCTTGGACTGGTCTCAATATTCCTTTGTCCTTGTCCATTGCTGGCGTTGTAGCTGTCGTTTGAATTCCGGTTGCCTTGACTGTAAACTGCTGGCTCTGTCCTTCTTCCTCCTGTTTTGGTACAGCGGTCAACTGTTGTGGCGAAGATGTCTGTGCTCTGACTTGGGCCTTTGCCACTTTAGAATGTAGTCCTCCTCTTGGGCACTGAGTCTTGAAATGACCAGTTTGGCCACAATGGAAACAAGCGGGAGACCACTGTGGACACTGCTTCTGAAAATGGTTCCCATCACATTTAAAGCATTTCGAATTTGGGTTTCTCACTGTATCTTGTGGTGGAGATGTGGTATTCTGGTTTATTTGCATTTGTGGTCTTGGAGTGAATATCATTATCTTGTCTTGTTGGTTTTTGAACTGGGATGCTAGGATTACTCGTTTTCGAGGTGCATCTGACGATGATGTTATCTGCACTATTTTCCTCTTCTGTGTATCTTCTAACTCCTTTTTGGTTTCCTCCGATATAATGAGTTTATTTACCATTGAAGGCAAATCTTTAAAGTCTATAGCCGAGATATGATGCTTCAAAGATATCTGCAATCCTTCTCTAAATCTTTCCATCTTTTTCTCCTCGGTCTTCACGTCATCAGGGGCGTAACGGGCCAATGTATTAAACTGATGAAGATACTCTGTGACTGTACGTTCTCCTTGCTTCAACGCGAGAAATTCTCGACGCTTAGCTTCCATCACTCCAGTCGGTACATGGGTGTGACGAAAAATATCCTCAAATTCTTTCCAAGTAATTTCTCGATTTTCAACCATAGCTTGATAATTCATCCACCAGGTTGCTGCTGGGCCTTGCAGCTGATGGGAGGCATATAGTACTTTTTCCTTGTCATTGCATTGAACCGTGTTTAACTTTCTCTCCACGTCTCTAAACCAATCTTCTGCCACCATCGGGTCAGGTGATGAAGAAAAGACTGAGGGCCTAGTCTTGTGAAAATCTGTCCATTTTGATTGTACGGGCAGTCCTTGCTGACTATTTCCTTCACTTCTCATAGCAATTTGTTCTAACAGTTCAGTATGCTGTTCCATCTTGCTGACTTGACCAAGTTCCACTTGATACCGATTTTCTTCCATTTTTGCCAATAGGTCTACTATGTTTGGCTGCCTTGCTTCTTCTGGATAAGAATTGCCTTGCTCTTGCGATCCATTTTCAGATTCAGCCATCTTGATTTCTCTTTGATGAGATTGGGAGTTAGGTCTGCAGCGAGTTTTTGATAAAGTCAGATAGGGAAGTAAGAATTCAGAACTTAAGGCAAGATTAGAATGAAATAGATAAGGACTTAGAGCGAAATAGAAAGATTGAGATTTGAAGAGGTTAAGACTAAAGATACTTATAGCAAACAAATTATCAAAAAGACAAAGATAGTTTTTATTCATTATACAAGTTGGACACATACCATTCATACAAGGTACACATCTCAACTTGTTTTACACATCCAAAAAGATACTATTTACTAAAGGGTTCAACTATACTAACGCATACAGCTCTATATTTTCTTCTTTTTTTTCTTTTTTTTTTAACCTCTGCTCACATCGCCAATTTTGAATTTAGACAAGAATAAATATAAATAGTCTTAGAAAACAAAACTTAATTTTAAAATAAGACAGATAGGTAAGGTAGACAGGGAAGAGATTATACAGGAGTAATATTGATATTTTAGGTAACTCATTTTTATAAGTAAAATAGTTTTCACAAATATCCTTAATGCACTTAGGGTAATCCTACGGTCAAGCAGGCTAGCTCTGATACCACTCTGTAACACCCCCATTTCTGGGAGTATTATGAAACCCTCGCAACTGCCCAGGATTGTTCAGTTGCGAGTACATCCATCGAGTGTATAACATTGCTAACACATGCTTAAGATAAAAATCAACTTTATTGCAATATAAAGGCATAGAAGCCAAGTTTTACAGAAGGGCAAGCGACCCTTAGATACCTTACAAACAAAAGAACGCCACAGGCACGCCTGAGCGGAGGACGACCCTAATTCCACGTATCCTCGACCTCGTAGTATTCCACTCCTTTGCCTTCATCTACCTCTTCATTGCTGACTTTCTGTTAATGTTTTTAGCAAGCATGAGTACTACCACTTGTACTCAACAAGTCACACGGAGCTTAATAATAATTTCATGCAAGGTATAACAAATAAAGGGAAACAGGTCTATTATTTTGTGTGGATGCAGTTTTAGTTGGAAACCAGTTTTAAACATAAAATCACAACTTTAGGGGTTCTCAAGGTTCAATTATCAGACCACCAACATTACCAAATCCTTTCCAATTCTACTTATGCCTCGTTGATGGAATCACCCATTAAACATAACTCCATTTACCGGGAGCACGGCGTATTCGAATACCATTAATCATGACTCTGCAGAGCTGCCCTGCTTTACCCACAAGATTCCTTAACTCCCGCTAAAGAGTAAAGGAAACAAGGTTGTTCACTGCTCAATTCTTTATATAGCCTCTACCTAGTAGGTTTCTTCGATAAGCCCAGGCCTCCAACCTCTGACTCATCTCAGCCTACTATTGTGTGGACCTCTGATAATCAAATCAACAATAAAAACCACAACGGCGCCCACTGCGCCAACTTCCATACAGCTCTTCTCAACTCCCTTCCGTATGGACTCACACTTTGCCTTCGCCTTGCGTTTGTAGAGATTCAATCGAATTTGAGCAGTTACTAGACCAGGTTTGACGTATCAACACTTGTGGTTGGGCGATCACTATGTTCTTTACTCAGCATAAGGGTCTAGTCCTTATTTTACCCGGTGGCAAATTCCCTTCTACAAATCTGTCCAGTGATTTGACACTCCCATTGATTTGTAACATTTGCCTTCGCCCTAGGTCGCAGGATCCAACGATCCTCGCTTACCCTAGAGCCACTTCCCAAATACCAAATCTTTTAGTAACAGTAGATGTTGTTGATTCTCTAAACTACCATGATTACATGCTAATATTACTAGGTCTTGTCAAAGGGAATATGGCAATCAAATTTAGACTGGGCTTTTTCGGGTGGTAGGACATAACTAGTATCATGTCATTCTAAGCATTTGTTGTAAACAAAATAACAGTTCACAAATAACATAATGAAAATACTAGTAAATAAATAGCGGAAATGTAGGTTCAACATGATCAAGGTATGTGTGACTTGCCTTGCGGGTTTACGATTTCGATTAACTTGTATTCTTCGACGGGCTAGGCTTGGACTTGAGCTTCTCCCTTCTGCTCCTGGTGATCTTCGACGTCGGGAGCTAACGCAAAACAATTAAAAATAAATTAATTCCATGCCCGAAGGACTAGGCTAGGAATAAAGAAAATAAAAGAAAATACGGAAAACTCCATTAAATTGGGATTTCTGGTTTATTGGAGGGCTATATGGGGAAATGGGCTTTGGATTTGGGTTATTGGGCTCGAGACGAATCCGGGGAGTATAAACATGTATTTTCGGGCTCGGACCCGACACTGTTCATTGGGCTCGGTCGTACTGTTCATTGGACTCGAACCAGACTCGACTAGACGGTCGGACTCAACCGCGTCGGCCTGGCTCGGGTCGGGTGCGACAGGCTCGGGTGAATGGACTTGGTTCAATCAAATCGGTTGGGGTCCGGTCGGGTACTGTTGGTGTGGCTCGGGTTGGATGTAAGCGGTGCGGGCGACTTGATCTGGTTCAGCCAAACCGAAGCGGCCGGCCGGAGGAACAATGCACATGCACTGTGTTTCTTCTTCCTTTAGCCCTCACGTGCGCAGCAAACAGAGGAGGAGGGCGGCGGTTGTCGACGGCGATGGAGCGAGTTGCGACGACAACGGAGGGCATGGACGGGTTCGGCGTGATGCCAGGAACCCATTTTGGGTGGTTGCGGGCCCGAGGGAGGCGGCAATCGCCGGCGGCGGGCTCGCCCCTTTTCCGGCCAACTTTGAAATTAGGGTTTCGTGGGGGCTTCTTCGGGCGATTGGGTTGGCATTAGAGCATCTACGGGGCTCGGGCAAGTTCATGGAGGGGCTGGTTGAAGCTAAGAAAGGTCGTACAAGGCCGGCCACGGTAGGGGTTGGCGGCGGTGGAGAGGTTCATGGCGCCGGGCTAGGAGAAGGGTCGGGGAGCTAGGGTAATGCTCTGGAGTGGTTCCTGGGGGCTTGGAGATGCTACGGGCGGAGGTGATTGGAGAGTGGATAGCCGGAAGGTAGACATTGAGTTAGGGTTCGGATTTGGGGCTTTCTTGAAATTACCGGCTATGAAGATGGAAATGGAACCTTGGGGTGTTTGGTTAGCTTCAAGGAGTTGTGATGCTTAGCTTGGGAGGTCGGAATTGTTTAAATAGGCGGTGAGGTCGGTTGGCACCGGATATTGTCCATGGCGGCTATGGTACTTGGCAGTCGGTGGCGTTGCCACACCTTGGGTCGGTTCGGGGGCGTCAGGGCGGCAGAGGGGAGGTGGAAAGGAGGCCTTGTACGCGCGGTAGAGGTGGCATGATCAAACGGCGCGGGATTGCGGTGGCGCGATCAGAGGAGTTGGGCGGCGGCAAAGCGGGGAACAAGGTGGCTGCCACGGCTCTGGGGCGGGTACGGCAGCCGTCCAACGCGGGGAGCTGGCGGGGAAGCACTGGTGTGGGTGGTCACGAAGAGAGAGAGGCGGCGACAAAATTTGGCGTGAAGGTGAGCTTTTTCAGTCAAGTATTGTGGTGGCATTTCTCCCTCTCCCAACTGACTGAGATGGCATGAATTTGGGGTAGCTGGTGCTTGAGATTGGTGAGGAATAGGGTGAAGATTTGGGAGAACAAATCAATTGCGAAAATTGAGTTCAATTTCAGATTTTGAAACTTTTCAGATTTTCAGATTTGTTTCAAAAGGGATATTAAAGAGTGGCTAAGAAATTTGGTCCTACTTAGCTCAGTGAAACAAAATAATAAGAAGTACTATTCAATCTTAATCGGCTTAACCAATCATCAAAAGAAAAACCACATTAAGGAAGTTACTAGCAAAAACAACCTAATGTTCAACAATATTCTGAACAACAGCGTCTTGTAGTGACAAAGCTGGCTACGGAAATATATTTTAGGACCGGGATTTCTTTCCAAGTTGATAGGATCGGTTTTCACGAGGGAGCGAAACGGTAGGTTGGATGTGGGCCCCACGACTGGTTGTTTTTCCGTGGGAATCCCATGCGATTAGGCAAATCTCGAGTTTTCCAAATAAAAAATGCATAGGATCCAGATCCCAATTTAAATAGAATACGTTTGAGTGGAAGACCCATCTTAAGGTGGTGCTCGTTTGGGTTTTTTTTTTTGTGGCTTATGGCTAAAAAGTTCTGTAGCTGGCTGAAAAAACACTGTAGTTGACAATGCTTATTTAGCATAATTAAATTTAAAAAAATTAAAAAATATATAAAATATGTTAGCCCATCACATATAATACAAACAAATATAGGAAAAAAGAACAGGTAAAAAAAGCTCAACAAAAAATCAAAAATTAAAAAAAACGAAATTTATAAATAATAAAAAATAAATCAAAAACTAAAAACTGAAACTAAAACGAGCACAGCCTTAAAATACGAAGAGTTGAGCCAACCATTGAACCATGGACCTCGCGGAGTCGCGGGTAGCAAACGCAACGATCCAGCCGCCTCGCACGCTGACGCCCGCCTCCACCAAACCCAACCAGCCCACCTCTGTCCTATATGGCCGGAGCAAGGGTAGCAGCACGGCTCGCCCACTCCACCTCGCTGCTCCTGCTCCAACGCGCCGCCTCGGCCGCGCACCGTAGTCCCAGTTCCCCCTTCTCCCCGCGAGGTACGGCCGCTTGCTCCTCCCTCTTCCCCGCGTCCCGTGCACATTTCTTTCTTGGGCGAGGATGCTCCGCGTCCTCGTGGTGTACGTCCTTCTAGCCTGGGTGCCTCCCGATTTTGCCTGCTTGGTTCGGCCCTTTTTTTGGTTGCAGTTGCAAGAATTGACTTGGTAGTTTGCGGCTGTAGCTACTATGATGGTATCCGCTCGTGTTGGGTTTCTTTTGGGACGTATGGAGTGGATTGGTATTGTGGAGATGGAACTTGATGGGTTTGGGTGAACAAGAGGACGAGAAATTAGTATTCAGTAGCAGTAAAGTGTCTCAGTTGCAAGTATTAAAGAAATAAAAGGAATGCACTGTATGATGACATGAAAGTATGGGAATCAGAGTTGCTGCGCAAGGATGTAGTTAGCTTGATGCTAGTTTTTTTTCCTCAATTACTTTTTATGTAACATATTGCTTATGTCCACTTGAAAGTTCCCAAGTTTGCAATTCCTTGTGAACTAGCTGAGGTCCTGTGTAATTGTAGTATAGTATCCAAATTCTCCCAAAAAGTGTTGCCAAAACAGAACGAGATCTCCTGCGGAAACATATTAGAACTAAACTCGGAAGAGATAGCTTATTTTTATTTCGAATTAATTAGCATGTGAAGACATGTATTTTTTGAACTAAGTAATCAAATTCAATGGTTTAGTTTTATACAAACAATTGCACCGTATGGTAGTGCTCGAAAGAGTTATAGATAGGACTCCAAAAATCACCTTAGCTTGATGTTGCAGGTAGCAGATTGACTCATGTTGTCTGGGCTATGATAAACCAAATACTTGGTGCAAACATAAAAGATACTTGATTAAACCAAGCTACGTGTATCTTATTAAATACTTCGGAATTTCTAATGGTTACATATATAAAAACAGAATAAACAATGCTACTTTTTATTTATAAATATGGTAAAAATTTGCCAAAAAAAAGATCAAATCATGGAAAAAAAACCATGAAGATTCCAATTGATTCCTGATTGTTTCTTGCCTCCAAAGTGATCTATATTAAATTAGAATACTAAAATTAGTCGGTTCAGACTATTTGTACCTTTGTGCTTGTAACTGAACACTGGCCAGGCGGCCATTGATGAAAACAAGTTTTTGGATCAAGATGCTGAGTACAAGAGTGAGCAACTAAAGATATGGGAATCCTGGTGACGGATGCATATCAGAAGCTCAATCAGTCTTTGGTTAACTTGATTCTGTTATTCTAGGTTTTGGTCTTTTTATTTCTCCTGCATTTCATCCTTTTCTTTTTTCCTTTCTTCTTTATCGTTCTTTGGTCTTCCTTGTAGTTTTAAATGTCACCTTTTCTTTTCTTTCTTTCTCAGCTTCCCTTCTGTCCTGATTTTCCTTGCATTCATAACTACCTTCAATGAATATAAGGTAGAGGGCATCTCGACCTTATTTGCTAAAAAAAGTTCTGGCTGGAATTACTGTCCACCTGGCAGCAAGTAGTCATTATGTACTGGTTTCTGTAATGCTGACACTACATCTGAAGTAGTTCTAGGAGATCAACTCATTGCATTGATCACTAGTCATTACTCAGGAGTGTAGTTGATATGTCCGTCAGTCCATGAGTCCCTTATGGAATATTTTTTTTCTTCAATTGATGGCTAGAGACCAATTCTATTCAGAAGTTCAGTTAATGGATGGATATTTTTGTTATTTTGTAATTCTCGTGAGAAATTTTCAGTCTCTAGGAGAAAAGTTGTCTCTGATTTCATCTATTATTGTTTTGTTCATACTGTTTTTCCATTGCAGGTTATTCGAAGATGTCTGATTCAATTGGAAGCAATGGCCACAGCACTGTTACACGGGTGCTATTTTGTGGCCCCTATTGGCCTGCTTCTACTAATTACACCAAGGAGTATTTGCAGAACTATTCTTTTATTCAGGTTAGTTGCACTTTACATATGAATGGTGTAACTACATGTCAGTTTGAGTGGTAAAATTCTGAGATGCATGTGAACATAGCTGATCGTCCTCTACTTTTAATTTAATTTTGTACCAGTAGGCTTGACATAACTGAAATTTAAAACTTTTCAACTAACATGTAAGGCTAATATTACATATATTATTCTTTTCTTTTCTGTTAGCCAGCTGTACTGCACAGCAAGACGTCTTTAGATGACACTATTGGTTTAAGTTTTTTTGGCCCTTGTAATATATAGCTCGACCTTGAGAGCAAACATGTGATGGCCACATGGCCCTGAAAACAATGGAGATAGAGCACGTGCTCTGCTTTCCCCATTTCAATAAGAGGACTAGAGGAGCAATCTGATCAAATAAGATCATGCAAGGACCCGGTGCTGATGTGTTCATGATAATGAACTTCCTTTGTCAATGGTACAACATTGTGCAATTTCCAACTTTTTCTTCATTACTACAACATTGCAGAATCTACGATTTTTCACTTCATTAGTATCACAGCTTCTGTTCAGTATAAAGTTTGTCCGCAAAGACATTCAGTATACATTTATGGATCCAATTTTTCTTGCTGATATAAATAACTTTGTAAGAGCTTCGCATTACTTAACGTTTTGTAAATTAGGCTGGTTGCTGGTTCTGTGTTTTTCTTGTTTAGTTGGATTAATGTGTACTGACCTTGTTTTTCATTGTTACTTTCTCCATTTGGATTACTGGAAAAAAATCCCGAATCCTGATATTCTAATATAATAGTTTGATGATACATGCTTATGTTATAGTCTTGAGTATTTTTTTTGTGCGCCTGCGCGATATGTGACTACATGCATATATGGATTTGTGTCTGAACACATTTCAATGCATTTTTTTCAGGTTGACGAGGTAGGTCTTGAGCAGGTACCTGATGTAATTCACAACTACCACATATGTGTAGTGAAAAATCGACGTATAGATTCAGATATCATTGCCAAGGCAACTCAGATGAAGATTATTATGCAGTATGGTGTTGGATTAGAAGGTTGTTATAAGTCTTGTGTTATCCTGGCTTCTTAATTGATCTATCGACATAACTAGCTTGTCTTATATTGGGAATGCAATTTTCTACAGGTGTCGATGTAAATGCTGCTACAGAACACAAAATTAAAGTTGCACGGATACCTGGGAGTACAACAGGAAATGCGGTCGCTTGCGCAGAAATGGCAATCTATCTAACTCTAGGTGTTCTGCGGAAGCAAGTATGTAGTATGGCTAGCAGTTCTGACCACTTGGAAGTCCTCTTTAAGTTTTCCATATTTCAAAACTTCTAGTTGATGAATGTTCACCTCACTCTCTTCTCACTAGACCATTTTCACTCTTGTATACAATATCAAAATGTCTCAAGTTATGAAGCCTAATCATGTTGATAATTCTGAATTTTGCATGAAAGATTGATGCAAATATGAAGCAAGCAAGCAGCACTAGGTCCTTGGTTGTAAAAATGACCGGTATTTAAAATTCTTAATGTTCTAGGGGATACTAAGAAAAACATAATGATCTAACTACTCTGAGTTTGAGGTCTGCACTTTGGAGTTTGGATAACAAAAGAAACATTCTGAGTAGAAGCTTGAATCTGAAATTTCCAATAATCATACGGTTAATCTCCTTTGTTATTTCCATTGACCATGAAATTTTTCACTGCCAATTTACTGAGACATTGTCGTTACATAGGTCTTGAAAGGTCATAATTGACATATTTGGAGGTTGGAATGTCATGTGTTCTGACTTCTGAGCCAGTCTTCTCAGGGGTAAAAGGGGCTGCAAAGCTGCAGAAATCTGGGAATGCATTCATGATGACTGTATTAAGCCTAGTTTTTGTTTTAAGTGGGTCCTCGACTTAATATAGTGTCCAGAAATTTAGGCAATTGGACTCTCTGTTAAAGCCATGGTTCATCGCTTTATATATATATATATATATATATATATATATATATATATATATATATATATATATATATATATATATATATATATATATATATATATATATATATATATCTGTCCAGAATATTTATTCAGTTCTTTAGGATATAAACTACCTTCCTAGCTTTCATCATATGGAAGATAACTTGCTTGTTTCAGTTTTATAAATTTAAGTCAGCTGCTGTCACTTGTAATGGACCACTCATGTTTTGGACTTTGGGCATACCTTGCAGAAGGAGATGGATACTGCTGTGAATCAGAAGGACTTAGGCCTTCCAGTTGGAGAAACAATATTTGGAAAGACAGTATGCTCTTCATATATCAGTTACTTTTACTTGTTTCATCTACTTTCTGTGGGAAGAATCCCATTTGTGTAGTAACTTGTATTTATGATTCACTGTCTAGATCCTTATCCTGGGGTTTGGAGCCATTGGTGTGGAAATTGCCAAGAGACTAAGACCATTTGGAGTAAAAATTCTTGCTACGAAAAGAAATTGGTCGTCGGATACATTGCCATGTCGTAAGTTGCATTAGTTGCATTGTCGTTTCCTGTATAAATATTTTTTGTTCTGTTCCTGTCTCTTGAAACGTTGCCATTGCAGAGATTGATGGGCTGGTTGATAAGAAAGGTGGCCCACAAGACATGTTTGAATTTGCTGGAGAAGCTGACATAGTTATTACATGCATGACCTTAAACAATGAATCAGTTAATCCTTCTCTATGTGCATTTGTTTAAAAATTTTCTGCTAGACAATCTCTTTTTGACTTTGATTACTAAGTGATCAAATTTACAGGTTGGAATTGTGGACCATAAGTTCCTCTCAGCAATGAAAAAGGTATTTGCATTTTTTTCGGGCATACTTATCTGCAAGTGATCAGATTTTCAGGTTCTTGTTTTTCTTGTTATCCTTCTATGATTTATTAATTTTATTCAATAACTTCAGTGTTCTTGATTCATGCTATCAGATGAGAATATCATTACAAGAAAGTCTAGCTAAATTAAAATATTATAATAACATTGGATTATCAGATGATGCTGGCGTCTGCAGTGGAATAACCCCCCTCCTCTTTTTGTAGGGATCATATTTGGTCAATATTGCTAGAGGACGCCTACTGGACTACAAGGCTGTGTTTAATCACCTAGAATCAGGTCATTTAGGTGGTTTAGGTATTGATGTTGCTTGGACTGAACCATTTGATCCAGAGGATCCAATTCTGAAATTCTCAAATGTTATTATAACACCACATGTTGCTGGAATCACGGAATACTCTTACAGAACGATGGCAAAGGTTCGAACTTGTTTCTCTGCATTACTTTTCAATAATCATATACTTCTTCTAATAGTTATTTATTGACTCTTGATTAATTATCAAGTCCTTTAATTAAATAACAGTATGAATTGTACAGCTAAAACTCTTTCTATTCGTTAGATTTGTGTGTTAAGAGCCTCTAGATTTGGAAGCGCCACAGGCTTGGTATGGAAAAGCTATATCACGTTAGAAGAACATTCTTTTTGCATAACTAAAAATATCACTAAACAAGAACCTATATTCTTGAATTGCTTTGAAGGGGGCCATTCAACCCCGACTTAGATGCATGTGGTATCAATTTGTACCGCACCGAATTACTTTAAGTAGTCACCATCATCACTAATTGCATATTGTATTGTCATAAAAGTATTTGAAGTGCTCTATGTAAAAGAACACATTATTGCTGATTTATGTGACCATTCCTCTCGTAGTCACTTTTGCTCTGCTTTGTGGTGCAGGTTGTTGGTGATGTTGCCTTGAAGCTTCATTCAGGGGAGCCATTCACCGAAATAGAATTTGTGAACTAGATGTCTAGATCAGGAAGTATGTGCCAGGTGTAGATGCGGCATGATCGATTGAATTCAGACAGATAACTAGAATTATCTGTGCGTGAGAGAAATCCCGTGTCCAAGGGAATAATGAATCGTTAATGCTTGTATAGACATGGAACAAGATGCTACTCTCTTGATAAATTATTTTTGCTACCATAACACGTCCTCCATCCTGCTATATTGGTCCTGTTTCGTGCTTGCCTCGGCCGGCAAATCATAGCAATTTAACCGGATTATCTATGTAATTGCCTTTTGGTTTTCGTGCCTGGGTCGCACTTTTGTTGCCTGCTGGATTGCAACAGATCCTGAAGAAACAGAGCATCCAATTCTTGCCCGGATGGGTCACTCGTTCGAATCCTAGCTAGGCACAGTCTTCTGCAATATTGTGTGGATTCCTTGTCTATCACCGAAAGACATCAGAGGTGGGAAATGGCGCCGACTAAAATTTTTCATAAGTATTCTTGATCCTATTCTTTAATGGTTATAGAGTTACTGAGAATTGAAACTATAACCAAAATCTCAATAGAATCAAACAAAAAAGTCCTTAGCGAAAAACCAAGGCCTAATGGTCTAACCTCCAACTAGAAGACTGTCCGACCTCTTTCTGCCGTGAACAGTACAATCAGGCAAGTGAATAGTAATTTCAGCATAGTAGTAAAACTTTAAATCTAGGTAAGTTTTGATTGGATGATTCAAAAGCAGTAAAACTTTGTACATACCTTGCTTAAGATCTTAGGAACATATTCTATCTATAGATCGCAAAAACCCACGTTAAAATTCAGACTTTTTTGTGACTTAAGTAAGGTTACATAAAAAAAAAGCAAAAAACCAAAATCAATTATCAAAATTTGCTCGTGGGCAGAGAATAGCCAAGATGGCTTTGGATATGTTCTCACATGCCACGGCAAACAAGAGCACCGAAGAAATCACTTCAAAAACTCTCAGGTCAAAAAACCACTTAAAAATCAAAAACATGCAAAAATCGAGTTTCTTGGAGAACTTACTAACAAAGTGTCTAGATGGGTGAAGAATGATTTTTAGAGGTTATCTGCATCTCTTATAAATTCTTGACACAGCAAGATCAAGAAAAGATGAAAGAAGAGGAAAAACCAACTAAATAAAGAGCAAATTAATCAAGACAAGAAATAACCCTGGAGAAGATCAAAGATTGACTCTATTACTACTTGAGAAGAAATGTTTTACAACCATTCGAAGAAAGGTTTTACAACCATTCCATTTTAGAAGACAAAGAGCATATCAAGTACTCAATTTTTAAACCCTAACCCTAAACTAAAGAATACAGAAAAGGTAGGTTGGATGAATAACCACAAGTCTCCATTTCACAGTAGGAAAAACCCGATAACCGTACACATACGGATTTTAATTCAAACATCACACTTATGCATGCTTTTCAAACACATAACCCCAAATTCGCTAAGTCATTATCTTTGATCCATATTAATTAAACCAACTTCTCCATGACCTAAACCACCTTCCCAAGCAATGCTCGCACGCCACAGTTTTCTTCTAAAGCTGTTTTTGGTAGAACTAATCATCTCCTTCTATTGCAAGCAATCGTCATGTTTGCCACGTGCAGGTGCACCACTAGTTTGCCACACGTTGGCAAGTCTCTCACTCTGGTTCCACCATACCACGCCTTACTTAGGGGGTGTTTGGGACTGCTCCGCTCCACGTTTTTTAGCCAAACGGTTTCAGCTCCACGCACCCTGTTCGAGGAAAAAAGGTGGAGTTGTGAGAGCACCTAAAGAGGTACTTCACAAACTCCAGTTTTTTGTGGAGCTGCTCCACGGTGGAGTTTGTGGAGCAGAGTTTGTGGAGCAGTCCCAAACACCCCCTTAGACCGACCAAGCCACATGGTGTAGCCCCACTGTTTGAACTTCCCTTCAATATTTCATGCCTTTCCTATGCCATTCTTGAGCTCACCGTCTCACCCGGTATACTCGATCGTTCTGGTACATGGCTTCTCTATAGCGTTGCCCCGATTCTCGTCATTGACCATGATTGATTCCAAACGGCCATACACATCTAAGACAAAAAAATCATTTTTAGGTATAATTTGTTTATAACTTGACCCATACAACTTGGTCTACATTAATAGTAATGTGTATCGTGTAACATAAAACCACTGAAGAAAGTGACCAAAATCTATTCTGTGACTCAAATACATAACTCCAAAAATCTAGCTGAGACACAACATTGCAGCCGGTCTGAACGTTGGCTGCAGCAGTCAAACCATTGCCACATCCGGTTTGACCGGATGGTGAACCGGTTGGACCAGAGGTCATTCACTCATTTGTGGTCAAACCGCCGAAAGCAGACGTGCAACTAGCATCTCTCTGATTAATAAAGGTAACACCATGCAACAACTAAGGTTGTAAAAAAGCTCGAAGTTCACGAACTATTCAAGTTCGATTTGTTTTAGGCTTGATTCGAGCTCGGCTCGAACTTTAAATGAGCTGAACTCGAGCTTGATCTCGAGCTTTATCGAGCCGAGCCCGAATAGTTCGCGAGCCTCGATTCGAGCTTAAATAGTGATACATATTAACTCTTACCGAGTTTGCTCGAACCGAACTCGAGCTCGAGCTTTTCTTATTTTTGAATCTTAGTGTATATTTGAATTATTTTGATTGTTATCGAGCTTACTAGAGCCGCGTTCGAACTCAAAATTTTCTTATTATTGAAAAATAGTGCATAATAAATTATTTTAATTGTTACCGAGCTTCAAAGAGCCGAGCTCAAGCCTACTCAAGCTTAGGCCGAACTGAGCTCGAGTCCAAGTCTAGGCTCAAATCCGAACTCGAGCTCGAGCCTGGAAGACCAAACTCGCTCGTTTATAGCCCTAGCAACAACCTCCTTAATACATACATGCATGACATATGCAAATTGGCCTCATAAATGCTTCCATGCATGGTCTCTATCTCAACTAGTTCTCTGCTGCATGCATGTATATTATTGCAAGACTGCACAGACTGTACATGCAAAAGGAGCGACCTCATCAATGTCAGATCACAGCAAGCATGGTTTCACAATTTATATTGAACATTGACCTCATTAACGAGCATGCATGTCAAATAACCAACAACCAATCTTTTTCATGCATGTAACAGAACAACTCAAACATGGCCAAAATAAAACACACTAGCATGGCAATAGAAATCACTCATTTTACTGTAGGCATCATGGCATTAATTTTTCAACAAAATGTAAACTCAAATTTCCAACTCTTCGAAATTGCAATAGTTCATCACAACATAATGCAAAATCTTTTCACATAGTCATTCAATCTCTCCCTTGATGAACCCTTTGGCAATTTTGCAAAATGCAAGTAGGGGTTGAATTTGGACAAAAAGAGAAAAATTGCAAATAGAGCTCAAAATGGTCACAAGAAGAATGTAATGAGTTAAAAATGATTATTTAAGGCAGATATGGTAGAAGCTACTAAAAATTATAGATTTTTCACAAAAAGCTTTAAATCCATCAAATGAGACGGGAAATCTCACTCTAGATCTATATGAAAGAACAATTGTTCGATTTGATCTTGGTTATGATGAGAAGAGATCAAAAGATCAAAAAATTATGGCAAAACATTAAACTTTCAATTTAGCAAAATTTTGCAGAAAAACTTGAAATCATATTCTAGATATGCATTTTTACTGATCTTTCTCTCCTTTGACAATGGAGTCATCAAGATACATGGAAGAAGATAGCATAAATGAAATAAAGTAGCTATATTTTATTCATTTTTAGAAATAGGAGTCATGAAAATTATCCAAAGTGACTCTACAATAATTGCACCAAACTATAGTATATGAAAAAGCTATATAAATCACGGTAAACCATATATAATAAAGTTAAAGTCAATTAAGCAATAATATGTAATTAAATAGATTTTTAGCATCAAGTTGTTCAAGATCATAGTTTAGCCAAAGGTATCTAAAAATGAGCCAAACCATGTCAATATATTAAATGGAACTAAGAAGCTATACTAGAATCAACCTAGAGTGCTACAAGTTTAATGTTGAAACATTTTGTTTAAGCACATGAAATTAAGCAAATTTAGCATATTTCACACTTGCTGAAATTCATTTTTTGTTTTATTTTAGCAAAACAAGTCCTACAGTAGAAGGCAACCACATCTGCTTCCTAAGTTTCAACCATTTTTTATAATTCTATATTCTTATCTCTGTGCTAGATCTCAAGCTGTGCTACGACCATCCCAAACTATAAACTTAAGAAAAGTTGTTTAGATTATCCAAAACCCCCCCTGAGTTCATGCCCAGTGCAATGGCAAGCAGTCTCATAAGAGAATTGGTGAGATTTAGTTCATGAACAAAGGGCTAATAATAACTCATACTTCAATAAAAAAACTAACATAACTCAATATAAAACTCAATTTAAATTCATGACTCAACTTAGCCTATTTGACATGGCATAAATTATAAGAGCATCACTAGAGCAAGCTAATCATAAGATCCAATAAGACATGATTTAATTCAAGTTTTTCATATTTAATAAAGCTAGCATGGCAAAAAAAAACTAAGCTACACATAGAAGGACATGATAAATCTAGTAAACTAGCATAAGATACGGCAAGATGTAAAGCAATATATTTATATTAGTCAAAGCTTCATGTATTTATATTATAATGCAAGTTGATGAATTTAAGATACAATATGATATAATAGATGCAAAAGAGTCAAACTCCCCCTCAAAATAGGCCAAAAGACTAATAACCCCCAACTCTTCCTGCAAAGCAGCAAAACTAGAAGAATCAAGAGTCTTAGTGAAAAATATTCACAACCTACTACTCATACTCTACAAAGTGAAACACAACATCACCCTTCTTTACATGATCTCTAAGGAAATGACTAGAATGGCTAAAAGAAGAGAGAGCTAGGCTCTATACTCTATGTAGTCTCTAGGATAGGGATGACTCATAGTTAAGGAGCGAATCTAAAGCACTAGAGATCTCCACTACTGGACACTAGTGATTGAAGAAACAAACTCGACCTAGACTGGAGAAAAGCACAACCTAGAAGACCCAAATGTGCCTAAGAGAGACTTATGCAAGAAGTGATTCTATCCTTAGCCCAACCAACCCTCGAATTATAAAAGCTCCGAATGATATGCAAAGCATAAATCAAGGGCAAAGGTAAAGCGCAGAACACAAAACTTACGTCGCACCGCTTGGCGGTGAGATGTAGTCGAAGGAGTAGAAGTTGAGCCAAGTTGCATCCCAAGATTGATAATCATCACTGGATGTTGGAATAAGAAAGAGGAAGATTCAGAAGCTCTAGAACCAGTAGTTCTGACTACTGCCCTAGTATCAAGCTGCAGTATTGCACACTTAGTCTTTCAACACTTATGTAAAGCCTATATTACCACAAAGGAAGTTGTTTATGCCTTGAAACTGGGGTTAGTGATGATTGACATATAAATCCACTTCCAAGATACATGACTGTTGTGGTTACAGACCAAACAGAGAGAGATGGTAGTGGAGAGTTGGGAGAAGTGACAGTAATGGCTTGGGTCCCCCCATGGCCTGCATTCTATATATATATATATACATGGGGAGTGCTTTTACAATTATACCCTTACATCTGAGTATCCCCTTCAGGGGCACTTATGTCATTACCCATGTCCTACTCTGGACCTTATAACCTTCTACCAGGCCTGCTGGGTTTAGGTGGGGGCCACCCCTACAACAGGAGCCTCTCATGGTGAAGGGCTTCACAGGGCCGAAGCCATGTTGCCGAGTCCTTTGGCCCCCTCCGTCCCTACGGCCTGTGAACTTTTCCGACCTTGGCGGAGGGTTGGGGTCGCGGTTGAGGTAGACGCGCGCGGGTGCCACCCCCAAGCTGGCGTCTAGCCGAAGTACGCACGCGCGCGCGCTCCATCCCCTACCCTTCGAACGGGTGGCAGCGGAGCTGGCGCCTAGCTGAAGTAGATGTGCGCGCACTCCGTCCCCTACCCTTCGAACGGGTGGCAGCGGAGCTGGCGCCTAGCCGAAGTAGACGCGCGCGCGCTCCGTCCCCTACCCTTCGAACGGGTGGAAGCGGAGCTGGCGCCTAGCCGAAGTAGACGCGCGCGCGCTCCGTCCCCTACCCTTCGAACGGGTGGCAGCGGAGCTGGCGCCTAGCCGAAGTAGACGCGCGCGCGCTCCGTCCCCTACCCTTCGAACGGGTGGCAGCGGAGCTGGCGCCTAGCTGAAGTAGACGCGTGCGCGCTCCGTCCCCTACCCTTCGAACGGGTGGTAGACGCGCGCGCGCTCCGTCCTCTACCCTTGGAACGGGTGGCAGTGGAGCTGGCGCCTAGCCGAAGTAGACGCGCGTGCGCTCTGTCCCCTACCCTTCGAACGGGTGGCAGCGGAGCTGGCGCCTAGCCGAAGTAGACGCGGGAAAGATGCAATCGGGGCTGCCGAGGTGAGGTCAGCCCACTTGGCTGTGGTGCCGGCGTTGGGGGCCGAGCCGAAGGTGTGGCTGACGCAGCAGCGAAGGCGGGCCTTGCGCGGCCGACGTCGTTGCACTTCAGGGCCGTTGCGACCCCGCAGCCTGGTAGTGCGCTTTTAATGACGTCTGGAATCGTGCCGGCGCCTGACCTGTCAGGTGGTAGGTTGTCGTGTCGTGCAGTCTGCCTTCCGTGGGTGGGGCACACGGCGGTTTATGCCTGGTGCGTCGTGGGATGCGAGCGGTTGCGTGAGCGCGACCGTTCGCCTTTTCCCTAGGCCAGTGGGACGCGTGTCGGGCGCGTGGTGGCGTTGTGCGCTGCCTGGCCACCTACCAGGCACGCTCCTTCAGATGCCGGCGGTTCTTCTTTCCAGTCATGGGTAGTCGAACCGCTGGTGGTTTTAATCTGGGTACGCTTCTGGTCGTGGAGGAGGCGAGCGGGCTTTATAAAGCGCCATCGTTGTGGTAGGGGCGCTTTATTGCGCCTGCCTCCTAACCCTGCTTATTTCGTGCTGATAGCCCTTTTGCCCTAATCTTAGAGACCAATGGCCGGTCACGACGATGCCTCCTGCCATCCCGGTGGCGGCTCCTCGTCTAGCCGGGACGAGTTGTCCTTCCCTTCTGAGGACTACGAGCTGGTGCTGCGGGGGCGTTCACATGGCGACAAGCGGTGGGACGCCATGGAATACTCGGGGGGTCGCTGCTCCCATGTGCTAGGAACTCTGCAGCGGCTTGTACGGGAAGGGAAGATCGAGGAGCGCGATGGGGCTCGCCTACCCCGCCGATTCAATATATTGTGAAGTCAAAATTAATTAATTGATCAATGTGATTATGAGCCCAGGTATCAATAAGATGGCTAAGAATACTAGATATACAACCTAAGTGGATACTAATATTGCATCTATAGATAGTTAACCATCCTATGATAACAATGGAATCGTGACACTCGAACTATCAAAGAAGGGATTTAATCAAAATTGGTTGATAACTACCAAGTACAAGGGTTTATAATAAATTAAAAATGCATAATAATTTAAAATAATAAATTCAACATGGTCAAAGGTTATGACTTGCCTTGGTCTTGCTCAGTAACCACTCCTTGATCTTCAAATCCTGCTTTTGCTCATTCAAAATTGTTCTCTAAACGAGAGAGGGCGCAAACAAAACACAAATTAATCCAAATTAAAATCCAAAATTTACAAAAAAAACTAGAGTAAAATATGTAGCTCAATTCTAGATGAATTTAGAAAGAATAATTGGTTCAATCAGAGTTCATATGAAGGAGAATGGACCTTCGGAAGACTTGCTAGGAAGAAAAATATTAGAAATTGAGAGAGAAATAGGAATATTCTCTGAAATATTCCCTTTGTAGTTAAATAAAAGAAAAATAAAATATGATAATGGGATCCATATGCCAGTGGCTCGATCCACGGTGAACTAAGTCCACCGAACTAGTCCTGGGATTTGGCTGACGTGGGAGACACGTGTGCAACAAGGGTGACATGGTGCTAACAAGACGACATGTGGCTTGATGATGTGGCAAGGCATTGTAGTGCATTGAGCTATCGTCTGGAGCTAGTGTGGCCACTACGTGGCACACACGTGGGCTGATTGCACTGAGGTGGCTTGTCAAGTGATTGCTGACATCGGCATTGGTGGTGAGGCTCTAGGACTAAGGGTCACTGGCAACAGCAAGGCACGATGAATCATGCAGAGGGCACAACACAGAGAGGAAGATGCAGGGAACTCAGCGGTGGGGACGTGAAGGCCAAGGGATGGCGGAGTTGGCTGGTGGCAAGCTAGGAGCGGTGGATGAATCGAGACTTCGGTGATGGCTCACCTCCTGCTGCCTTCAAAGGTCAGTGAGGCAATGGAAGATGATGAGGTGGATCTAGTGCGCCGGTCAGCGGCGACAGGGGCTCTTTGAGATGCAAGGAATTGCTCAATGGAGATAGCAAGCATGACGATGACTTCAGCTTTTATTGTAGTGGGAGGACGATGAAATCGATGATGGCAAGAGTAGGGTGAGGAAGGAGGCAGCTCGGGGTGAAGATTTTTGTTGCCCTGGGTGCTCTTAAATAGTTGGAGGGAGATTGAAACGGGGACGGCGGCGGTGTTGGGATGTACTCTAACACAGAGGAGGAAATCAGGTTAAAGACAATGAACATGCCAGCTAACAAGTAGGTCCAGGTAGCATTGAAAGAGAGAGTAATGGAAGAACACAACAATGACGTGTGGCAGGTACGAGCGAAACAGGCTGCGAGGCTGCACTAGACTGGGCTGCGGCGAGACAAGGTGGGCTGTGCAAGACAGGCCACATGGAAGAAGATGGGCTGAGAGAAGGGATTCGGCCCATGATGATTTTGGGGGCTCTTCAATGATTTTTGAATTTTAGAAATAGGAATAAAGAGAATTTAGCTCCAATAAATACCAAATAAACTTCAAAAATTCCAAAAATATTCAAAAAAATCTTTGCAATGCAAGGAACCCAAATAAAATTGGTTTGATTTAAATGAAGTTTGATTTATTCATATTAAATTATTTTAATTCTAAAAATTCAAATTAAGCTTTAATTAATTCAACAAAAATCCAAATAGTTATTTTTATCTTAAAAATTTTGCAAAGGTGGCAAAACTAGGATGTTACAAGACTTAATAAGTTTGAGTATGAGAATATTATTTTCGAACAATAATATATCATCCACATATAAGACCAAAAAAATAAGTGCGCTCTCACTAGCCTGTTTGTAAATACAAGGCTCTGATTCATTCTTGATGAAGCCAAACCCTTTGGCTACCTCATCAAAATAAATGTTCCAACTCTAATATGCTTGCTTCAATCCATAGATAGATTTTTAAAGCTTACATATCTTTCTAGTATTTTGTGAACTGACAAAATTCTTAGGTTGTGTCATGTACACGTACTCACTTAGGTTTCCATTTAGGAAAATTGTTTTGATATCCATCTACCATATCTCATAATAGAAATATATAGCAATAGGTAGAATGATCGGGACAGACTTAATTATAGCGACTAGAGAGAAAGTTTTATCATAGTCAACACCTTGAACTTGTTTGAAACCTTTCACTGCCAATCATGCCTTATGGATATGAACATTTCCATCCATATCTGTCTTTTTCTTAAAAAGCCACTTGCACTTAATGGTTTTAACACCATCAAGCAGATCAACCAGTTTTTGAACTTGATTATGTCAGCACCTAGAATTTGTTTTCTGAACCCTTATGTGTGCCGTACTAGTCCCATGTCTAGTAGCTAGTACACACATTCAACATCCTTTGAATTATATCCATACACTCATGAATAAGCAGAGTAGGATATAATAATAAACATGTGAGGATAAGCTTATACAACTAGGCTTTTGACAAAAGGGTCGATCGGCCAAATAGTTTGTATAACACGTGAATAGCAGCGGAAAAATAATAATGAGACAAAAATTCTAGCAAGCATGCTATAGCCCACTACAAGCAACTAACAGGAGTTAAACCTTAGCAAATGACGTTGTCTTCACCAATACCCACAACGTGAATGTAACTGATCTAGAGATCTCTTTCTTCTTGCTCTGATAGTATTCAACAAGCAATTATGAGTACAAAAATATACTCAACAAGACTTTATAACAAAGTTATATAGTATGCAAGGCTATGTCAAGAGGGATGGCTATCCTATCAAGTTTTCCATTTTACACAAAGCAGACTTTCATTTGCAACAATGAGTAATCGGAAGTTGTAAAAGCATTTGATATTTGATACAAAGTAACAAGTAGGTAACATAAGCATAACTAACAAATGCACAACGATGTTCACATACTCATGACCAAGTTTCAAATAAGTGAATACCTTCCATTCCCAACCAAAATTTGAAAACATAAGACTAACCTTAGCGACATCACTAAACTTTGCCCATAACCAGAGGCATGGCTATTTGAATATATTTTACACTCTATAGAGGTTGTACACTTTACCCACAAGACACAATCAACTCCCCATGGTGACCATGACTCATGATACACAAGGTATCCGATAAGAATGGTCGTGAGAAGGCCTTGACATTGCTTGACTCCAACCTTGCCTTGTCCAATGAATTTTAGCCCTCGGGAGTTATAACAATATTGAACCCCAAGGAATCCATTATTGTGTCAGTGGTTTTGGCCCCATACACAACTGTGACAGGAACTACCTCGAGCCACCATCTAGGCATTCGCACAACTCTGATCTACCACGGGTGCAAGATTAGACCCAAACAACTTCTACGCTAGGGTCTTCCCAAAAAGGCGCTTGTGGCTGTATGAAAGGTTTAGATCAACAACACATAAGTTCATGGTACCTAACCGAGTCGGGTGAGAGTCGCCAACAACTTACCACTAAATGTGAATTCTCTCTTGCACCATGCGAGTTCTCTCTCACACCATAATTATAAATATCTTGCCCAAGTCAAAACCATAGTATTCAATTTTGTTTTCTAGGTGAAATACTAAGGGTGACCCCACAAGTCCAATAATATAATCAACCTATTTTTGAAAGTGTAACCGGCCTATCATCTAATGTAGCGATAAACTATGCATGGCTAAGCAACTATATTTTATACTTATTCTAAAATTCTACAATCAATAATACAAGTAGTGGATATTATCACTAAGGTGACAACATTGAGTATAATAACTTTTCAAGGTGGGATCAATGCAACAAATCATTATAACTATCAACCTTACAAACATAGCGATTTTACTATAAATATGCACATGCACAATACTTTGAGCAAGCAAAATATATAACATTGAATTATGAGATCAATATGGTCGAAGGGGATGTCTACCTTGCTGTTGAACACTTGTTTCTTGTTCTGGATCAATCTTGAACCATCTCCAGTACATCAAAATCTATCGCATAAATCCAAATAATGCAAATAAATACCAAATAAATTCAAAGAAATTTAAAACTAAATATTTTGCATATTATCAAAGAGCATGATTTATAAAATTTTAAAAATAATTTTCACTAAAATTGGAGTTTGGATGCAAAAGTTACGGGCTTTCGAAGTTTTGCCAGGAGAGAAAATCCTAAAAAAGAGAAAGAAGATAATGTGCATAAATTTTCTTTTTTTAATTTCTACTTTACTTTCTATCAAAAAACCAAGTTTTGCTCTTGGTGAGGCTGACAGGTGGGGTTTGGCTATTAGTGACAAAGAACTTAAATCCAGTTTTAGTTATAAATTTATTTAATTAACCTACTTAGGCCCACATGTCAATGGCTTATTAATGTTAACAAAGATTAGTTAGCACTAATCTAGTCTCCTCGGTGGGGTCCACTCGTCAGATAGAGGAAACAGGGGAGATGCAGCTTGGGCATGGTCGAGCTTGTTACTGAGCTCATCGACGGCAAAATGGCAACGACATAGGCTCGGGCAATGGCACAATGGATTGGTGGGACTAGAGCAAAGCTAAGTGTAGCAGCGAAGAGGTCTGTGGTGGTTCAACACGGTGGCACAACAGTATGAGGTGGAAAAGTCACTCAGGTGCATGATGGAGATCATGAAAAGGGTCAGCTCTCGCTCAAGGATAGGGTGCTCTAAGATTAGAAGACGTGCAGCAGTAGCGGTGCAATGAGTGGCTACGGTGAAGTCTAGACAAACTACTCTAAACTCAAACCTAACTAGTGGGTGAGTATCTAGGGGTTACTAGGAGCTCACCATGAAGGTTAGTGGTGATGGAGGAAAGCCGACAAATGTGGAGCAACGGCAAGCAGGGGTGACAGTGATGGCTTTACGGTGTTAGTGGTCCTTAGTGAAGGAGAGACTACAAAAACGAGCATGTAAGCTTACACACACGCTGTGCATGGTGAGAAGGAGAGGTATCGGCTGGAGACTCACCATAGTGGTGGGAAACAATGGAAATGGCGATGGCAGCTGGAAATATAGAGGACGTGGGGTGTCAGGATCTCCCTGCAAGAATGAAGAAATTGAGCAAGGAGAAAGCAATAATAGGACATGAGACACAATGTGACATGGGAGGTGCGAAGCCAGACTCACCAGGGCAGTGGGAACATGGTGGCGTAGAAGGGAGCATCAGCCGAAAAGGAAGACAATGACAATGGTGCTGCTCTCCATGACTTCTTCTATGAAGGCAATGGACATTCACGGTGGGCTCACTGGCACTGAGAACGATGCTCGCGTTACCACTAAACCAAGGAGTAGGATGCTCTATTCCTTGGAGGGGAAATGAGAGTGATGAGCTAGGAAGAGATAACACACTCAAATTGGCTTGTAAGGCCGAGTTAGAGCAAGAGTTATCACAAGATGCCACAGGTACGGCAAGATGAGTGCACGACAGATTGACTTTTGTGCTCAGTGGGGGAGGCGATAGTGCAACGTTAGGGTGTTAGTGCGATAAAATAAGTTGGCGCATCAGGCAGGGAGCTCAAGGTGAGCCAAGGGCATCTCTTTTGGTCAAACGGTCAGTGCGGTGTGATGGCCTCTTGATCCCCATCTGGGTGTGCCTCCTCCTTCTCTGCCGAATCCACATCGGCCATGCCCTCCAACTCCATGTCATCGTTGGTCGCTGCCTCTGTCCCCACATCAAACTATGTGTCCAACCTTCTACTACCGTCAGATGCACCGCCTCCCTCACCATGTGTGCGGCTCAGGTATGCACTGCCTCCCTTACCATGTGTGAGGTTCTGCTGCACGCTGCCTCCCTCGACATCACTGAGGCAATCTCCCCAATCATTGTTGAGGCTATCGTTCGAGTTGTCTTCCTTGTTGTCGCTGAGGCCGTCCTGCGCAACGCCTCCTCCTCTAGTACTAAGCCTCTACTGTGCGTCTCCACAGTATGTCCTCTGCCTCTCATCCGTGCTTAATTTCAATATGTAGCAACCAATGTCATGATGCACTTGGAGTTGTATTCGATGATTTTCACGACAACATCATGGCCAATCGGTGTCATTATTTCCCTCTGCAATGCATGAGTCATTTTTTGTATTGTTGTTGCTGCATTTAAATGGATAATCGAAGTCACCCTCAGTCGTTTGGGCAATGTTTGCGCACTTAGCCATGGTAGAGATTTGCCATGAGGAGGTGGCAGCGAACAACCGACCAATGGGTTGTCTCAATAGAAGAGGGTACCACAATCTCACTAGAAAGTTCCAAGAATGTACAAGTAGAGAGTACACAAAAAAATTGAGATCGTTGGGACACGCTGAAATGCGACCACGTGCAATGGAAAACTTTGAAACTGAATGCGTCTGGTTTAGCAATTAATCCTAAGATAGGGTTAATATCTACAAGTGATGACTAGTGGGAGTAGTAGAACACGGTAAGCAGACATTTGCATTGTTTCTTTGTAAAATGTGTCTATGCCTGCTATTTGTACTAAAGGTTGCTTGTACTTTCATTGTAGGCAATGTGTGGTTGCGGCAAGTTGAAGAATGCTCCCTTGCCTAACGAGGAGCTCTTAGACTTCATCTTTGGCAGTGCAACATGCATAAACAAACAAGCGTTCATTTTGGAGTCACCAGTGAAACCTTGACGTGAGCTCAGGTGACCACACTACCGAGCAAGACATTGCCTTAGCCAGCACATCACTCAAGAAGCCCTCCAAAGGGATGAGCCACACATCTTTGTTTGACATGTCGGATGGGAAGAAATCAAAGAGCAACTGGATGTATGACGCAATGAGTGCCTCATCGTAGGCAAGCCATCCATCGGTCATGACCCCTTGTACTACCCAGCCCAATCAAGCATGATAAGAGGTATGCAACCTGCTTGACTTAGTCAAGGTGGATGGATGTGACGACTATAGTGATGACCACTTCTACACCTTCATCCTGTTTATGCAAAAAGAGTATAGGGATGTGTTTGTCATGCTGTCTAAATAAGAGGGCCTCATTGGATGGCTTCAGAGGGTTTGGGCACACATGCAGGGGGTGATTTTGAGTGTGTTTCAGTCGTAGCGATTTAGTTACTTCTTATGTTCATGTCCTTTCATAGTGGTTTAGTTACTTTACTACTTAATTTGGTTGGTCGATGTAGAGACTTGAATCTACAAATATAGACTCTTCTGTGTGTTCTGCACTAGTCCAAGATCACGCTAGTGAATATAATATAAACAAAGATGAAATATCGACCATATACGATTCGCTAAGAAAAGACTCAAATATTATTAATTATTAGGGTTGCGACCTTATGGTCAAGCTTATAGATAATAGCCTGAATGGCTTAAAAAAATTGGCAGCAAAAAATAGAAATAAGCGTAGTAGCCACTCAACATGCCCACAGGCAATCAACTGGGGAGCGAAGTCCTAATTCGCGAAGTCGTTGAAGTATCCTCCTTCACACACCTCTGACTGGTATGGTTCTCCTTCTTCAACTGAGCAAATATGGATATAGTCGTGAGTACATAGAGTACTCAGCAAGTCGTTTGTAATAAAGATGTAATATAGTATGTAAGGTTTACCAAAGGATGGCTGAATGGTTATTTTGCAGAAAGCAATAATTTAAAGTAAATAAAATAAATAGATTGACAACGTAGTTTTGGAAAGGACGTATATAAATAATTAATGAATCAAATGATTTCATGACCACAGATGAATTAATCATTCACTCCCCAATCAACTTGCTCTCAACCCAACCAAGATTTTATGAAAAATCTATCCCTCGTGTGAAATCACCAAGCACTGTCTATAACCA
The DNA here is from genome assembly GCA_017311315.1 of Dendrocalamus latiflorus. Taxonomy (NCBI): domain Eukaryota; kingdom Viridiplantae; phylum Streptophyta; class Magnoliopsida; order Poales; family Poaceae; genus Dendrocalamus; species Dendrocalamus latiflorus. The sequence goes on along the minus strand of CM029671.1, from coordinate 9,414,555 downwards.
GGGACACGACTATTCGAATAGTTTTACCCTCTGCAGAGATTGCACATCTTTACCCACATGATATATCCTTCTTGTAGTGTCCCTAGTATAACACGCTTTATTTCCAGATTGCATTTTATTGAATTATGTTATGTCTACCACTCCTATACATTTTTATACACTTGTTTTAGCCTTCTTCATCCTTAATTGATCAGCAACATAAGCTTAGTACTAGATACGAACTATAATTCATTTCTATGCAAATTCAAAAATTAACTGATTGTTCTCCATTGCTACATATCTAGCCTTTTAAGCTACACTTTCTATTGATCGAGTAGATCACATTGAGCTTGCCCTTGCAATCACTTTACTCATCACTTGAGTCAAATTTATCATGAACCAGCCACTGGTTGCACCACCTGTTTACTTTGGTAAGAATTTGCCAGAGCTTGGTAAGAGCTTGAGTGTGAGCGACTTTGAGCCTCCAGATCCTAGTAGTTGATAGGAACATATATTGTGATTTATCTCCTTGTTTTCTACTAACAATGATAGGCTTGAGGAAATGGGTAGATTATGATGACATCACGAGTAGACTTGAACTTAAAGGAAAACAATTACCGGTACACATCTTGCCACTCACCGCTGAGAGTACATCGTCAGACTACTTGTGGGTTACTATGTTGGATAGTTACTTTGAAAGATGTGACCTTGATCCTTATGAGAAGATGAGCATGGCAAGGACGGTGCTAATCAGTGATGTTCAACATTGGTGGTCAAATCTCGAGTACCACTACATATACATATGGGAGGAGATGAAGAAGAAATTGCAACGTTGTTTTGTATCTCCACCACCTACGATCACAAGCGAGGTGCAAACTAAGGTAGCTGAAAATGCTAACATTGTTTTGGCTCCTACTTCATCTACAGATACCGCCGAGACACTTGAAGAGATGAAGGATGATCTAGCGCATCTTATGTCATTAGAGGAGAAGTTTGAGCTATCTACAGTATCTGATGAGGACGATAATGACAAGGTACTTATTTGGTGCTACAGTAAGACATAGAGCAACCTTGTGAGTATATACCTGCTGTAGTGCAATCTTTTGATATTTCTTGTGTTGACTTGAACGAACCACATGCTGATATGAATTATCATAATTTTACACATATCAAATTAATTACACATAAGGAAGTATTTGATAGAATATCTCCAGCTGAAGCATTGTGCTACATCATGCTTAATAAACCCGTTAGTTTGGAATGTGCTATGGAGAATGTTTCTGAAATTTTATCTCTAAATTCTCTTTCTAGCACCTACACCTACTGTTTTAAATTAATTGGAGATTATAGTGTAGACAAACAATTTCTGGTATATCGAATATGCATTACTTGTGATCACATAAATGAATTGAAGCTTACTATTTTGAACAATAATTATTATGTGCCAAATCTTGTTCATTATGAGAGAAAAATAAAATTTAGTGATATTTCAGTCTCTATATGTTCATCTCTTATTGCACCATATAGTATGGATAATCTGAATAATGATGTTGAAGTATGGAAGAACTTACAAACTTTTTCACCCTTCCTAGATGAATTTGCTATTGCTTGATTGAAATCGGATTATATGGATGAGCTTTCTTTGATTCGAAAAGTTGTAGATTTACCCATATGTGCTATCACTGCAAGTTTACAACTTCAGATATTTGAATTGCATAAATGCTTCACATACATCTGCAAAACAAGTTGCAATAATTACTGTGTGAGAAATTTTGATTTGGTCATTAACATATATGATTACTCTTGGGTTAATAATATAATGAGCTTTTGTAACATTAATTGTGCAATAACGAAGAACTGTTAAAATAAATGACATATACATATACCATACATACACCTTGGCTTCTTTGTTACCCTATTTTCAGCTAATCAAAAGCCGAGGACGTCTTTGTTTTCAAGAAGGGGAGGATAACAAGAACATGTACTCTATGGATACAACCATATTTGCTATGTTTGTTGTTCCAATTACAAGTGCTCCTATGCATCACTTAAATTATCAGGTGAGCTCGTTTCAAAGAAATTTTACTTTATTTGATAAAGAAGTTATGATATTACATAATGAGAGTCCATTGCGTTTGTTGTCATGTACCAAGATTTATGATCAAGATCATACAATACATGAGTCTACACATCTATTAAAACTGAGGATGGTTTTCTGTCAAGAAGGGGAGGATGGTGTGACCATGCCGCAAACACATATTAGCATAGCGCCCAATACCAAGATTGAACTAAAGATGAATTCGTTTCTTTAGCTTAAAAATATTTTAAATGAGAATATGATGCAACTTAATGATGAAAATATATATTTGCACAGCTATAGAAGGACGATTGCATCAACACTCCAAGCTCGTGGTTGGGGTCCACCTAAAGGGAAGCCAACCAGCATATCAAGACCAAGTCAACATCTTTCCAAACTCTTTCTCAAGGTCATCACGTCACTTTTGGTCCAAGTCAAGCAAGAGTTCAAGTTAGATACATTTTGAAATCCAATTTGGCCTCCAAATAAATTCAGATTCAGCCTGACAGGTCCAACTTCAACAAGCATAACTTTCACATACGGAGTCCGTTGAGGTACACGAGTATTTGATGAAAAGTTTTTCTCATTCTTTTTCCAACGAATCTAGTCTCATCTCCAAATTCCTTCTGTATGCACTATAATCATCAAAAGAAAGTACTAAATCACCTGCTTTGACCAAATTGGGCCTTATAATGCTTGGCCTCAAGGGGAAGGCATCCCCTTCTTGGCCTGTATTATTCACGGTCGTACTGTTCACATGAACAGTACCATAAATAGTACCATATCTTATTTCTTAGTTTTGTGTGGCTTTTCCTTCCCTATTTAAGGAGGTTGCACCCCCTAGTTTCCTTATATTTCATTTATATTTAGTTTGTCTTCGTTATAACTTGTATCTTCTATGTGTGTCGACTAGACTATCCGGTCAAGATCCTTATTCGAAATCCCAGCTTATCAATATTTCATAGATATTTGCAATACATCAAATTGTGTTTTACCTTGTTCTTGCTTGTTCTTCGGTTCCATGTAGGAATAGATCTTCGTGGTCAGGTCAATTGCATTCTTGGCATGGTTGATAATGACTTAGAGTATGGTTTAGTGATTGCTTGGTGTTCTGGTCGTGCCCAGTTAGAAGCCTGCATAATCAAAGTCATTCATCCTCCAAATTAAGATCGGGACCCCATTGTCTCATCACATGTGGATTGGGGATGTATGCTTGTAATCCTACCATGGTGATGTGGATTTGGGTGAAAGTGATAGAAATGGAAAGCATGTAGGGGCACCTTGTTGGATCTTGTTGGGGCTTGGGTGATCTGGTGAGGATGATGACATTGGCACTGATGATTACGATTCCTTCCTGTACCCTTGTCCCTGCTTGTTGCCTTCTCGGTGCCCTGCCCCATCTCCCTGGTTCTGTTCTTCTCCTTCCTCCTTAGTCCTCCTAGGCCTGGCTTGTGTTCCCCTGCTCCTTCAGCAATCTAGCCATGGTGAGGTTCAATGGCTCTCTTGCTCTCAGCCTTTGGCTTCTATGGGATGGATTTGGGGGCAACGATGTGAGGATGGGGATGAGGATGGAGCTGGAGATGGAAATGGAGATGGGGATGGTTTGCTTGGTCTCCTCTCTATGCTGGCCCTGGCTAGAATGTGCTCTCTCTCTCTCTCTCGCTCTCCCTCTGTGGTCTCTCGCTCGGTCTTATCCCCTTTCCCCTGTGTATGCTCTAGTACTTCAGTAAAACTATTTTTTTACTGGGTTTGCTGGCAGTGTAGAAAGGAATTAGGGAATGATTCAAGTTTGTTTCTAATGCTAGATGATGAAACCCTATTTAGCAAGAGGTGCCGACCAGCCCGGACAGTCCGGGTATCTCAATGAGCGAACTCTATAGGATGATATTGGTTCTAACAGTAATTCTTTCGCTTTCTTTTCTTGAGTTTTTTCTTTTCGACATCTAACTATTTTTATTACAGAAAAGGCGGATTGGAACTATGACTTAGCAAATATGAGTGTAATTTTAATCATGATGTAGTTATTTATATTATGGAGACGATTGTCTTGGATCGAGACTTGTAATTTGATGTAATCGACCTGTAATTGATTAACTAATGTAATATGGACTATTAAATTTTTATTTGATTTGAAGAATACTTTTAATTATCACATGACTTATGCAATTATTTGTTGTAAACTGGATTGTAAAATTTTAACTTGACTGGCGCTACTTGTAATTGTGTTGAGATGTATTCATATATGTGACTTGTACTTGGTGAGGTGGCTTGTATTATTTACTAAACTTGTCCTTTGAGAATGATTATATTCATTCGGTATGTTATATATTTAAAGGAAATAATTCTCTTGTAATTGATTTAGTTAGTTGCTTAATTAATTATATTTAGTCATAATTTGTTGTTTAAAATGAATCAGAAATTACAGGTCCTCACATCCTCTCCCTCTTAGAAAAGATTTCGTCCTCGAAATCAAGAATTTCTTTAAACATATCTGAGTGGTTTCACATAGGCCCTCTGTCTTAATGAGTAAACTTTTAAGTACAAAAGACTAATCTCACCCTAACGTTAGGGGTCCAATTTAGGTCAATTTGTTTCTTGAGGACCCGATAAATCTATCACATGTATGTTTGTATGGAAAATTCAAGGTTCTAGATTATTGTCATTGGTGGGTTTTTTCCTATTGATATCACTGTCATGATTTATGTGGGGGTCTTACTCCTAGTGATATCTCAATTGGTGCTTACGCTAGTAGAATTTCCAAGAATGTGTAGTATCAGGATAAAAAAGGATCCGTATCACTTGGGGGTGAAGTAGGAAGTTTACAGGGGTAACGGACATGGCTTCCCCCAATGGTTCTACTACCACATGATTCAATTTGACTGGTCTTTCATATCCTACTTCGGTCATTTCTATGTTCGTAGGTCCCCTTTGTCCTCGCCTGGCGGTTCGGGTGTTCCACTTGCTTACATATGTAGCAGCTGAGTCGGGCGTACAAGTGGCCCAGTTAGTTTGGCAAGGTCGGGGCAATTTATCCTAAGGTTCCCTTCTTTTCCCCAGTTGAAGCATATTCCCATACCCACTAGGCAATCTTTGGTGTCTTCTCCTACATTTGGGGTGGCAGATGACGATCGGAGGGCTGATGATGGAGCGGTGGTGTGGGGTGGAGTGCGGTGATGAGGCACCGGGTCAGTCACTGTTGCCGCCACATGCATGCCCTCCTCCTCGGGTACACAGGTTGCAAATGTTTCTCTAAATTATTGCAGGACCTTTTTCTAATTATTGCATGAAATGTTTAATTTTGTTGCAACATCTCTTCACAAATTTTGCGCAAGAGGCATTTGTTTCAATCTGCATTTTGATTTGTTGCATCAAAAATTTTTTGTTGCATCACAAGGGATTAGGCCAGCAGCTCCTCCCTCTATCCCTCCGATGTTGCCGAGGCAACAAGGCACTGAGACCATCTTACTCTAGGCTCAACTCGTTTGTGTCGTTAGTAGGTTCTCCCTCTCCAGTAATTTTATGGAAAATTGTTGTTGTCACCACCTTATTTGTTGCAAGGGTTTTATAATTTTATTGCGATGTTTATCTTTTTTTGTTGCAGTAGAGACTTCGGTTCTCAATTTGTTAAGAATATTTATTTCTATTGTTGCACAAGTAATTCTAAAATGTTGCCACTATTATTTTCAAATGTTGCAGTGCTGTAAAGTCATAAATTTTTTGTTTGAGATTTTTTTATCTTATTTTAGCACTTATCTAAGTCATATACTTATGGTTTCCTATTTTGTGAGAAGATTGTATATATTTTTTTAATTTTTCTTGATATTTCCACTGTTATTCTATATTTTGTTTGAGAATTTATTTAAATATATTTGAGTGGTTTCACGTAGGCCCTCCGTCTCAATGAATAAACTTTTAAGTACAAAGACTAATCTCACCCTAACGACAGGGTCCAATTCAGGTTGATTTGTTTCTTGAGGACCTGATAATCTATCACATGTAGGTTTGTATGAAAAATTCAAGGTTCTAGACTATTGTCATTGGTGGGTTTCTTCATATTGATATCACTGTCGTGATTTATGTGGGGGTCTTACTTACTCCTAGTGATCTCTCAACTGGTGCTTATGCTAATCGATTATTGAGTAGAATTTCCGAGAATGTGTAGTATCAGGATCAAAAGGGATATGTATCACTTAGGGGTGAAGTAGAAGGTTTACAGGGGTAACGGACATAGCTTCCCCCAATGGTTCTACTACCACATGATTCAATTTGACTAGTCTTTCACATCCCACTTCGGTCATTGCTATGTTCCTAGGACCCCTTTGTCCTCACCTGGTGGTTGGGGTGTTGCACTTGCCTACATATGTAGCAGCTGAGTCGGGTGTACGGGTGGCCTAGTTGGTTTGGCAAGGTAGAGGCAATTTATCCTAAGGTGCTCTTCTTTTCCACAGTTGAAGCATATTCCCGTACCCACTAGGCAATTTGATAAGGTGTATTCTCCTACATCTGGGGTGGTAGATGACGATCGGAGGGCTGGTGATGAAGCAATGGGTGGGGTGGAGTGCGGAGACGAGGCGCCGGATCAATCGCCGTTGCTGCCACACGCATGTCGTCCTCCTTTGGTACACATGTTGCAGATGTTTCTCTAAATTTTTGTAGTGCTGTATTTTCGGACCCGGAGCAACAACTCCGAAACCCTCTGTGTATCTCGCACTAGTCCAGGAACAGTTAGTGCACACAGTAGAACAAAGATACATATCAAGCACAAATGACCAACAATATTAAATAAAAGAGTACGGCCTTATGGCCAAGTCTTACATTAAGACCATTGATAACACAAATAAAGGAAATAATAGCGGAAACAGACGGATAAATAGCAAAGCCCGACAGCCTTCCCACAGGTTGACGACTGTAAGACGCACCCTACTCATCCAGGTCATCACCATAGTTGAAGTTGTCCTCCTCAGAGATGAGATAGCAAGGTGAGTACAAACTTATACTCCGCAAGTCACACGGAATATGCATCATAATGATAAAGGCAACAAAGGAAGGCATATAGGGTTATTTGAGCATAAAACAGCATTTAAAGAAATACATTAAATAGATTGAAATTGCTGAATTTAATACGATAAGTAAAAACAGCAATTGTAAATGAAATTGATACTATTAGTGCAGGCTCCGACCAAACACTAACTTAACCACGAGCATCCCACTCGGACCATCTTTTTCAAAAGACCTCATATGGATTCCGTCCACTTATAAGGTTTTCATAAACCACTTTGAAAAACAAAGTCTAATCCATGAAAAACTTTACTCAGCATGCCTATGACCATGGGCACGGCTATCCAGGATAGATTATACACTCTGCAGAGGTTGTACAGCTTTACTCACAAAACTTGATCATCCCATTTTACCACGCGATTAACACACTTCCTTTGGTATGCGACGAGGAGATCATGACAAGGCCTTTACAATGCAAAGCCTTCAACCTGGCTGAGTCAACTCTAAGGTTTCACCCCAGTAAGGAATCCACCAGACCGAGACCCCCTCTTGAGCCGAGTGAGACTTCTCATGGCCTATGCTACGCTCACTTTCAACCTACGACATGACTCAGGTTGGGACCTGCAAATTAATCAGCCAGGACTGTCCCATACCAGCCTTTATGGTAGTACGACAGGGCTTTGCATCAGTAGCTCACAGACCGGTTCTTAATTGACTTAATCCCTAAACCACACACCCCTCGTGCTCGGCAATCAAAACCGTGTTTCCGAACAACAGTGCATGCCTACACCCACCACCTAACCTTTAGCCTAAGTCTAAACCAGATTTTATATTTTATTTTGAAATATTTCATAATCCTTCTTAATCCACCAAAGTCAAGAATACATTTAAAATCTCATTGTTGTAGTTACAGACCAAACACAGAGAGAGAGTATGGTAGTGGAGAGTTAGGTGAGCAATGGCTTAGGGTTTCTCCCCATGGCATGTGTTGTATATATATCCACATGGGGAGTGCTTTTACAATTATACCCTTACATTCGAGTATTCCCCTCAGGGGCACTTATGTCATTACACATGTCCCATTTTGGGCCTTACATTCCTCTAACAGGCCTGCTGGGCTCAGGTGGGGGCCACCCCTACAACAGGAGCCTCTCATGGTGAAGGGCTTCACGGGCCGAAGCCATGTTGCCAAGCCCTTTGGCCCCCTCCGCCCCTGCAGCCTGTGAGCTTTCCCAACGTTCGGCGGAGCCTTACTGCTTGGTGTAGTATTCGCCCTACCGCGAGGGTATGGCGCTGGGCGGGTTGGCGAAGTCTTCGTCGTCCACAGGGCCCTGCAGTAGTGGGGTCGAGGTTGCCGTCCGGGCCAAAGGTCGAAGTCGAGTTTGACATCGAGATCAGGGCCGACGTCGGTGTAGGAGTCAGAGTCGAAGTCGGGGTCGAAGTTGGAGTCGAAATCGCATCCGGTTTGGCGGGGTCAGTAGTTGCCCAGGCCGCCCTTAGCCGCGGGTTCTTCGGGCTACGAAGGTGAAGTTGGAGCGGAGGCAGACCTCGCGCCAATGGCTTTTCGTGGGCGCGAAGTGGGTGCGGCTCCGCAGTCTGGTGGTGCGCCTTAATGGCTCCTGGAATCGCGCCGACCCCTGGGATGGCAGGAGCAGGCTGCTGCAGCCATACGTGCTTTTCCACTCGGGGTGTACACGCGGCGGGCCATGATTGGCACGTCGTGGGCTGTCAGCGGTCACACGACCATGGCTGTTCGCCCCTTCCCTAGAAGGGCGGGACACGTGGGGGGGTGCCATGGGCGCGTCGTGCGCCGTCTGCCCACCTACCCGCGCGCGCCCCCAGTTGCCAGTGGTTGCGCTTCCCGATCGTGGGTAGCCGAACCGCTGGGCTCCCGCCGGTTGCGCTGCGCTGGTGGGGGGGTTGAGCCAGTTTTATAAGGCGTCGCCATCAGCATGGGTACGCTCCTTCGTATTGGTCATTCCGATCTGTCTTCTTTCTTCTGCTGCCCGCGCAACCCACCCCTGCTCCTGCTGTTTTAGCGCCCTATCTCGGAGAGGAATGGCTTGCCATGACGATCCCGCTCGCTGGCTCAGCAGCAGCGCCTCGTTCGACCGGTATGATCTGTCGCCTCCCCCGGGGGAGTACTCGCTGGTGGTGCGAGGAAGAGCGCACGTCAACAAGCGGTGGGACACCATGGAGCACTCGGGAGGCCGCTGCTCCCGCGTGTTGGGGCGAAGCCGCATTACTGAAGAGATGCTCCAGAGACTCATCCGGGAGGGGAAGATCGCGGAACGTGACGGGGCTCATCTACCCGGCCCCACCGAGACGGAACCGCAACCGGCGGAGACAAAGGCTATTGTCTTTGTCGCATTCTTCGATGCCGGACTGTGGATGCCCTCGACACCCTTCGTCGGTGAGGTATTGCGGGCGTATGAGCTGGAGCTGGCGCAGCTGACCCCCAGTGTGATAGTCCGCCTAGCTGTGTTCGCTTGGGCACTGCGAACAGAGGGTCGCCGTCCCAGTGCGAGTCTGTTCGCTATTCTGCACGATGCGCGCTGTCAGCCAAAGAAGCTCAAGGGGGGAGTGGAATCGAACTTCGGCAGCGTCAACTTCGTGCTGAGGAAGCAGTGTGCAGGGCTCTTTCCTGCATGGGCCGCGCGAGGGAAATTGGAGTCCAGTTGGACGCGTCGGTGATTTTACTACCTCGTGACTAGCAAGAGCGGTCTGTCGTGCTGGGGACAGCCGATATCATTCAACAGCTCGCCAAACGTGGAGCCGATGTCCGACGATGCGTAGAAGGCATGGAGGCTTGCCGGTATCGCCCGCCGGTTCAACATGCGTGACCTTGCCGAGGAGTTTACCATGTATGGGGCGGCGCCGCTCTCCGATCGGTGGCAGTACGATGTACAGGGTAGTATCCGGAAGGATGGCGTCCATTCGACTGTTTCCTGCCTTCTAAGACCCTCCGCTCCTTGTAAGTCCTTCGACCGTTGGATGTGCGCACGTTCGCATGATCACGTGATTTCTTCTGGATGATGCTCCATTTTTGTGTGTAGTGCCCTGGCTAGAAGATGCAGAGCACGCAATCGTTGCGCTCCTCGGGCCATACACGGCAAAGGAGCACAGGGGCGGATAAACCGGGTCTGCGAGGTCTTGGGGATTAGTGTGCCCGAGCGCGCGGTACCGGTGGAGACCCCGAGCCGCCATGATGACGATGGCAAAGTGGAGGCGTGGCCGCCTTGGCGCAAGGCCCGATCTGAGGCCACCAAACCCGGCCCGCCGGTCGCGCCGCTGGAAGGTATCACCGAAGCGGGAGGCGCGGCCGGTGCCGGGTCCGAACCCGCCGGTTCGGTGGGAACGTTGCCCCTACTGAGGGTTTAGATGGCGACGAGGTGACGGGCCTCGGTGCTGTTGATCTTGGAGATGAGGTGGCGTCGCCGGCGACGACCATCGAGGGTCTGCTGCCTACGACGGCCATCGGGGATTTGCCACCTACGACAGCCACCGGGGGTCTGCCGCCTACGACCGGAGCTGCTGAGGAAGGGTCGCCCGCGTCCCCAAGGGCGAAGCGCCCCCGGGTACAGTTGTCTCCGCCTGCAAGGGGGCGATTCAGGGTTGCTGGCGCGGTCACTGGGATCCTGGCGCCCTGTGAGGAGGTCGGCGAGCGAGCCTTCGCGCGTTGCGGGCGGTGAAGGTGCGTGCGGAGGCGGACCTCAACGCTACGTCTTATTTATACTCCGTGGAGTGCGTGCGGAGGAGGACCTCGACGCTACGTCTTATTTAGAGTCCGTAGACTGCGCGCGGAGGAGAGCCTCCGCGCGTTGCGGGCGGTGAGGGTGCATGCGGAGGCGAACCTCAACGCTACGTCTTATTTATACTCCGTAGAGTGCGCGCGGAGGCATCCCCCCACGCGTCTTTGTTTATACTCATGCCCGTGTTTGCCACGGAGAGTGCACGCGCGAACGCGTGTCTTTGTTTATACTCATGCCCGCGTTTTCCATGGAGAGTGCACGCGCGAATGCGTGTCTTTGTTTATACTCATGGAGAGTGCGCGCAAAGGTAATCCTTCGCGCGCTTTTGTGGGAAACAAGACGAATTTATGCAAACGGTGAATTTCATTAAATTCTCGTTTGTGCGGGTGAGCGATTACAAAAGGTGAGGTACTAACCACTGACCGCTTAAAGACAGAAACAGCCGCAGCTGTCGTTACCGGTGATGAGGCAGTGCACGGTGTGAGCCTCTAGTGCTGGAGCGGTCCACACAGGAGCCTGGCAAGGTGTTTCCCGAAGCCGCCAAGGATCCTCGCGCTTGCACACTCGGCTTAGGCGTAGTACTGCCGCAGCGTGTCTGCGTTCCATGTATGGCGAAACGTCTGCCCTTCCAATGTGGCGAGGCGGTATGCTCCCTTCTGGAGGGCCTCAGCGACGATGTATGGGCCTTCCCATCTGGATTCCAACTTGCCTACCATCTCCGCGTGGGGTGCCATCTTGAGGACGAGGTCCCCCAGCTGGAATTCGCGCGGGTACATGGAACAATCCCGAGCGCGCACCATCTGTCGCGCATACTTTATGACGTGCTGGGTTGCGCTTGCCCGGTCTCCATCAAGGAGGTCCATGGACAATTGGCGCTCCTCTTCTGGTGCCTGGACGAGGACCCTTCTCGAGCCGGCCTTTATTTCCTCGGGTGTTACTGCCTCGTCGCCGAAGAGGAGCTTGAATGGCGTGAACCCCGTCGGGCGTGTCACCGTTGTGCGGAGGGACCAGAGGACGCTGTGGAGCTCACCCGGCCACTTGCCCTTTGGCAACCCGACAAGGCGCTTCTTGACCGCGGCGGAGATGGCGCCGTTCGCCCGCTCTACTGCGCCGTTGGACTGTGGGTGTCCAACCGAGGCGAACCGGAGCATGATGCCCATGCTTTCAAAGAATTCTTTGAACAGGGCTGCGTCAAATTGTAGGCCGTTGTCGACGGTGATCTCCACGCCGAAGCGGCATATGATTTTCTGCCAGAGGAAGCGCTGCATGGCTGCCGAGGTAATCTTGGCCAGAGCTACCGTCTCCGGCCACCTGGAGAAGTATTCCAAAGCAACCGCTACGAACCACAGGTCGCCTAGACCCCTGGGAAGCGGTCCCACGATGTCGATGCCCCATCGTGCCAGCGGCCATACTAGGGGTATAGGGTTGAGGCCCGTCGGGGGCCTGTGGATGGCCCGCCCCATCCATTGGCAACCTTGACATCGGCGCACGAGATCTTGGGTGTCGGCGACGGCTGTTGGCCAATAAAAACCTTGCCTAAACGCCTTGCCGACTAGCGATCTCGGTGCAAGATGCGAACCGCAGAGTCCCGCATGAATTTCTGCAAGGAGCTACTTTCCTTCTTCGCGTGAGAGGCATCGTAAAGCACCCCGTCAAGCACCTGGAAGGACCTAGCGCGGTGCTATAAACGCCGAAGCTCGACGGGGTCGTCCGGCTCCGCGATGCCCTATAGAAAACCGAAAATGGGTTCTCGCCAGTCACTCTGCTGGGTGATCTGGTGGATGAGGGCTGCATCGCGGTTGTCCTACACGATGGCTGCCGCTGGCAGGACTTCATAAAATACCCCCCTGGGAGTTGGGAGCTACTGGCTGGCGGCCTTTGCAAGGACATCGGCTTGTTCGTTGTCCGCCCGAGGGATGGCTTTCACCGTGACACCCAAAAAATGTCGCTCCTTTGCTCTTACGGCTGCCAGGTACTTGGCTAGCTCCGGGTCCTTGGCTTGGTATGACTTGTCCACATGGCCCGCCACCAGTCGTGAGTCGGTGCGGACGAGGACGCGCCTCGCACCCAGCGCTTTGAGCTTCCCGAGGCCAAAGAGTAACGCCTCGTACTCGGCCATGTTGTTGGTGGCAGGAAATGCGAGGCGCGCCGAGTACAACAGGCGGTGACCCTCAGGTGTAGTGACGACTGCGCCGACGCCCGCGCCCGCAACGCCATAGGCTCCGTCAGTGTTGAGCGTCCACACCGGGTCTTCCGGCTGGTGGACAGGCTGAGCTAGAGGGGTCCACTCCGTGAGGAAGTCGGCCAGAACTTGGGACTTGATCGCTGTTCGGGAAGCATACGTTAAGGAGAACAGGGCAAGCTCGGCTGCCCATTTGCCGATCCACCTTGTGGACTCCTTATTGTGCAGCATCTCCGCCGGGGGGAACGAGGATGGCACCGTTATCGGATGGGCCAGGAAGTAGTCTCGGAGCTTTCTTGAGGCCATGACTAGCGCGTAGGCGAGCTTCTCAAGCTCCGTATACCGCATCTTGGCGCCCTGAAGGGCTTCGAAGATGAAGTACACGAGTCGTTGGAGAGCGCCCTCTTCGAGGACAAGGACGGCGCTGACCGCCGTCGCTGAGGCGGCCAGGTAGAGCAGGAGGGGAGCCTCTGGTGCTGGGGCAACCAGAGTGGGAAAAGGCCTTTGCGCAATCGTCATCCCAATGAAACCCGTCGCAACCGCGGAGAGTCTTGAAAAATGGCAAGCCTCGTTCCGCTGCCCTAGACAGGAAGCGGCTTAGAGCCGCCATGCGGCCGGCCAGCCTCTGGACCTCCCTCGTCGTCTTGTGCTGTTCCATGCCCAGGATGGCGTCGACCTTGTCGGAGTTCTCCTGGATGCCTCGTCCGGATACGAGGAAGCCCAAGAGCTTGCCCGCCTGCACGCCGAAAACACACTTGTCCGAATTGAGCTTGATGCCCGCCTTCCTGAGGTTGTTAAAGGTCTCCTGGAGATCCCGACCATGGAAGGCGAGCTGCTTGGTTTTTACTACCACGTCGACAACGTAGGCCTCCACGTTCCTCCCGAGCTGAGCAGCTAATGCCAGCGCGACGAGGAGGGTGAAGGTTGCACCCGCGTTCTTCAAACCGAGGGCATCCTGACGAAGCAGAAGGTCCCAACCGGCGTAACGAAGCTGGTTTTATCCTCGTCGTCCTTGGCCATGTAGATCTGGTGGTAGCCGGAGTAGGCGTCCAGGAAGCTCATGGGCTCACACCCCGCGGTGGTGTCGACCAGTTGATCTATGCGCGACAAAGGGTAGTCGTCCTTCGGGCATGCCTTGTTGAGAGCGGTGAAGTCGATGCACATACGCCAAGCGTCGCTGGCTTTCTTGACCAGCACTGGATTGGCGAGCCAGTCCTGATGCTGGACTTCGCGAATAACTCCAGCCTGGAGAAGCTTCGCTACCTCTACCTTGGCTGCTTGCTGCGGTCCATGGACATACGGCGAAGCTTCTGCTTGACCGGCTTGGCGTCGGGGCGGACCGCCAAGTTGTGTTCGATGAGGGCGCGGTCCACACCTTTGATATCCTCCGGGGACCACGCGAAGACATCCGCGTTACTTCGAAGAACCTGGAGTAAGTCTTGCTCCACCTCCGGGGGAGACCTTCACCGATGGACACGAACTGCCCTTCCGCTTGGAGAGACACCCTTTTGACCCCGCCCTTCGGGCGAGGCTTAGGTGTCCATCCTGGAGCGAATGGCGTGTCCGCCTTGGATTTGTCGGTGAGGACGTGCACCTTGCGGTGCGGACTCCTAGCATCGGCTTCGACACACCTAGCAAGGTCCTAGTCGCCGAAGATGGTGATGACACCCCGCGGGCTCGAAAGCTTCATACACAAAAAGGCATGGTGCGGGACCGCCTCGAAGGAGTTGATGGCGGGTCGGCCCAGTATGGCGTTGTATGAGTGCGGGATATCCACGACATCAAAGACGATGTCCTCGCTTCTGGCGTTGTCGGCCTAGCACAAGGAGACTCGGAGGCGTACCTGACCCAAGGCCTTCAGGGGTTGGCCGCCGAAACCTTGGAGAGGGGTCTCCGATGCTTTCAAGCGACTCCGAGGTATTCCCATGCGATCGAGGGCCTCCGCAAACAAGATGTTTGCGGAGCTTCCTCCATCGATGAGGGTGCGCCTGACATCGCGGCCTGCAATGTCGGCCTGGATGACCAAGGGATGTTGCAATGCGGCATCCCCTGGGGTGGTTGCGCCGAGGAGGTTCTCGACGAGGAGCCTCCGGAGATGATGCTAATGATGCGGCGCTGGGTCCCTCCTGGGGTCCCAGCTCACGGGGGACTTCCTTGCGGCGGCTGCACGTGGGCTGCTGCAGCGGTCAGCGCTTCTAGGGCCCAAACTTAGGCAGTCGGTTGTCGCAGTGCCATAAGTTCGGTGCATGCCCGTGTGAAGTGGTCACCATAGCCATGCACCTCGCACCATCTGCCGTAGTCCAGGATTTCCTGCTCCGCGCGTGGTCTCTCTTGAAGGCTTCCTCCGCGTCCTCCTCCCGGGCGCGGGGCGAGGAGAGGTTCCCGGAGAATGCCTTGTGTGGTGAGGATAGGGCGAGCCTTTTGGGACCTTCGCTGGTTACGTCGAGGCTTGCACCTGCCACTTGACGAGTTCCCGTGCGCCCCGGTGTCAACGCATTCAGGAACATCTCCCACGGACGCCTGCTTGCGTTTTGTTCTTGAGTTGTCCTTCGCGCTTCCTTTTTGCGACAACTCCTCCGCTTGAGCGGTGCCGGAGTTGTCGCCCCTGCGTCTTCACGCATCTTCCTCTGCCCGGGCGTACTCTTCTATTTTGTCGAAAAGCTTCGCCACCGACTTGACTGGCTTCCGTGAGTTGTACTCGGCAAGCGGCCCCGGGCGAAGACCATGTATCACTGCATTGATGATGGTTGTTTCGTTGACATCCTTGACCTGGCAACGTACCTTAGCGAAGTGCTTGCAATAGTCCTGGAGCTTCTCCGAGGGTTTCTGCTTGACGGCGAAGAGCTGATCCGCATCAACGCGCTCGACGTAGTTTCCTTGGAAGTTGTTGTAGAGGCGGTCGCGGATCTACTCCCAGGCGTAGATGGAGTTTGTCTTGATGGTGAAAAACCAAGAAAGCGCTACTCCCTGCAATGCGATGGGAAGTCCCTTCGCCTTCGTAGTGTCGTCTTCGCCAGCAGCTTCGATAGCAGTCTCGTATATGCGCACAAACTCCCGAGGGTCCGTGTCGCCTTTGTACGGCTCGGTGGCGTTAGGGAACTTGAAGTCCTCCGGCCACGCCGCCTGCAGCAAACCTGCCGAAAGCGGAGACTCCGGGTCCAAGCGTCGCAGCGGGATGCGGCTGGACATGGGAGCGTCGCGGCTATCTGCCCTCTCCGGCGCGGGCTCCGATACGACCACCGGGGGGGTCTGCCGGCTCCGAGCCTCTTGCATATCCTGCATGACCCCACGGAGATCCGCCAACTCTCGTCGGAGCGTGCCGAGGGTCGTCAGCAGGGCGTTGTCCCCCGTGGACGTGACCGGGGTCGCCGGCGCACCCAGGTGTCCCGCCAGGACAGCGACAGCCGCAGCCCGCACTCCTAGGTTGCCTGCTATGGTGGCGTGGTGGACTCCGAGGTCGATGACAGGATCGGACGCCGCGACGGTGGTGGTGGTGTCGAGCGTCGCGGCGGTGGCGACAGGGTCGAGTGTCGCGGCGATGGCGGGGTCGAGCGTCGCGGCGGTGGTGGCGGGATCGGGCATCGCGTCATGAACACCAGTGTTCGCGATCGTCACACCCGCATCGCCACCCACGCTTGCGGCCGCCAACGCCGAAGCCCTGGTATTGACGCGAGATTTCGCCGCTCCCACCTTCTTCTTCTTCATCGCCGACGATGAAGCTTTCTTTGGTGCCATCCTTCTTCGGATCTGGAGGCCTACTCTTGTCCTCCCCACGGACGGCGCCAACTATTGTGGTTACAGACCAAACAGAGAGAGAGTATGGTAATAGAGAGTTAGGTGAGCAATGGCTTAGGGTTTCTCCCCATGGCCTGTGTTGTATATATATCCACATGGGGAGTGCTTTTACAATTATACACTTACATCCGAGTATTCCCCTCAGGGGCACTTATGTCATTACACATGTCCCATTTTGGGCCTTACATTCCTCTAACAGGCCTGCTGGGCTCAGGTGGGGGCCACCCCTACAACACTCATCATTTCATGTGAAAAGGTTATCCCAACCTAAAGTTATTTCTATGCATGTCTAAGCATTTGCTAGAAAAATTCTCTAGCCATACTACTGTACTAACCATAGTTTTATTCTAGGGTGACAAGGTTTTATTATAGGGTGACAAGGTTTTATTCCAGGGTGACAAGGTATCGGGGATTCAAGGTCAACGGAGGAATTAACAAGTAGGTAATAACTAAATTGAATTAGTTGAATAAAATTAGGCATGCAATATAACTTAAATCAACATAATTTTATTTGCAATTTGGGTTCAACATGATCAAGGGGTATGACTTGTCTTGCTCCGTGGTTTGGTGTGAATTGTCGTTGTAGAATTCTCCCGAATCATCGAAGTCTACACATGAAAACAACCCACCAGATTCAAATAAATTCCAAATAAATAAAATGAGGGCAAAAATGGATAGATGGGAATTTTTTATAAATTTAGGAATTTGAACAGGTTTAATCGGAGCTAGGACGAAAGAGAACAAACTTTCGGAAGTTTAAAATTAGATAAAAAGAATAAATTGGATTTTCTAGAATTATTTTTCTAAAGGAAATTAGAATTATGATGTCAGCAGGGAATTTCTTTTTTGGCTGAATTATTTTTCTACTAGAAAATTGGATTTATGTCGTCAGCATGACATCAGCCCTGTTGACTGAGACTAACCAGTGGGCCTGGCTCACGTGGATCGAGTCCATGGACTACAGAATGGCTGAGGTGGCAGGGAGGGTGATATGGTGCTGACATGGTAGGTAACTGGGCAAATTTGCTGACATGGCAACCAGGTAGCATTGACGTGGCTGCCACACGGGTGGGGGGTCTCGGGTGCTGATGTGGCAGTACATGTGGCTGCCACGTGGGCTTGAGTACTGATGTGGTCGGACACGTGTCTGCTACTTGGGCTGAGGAGGAGGCATGGCTGCTGACTGGCTGGCGGTGCTGGGTGGCGTCTGCGTGGTTGAGGTGGTGCGCCACTTGGCGCCATGTGGCGTCCACGTAGCTGCCACACCGGCATTGGTGGTGACGTGGCTGTGCCAGTCGGGGGGGCGCTCGGGACCCAAGGGTCGCCGGCGAACGGCGGCGGCCAGTGTCGCAACAAGGAGAGGAGAGGGAGGGGATTCCATTTACCCTGGGCTTGGGGCTCGGCGGTGAATGGAGGTGGCTGGCAACGGTGAAGGGCGATGGCGGCGCTCGATTGATGGCGGGGACGGCGCTTCGGTGGCAAAGAGGCTCGGCCAAGGGGCGAGACAGGTCGGCGGTGGCATGGTGATCCCAAAGGCGGTGTCGGCGGAGTTGGCGGCGGCGCTCGGAGAGAGGAAACACGGCGCGGGGGCGATGGGGAGCCTGAGAGAGGGAGTGGAGGTGGGGGCGGGGTGGAGTGAGGGGTTGCGGTGCTCGGGAGGGGTTTAAATAGGGTCGTGGAGGGGCAAGCGCGGTGGAATTTCTTGCCAAAGTAAACGGGGAGGTGGCGGCGGTTGCGGCGGATAAGGCCTAGTGGGGAGTGGGGGAGGTGGGCGATGGGCGCGGGAAGTGCGGTGCACGAAGGAGGTAGGGGGCGGCGCACGCGCGAGGAAAACGTGGCCAAGAAGGGTGGAGCGGCACAACGGCCGTGGCGGCGGCGCCCGCACGGGGAAGACAGGGGAGGTTGGGGATGACATGTGGGCCCGGGGTGTCAGCGAGACTGAGGGGAGGGAGGAGGGGACGGCGGGGATTATGGGTCGGTGCGCGGCGGGGTGATCTAGGCGGGCCACCTGCGAGCCCAGAGGGGAGGCGGGCGATGATGTGGGCGGATCTGGGCCGTCCACGCATCGCTCGGAGGGAAGGGTGGGGATTTAAAAATTCTGATTTTTATTTTTGATTTTTCAGAAATCCCAAGAAAGAAGAATAATACTTAGAAAATAGCAGAAAAATAAAATTCTCATAATTCTAACAAAATGCAAGGAACCCAAATAAAATTAAATAAACTCATTTTGACCGCAATTTCTCCCAAACTTTGATAGCTTTTAATCTAAGCACAAATGAGAAGGAGAATTTAAATTTCAGAAAAATAGAGCTAAATAAATTTTTGAAATTATGGGATGTCACATGTAAAGTCATAAATTTTTTGTTTGAGATTTTTTTATCTTATTTTAGCACTTATCTAAGTCATATACTTATGGTTTCATTTTTTGTGAGAAGATTATCTTTTTTAAAAAAAAATTTTCTCGATATTTTTCACTGTTATTCTATATTTTGTTGCATAGTAGTAGGAGTTCGTTGCAGGCTTGCTATTTAACTATTAGTCTTATCAATTTTTGTTATGCCAGATCGGTCTTATCAATTTTTATTACAGTAAATAAGTTATCTAAGATCGATTCTTTTTAAGTTAGATCCGACAACGTAAAGTAGTAAGATGGGAAGCTGAAGGCTCGTCCCATGTTCGTCGGTCGGATCGGAGCAAGGTGAAAGCTCGTCCAGTTTCAACGGCAAGGACGTGGCCCGCCGTGTAGCCCACACAGTAGTTGGGCCGCTGTGTTTCTCCCCTTCTGGGTCGGGCCGATATCTGGACCGTCGAAATCCACAAGGGACCCAAGGAAAAGAAACGGGCATGGTGGGTGGTAGACACGAAAACGTGAAAGCAACTCCCAGGCCTTGGCTGCTACGCCGTCTGGTTGCGTCTCCTTTTCTTTTCCCCACCCCGCAGAGCGCGTCGTCGTCGTCGACTTTATTTGTTTCTTCTTCTCTCGATCCCGCTGCTCTTCTTCGCGATTCTATTGTGCCCTGCTCCGATGATAGGTGCGCGCTCTATCTGCCTTGGGCACACGGTCCCTCTCTATTCATGGCTTTTTGCTGCATCTTTAGAGTTGTTGCCATGTCGGGGGAATTTCCTCTTCTAGGGTTCCTTGGATCGTCGTGCTGCGGTCCTTGAAAATATCGCGTCTGGGACGTTCTTGGAGTAAGGCTTCCTTTACCGGCGATCGTTAAAGTTCATCCCGAGACCGCTTGTTGCTGTTCTTGGTGTTCAACCGTACTAGTTATGGTGGATTGGGTATATCCAGTGCAATCTTTTTATATATATAACTTGTAATTGGGTGATATAAATTGAGTTCCTTGCGCATGCCTTCTGTGGAATTGAAAGCTGGTTTTGGCGCATAAAGGGTAGCGATGGCCTTATATAGATGAGAACGGCCGTGAAAACTTTGCCCTTTGCGTCTCTCGTGACCTTTTGTAGTAACTACAGTAGAATTATGGTTTGTAATTTCTTGAGTGCACGAGGAATTTTGTGTATCCTTGTGGACCTGGACATGAGCCCTTTTTTGTTCTTTTTCTGAATTTAGCAACTGGCTTGTGTTTGTTCTTCATTAAGTCATTGACATTTGTCTGTGCAGATTTTTTTTTGTACGGCTGGCATACTAAAGCATGCTATTTTTTGTTTTATTTTTTGCAGAAAGTTACTGTTAGTTACTGATGACCATGGCAACCTCTAGAGAGGTTTTCTCGTATCACCCGTTGCCTGCACCAGGAGTGGGAAACAGTCTCAAGGATGAGATCCAGTCGAAGGTTATGGGCACGATAGGGAATGTGATGAGCTCATTTGATCCAAAGTCGCTGCCTCAGCAACTAGAAGGGGCATTGGGAACAGCTGGAAACATCATTAACAATAACACGTTTGAGTCAAAATTCGCTGGGCAAAAGCCTTTTGATTTCGGTGACGAAACTGATTTTTTTGATGGATATGAATGTCCTGACGAGTGTTGGGGCTCTCCACCGGAGAAGGCTCAAAAGCCAGTAAACATTAAAAACGTACTGGGTGGTATAATTGCAATTATTGGTCGCAGTTGCCAAAATGCTGAAGTTCAACAGACAAAGGACTCCAAGACTAGCGTCTCATTCTTAGGTTCAAGTAGCGATGGCGATACATTCTTGCATTCCTCAGTCTATGCGCCAAGTGCTCCACCATTGCTTGATGAAGAAGCCTTGAATTACAATATTTATAGGCTTGTCTTGGAAGCAGAACCACCAGAATGGCTGCCCGATAGTTATGCGAACTCGTGCATGCAGTGTGCTGCTCCTTTCACTGCTATTACTCGTGGAAGGCATCATTGTCGATTCTGTGGAAGGATATTCTGTAGGGCATGCTCAAAAGGACGGTGTCTATTGCCAGTCAAGTTTCGCGAGCGGAATCCACAAAGGGTTTGTGATGCATGTTATGATAGGCTTGATCCATTGCAGAACTTACTGATTAATTCCATCAGCAATGCGTCACAAACTGCCAAGCATGATGTTATGGATTGGACTTGTGCAAGAGGGTGGTTAAATTTGCCTATTGGATTAACAATGGAACACGAGATATACAAGGCAGCAAATTCCCTGAGGAGCTATAGTCAGGTCCCTGAATTCTGATTTCATTTTCTTTTGTGTATGTACATGTTTAACGGCAATACTTTGGATCTGCCATGATTAATAAACCATAAAAAATATTAATGCAGGTTGCAAGAATAAACCCTGAAAAGTCTATTCCTCATGCAGTCCTTAGTGGAGCAAGTGGGCTGGCCATCTTGACTGTTGTAAAAGCTGGTGCACTTCTTACTTACAAACTTGGAACTGGCCTTGTAGTTGCTCGAAGATTAGATGGATCATGGTCCCCTCCATCTGCTATTGTTTCAACTGGATTAGGATGGGGAGCACAGGTAGTAACTACGTTGCTAATTTCTTCTATGTATCTTTTATGTGGTCAACTTCTATTTCATCAATTGATGAATTGCACTATCTTTGTTTTTAGGCTGCAGACGCGGTAAAATTTGTTTACTTGCTGTTGCATTCCCTGTGATGTTGGAAAAATTACATGCATAACCTATTATTTGCATGTTACAGAGCTAATTATTTGCATGTCATTGCTATCTGAATAGCACACTAGTTTCATGCTCTTCTTAGAACTGGAAGGACACATACATTATTCTTTCTCTCTTCGTGTTATTTGTTTAGTGAATCTCTCAACACTGAACTTACCCAACAGCCACTTGTTTTGTTGTCTGAGGCTATGTATGTTTTAGTTTTGAAGAGAAACATCCGTAGCAAGTTGCTGCCATTTTGTAGCAAATGGTACAACTATGGTCTTGGGAGTTCTACTAAGCAAAAGCGTGCTTGATGTTGACTGTTGTTGACCAAAGATAATTTATCATTTCAACCATAGTTCTTGGACTTTGATAGTATTTTCAATATTCAAGTGTATGATCTCTTGCATGTTACATACTTACATATCTTTAAACACATACTTATATATCTTTAAACATACAGGTTGGTGGTGAGTTGATGGATTTCATCATAGTGCTTCATGGTCCGGAAGCTGTGAAGACATTCAGCAGCCTAATGCATTTTTCACTCGGGGCAGGTTTAAGTGCTGCAGTAGGACCTGTTGGCAGAGTATTAGAAGCTGATCTGAGAGCAGGTGATAAAGGCTCGGGAGTTTGTTATACATATAGTTGCAGCAAAGGTAATGATTTTGTCCAATTGAAATCTTTAGGCTCTTCAAATCATGTGAAGTCCCACTGCAATTGAGGGTATGAAATTATTAATATAGTAGTGGACACATGCAGTGGACCATCATCCTGGAAAAAATGAATATGAGATGACCAGAAATTTTATTTTAGACCGAAGACAAGCTATCATTATTATGGTTTTTTTATGTTTATATGCATGTACTGGTGACTCCAATGTTTGGTGCAAAGTAAATTTGGTTTGAGTACTCAGGTGATTGCATCTCAGGGCCTCTATACATATTTGGTAACAGCCTTGCTGATTTAGAGCTACCCTGGAAATCATTTTAGTAAAATTCCAAAATTTAAAATGAAGATGATCAATGAGGAACTTTTGTATGGATTAATCATCCTGCAGATACGGCTTCATGCAATTCTTATTGTGCTCCATAGCAAAATTTTCTTTCTGTAATTGTCATAATAATCGCTTATCACTCCTTAAGCTTATTATCTCCATATCAAATTTTCATCCTGTCAAATTCGGTGCATTTAATTTTTTTCCCGCACTAGGTGTACTTATTCTTATTTTTATTCTCAAAATGGATTCTGATCAGAATAATGGCATCCTGACATAATCTTAGTGACAAACTGTCTCAGAATTGCTTGAACTTCCACTTTCTGTTCTTGTTTCACACTTTTTTTTCTAATAATCTTAATCTCAAAATGGAGTTCGTTTAGAAAATAGAAATTCAGGATACAGGTGTATCCTGATTGCTGGCATAAGCTTAGGAGTTAGGAACAAACTATTTCAGAAATATTAAGCTCTTACAAGTGCTATGTTCTTAATATTCCATCATGCTCACGCATGGATTTGTGGCTACAACTAATTTTGCGGTGGTTTCTTCACAGGCGCATTCATCGGTGTTTCCTTAGAAGGGAACTTTGTTGCCACCCGGACGGATGCCAATCTGTTGTTTTATGGCGACCCGTATCTAACAACCAGCGATATTCTTACAGGGAATGTGGAGCAACCAAATGCCGCGAAATTTCTGTACGAAGCTCTGGATGATCTTTACTCGGGCCTTGATTGTTAGCACGATGTAAAGCCCAACTGTACATATTTAATTTGATTTCGACTGTAGCTAGCTGTATTGATTCTCAAAATGCTTTTGTCATTTTAGCGGGCAGGGTTTGCTCCGTTGGTATGCATCAAATGCCAGATAGACAGGTGCAGCATGCTGTCCCAGGATGGAAGTCTGTAAAGTAGATGGCTTTTGCCATGTAAGTGCACGTCACTATGAAATATAAACATGTTCAAATGTTTTACATTGAATTCAATATGTTGGTTTTTGTCTAAAGAAAAAGGCAAGGGAACAATCGAATATTATGCTCCCTCTGTCCTAAAATATAGGTCGTCGGTTCCGTACGGTTAAGTTTTTTAAGCTTTGATCATTAATATATGTTAAAATATATAGATTGACTGTGTAAAAATAATACCATTAGATTTGTCTTACAAAATTCTTTAATAATATATATTTTAATTATTTTTACTAGTATATTATGATAATAATTGTAGTCAAAATCTTGTATTGTTGACTGTAAAAATTCAAAATTGATCTATATTTTGAGACGGAGGTAGTAAAAGAGAGGATGGAAGATGAGAAGTAACAAGTAGCACACTGGTTCTTTACACCAGCCTTATGCTACGTCCTTCCATTGCATTCCACCTGCATTACACTACTTACCACGGTTGCAACAACAAAGGCTGTTTTAGTCACGTGAACAGTTATCTGTGTACGTGTGTCGTTCTACGACTTTTTTCTTCTTTTTGAGACCTAAAAGATGGAGTGCAATTCTCGCTATATGTACTGTTTCTCGCTATATGTACTGTTTCTACGACTTTTTTCTTCTTCATGACGGAAGCAGTGTTGATGGTAGGACAGACACCCTCAAGGGCACATGTTCTTCTTGGGTGGTGGACACTGAGTAAAGCACACCTCTCTCCAGTCTTGTGGCCAGAGCAAAAGAGTGGCTACGAGTCGTGACTGGATCCATGAGTAGTTACTGGCTACGTGGCATCAGCATGGTGGTCAACGACAACATATGTAGATGGTAGTAGGGCATGTAAGCACAACTCAATTTCCTCATTTCAGAAATGAGTTGTAGGAGATTTTCCATCTTCAATTGTAGTTTGTTGTTCATTGCAATACAAGAAGTAGATACCATGAATTTAGAGTTGATATCACGAATGCAGGATCTGGCGAGGGCAAAAGAACAGTACTGGCATTGGAGCCACAAGACTGTGACCATGTTTATTTGTAGAGAATCTCATATTGGTAACCTGAGATAAACTATAGTGGATGTATCTACTGCCCTTCTAATTAGAATGAATGAACAAGATTTTCATTTGCAGTGAGAATAAAGAATATTGCAACCATACTATAATTATATCGTCCTACGTTGTATTTTATTTATCTGCTTTGCTAATTGCTACCACTAACTGTTTAAATGCATATCCAGTTGTCTTCGAATGTTCATGAATCAATGCTTGTGGACGCTTCAGGTAATTGCTACTCCATTGGTTGCTAGGACATCACTGTGTTTGGCATAAATTGTTCTAGTAACATTCTCTTAAGGTCATTACGAATACAGCCACCGCTTGTGTTTCAAAACAAAGTTGATATTATTAAAGGAGAAGAAATAGGACACTGCATCTATGTTATGTTATGGCGTCACAGTTTAAGAGAGGAAGATGGTATGGTGTCACGGCGCAGATAGCACAAGGTGTCTTCCTACTGATAAGTGTGCTTCATGAGGACAGGTACAGATTTGTGGCAGCAAGTCTAGTGCGAAACCTGTCAGACATGCCATGACGTAGCCTTTTAGATTTAATATTTGAATCAGATTCCTAGTTGTGAGATTTAATATTTGACAATCTGAAGCGGAGGGAAAAGAACTAGAGGTTTAAATTGGCCTCAGTTATGTAAATGTCATTTCTGAAAAGAACTAGAGCAAGGCCGTAGTAAGAAAAGTGTGCAGCTGGTCGATGCACTGAATGCATATATGAAGCCCAGTGCTTTTGTCCACGAATGATAAGGGTGATAACTGACCACAATATATACATTATAAAGTTGAATCCTCGCTATGTAAACTGTTTTGGTGACTCATGTAGTAGAGGTGTAACGGAGTGAATAGTTTCCGACCATCCGTCCGTCCGAATAAATTCAGATCTTGTTTGTAGCGTGAAACCGAATATCTACGGTTTGTGTCGGATATTGGAGTCAGATCCAAATAGTTTTTGCCGGATACGGAAACATATTTGAGATGAAGATATCCATTGGATTCAAAATTGTCTGGAAAAATATTCAGTAACTATCTAGAACAATAGACAATAGCCAATAGGAAATAGGAGTCCTGACCTGAGTACTCAGGTCAGTCTTACCTAATATGAGTACCCCACCCCACCCTGCCACCATAACCACCAAAATCCAAATCGCCACCACTAGTCCATCTTGCCACTGGCCTCCCTTGCCGCCGCCACTTGGTCTCGCCACTGCCAAATCAGCGTTGCCCTCCCTCCCTCGTCGGGCCCTCCCTCACTGCGGCCACTTGGTCTCGCCGCCGCCACCCTCCCTCCCTCACCACCACCACTCAGTCTCGCCATCGCCCTCCCTTCCTCAGCATCACCCTCCCTTGCCGTTACACTGGGAAAGGTCATTCGCCATTGAGGTCCGTGTCTTCTTGCAAGAAAGTGTGATTTTAGTAAGTTTGCATTCTTGTAGAGTTCTTGCAAGAATCAAGAGTTTGCAATTCCACACATCCTTTCCATTTTTGTTCATATTCATTAGGAAAAAAAACTAATTTTGAATTCTTTTCAGTATACAATTTGACTCTGCTCATTTTGCATGCCCTTTGACCACAGTATTTTCACTACTGCAGCAACCAACAATGGAAGAATGGTCATATCCCTTGCAGAAATTCAAAGCTGAACCGTATGCAACAATCCTCTTCCAGATGCCAGAAAGAGGTATAAGATTAGCATATTTTGTTGCAATCTATTACAGCCTATTGTTTATTGTCTTGCAAAAATAAAAATATTGGTTAAATTTTTAGCAATATGAATCGACAAGTGTCAAGTATTGGCTCCTTTGTGTATTTTTGTTATAGTTATTCCAACAACTTCCTGTGTGTAGAATTATAGATTTTGTGGTGCATAGTGTGTGTGTATTTCTTTTAAGTTATAGAATACTTATTTTCTGGTGATGATCATGCTTCTTTACCTATTTGCAGGGTACTGATAATTTGAGATGGCTGTTGCAAGTGCAAGTGCGAGCTATTACTTGCTTAACTAGCTCCTATCATCTACTCACTAGTTTGTACTTAGTAGTTACTATTTACTACTTGCTTAGCTAGCCCCTGTCATCATGTGATGTAGTTAAATTTGCTTATTAAGCTAGTAATATAGCTGCATTTTTGCATATGTAGTATGGTTGATTGATCCTTATACGTGTGGCGTATATGATTTCTGTTTTTGCCATTATTTGAGTAAATATTGTTGACCTGGACTAACTATATTCGAAGCAACACATATTCACTCTGCATTCATGACCGAGACTATCCACAATCATATTCAAATCTGACACTATCTGTGTCTGACTCCATTCCGAGAAAAAAATGTGAAATGGGATATAAGATAAATAAAATCCATTTATATCTACTCTGATTGCACTCATACTCATGCAAGATGATGGAATCATGTCAAAAGAAAAAAAAGCCTACCGGCTTTGTTGGGAATGCAGGATAATGGAGAGAGTAATTATAGCATGAGCTCTTTTACTGTACCCATCAATAATCATGGATTGGCCATTATTTTTAATCTAGCAAGTTAGATTAGTCAGGATTTTGTGTCTACTACATCACCATGCAAGTATGAGGAAGTACCATCATCGAAGAGGCAAAACTAGAAATTTACAACTTAGTATTGCAAACTTTGATCCTAAAGATGATGTGGCTAAGAGTGTGAATGCTACATTGATTTGTGCTTCATCCATACAATCTGAAGTTACAAGGCTTAGTAGTGCTGAATTGCACAAGGAAAAAGAAGCAATCGGTTATGAGAGAGAGAAGAATATCCTAGTTTGTGCAGATGCTTATGTGATTCCTCCTTTGAGTAATGCAAACAAGACAACAATGCATATAATTAGAGGTGTGGATGGAGAAGAAAGAAAGCTAGTTTGGCTAAAGAGGAAGACACAAGATCAATCAAGTTCTCGTGATTGC
Organism: Dendrocalamus latiflorus; assembly: GCA_017311315.1. NCBI lineage: Eukaryota > Viridiplantae > Streptophyta > Magnoliopsida > Poales > Poaceae > Dendrocalamus > Dendrocalamus latiflorus. The sequence continues at coordinate 9,386,779 of CM029671.1, read as the reverse complement.
AGTTCTGTCCACAATGTTCATAAAGTTTTCAATGCCAATTCTGAGGTTTCTAATGCACACAAAATAAATATTTCGAAAGCTAATGAAGTCTATTTTTCAATGAATCAAACAACGCTTGATTTGGAGCTTTCTACACAAAGTTATGTTAACTTCATTGGATGATGCACGAGCTGTCCGGAGAGACACGCGAGACCTGCCAAACATAAAATGTCTGAGTATTGCAATGCAAGTAAGGGTAAAATCCAACCACACCATGGCTTTCTAAAGGTTGAGAAGCATTCCTTTTCAGGTTCCAAATGGATTTGGAAGCCCCTTGAACAAGAAAAGAAAACATATAAGGATTTGAATTCAGTTCGGATTCGGTTCGGGTCAAACAGGAAGTCCAACACTAAAACGTCCAGAACTTTCATAAACGGAGTCCGATTTGGGCGTTCTTGGACTCGTTGGAAAGCTAATTCAAAGCCTCATACAATGGATAAGGTGCCAGCCACAGAATCCTCATGGTCATGTTGCAAATTGAGAGAGAATCCAGTGATAGAAGTTTAGATATTTCCTTTTTAGTTCGCATTAGAGTTTGTTTCGGCCTTAGGCCAGATTGTACGTGAGTTTTAGTCAAGGCCGTGCATTGTGCACCAATATAAGGCCAGGGCCTTAGCCCCATTGTAACTTATGCTATGATATATACTTGTGAAATAAAGGAGAAAATCGCCATGATGTTTATTGGCGGCCAGATTTCATGATTGCAAGGTTTTCTCGTTTGGAGTTTGCTGAATTGGTGCAAGGCAAAAATAGGAGATTCTTGTGATTGCCCATCGAATCTACAAGGTTCATCTCTTCTAATTCGTGTCTTCTTGCTGAATTCACGGTTTAAGGAGTTCGGCGAATTGCTTCTAGTGTGCACTTTGCATACTAATGCAAATTGCCCTTATCAAGATTGTTGGCTACATCAAGACAAGGAGAAGACTCTATCCGCAGGAACCAAAGGAGAAGAAACCTCGCCGAACATACCGGGAAAGATCGGACCATCCCTACGCATCAACTAATCTTTAGTTGGTCCGTATCAGAAAGGTGTTTAAGGGCAACAAGAGAACTTTTGAAACCCTTGAGGTGCAGGCATTGGCGAGAGGGTGAGTACGTAGTGGAAGGAGAAGGATCATTCACACAACCATCAGTGAAGAGGAATCTGATGGGGGACGGGCGGTACGAGGGGACTCTCGCGCATTGTAGCAGTGGGAGCATAGTGGTGTGAACCAACACACCTGGTTTCGAGTTTCATTCCTTTTGAAGTAAATGGAAAAACTCGTATTAATTTAAAAAGATAAAGGCAGCATGATTCAATCAAAAGGAACCTTATATAACACACACACACACACACACACACACACACACACACACACACACACACACACACACACACACACACACACACACACACACACACACACACATATATATATATATATATATATATATATATATATATATATATATATATATATATATATATATATATATATATATATACAAGTCATGTGCCCGTGCGTTGCAATGAAAACCCAAACTATAGAAGCAAGTACCTTAACGAGTCAGCCTCCCGTTTTGTCTCCACAAAAACCAATGTTAGAGGTTGCTGCAGCTAGACAAATATGCAAGCTAACATAAGAAGAAATCTTCAAGCAAGAAATAGAAAAACAAATCCAAATGTAAAATCTAAGATGCAAATTGTATACCTTACTGTTAGCCACACCGACAGATTGCTTTAGTTGAAGATCTAGCAGGTAGCCTCTTTTCTCCCCATCAGAGTGAAACTCAACTTTCTATATAATTAGATCGGTATTTGACCCCACCCTCCCAACAGTGATAAATATGTAGTTTGACAAAAAGTTCGAAGCCAGTCTCTAAAAATACATCAAATTAAGAAAGTTGGACATTAGTCAAATGTATATAAGCAGACATAGTCAAATGTATCTAAAATAGACATAGGCAAATGTATATCGGTTTAATCAATTTTCAACTATATGATAGTAAAATCAATTTTCAATCTGCCTAGGATGACATATATATATATATATATATATATATATATATATATATATATATATATATATATATATATATATATATATATATATATATATATATATATATATCAGTTTAATCCTTTCTGCATAGAGGGTAATCAGCGAACCCCGAATGTACATGTTGATGAAAGAGCAATATACCAAAAAGGCCCTACATAGGATCAATAAACTATTATGTTCAAATCAGCAACTAATAGAGAGTTCAGAGCTCTCAAGTAAGCCAACTCTAGAATGAGTATTTATCGATTTCTGATTGGTACAATCCATTGCATTTGAGCCTCCTAACAAATAAGAATAAAAGGGACTCACACTCATGATGTTCATAATTTCTTTGTTGCATCCAACTCAACTATTCTCTTCAGTGATTTATTAAAATTGAAAATGTTGTTCGGTATATTGAACCTGTATATTCTCGGATTAGTCACTTCAGAATTACTGTCCGGTATCTTCAAAAGGGTTGAAAATGTATTGATTCTTTTTTACTTCCATTCAACACATGTTCAACCTGCATCATCGCTGATGTTCACTATAATGAGAAATTCTCAAACTAATTTGTCTCTTTTGCTTCCTACCCTATAGAAAAGTAGAACTAGAATAGAACAAATAGGAGCAATTTATAATTTTAGCATTTAAAGATGCAGCAAAAAATGATATTGACAATATCAGTTAGTGGAAACAACCAACAATCTAAGCCCCAATTTTGTGTAATAGTTTTTTTTTTTGAGGATATGAGTGATAAACTCACAGACATAATTAAAGAGCTCTTGTGATGTAGTTTTAGCAAATTTTCCAAAAACCATGCATGAGGAAAGCGATAATCCATTAAGAGAGAAATATAGTCCAATCATTCATAAACTTCATTTTAGAAACATTCTCTCATTTGTTTGGTCATTCATCAAATAACAACAATAATTGGTCAAAGAACAACAACTCTACGAAAAAAGATGAATCCTCTAATATTTCCATTAGAATGTATAGAACACAAGAATTAGCTAAGAGTGTTACTTGAAGATTAAAAAAATCTCAATCTACATGTGACAAGTTCAAATAATTAAACATTAAAATAAAAAATGGATTCTTCAAACTTACTATCACTTCTCAGACTCTGCCTCTAGCCCACATTTGATATTAGCTGCAAATCCCTGTTGTACTTCAAGGAATTTAGCTCTACGTTTGGTAGCCATATAAAATATGAAAAGAACACAGCAAGAAAATTGCATGTTTAATAATGTTAGCGGTCAGCACATCCAAAATGCTGAGTTTCCTATTCAGTATTCACAGTATGTCAAGGAAGAGCAAATTGTATAAGGCACAAGAATATAAGGCCCCACTCATTTCAGCTTCAGCTTCTCATTTCTGGCTTATTTTTCACTATTGATTAATTTCGTCTTTGTTGTAGGGATGGCCCCCACCTAAGCCCAGCAGGCATGTTAGAAGGTTGTAAGGCCCGAAATGGGACATATGTAATGACATAAATACCTCTGAAAGGGATGCTTGAGTGTAAGGGCACAATTGTAAAAGCACTCCCCATGTGGACATATATACACGATACAGGCCATGGGGAAGACCCCAAGCCATTGCTCACCTAACTCTCCACTACCATACTCTCTCTCTCTATATATCTTTTTGGTCTGTAACAACAACAGTTGGCGCCGTCCGTGGGGAGGACAAGAGCAAGCCTCAAGATCCAAAGAAGGATGGCACTGAAAAAAGTTTCATCGTCGGCGGCAAGAGGAAGGCGGGAATGACCTCAGCGTCGGCAGCCACAGGCGCGGACGGCGACGCGGACGGGGTGGCGGCGCACACCCGCGTCCACGCCACGCCGAGCGACCTCGCCACCGCTGCCACGACGGCCGACCCCGCCACCGTCGCCGCGACGACTGGCCCGCCACCACCGCCACGATGGTCGACACCGCCCTGCGCAGGATGAGCGACCCCGCCACAGGTACGGCACTCACCGCCGGTAGCACTGGCGCTCAGGTTGGCACGGTCGCCTCCCTCACGCCCGGCATGGGAATGGCAAGCGGTTCCGGTGGCAACGCGGGCCTCGTCATCGACTCTGGAGCCCACCACGCACTCACCGCCAACAGCGCTGGCGCTCAGGTTAGCACGGTCGCCTCCCTCACGCCCGGCACGGGAACGGCAAGCGGTTCCGGCGGCAACGCGGGCCTCGTCATCGACTCTGGAGCCCACCACGCCACCACGGTAAGCAATCCAGGAATGCAGACTGGGATCGCTGTTATTCTGGTCAGGCAGCCAGGTGCACCAGGCGCTCCGACCACGACTACAGTGGAGAACGCCCTGCTGGCGGCCCTCAGCACGTTTCAGCGGGACTTGACGGATCTCCGCGGGGCCGTGCGGGATATGCAGCAGGCTCGGAGCCAGCAGACCCCGCTGACAGTTACGCCGGAGCCCACGCCGGAGCGGGCGGACAGCCGCGACGCCCCTGCGTCCAGTCGCGTCCCGCTACGACGTGTGGACCCAGAGTCCCCGCTCTCTGCAGGCCTGCAGCGGGCGGCATGGACGGAGGACTTCAAGTTCCCCAGCGCCATCGAGCCGTACCAAGGCGATATGGACCCTCGGGAGTTCGCGTCTTCGCCGGCGGAGACGACACCACGAAGGCAAAGGGGCTCCCCCTCGCGTTGCAGGGAGTGACGCTTTCTTGGTTCTTCACCATTGAGCCAAACTCCATCTACGCGTGGGAGCAGATCCGTGACCGACTCTACAACAACTTCCAGGGGAGCTACGTCGAGCGTGTTGACGCGGATCAGCTCTTCGCGGTCAAGCAAAAACCCTCGGAGAAGCTCCGAGAGTATTTCAAGCACTTCGCGAAGGTACGCTGCCAGGTCAAGGATGTCAACGAGACAACTATCATCAATGCAGCAGTACAGGGCCTCCGCCCGGGGCCGTTGGCCGAATACAACGCTCACAAACCAATCCAGACAGTTGCGAAGCTCTTCGACAAGATGGAAAAGTATGCGCGGGCGGAGGAGGATGCGCAAAGACGCGAAGGCGATGACTCCGACCCTATTCACGCGGAGGGGTCGTCGCAAAAAGGAAACGCGGGGAGCGATTCCCTGAAACGAGGGCGCAGGCAAAAGTCCGTGGAAGACCCTCCTGAAAGCGGCGACGCCGGGGGGCAGGAGAGCTCATCAAGAGGCAGGCGCAAGCCCCGGCGCAACCAGCGCAGGTCCCAAAAGGCCCGCCATGTCCTCGGCATTGAGGACGACCTCCGGGAACCTACCCCCACCTTGCGTGGGAGGGACCGAGGGTGGGGACGTGGAGGGGGCCGCGACGAGAGACCGCGCGCGGAGCAGGAAATTTTGGACTACGGCTGGTGGTGCGAAGTGCATGGTTACGGTGACCACTTCACGCGAGCGTGCATCGCGGTCATAGAGCTGTGACAGGCAACCGCCAGAATTCGGGCCTCGGCGCGCGGCCCCCCGCCGTAGCCCATGTACAGCAGCCGCAGGGAAGCCCCCCGCGAGCCGCAGTCACACCGGAGGTCCAGCGCCGCATCATTAGCGTCATATCCGGGGGCTCCCTGCCGGGGACTTCCTCGACGCAACCACCCCCGGGGATGCCGCATTGTAATATCACCTTCACGTCCGCTGACGCCCAGGCCGTGGAGTTCCCCTACCAAGATCCCTTGGTCGTCCAGGTCGACATCGCAACCTGCGATGTCAGGCGCATCCTCATCGACGGAGGAAGCTCCGCAAACATTCTGTTCGTGGAGGCCCTCGACCGCATGGGGATTCCCCAGAGTCGTCTGGGACCGTCGGGAACCCCGCTCTAGGGTTTTAGAGGTCAGCCGCTGAAGGCCCTGGGTCAGGTATGTCTCCAAGTTACCTTGCGCCAGGTAGACAACGCTAGGAGAGAGGACATCATCTTCGACGTCGTAGACATCCCGCACCCATACAACGCCATACTGGGCCTACCCGCCATCAACTCCTTTGAGGCGGTTCCGCACCATGCCTTCTTGTGTATGAAGCTCCCAGGCCCGCAGGGTGTCATCACCATCTTTGGTGATCAAGACCTCACCAGGCGCGTAGAGGTTGGCGTCCGGACTCCGCACCGCATGGTGCACGTCCTTACCGACGAACTCAGGGCGGACACGCCATCCGCTCCGGGGTGGACACCTAAGTCTCGGCCAGAGGGCGGAGTCAAATAGGTGTCTCTCCAAGCGGAGGGGCAATTTGTGTCCATTGGCGAAGGCCTCCCTTCGGAGGTGGAGCAAGACTTGCTCCAGGTTCTCCGGAGCAACGCCGACGTCTTCGCATGGTCGCCGGAGGATATCAAGGGCGTGGACCGCGCCCTCATCGAGCACAACCTGGCGGTTCACCCCAACACCAAGCCGGTTAAGCAAAAGCTTCGCCGTATGTCCACGGACCGGCAGCAAGCAGCCAAGGTGGAGGTAGCGAAGCTTCTCCAGGCCGGGGTTATCCGTGAAGTCCAGCACCCAAATTGGCTTGCCAACCCGGTGTTGGTCAAAAAGGCTAGCGGGGCATGGCATATGTGCATCGACTTCACTGCCCTCAACAAGGCGTGCCCGAAGGATGATTACCCTTTGCCGCGCATAGACCAACTGGTCGATGCCACTGCGGGGTGCGAACTCATGAGTTTCTTGGATGCTTACTCTGGCTACCACCAGATCTACATGGCCAAGGACGACGAGGACAAGATCAGCTTCATTACACCGGTTGGGACCTTCTGCTTTGTCAGGATGCCCTTCGGGTTGAAGAACGGGGGCGCAACATTCACCCGCCTCGTCGCGTTGGCTTTGGCCGCTCAGCTCGGGAGGAACGTGGAGGCTTACGTCGACGATGTGGTAGTAAAAACTAGACAGCTCGCCTTGCACGGTCAAGATCTCCAGGAGACTTTCGACAACCTCAGGAAGGCAGGTATCAAGCTCAACCTGGACAAGTGTGTCTTCGGCATGCAAGTGGGCAAGCTCCTAGGTTTCCTCGTGTCCGGACGAGGCATCCAGGCGAACCCCGATAAAGTTGACGCCATCCTAGGTATGGAGCCGCCCAAGACGACAAGGGAGGTCCAGAGGCTGGCCGACCGCATGGCTACGTTGAGCCGTTTCCTATCCAAGGCAGCGGAGCGGGGCTTGCCATTTTTCAAAACTCTCCGTGGTTGCGATGGGTTTCATTGGGACGACGATTGTGCAAAGGCCTTCGACGACCTCAAGAGACATCTAGCAAGCCTTCCCACTCTGGTCGCTCCAGCGCCAGAGGCTCCCTTCTGCTCTACCTCGCCGCTTCAGCGACAGCGGTCAGCGCCGTCCTGGTCCTTGAAGAAGGCGCTCTCCAACGCCCCGTATACTTCGTCTCTGAAGCCCTCCAGGGCACCAAGACGCGGTATACGGAGCTCGAAAAGCTCGCCTACGCGCTGGTCATGGCCTCGAGAAAGCTCCGACACTATTTGCTAGCCCATCCAATTACGGTGCCCTCCTCGTTCCCCCTGGTGGAGATGTTGCACAATAAGGAGTCCACAGGGCGCATCAGCCGAGCTCTTCCCGTTCTCCTTAACGTATGCCTCGCGAACAGCGATTAAGTCCCAAGTTCTCGTGGACTTCCTCGTGGAATGGACCCCGCCGGCTCAGCCCATCCAGCAGCTAGAGGACCCAGTGTGGATGCTTAGCACTGACGGAGCCTACGACGTTGCAGGCGCAGGCGTAGGTGCGGTGATTACCACGCCTGAGGGGCACTGCTTGTCGTACTCGGCGCGTCTCGCGTTTCCTGCCACTAACAACACGGCCGAGTATGAGGCGCTGCTTTTCGGCCTTGCAAAGCTCAAGGCGCTTGGTGCGCGCCGAGTTCTCGTCCGCATTGACTCGCGCCTGGTGGCGGGCCACATGGACAAGTCATACCAGGCCAAGGACCCTGAGTTGGCTAAGTACCTAGCAGCCGTTAGAGCGAAGGAAAGTCACTTCTTGGGTGTCACTGTCAAGGCCATCCCGCGGGCGGACAACGAGCAAGCCAACGCCCTCGCGAAGGCTGCCAGCCAACAGCTGCCACCCCCCGAGGGAGCATTCTACAATGTCTTATCAGCGGCGGCCATCACGCAGGACAACTGGGATGCGGCCCTCGTCCACCAGATTACCCAGCAGGGTGACTGGCGGGAGCCCATCTTCGACTTCTTGCAAGGCATCGCGGAGCCAGACGACCCCGCCGAGCTCCGACGCCTGCAGCATCGCGCCAGGTCCTTCCAGGTGCTCGATGGAATACTATGCAAAAAAGGAGTCTGCGCACCGCTCCTGCGGTGCCTCTCACGCGAGGAAGGAAGGCAGCACCTTGCGGAAATTCACGCGGGAATCTGCGGTTCGCACCTCGCGCCGAGGTCGCTAGTCGGCAAGGCGTTCAGGTAAGGCTTTTACTGGCCAATAGCCGTTGTCGACGCCCATGACCTCGTGCGCCGGTGTCAGGGAGTGGATGGGACGCGTCATTCGCAGGCCTCCAACGAGCCTCAACCCCATTCCCTGGTATGGCCGCTGGCACGGTAGGGTGTCGACGTTGTGGGACCACTTCCCCGAGCCCCAGGCGACCTGCGGTTCGTAGTGGTCGCGTTGGAGTATTTTTCCAGGTGGCCAGAGGTTGTGGCTCTAGCCAAGATAACCTCGGCGGCCATGCAGTGCTTTCTTTGGCAGAACATCATATGTCGCTTCGGCGTGCCCAGGGAGCTCACCGTCGCCAACGACCTGCAGTTCGACGCTGCCCCGTTCAAACAGTTCTGTGATAGCATGGGCATCACACTTCGGTTCACCTCGGTCGGACACCCGCAGTCCAATGGAGCAGTCGAGCGGGCGAACGACGCCATCTCCGCCGCGGTCAAGAAGCGTCTTGTCGGGCTGCCGAAGGGCAAGTGGCCGAGTGAGCTTCACAGTGTCCTCTGGTCCCTCTGCACAACGGTGACACGCCCGACAGGGTTCACACCATTCAAGCAACTCTTCGGCGATGAGGTAGTGACGCTCGAGGAAATCAAGGCCAGCTCGAGGAGGGTCCTTGTTCAGGCGCCACAAGAAGAGCGCCAATTGTCCCTGGACCTCCTTGATGGAGAGCGAGTAAGCGCAACCCAGCACGTCATAAAATACGCACGCCAGATGTTGCGCACTCGGGATCGTTCCACATACCCGCGAGGATTCTAGCCCAGGGACCTCGTCCTCAAAATGGCACTCCATGCGGAGACGGTTGGCAAGCTGGAGTCCAAATGGGAAGGCCCATACATTGTCGTGGAAGCCCTGTGGAAGGGAGCATACCGCCTCTCCACGCTCGAAGGGCACACACTTCGCCACACGTGGAACGCGGACAGGTTGCGGCGGTACTATGCATAGAGCAATAAGGAAGCACGTAGCAACATCGACACCTTACCCATTGTAAGACGCTCGCCCGCGCAAACGATAAATTAATAAAGCAGATCCTTTGCCAGGCCTTCATCTCACCCTCACCGCCTGCAACGCGCGGAGGCTTGCCCCCACGCGCAGTCTACGGACTCTAAATAAGACGTAGCGTCGAGGTCCGCCTCCGCACGTACCCTCACCGCCCGCAACGCGCGAAGGCTTGCCCCCGCGCGCAGTCTACGGACTCTAAATAAGACGTAGCGTCGAGGTCCACCTCCGCACGCACTCTATGGAGTATAAATAAGACGTAGCGTCGAGGTCCGCCTTCGCACGCACTCTATGGAGTATAAATAAGACGCAGCGTGGGGACGCCTCCGCGCGCACTCTACGGAGTATAAATAAGACGTAGCGTCGAGGCATACCTCTACGTGCACTCTGCGGAGTATAAACAAGATGCGGATGTTGTCCCTGCGCACTCTACGAGTATAAACAAGACGCGGATGTCCCTGCACACGCGCAAGCGTTGCCCTCGCGTGTACTCTTCGGAGTATAAATAAGACGTGGTGGAAGTTCCCACGCACTCTGTGGAGAATAAACAAGACACGGATGTTGTCCCTACGCACTCTACTGAGTATAAACAACACGCGGATGTCCCCGCGCACGCGCAAGCATTGCCCTCGCGCGTACTCTTTGGAGTATAAATAAGACGTGGTGGAAGTTCCCACGCACTCTGGAGTATAAACAAGACGCGGATGCCCCCGCGCTCGCGTGTTTACTTCGACTAGGCGCCAGCTCCGCTGCCACCCCTTCGAAAGGTAGGGGACAGAGTGCTCGCGCATCTACTTCAACTAGGCGACAGCTCCGCTGCACCCCCTTCGAAAAGGTAGGGGACGGAGTAGAAGCTCCGCTGCCACCCCTTCGAAAGGTAGGGGACGGAGCGCTCGCGCGTCTACTTCGACTAGGCGCCAGCTCCGCTGCCATCCCTTCGAAAAGTAGGGGACGGAGCGCTCGCGCGTCTACTTCGACTAGGCGCCAGCTCCACTGTCACCCCTTTGAAAGGTAGGGGACGGAGCGCTCGTGCGTCTACTTCGACTAGGCGCTAGCTCCGCTGCACCCCTTTGAAAGGTAGGGGACAGAGCGCTCGGGCGTCTACTTCGACTAGGCGCCAACTCTACTGCCACCCCTTCGAAAGGTAGGGGACGGAGCGCTCGCGCGTCTACTTCGACTGGGCGCCAGCTCTGCTGCCACCCCTTCGAAAGGTTGGGGACGGAGCGCTCGCGTGTCTACTTTGACTGGGCGCCAGCTCCGCTGTCACCCCTTCGAAAGGTACGGGACGGAGCGCTCGCGCGTCTACTTTGACTAGGCGCCAGCTCCACTGCCACCCCTTCGAAAGGTTGGGGACGGAGCACTCACGCGTCTACTTCGACTGGGCGCCAGCTCCCCTGTCACCCCTTCGAGAGGTAGGAGACGGAGCGCTCGCGCATCTACTTCGACTAGGCGTCAGCTCCACTGTCACCCCTTCGAAAGGTAGTGCGCTCTTCCGCCGCGGCATGCCGGACCTCCTCCATCGCGCTCTGCGCCGCCGCCACGGCGTCCTTCGCGTCGGACACCACCCTTGCGTTCTCTGCCTCCAGCGAGCGAATATGCTCGTCCTTGGCGGCGTGAGCCTTGTCCGCAGCACGAAGCTTCCCCTCCAGTGCCCTCCGCTTGCGAACGCAAGTCTCCTCCAGAGCTTGGCTAAGAACAAGGTCTGGGCGAAGCTGTGGGAGTTAGAAATGCGATGGATGGCGGTGGGGACTATAAACCTAGCCACTTACCCTTATCTCCAAGGCACCCAAGCTGCCGCACGTTGACAACACTTGTTGACCCAAGCTGTCGCCAACGCGCTCCGCAGCCTCATTGAGAACGCGAAGCATCTCCGATCGAGGGATGAAATCGGAGACGACAGGCCTCGGTCCCTCTACGCCAGTGGCTTCGACAGCACGGGATGCCCGCGTCGCGCCCTACGTAACAAGGTCGGAGACTTCGCGCTCACCCCCGTTGCTCGATCCTTCACCGCGTCCAGGAGACCTCGTCTCGCCTGATGTTGACGACGGAATGAGCGAGCAAATCGGAGAGAGTTTCGCGAAGTCGCAGGAGGAAAAAGAATCGCGCCTACCTTCGACACCCTCTACCAAAGCACGGGGAGGCGTCGCCTCAGCCTCCACCTGGGGCGCGTGGGCTTCGTCGACCCGAGGAGCGATGCCTCTTCCTCCGCCTCGACGACCTCCTCGCCGGGCGCCAGGATCCCGGTGATCGCGCCCGCCACGTGGAATCGCCCCCTCGAAGGCGGAGGTGACTCTACCCAGGGGCGCTTCGCCCTCGGAGATGCTAGCGACGCTTCCTCAGCTGCTCCGGTAGCCGCGGTAGCTGGCGCAGGCGGCAAACCCTCAGTGGCCGTTCAGGCGGTGCGACCTCGTCTTCAGCGGCAACGACACCAAGGCTCGAGCCCCCCTCTTAAGGGGCATCGTGCCCCCCTGAGCCGGCAGTTTCGGACCTAGCGCCGGCCGTGCCCCCCGTTTCGGTGGTACCGGCCGGCGACATGACCAACGGGCCGGGTGTGACGGCGTTAGATCGGGCCCTGCGCCGAGGGGTCCGCGCGCCCCACTTCGCCGTCATCATCACAGTGGTTCGGGGCCTCCGCCGGCACCGCGTGCTCGGGTACAGGAATCCCAAGAACCTCACACACCCAATTTACCCGCCCCTGCTTCGCCGAGGAGACCGCGGCCTCGCGCAGCTTGTGCTCCTTGGTCGTGTATGGTTCGAGGAGCGCATTGACCGCGCGCTCCGCGTCTTCTAGCCGAGGCACTGCACATAAAAAATGGGGCATCATCCATAAGGGGTCATGCGACTATGTAAACGGGCGCGCGGCCCAGGGCCGCAGGACTTACAAGGAGCGGAGGGTTTTAGAAGGCAGGACACTGTCGGGTGGATGCCATCCTTTCAGATACAACCCCGCCGCTCGTACTGCCACTGACTGGAAAGTGGCGCCACCCCGTACATGGTGAACTCTTCGGCGAGGTCACGCATGTTGAACCGGCGAGCGACACCGGCAAGCCTCCGCGCCTTCTGCGCGTCGTCGGACTTTGGTTTAACATCTGGCGCGCTATTGAACGATATCGGCTGTCCCCGGCACAACAAACCGCTCATGCTCATCACGTGGTAGTAAAACCACCGACGTGTCCAACCGGACTCCCACTTCCCTCGCGTGGCCAACGCGGGGAAGAGCCCCGCACACTGCTTCCTCAGCACAAAGTTGATGCTGCCGAAGTTTGATTCCGCTCCTCCCTCGACTTTCTTCGGCTGGCAGCGTGCATCATGCAGAATGGCGAACAGGCTTGCGCTGGGACGGCGACCTTCCGTTCGCAACACCCAAGCGAAGATAGCCAGGCAGACTATCGCGTTGGGGATCAGATGCGCCAGCTCCAACCCGTAAGCCCGCAGGACCTTGCCGACGAAGACTGTCGAGGGCATCCGCAGCCCGGCATCAAAGAATGCGACAAAGACAATACCCTCCGTCTCCGCCGGCTGCAGCTCTGTCTCGTCGGGGCCGGGTAGGCGAGCCCCGGCACGTTCCTCGATCTTCCTCTCCCGGACGAGTCTCTGGATCATCCCTTCAATAGCGCGACTCCGCCCCAACACACGAGAGCAGCGGCCTCCCGAGTGTTCCATGGCGTCCCATCGCTTGTTGACGTGCGCTGACCCTCGCACCACCAAAGAGTACTCCCCCGGGGGAGGTGACAGGTCGTCCCGGTTGGACGAGGTGCTGCCACTGAGCCAGCGAGCGGGATCGTCGTGACAAGCCATTCCTCCCCGAGATAGGGTGCTAAAACAGTAGTAGCAGGGGTGGATTGTGCTGGCAGCAGAAGAAAGAAGACAAGGCTAAATGACCAACGGGGAAGAGCGTCCCCATGCCGATAGTGACGCTTTATAAAGCTGGCTCACCCCCCACAAGCGGGAGTGCAACCGGTGGGAGCCCAGCGGTTCGGCTACCCACGATCGAGAAGCGCAACCGCTGACAGCTGGGGGGCGCAGCGGTAGGTGGGCGGGCAGCGCACGACGCGCCAGCGGCATCCTGCCACGCGTCCTGCCCCTCTAGGGAAGGGGCGAGCGGCCGCAGTCGCGCGACTATTGACAGCCCACGACGCGCCATTCGCGGTTCGCCGCGTATCCCCCCTGGTGGGGCAGCGCGTACGGCTGCAGCAGCCTGTTCCTGACAAACTCAGGGGTCGGCACGATTCCAGGTGCCATTAAGGCGCACAACCGGGCCGCGGAGCCATCCGATCATGTTGACATCAGACCAGGCAGACACCCCCACCCTACGCGACCGCCCGAGGTTACGCGTCGGAGCCTCACCCACCTCGCGTCCAGGGGAACCCGTGGCGTGAGGTTTGCCTCCGCCCCGACTTCGACTTCGACCCTGCCACTGAAGGACCCCGCGGGCGAGGACAGCTTCGCCCCCTCGCGGTGGGCCTAGCACTACACCAAGCAATAAGGCTCTGCCAAGCGTTAAAGGAGCTCACAGGCCGCAGGGACGGAGGGGGCCAAAGGGCTCGGCAACATGGCTTCGGCCCGTGAAGCTCTTCACCATGAGAGGCTCCTACTGTAGGGATAGCCCCCACCTAAGCCCAACAGGCCTGTTAGAAGGTTGTAAGGCCCGAAATGGGACATATGTAATGACATAAATACCCCTGAAAGGGATGCTTGAGTGTAAGGGCACAATTGTAAAAGCACTCCCCATGTGGACATATATACACGATACAGGCCATGGGGAAGACCCCAAGCCATTGCTCACCTAACTCTCCACTACCATACTCTCTCTGTTTGGTCTGTAACCATAACAGTCTTTTTCTAAACTTTTAGCTTTTTTATCTTTTTTGCCGGTTCTTTTTTTCGTATTCGTTCACGTTGTCCGTAATGAGGTAACATATACTTTCTGTTTTTAATTTTTTTAAATTTAATTACGCTAAATAAGTCACTTTCAGCTATAGTAAAATTTCAGCCGCTACAGTGCAATTTCAGTCATAAGCCGCAGCTTTTCAGCCCAACCGAGCAGGGCCTAAATCACAATCATACAAACTATTTTTTGTTTTTCAGCGTATTGATTATCTTCACATATCCTTGAGAGTTGCATGATGGTATTGTTCATACTTTAGACCCTTTCTTGCAAATACAAAAATTGAAATCATATGGAATAGTACTTTTTGCAACCATAGACAATAGTAACTGGCCTTAGATCGACCATAATTGTACTCAGAAAATGCATGCAAGGAGAGAGCACACAAACCATAAGCAGACAATCTTCTGGTATTATCTGAACTCACATTTCCCCCTTTGGAAAGAAAACCTAAACTTACAATAAATTAAAATTGATAAACTTGAAACTCTGAGAGAGATGAATCTTCCTTGGGGCCAAATGGTCGTAGAGATTTTGTGACCTCTAAGAGTTTCTCTGTTTGAAAATGAAACAATATATATAATTAGGATTCTAGTAGAATCAGTCATTCAATAAAGTTGTTAACAAATCCACATTGTAAGCAATTGTAAGCAATGGAACCTCCAAGAATAGATAATGTTACAATATCTGATTATTATTTGTGAAACTTCATAGACTAACTACATCTAGCTTAATGTCACTAAAAATAATCTGTTGTAACTGTACGGATATCGTTAGAGTAGCATAGTCACTTCTTGGTGTCTTTTGGATTTTGAAGTAGTTCTCGAAGGTTCTAGCCCATGCATCCCTCCTTGTCAGGGAATTATAATGTAAGTTAAATAGTTTTTTCACTATTACAGAAATGGATGAATGATCATATTGTGAGGTTTCCTATGAATCATTTGGTTCATGGATCACTGCATAAAATGAAAAGCAAGATAGTTAATACTAAGTTACATATAGAGCATAACACAAGAGTAAAGTGTAAAGATTTCTATGGTTGCAAATGTACAACTGATATTCCCTTCCACTTTCTAACGTATAGCAGTATAATTTCTAGGTGAAGTGGTCAAGCAAATGATTCAAGTTCCAAGTTTTGTCAAACTTTAATCAAAGGACAAATAAAAGACAAAGATGACACCAGAACAAAACAACAAGCAATCCCACCTCTTAATGACAAAGGTTGTCAAAGCATGCTACTTATCTGACTACATGTTCACATGGATTGCTATTTTTTAAACATGTGGGACATTTGAACCATATCACAAGTAAGATGAGTGCAAGAAATCTTGAGTTTGTCATTCACATGCAACTTCTTGAAATGCTACTTGTAAGACATATATTGTTATTTTTGGAAGTTGAAAGGGAGAGCTCATTTGATCATCAATAGATATTAGCAAAAAGCCTACTACACACTTTTTGTACTAATGAATGCTGATGTGTTAATTGAATGATAAATTCTCCCTAGAGCAGTGAAATAAGAATCCAATTGATACTACTAACATCTCTGCATTAGTCTTCCTATCTGTAAATCGGTTCCTTCCTAAACACCAACAGTTCCTGCTTACAAGTTACAAACATTTTTTTTAAAAAAAATAGAATATCGGAAAGAATTCAACACAGCAAATACTTAACAGTGCCCTTCTCAATCCAGGGTGAGATAAGGAAGCTAGGCACACGCACCCCAAGCCAATCGAACTTGAAGTAGTACGTGTTAGCGCAACAATTCCATTAGGCTGGGGCACCCTAACAATCGGTGTGGGCACATCGTCATAGAATCCACCATGCTCATCATACATGATGATCAGCACTGTCTCGTTCCATTATGGGCTAGCCTGCAGCATCTCGTACACCTCCTTGACAAACCTCTTCCCCCTCACGACATCATGTGACAGGTGGTCATCATTTGCAGGGAACATCTCGCAATCGAAGTGCCTATGCTCAATCACAACATAATTTAGTAGCTTCTCCCACTTGGCATGCAGCTTGAACTTGAGGCTATATTGGTGGAACTTCACAAGGTGCTTGAGCCGACGAAGGCTCTGGTAGAAGAGCGTGGCTGGGATGTTCTGGTAGTAGATGCCAAAGGACAAGCCTTTCTCCTCGAGGCAATCAAAGGTGGTCTTTTGCAGGAAGCCATGGATGAGGTCCTTGCAGGCATTGAAGGTGAGGCCGTGGGAGGTCGCGGAGCAAACGTAGAGGTGGATTGTTTGTGTGGAGGTAGGCATGGAAGAGAACCACTTGTCGAACACAGACAACTCATTAGAGAGGACGGTGTATACGGGAACAAACTATGGCTTGAATCTACTCATGACATTTTGCAGCATGTTGAGGCCCATGCCACGGGCGTTTTGGGCAAATTCGAACATGGGGGTAGCATGGCAGATGTGTCAGTGGAGCCGAAGATCTACCTGCGGATGCCCTCAAAATCATGGCGGGGGTTAGAGTTGACGTATCCGGCCTCGTTAGTGACAAAGATCTCTAGGGAGGAGGGATCGATGGCGTTGAGGCAGTTAGACTCATGACTGGTGAGGCGTCGATGTCAGGGTGGTGGTGGCGCAGCAATCCCAAGATGTGGTTGAAGCTACAGTTCTCCATGACCACCACCACAACCGTCTTGATTGGCAAGTGGATCTCTTGCTTCCGATGGCGCCGCTTCAGCCTGCGGTGGTGAACGTCCAGGCAATGCCCAGAGATGACCAGGGCAGGAGGAGGATAGCGAGGAGGAGGCACCCTCCACAACAGTCTAAGGCTTTAACTACGACCATGGCAACAGAGTCAGGATTAGTGGCGGTAGTGAATTCCTGCAAGGGGAGATCAGGTGGCGGCGCAGGTCGTGGTACGATGTGCACGTGAGAATGAGGAAAGGGGGTAGACAAAAAGTTTGGGAATTGATTGAGAAGTCGAAGTGGAAAGGGAGGGTGTAGTTGGATGGAGACGCTAATAGATGCGAAAAAATCACGCTGCAGGGGAGGAAGATGAAGGAATCGCAAGAGAGAGGCCAAACACGGCCCACACATTGGTGTGAATTGTTCTATGAGGGGAGGGAGGGGAAGAACGTACCACCACCAACTCCTCTTCTACACTATTAATCCACCAGTTAAAATTATCCTACATCCACCCAACAATTACGTGCTCCACAGTCATAACCTTAACTACGTTTACACCACAATATGCACCCATAATTACACCATCCTAAAAATGTCCGCACCAGATTAACTCTCCTCTATTATCTCTCCTTACTCAACCATATCCGACGGTCATCCTTCAATGGATCTGCAGTACCCTTTCCGCCTCCCCCGCCTCCCCCCGAATCGGCCGCGCGTCTTCTGAAAAGCCTCCCCCGCCTCCCCCGAATCGGCCGCCTCCCCCTAAACCTAAACCCCGAATCGGCCGCCGCCTCCCCCTCTTCTCCATCTGCACCGCCATCCATCTCCTCCTCTCTCGGCCGCCCCTTCCTCTCCTTCTCTACGGCCCCCCTTCTCCGCTTTCTCCACCAGATCTCGGCCCCCTACCTCTCCTCTGCTCTCCCGTGGGCCACCAACGCCGCCCCCCTCCATCGCGCCTCCTCTTCCTCTACTCCGGCCGGCGCGCCTCCGCATCCACCGCCGCCACACCTCTCCATCGCACCACCGCTCCTCCTCTGCCGCGCCACCGTCCGCATCGCATCATCCCGTGCGCCGCCGCCCTCATCTCCTCCAGATCCGCCGGCGCGCCACATCCCTTTACTCCGGCCGCTGCGCCTCCATTCTCCTCCTCCCGTGCGCCCTCGCCGTTCCTCCTCCCGTGCGCCGCGTCTTGCTGTCCCTCCGCGCCGCCGCTCTACGGCCATCACCCCACCGACGCTGGCAGCTTCCTGCCCACCTCGGCACCGACGCCGCTCCACTTCTCCACCGGCGCCGACGCTGTTCAGCTTCTTCCGCGAGGCGTCTCTTGAGGCTCCCAACTCCCAGGCCATGTCAGCCCACGCCGCGGCCGTCGGCGAGGACGGCCGCCTCAAGACCCTAGACAAGGTCTCCCTCTCCTCGGTCTCGGCTGTCGCGGCGGAGGCTGCTACCTTCCCCATCGACGCCGTCAAGACGCGCCTCCAGCTCCACCACAGCCCCGCCGGTGGCGGCGGAGGCGGCGTCATACGCGTCGCCGGCGAGCTCGTCCGCGACGGCGGGCTCTATCGGGGCCTTTCCCCCGCAGTCCTCCGACACCTCTTCTACACCCCGCTCCGCATCGTCGGCTACGAGCACATCCGGTCCTCCTTCGCCGGTGGTGGCCGGGAGGTGGGCCTTCTCGAAAAGGCGATGCCCGGGGGAGTCTCCGGCATTGCCGCGCAGGTAATACAATTCCCTAAAGATCCAATTCTAATTTTCTGCTACTAGATTTGGATGAACTGCTTTATTCTGATGTGTACAAGAGGCCAGTGGAATTGGTCCAAGTTAAGCAGGCAAGAGGTTTGATTTGTCAGCTGGATACAGATCAGAAATGTGGGATCCGAAGTTAGGTTGTGATGTCTCGCAGTGTGAGAAGTGAGAACTACTTTGGGTGTATTACTATTTGGTTTTAAAACCTCGAATTGAACTGTGAGAGTTAACAATATGTAGATCTGAAACTAGCATGGCTGTTGCAATGATATGAATAATGTTTCCTTTGATTTAGTCCTCCTTACAATTGGCAAATCGTGCTGTAAATCTACAACTAAATGTTAAGTTTCAGGGAAAGAAAGATTTGTGTTTTAGAAAGGCTAGCCCTGATCATATGCTGGAGGGTGGGTTTGAGATGGTTCGGTACATAGAAGAGATTTTCTCAACCGCAAACCATATCCACATTAAGTTCTATATTTCATAAATAACAAAGGATGAAATTCTACCTGATTCAAATCCATAGCACTGTTTAGGTACTGCATATATATACTGGCGCTTCTGTTTAATTTCAAGCTATTGATTTCAAATAATGTTAACAATCATACATCTTAGCCAAAAGAAAAAAGATCTTTTGAGCAATCTGTCATCAATTTATCGTCACTGCCAAAATTGAAGTACCATGGTGGATATTAAAGCAGCATAACTCAGTCTGTATGTGGTGTTGTATGGCACAATGACCACGTTGAGCAGTTTCATCAGCAAGAGGAGAGGATCACTGTTGGCTTCCTTCTTTCCATTTGACTTGTGCCTTTAACTTTTCTTGTTATTTCTCCAATATAGGGTCTTTTCATCCCAATGAGAAATCATTTGTCTTTAGTACTTACCATTTTTTACATAAACCTACTCTGTGAAGTACTGATTATACTTGGACGTACCTAATTTTATACGGTTTTGGGCAGACTGACGAAGCACTCTCCATCTATCTTGACTATGTTTCTGGAGGTTCAATTCATAAATTACTTAGAGAGTATGGTCCATTTAAGGAACCTGTGATCCGTAGTTATACTTGGCAGATTCTTTCTGGACTTGCCTATTTGCATAGTAGGAATACCGTGCACAGGTAGTGTAAATTATCTTACACAGTTTATCATTTCCATGGTCAAAATTGAATAGAAAGATCACTTCATAATGACTTGCTTGGCAGAGACATTAAAGGAGCAAACATACTTGTTGGCCCTAATGGTGATGTCAAACTTGCTGTCAAATTCCTCTATATTAAATGCTGGCAATTTGTTGTACATGATTAAAGCAAAAGATGGCTTTGATTGCTATTGATAGCCCTTCTTGCAATCACAGGGTATTATTATGTACTTTACTGTACTCATACTTGCTGGCAACTCTTTTTCTGTTGTGCCTGTTTGCCTATAGATCTTAATGTATTATCTCTCTCCTTAGTTGTTGAAAAATATTTAAGCTACTAAAGTGACTCCAGATGCATGTAATTCTATTCTACTAGAACTGATATACTGACCTCACATATGCATATCTGCAGTTACAGGAACTTTAAAAGGCTATGACCAATTGCTGAACTTAGTGCTGGATGAAGCAATTGAGTCTGAAAGAGGTACTTCAAATTCCTTTCTTTGTGTTTTATGGTCCATCTGTTGTTTTTGATCAATGAAAGTGTCAATAGTTAGGAATTCGGATGCAATTTACGAGCACATTTTGCCTCATACTTTTGGACAGTTGGCATTCCCGTTATCTCTGTGCTTGGCTTGTTTGTTTAGCGTGGAATCTTGTGTCCTACTAAAATTGAACCAAGGGTGACTTTTTGTTAGTGCACAATATGAAGTCATAGATTACAACGAATGATGGAGTTCCCTATTCTGTAAATACCATGATCATAATGGCTCATTTCTGAAGCTCATTGATACCAGAAAATAGGCAAAATATATTGCACATTAAGAGAGAACGATGCTTCATTTTCTTTTGCAATGTCGTGTGTAATCTTCAATCTTGCAATTTTATTTTGTAGAGCAAGATGACCCATTGAAACTGTCAAAGAAGACCAGACAACTTGGCCTCATTGTAAGTGCTCTTCTTAATGTTGAGTTTTAACTTGTGGAATCGATTCTTCCTTTGTTAGCTTGAATATTTTGAGAGTGGATGTTATCCTTCATATTTTTGCTGAAGTTGAATTGTGCCATACGGTCCATAATCTTCTCAAGTAGTAGTGCCCCCCTATTCCCAGTGGTTTCTTCTGAGTATCTTGTACTTACCTGAAGGAAAACTACATGATTGTTAGGTGTAAACCACGCATCGACTATTTTTTGGGATCTATAATGCTTTGTTTCCTCCTTGTGCCTTTTCGTGTGTTTTGCTTTTGCAAATGTTGAGGTGATCTGTCATGCATCTAATACTTTGTCTTGCAGGTGTGCAGAGGCACAGCCGTCATGCTGGTGTCACCAACTGATGGAACTGACAAGATTGCCAACCCCTTTCTCACAGCCGATGGGGCATCATAAGCTAGCGGTGGGTATATTGGTGAGGTCCAACAGGTAGTTCTTGGTTTTTTATAAAAGGCAGACTTTAGTTTTACATCTAATATGGTAATAACCAACCATAAATTGAGTTGATTCTCAAGTCTCAACATCAAAATCCTAAAGAATTATAGTGCAGTGATACATAAGAAAGGACAACACACCTGAGTAGGATTAAGGATCAGCATGCGATCAATTAATTCCACAGCATGGCAGTCAAAGCTGGAAATGGGAGTTTTTTTTGGCCACATTACATTCAATCTTAATAGGAAAATAGTAACTATTGTCAATACACAGGCGATAAGTGATAGCAGCTGGATTACCTCTGAAATATATCTCTCAGGCGTCGTTTGGTTGGTGTCGCAGGATGGATAGTCTTGTACAATGGTAGCTTTGATATTCCTGGCCAGTTTTCCTCATTTGGAAATCCCCAGAGTTCAAATATTTTTGATAGCTGCTCTTGCTAAAACAACATACAAATTTCTGTCAAGGTTTTTTGATAGATGGTTCAGGCGAGACATGACTTATTATTGCCTTGTTATGCGTTATAATTGGCCTAGGCTTGTAATTTCATGACCTGAACTTGCTGGTGATATACATGAGTGTTTTCCAGATTATATACATGGTGATATACAATTGCGTGAAACTTAAACTATGAAAAAAATATCGTCATTTGGTTGTTTTCATGTGCATCCCTGAAATACCGCCGTAGCGTTAGCACGGGTACTATACTAGTTTTAAGTAGTGTGTGTGTATGAAAAATACATACTCCTGGGTGTAGTTATTCCCATCCAAGATATGCTATCTAAATGAACTTAACATACTTATTTATTACCTTAGGTATAATTATATACTAATTCTAAGATACTTCAATACTAGCCACATGAAAAAAATTACAAGGGTACACATAGTTTTTGGCATATTTTGCTAACACCTTTATATTCACTAGTTACATGCCCGTACGTTGCAACAGATAAAAAGAATAATACTATTCCAACACTGTAAAAAGTCTAGTGACCCAAATACAACATGAACCTTAATTGTGTTGTCTTCTTTGACATCACATAATTTAGCTAAAATAATCGAGATATGACCCTTTCTATCAAGTGAATTTTTGACTGAGATTTTAGTGGGCAGCACTTCATCTTGGGAGAGGGTCTATAAATGCCACACATAAGCAACACCTTTCTTCAACACTGTAAGAACAATCCCCCTACCTTCATATGATGTGCTCTGTGCACACACTATTATCTTTGGCTGGGTTTGCATTGCAAGGGAGGATAGAGCAACTATCATGATCACAAGACCAAACTTGGACTTCTTTATTATTGTCAACGTAAGAAACCAAAAAACATATCTGACACAGACATCAACTAGATATGACCCCTGCAATGACATTTACATCAATAAGAGTTGAAAGCCTCTTTTAGTGCATGACATATGACAAATCCACCTCATGGGGTATATTTACAAAAAAAAATGGCGTACAACAACAGAAGGAATCCTCAAGATCTCCTTTTTGTCATGCACACTAAATAATCCTGTTATCTTACTTGATACACCCATAAACTTTTCATCTGCAAAATACAACGCTAAATGTTTAGTTTTGAAAAATACACGTAAAAGTGATAACATAAAGAATTAAACAACAATGACCTAAGAATGCCGTATTGAAGAAAGAATGGAAATTAACTCATTTTAGCTCCAAGACACTGGATAAACTAAATCAAATAGTTGAAAGATACAAAAAGAGATAATAAGCTATTGTTCTTCCACATGAGTTTGTACCGGTATATCAGGCATTGCACAACAATAGCAGGCATTGCTTTTTTAGCTGGCAATAGCATTAGTATTATTGTCAGTTTCAGTACATGAGAAATGCATACAACAAATTAATGGACTACCAATTGCCATGTACTTTTTTGAAATTGTAGAGTACACAGTACAACAAATGAGAAAAGAATGAGCAAAGCTTCCACCTCAGTACACAAATACAGTTTGGTTTAGTCTGTGAACTACTAAAAGTACACGCATGGAAGATTAATAAATAGCACTCCTTAATAAATATACTAAATGTTCATATTGCCTTCGCATAAAAAGGATTAAATAGCTAGCATCCCTTTTAAGGATAGGTAAAAGCAAGGGCTAAAAGCAAAGAAAGGAAAACAAGAGTAAACAAAAACTGTACCTCTCTAACTATATGGATGATAGGATCTAGGCAACCAATTGCAGAAACACATAGCACGATCATACCATCCAACACATGAAGAAGCAATCTCCGCAAGGGTTTGTTAACTTCAAAAATATGTGATGGGGCCAATTTACTAAAGAACACTGGATAATTCAGACTAGTATCATGGACTGCAGATTCAATTATTTTAAGTTGCGCTTCAGAAACCTATGTATACCATTGCTCTGCTCAAACAAACATGCATCTTATCTTGACACTAATTTCAGTAGTAAAACTACTCATTGAAAAGAAACAAATTTAGTTGTCAGTTGACATTTTGCTACTACTGCAAACTTGCTGACAACATTAAAAGAGAAAAAATGGCAAACAGAATACCAAGCATGGAATTCAGATTAATTCAAAAATGCAAAATGCAAATTCACAATACAATACAAATATACAATACGTGTGAAAGTACTACATATTACTTTCTGTAGCACAATAAAATACATGTAAAAGGCCGTAGTTATACATGTAAAATCATGTTTTTTCACAACTCATTGAGATATAACTTAGTACATGCACCACTACAAATGTTATCGTCAATTATATTCTTTATCAAACGTCTATATAATCAATATTACGCAAGGGCACTGAGCACATGTATTTTTATTTAACAATGAATAATCTATATTGTACACGAAGAAACAATGCTGGAAACTGAAAAAAATATAGAATAGAGCATTCTAAACATTAACCCTTCAATCCATAATGGCATCCCATCCCAATCATGATAGAGCTTACATTATCCTTACTAGAAGCTAGTGAAACATATATCATTCCTTCTGAAATGAGATAAAAGAGCAAAGAAATTTTGGGCAAGGAAGGTCACCTGACTTGATGTTTTCCAGCCCTCACAAATTTGATATGGTCGTCGCTAGATGAAAACAAAAATAAAAAGGGGCCACTGGATGCATTAATTTCTTACTGAATGAGCTTATTACTGAATGAACAATGAATCATAATACACTATGTTCATTCAGTTATAAGCTGTAGATGAATGCAATTAGACAAGCACAAGTAACAAGTTGTAGATTGTTATTAACCTAAAGAGCTTTAACACTATTCTTTCAATTTATCATATACATGCATCATATTCGTTTGAAGTAAAAAAAGGTTTACTAATTACACATACTTCAGAAATCATGTCATCCCACAAACCAGAAAGAAAATCTACCTTCAATTTGTTCTTTTAAGTAAACTTCAGTGACATTTTTTTGCAAAATAATCTATAAAAGAACCAGTACACTGTGTTCTGCTGAAACTTTCTGATTAGTGAAGATCCACTTTTCCATGTTATATTCTTAGCAACACTCACTTTAAAGGACATGATTACACCTTAGTGGTTGTTTAGGTTTTAGTAAAAAATTGTTCAAATATATAAATGGATAGAGCTAATTGAATTTCTTTGGCATAGTTGGCAATGGCAGGGACTTCAGAGAGTAGTGATACACATGACATAATCAAGCAAAATCTGGCTTACATATGCAATGGCAAATACTTGGAAGAAATTGTTGCAAATCCTTACCAGGAGCTAGGTATCCAACAATTTTTCTTGGTTCTTGCTTGCTTCCTACTTAGTACTTTCCTCACTTATGACACACTCGAAGTTACTGAGCTCAACAAAGTCCTCACCATAAACCATCTTGATGGTATCCACAGAAGCACTGGAAACAAGAACTAACCTGCAGATGCATGAACCAGGACAGGAGAGCAAACCTACAAGCTTCCCTGTCGAATCTGCTACGTGGCACACCAAAACACACATCAAAAACATTTGATTCCACCCTGTAGAAGAATGGCCTATCTACAATCACCACAAACAAGCCAGAATGACATCAAATAAAATGTGCATTGCGCAAAAAGTAAAAGAGGATTCTTGAGTTTGTTGTGACTACCTTGGTAGATGTTGCAGGTTTGATGTGCATTGCGCCCGGGGAAGTCGGAGAGGAAGACGAGGTGGCTGGATCCAACAGCGCCAACCCTGGGGATGGTTGGATCCACTCTGATCTCGCTATCGTACGCCATAAGCCAACATCAGAGGAGGAGGTGTCTCATCTACCATTGTCGGAGCTGGGAAAGTGGGCAGGGATGTGCGAGAGACGACTAGGTCTGCTCGCCTCGTCGCCCTCTTGTGCCACACCCGGGGAAGCCAAAGAAGATGATGTTGCTAGATCAACTCGATCTCGTGCCCCAACTGACCAGAAGATGGCAAGGATGGGAAGGGAGGGGGCGACGGCGCGGGGTGGGATGGGATGGGAAGGGAGGGGTGAGGTAGTGCGGGTAGGGTGGGGAGGAGGCGGTGGCGGTGCGGGGTGGGCGATGAAGAGCAGGCAGGGGAGAGGGGGAAGAAGGTGGTGATGGGAAGGGAGGGGCGAGGCGATGCGGGTAGGGTGGAGGGAGGCGGTGGCAGTGCCGGGGGGCAATGAAGAGCAGGCGGGGGAGAGGCGGAGGAGGAGGCAGTTCAGATTCTCTGACTTACTGAAGCCAAGTCACAGCTAACTTACCCCATGCCCGATGCCCTCCATTCCTTATCCAATGGTTGATAAAAGAAGCTACTTTTCCACCCCAAATGGCAAAGCCCAGCTGCTACTTTTCCCTTGCCGCTGCCGGGTATTGCAGCGCCCGCTGGCTTTGTCGACAGCCGGAGGGCACGGCGCTGCCGCGGACGCGTTCGGCTGCTGCGCCTCGTCCTTGCACGGTGGCAGCGGCGCGCTGCAAAGGCCAGCATTCCCGCCGAACGCCCCAGCCGGAAACCCCTCCATCGCCAGGAAATACGCCCAGGACTGAAGCAAACAGAGCACCCACCCAGAATTCAGAAAACGAGCAGCACTGTTAGCAATACGGCAAAGTATTGAATGTGGTAGAAAGTTCAGAAAGCAAATTCTGTCAATTGCATTACTGAATATCTCAACTAAAGTTTCTGAATACCTTCAGAATACACGCAAGAGACTGTTTACAACTGAATGCTAATGCTATTTATTCTAGCACCTAAATCGGATCACAGATCCAAAATGAATGGTAAAGCTGACTTCGTGCAACTGCACGTTATTGACTAACTCGCATGCTCTGTCCGCTTACAGCGGCACTCCATGCATGCTGACTAAAACAAATAAACTGCTAACACCTCTGCAGACTTGCTCCAACGGCTCAAACACAGAATTAAGTCCAACATTGCCGACATCGCCCCGCTCAAACACAGAATTAAACAAGCATTTTACTAAGTATTTTCAATAGTTACATGCTCCAAATAACCAAAATAAACTCCACCAAAAGCCACCACTACATATATATATATATATATATATATATATATATATATATATATATATGTACGTAAAATTAGCCATAGAATTGTTATAGCTAAAAACAAAATAATCTCCGCCAAAAGCCATCTGTTAGCGCCCAGCGCACATGTGCTCGACGAATTTGCCCAAAAGAACAAAATATCCTTCCATGTGATAGCAACCTATAAAAGATCTTGAACAAACATATCGTCAATTTCACTAGGACCCTGCAAAGACAAAGAAAAAAGTTAATTCTACACAATTGAAAAAGAGTATTATCGAAACTACCATTATCAAATCTGTGAAGCTAGTGAAGGCGAAGGTATTGTGGTCCTTATGAGCATTATCCATGGATTCTTGAGTTTCTACACCACCACCATTCTCTTCATGCTGCATAAAGCATCCAATCTTGTTTGTTAGCAAGTAGTAATAAATATGTACAATATATTGCAAGGGTTTTCAGCTACATACATTAGATTTATTTGGCACTTTCTTTTTGAACTTTCGAGTCTTGTCGAGCCAACTTCTATGTCGCTTTGAACTTTTTGGTTGAACCTCTTTTTTCTTTAAGCGTGCAGCACTAAGCATGTCTTCATCTTGTTGAACATTAGGATGGACGTTGTATGAATCAGACAAAATACTTGTAGATGCACTGATTTTGTCCTTCAGTTGATTACTAAGACAATCAAGTGCATTATCTACCAATAGGCAACACTCTGTTGAGCTTGCGGCTTGATATGCCAAGTTCAGAAATTTATAAGACATAAACTTGTAGCGGAGCATAGCATCTAGTTTTGGATTTTCAATGATGCTCCTTCCCTTGTTGTCTTGTACAGTTCCATACCTTGCTTCCCTTGTCCAACGCTTCAGAATGTAATGGTTGGGCAATAACTTGACATTCATCAAGTCAAGAACTTTCAAAGCATGGCCACACAAAACACCGGTCCTTGTAAACTGCTCACAGTTGCATGAAGCTGTTTGCTCCAGAGGATCACCAACAACTATGCGCTCTTGTTCAGAACTTAAATCACCATTAGACCTCACAATCGAAACAACATACGTGTTATTCTCATCCAATGCTCTAGTGCATGCTGCCATGGATCTCTCATATTCAGCTTGGAATACTTCAAATAATTGGGGGGTGTAAAGTTTTCCTACTTGCACTAGCATAGGTGTCTTCATTCTTATTCTAGGTAGCTTTTTCCTAGCTTCAAATTCTTCATCTAGTTCTTTGTTTCTTTTTCCTTGCACTGCTCTTTCAAAATGCTTTAAGAACCGAATGATGTCAAAATCTGATTTCAGATGGTTTTTTAAGTCACTATTGAAACTCTCACTTAATTGTGTGCTTCTCATTCCCAATGTGAAAACACCCCTCATGTAACATTCAGCCCATTTTTCCTTAAACTTGTAGATGCTATCGAGCCATGATGCCCTCTTATTGTCAACCTTATTCCTCATGATGTTAAATGCTTCTTCAAAGGCTGCCTTGTCCTCAATGCTATACATGCAAGCACTAAAATCTGAGAGAATATGATAGTCTTCATCTTCATCATTTTTTCTATTACATAAGTGCTTGACAGCATTTTGCATTATGTGATAAGTGCACAGTCCATGCCAAGCTTCTGTGAATACATCCTTAACAGCATTTCCCATTGCAGTGTCTTGATCAGTAAATATAGCTCTAGGTTGTTTCCCATTGTGTGCAGCCAGAAAAGCCTCAAATAGCCATGTAAAAGATGCACATGTTTCATCAAATAGAAGAGCAGCTCCAAAAATAACAGTCTCTCTGAATTGATTGAATCCAACAAAAACACCAAAAGGCATGTATTCTTTGTTTGTGCCAAAAGTAGTGTCAAAGGTCACCACATCCCCAAAGTGAGCATAATCAATTATCATCTTAGCATCAGCCCAGAATATATTAGTTACATCCAATTGTAGAGCATAGTGGAAAGAAGGGTTCTCAGAGATCTTGTCTTGAAAATACTTCAACGTGCTTCCTGACTGACCATATGCCAACTCCCTTTGGCGCCTGCCCTGCAAGTAATTTTTTTGATCACGGCAAGTGTAGGTGAGATTCATTGGTCCTCCAACTTGGCGACTAGCCAACTCATGTGCAGCTTTTGGCCTAATTCCTGAATCATCGGCAGCCTCAATTTCAAAAGCTTGCACTTCTGAAATCTTTCTTTGTGATAGCATCAAATGGAAGGTTTGTGGCAAGTGAAGAACATGATTGTGCACAAGAACTAGATCAAGCACTTCATAATTCTCTGCAACTCGATTTAATGTAAGAGTCATACGAACCGGACAACCTGTTCTTGTTTCTGCTCGAGGATTCTTTGTGATGTGATCCCTCTTGTCTCGTGTTCGAAAACCCTCCTTGGCACACACATATCTACATGAAGTTACCTTTCCGTCAAATTTACTTTCATTTGTGTACCTTTTCCTAACCTCAAAACCTGCATGACCTCCATAGTTTACCCAAAATGACCAAGCATCATCCAAGTTTCTAAATTTCTGACCAACTTGAGGTACCCAACTAGGATTCACATTCTCTCTGTACATGAAAAAAATGCATTCTCATTGCTCGCATCTGGGTACAAACAAAGCAAAGAATAAAGTTTCGAATGTGAACATAACTTACTTGTTGGGTTGTGCTTGTGCCATTGAATCTTAACCGGATTTTGACTACAACACCAGCACCAGCCTCCAGCGACGAGAGAGGAGCCACGCCGATAGCATTACTGTTCCAGTGAGGCATCTATGATCAACTCAATACATCACAAGTTATTGCCAAAAATCATATAAGGTTTCGATCACCTACGACCAAAGCATACTGCACCAAAACACACAGCCTACCTGACTACTTCGACTCAAGCTCACATCCCTGATCACGATTCCGATGGCACAAAACACCAAGAACCAATGCTTTCTTGATTACGTCCTCACTAGCTTATCTTTTTCCCTCCCTCTTCTTATCAAATTGCGTAGCAACCAAGAATCTAATCCAACCCGACCGTGAATCAGATGCCCCCGGAATCCGTAGCCTGGAAAGCTAAATTCACCGGGGCAAAAATCAATCAAGAAACAGGGGACAGCACGCAGCAGCAAGAACGAATCGGGCCGGAAGGAATCAAGAAAAACAACATGGAATGCGCCAGATCGGGGGGCTCACCGTGGTCGGATCCCTCAGTACGGCCCGGTCGGGCGGCGGCGGCGAGGACTCCGTGGCGGACGCGGAGGAGGCCGCGGCGGCGAGGTGTTCAGGAGCGAGGCTTCGACGCGGTGGCGATGTGGGAAGTTGGAGAGGACGACGTGAGCTGGGCGGGCAGCCGCGCGGGCGAAGCTGGGCAGCAGACGGCGTGGACACGGGCGGAGCTGCGGCAGCGGCGGCGCGGACGCTCGGCCGCGGCGGTGCCCAGTCCCGCCAAAAATTGTTCCGCGCGCCCGCGTTCTCAGCTGTTTGGCGTGCCCAGTCCCTTTGGCGGTTCAGATTCTCAGCTGGGCTTTGCCATTTGGGGTGGAAAAGTAGCTTCTTTTATCAACCATTGGATGAGGAATGGAGGGCATCGGGCATGGGGTAAGTTAGCTGTGACTTGGCTTCAGTAAGTCAGAGAATCTGAACTGAGGAGGAGGAGGCATGGGAGATGGGGAGGAGGCAACGGAGGTGAGGGGATGGGGAGGGAAGGAGGAGACGTGAGGAATGGGGAGGCGGTGGGAGCGTCCGTCTGGATCTAGACGGCTGATATTTAATTGGATGGCAGATGAATCACAGCATGAACCACCACCACCAACTCGTTCTTTTTCTACCCTACTCTATAATACACCAAAATTTTCTTTACTAAATCCACCCCCGTCAACCACCCCCACAGTCATGCCAAATCTAAGTCCACTCAGATTTGTGTACCAAAATAATCCAACTTCATACAAATGAATGGCCTAGATCTCTCCTCAAGCCTTCTTCTCTTACTCATTGAAGATCCTAAGGCCAAAATCATCCGGATCATGCACATCTGATTTCCCAATCCCGCAAATAGATCCCTTACTGCCTCTCCTCCTGATTTCCCAATCCCGCCGCCCATCCCACCCCGCCGCCTCCTCGCATTCGACGCCCGCCGCCTCGGCTCGCCTCCACGCCCGGCGCCTTCGCTCTCCCGCTGCCTTGGCTCACCTCCACGCCCGGCGCCTCCGCTCGCCCGCCACCTCCACTCGCCCGTCTCTTCGCCCGTCGCGTCGCCCATCGCCTCCGTCCGTCCCCTCCGGTCGCCGCCTCGCCTGCCCCGGCTCCCCGCCTCCTCTCCTCCCATCTAAAGCAAGATCTGGAAGGCGGCCATGAAGCAGCTCGCCCTCCTCACCGTCCACGTCCTCCTCCTCTGCCTCTCCATCCTTCTCCTCAGACCCTCCTCCCCGCCCCTCCTCCTCTCCCTGCAGACCTCCAACTCCGACCGCCGCATCAGTGTCTTCCTCTCCGACCTCCCCCGCGCGCTCAACTACGGCCTCCTCGACCTCTACTGGTCGCTCCCCGCCGCCGACTCCCGCATCCCGGCCTCCTCCGACCCCGACCAACTCTTCCGTCAGGGTCGTCGCGCACTGGAGGGAGGCCGATGTCGTGCTCGTGCCGTTCTTCGCGACGTTGTCTGCGGAGATGGAGCTCGGGTGGGGCACCAAGGGCGCGTTCCGCAGGAAGGAGGGGAACGACGACTACCGCCGCCAACGGGAGGTCGTCGACTACGTCACCGCGCACCCCGCGTGGCGGCGGTCTGGTGGCCGCGACCACGTCTTCGTCCTGACAGGTAATTCGGTTGGGGAATTGCAGATTTCCCGTGAGTGAGTTTTGGGTCGATCGAAGTGCCAGTAATGACAAGGGCCATTGTTTAGATTAGTCCTCCATTACTGCCAATTCGTGTATATTTAACCAGTCTTGTTACTTAGGTTGTGTTGTTCTTGTCGTTGTTGTTTATTATACTCAACACCAATTCTCATCAAGATAGGTTGTCAGATAGTTTTTCGAATTTGATCTAAATGAAACAGAGCCCTTGAATAATCAGGTCAAGGTTCAACTTAGATTTGCACAATTGGCCCAGCTGATCGATAAGTGTTGAAGCAGATATTTCTGCAGCTGCACTTTCTGACAATGATATTTAGAAGGGTTAGCTAATCGACTGCAATTGTGACTGGATGAAGGCTCCAAATCATCTTTTCTATTGTGTTAGTTGTTATCTGGATTTGATATCTTGCTCAGCATGAGACTTACTTAGCTTTGCATATTTAGAATTGAGGTCAGGATAGCCTGTTTGGTTTCTTTGGTACCCTTGATAGTTGTCCCGACTGAGGAAGTGACTTACCTTTGAAATGTGATCACTTAAGAAACCATTTGTGGATCATGCGACTGTGTGTACATATGTCATCAAGGGTGCTAATCCATCTATTAGCATGCTTTAGAGTTGCGGGGAAAATTCTGTAACTTCTATGCAAGTAATGCAGCAATTTATGATGTATTGTTTATTTTTTTCGTGAAGATTGATCTGTGTAGCAGCTTATTGTTCTTTTGGATGCTCAGGTTATGTTAAATACTGAGGCATTCTTTGATAGACCCTGTGGCCATGTGGCACGTCCGGGCGGAGATTGCTTCTGCAATTCTTTTGGTGGTTGATTTTGGCGGATGGTACAAACTTGATTCAAAATCTGCAAACAGCGACTCTTCCCATATGATACAACATACTCAAGTGTCATTGCTTAAGGATGTTATTGTACCTTACACACATATGCTCCCTACATTGCAACTGTCAGAGAATAAGGATCGTCCCACCCTTCTGTACTTCAAGGGAGCCAAGCATAGGCATCGGGTTTGTACTATTTATCTCACTATTGAGCATTTATTGTTTGCAGTCTCTATGCTATGGTTTATCTGCAATCTGGATTCCAAATTGTAGCCAACTATTCACTGCATGTAGCACTTGTAATTTCCACCTATAGACAAATATAACTTGCATTGTTTTTATTGCTTATCTGCTTTGTAATGTTTGAAGCTAAACGATTGGAAATGATAAGAAGAAACCTGTGCACATTCTACTTTTAACATTTTCTTGTAGATCCTTGCTGTGTTGCTTGTGTTCGCTAACAAGCAAGATCTTCCAAATGCTATGAATGCTGCTGAGATTACTGATAAACTTGGACTGCACTCCCTTCGCAGCGACACTGGTAGCTATTCATGGATTTGTAGTTCTTGCTTGTCCTTTCAGTATTTTAAGATGTCATTAGAATAATTTGGCCCTGTCGACCTAATTGGCTCCTTTTCCCCCAATCTATTATATTGAAATGTGGTACGAACCCTAACCGCTCTCGCGGGCTCCGATCTGCGTCGCTCTTCGCGTCCTGAAAAATGGTGTCCATGTTTTCTTGCTTTATCCTTAATCGTAAGTGTGCCTTTTGCTTCCAAAAAGAGGTGATGCTTCTTGCTGCCAAGTGATGTTGGGATTATTGCGCAAGGGCTTTGAGCAATCCATGGCTTGTTTCTGCTGATGCGATGAGATCACAAATTATGTATTGTCCCTTCTGATGGCAGCAGTTCGTTTCTCCCTTGGATTTGTATCATATGCTGTGCGTCATATGCAACAAAGCAAGTAATTTGTGCTGCTAACTTTTGTTTCGAAGTTTTGCCTACGCGAGTTTGGGAATTTTAGGATTTGTGCAGAGATGCAATGTTTGTGCCCTGCTCTTTTAGTGGAGGGTGTAAATTTTTCATTGCCAAGTGATGCTGGGATTATTGCGCAAGGGCTTTGAGCAATTCATAGGCATGTTTGGCCTAATGCTGTGAGATAAACTGCATGACGTCCCTTCTGATGGCAATTTGCTCCAGATATAAACCTATCTGAACATCTTTTTTCTGTTGTACAGTTAATCTGTATTTTCCATTTGTTTTGTGTTGGGATACATAGGATGTTTGGCACTAAATGGGATTCTCAACTTAGTAATATCTATTCCCATACTCTCTTCACGTCCTGTGCTGATCAGTATTGATGCACTAACAACATTGAGGTCGCACATTGGGCTACGCAAGTAAGGTAAAACCAAGGAGCTCCTGAAACCTCTGACCACTTGTTTTTGGACTTGGTACTAGGATATCTTTAGGGACTTTTGTTCACCACCCCGAGTAAATAAAAACGTAATACAAACAATTTTATAGTATAAAAATACCTGGTTGTCAGCATGAATCAGGTACTCATAGTATAGGAACTTGTTTTTTATACCTTAAGCGTTGTACGCGTGAATGCCTATTTTTATACTATAAACAAGTTCACGCTTACAATGCTACACTTACGTATAAAAGTGTAACATCAGAAATGCCAATTGTACCATACTCTCTTGTAAGCTAAAGCCAAGGAGCTCCGGAAACCTTTAGACTACTTGTTTTTGGATTTGGTACATGGATATCTTTAGGGAGTAGGGAATTTTGTTCACCAACCTGGGTAAGTAAAAATGTAATGCAAACAAGTTTCATAAGTGTAGCGTTGTAAGCGTGAATACATGTACCTTTTTCTTTTGTTTGTATCTTATTATCGGGGCTATATTGTGCATGACTTGCTCAAACTTCAGAAGCATAAATAGTTAGCACTTACATATCATCAAGATACGCATTTTCTCTTGATATAAGTGCAGAAGGATCTTGGTTGTCCTCAAGATTTTCCATTTTAGCTTGAATTAGTGCAGCAGTCGGAAGTATACAAAATTGGAACAATTTGATTTGTGATAAATTTTCATTTTCACCCAATTCGTCATGGGTGTCAGATTGCAGGGTGCTGGAGGAAATATTGCTTTCTTGCATGTTGATTTATTTTGATTACTTGACACACTGAAATGGGGAACATGTTACTGTATCGTATAAGCTCCTGTTTTGAACTACAAAACATTCCATAGAATGAGTTGCAATTTACAAATGTTGTTACATTGTGGTTTTTTGGTGCCTTCTTCTTGTGCAGACTAGGATTTTGATTTGCTGAATACTGAGCTGATTAGAGATGCGTGACGTCAGGTCTGGAATCCTTATGAGTTTTACTGTTACGTCGGCTATTATATATTACTTGGAAACCTTCAAGATGCTACCTTCGTTTGACAGAGATCCTGCCTTCCTGGTATGTGTCTGTCCTGGTATGTGTCATTCTGTTGGCTATTGCTGTGCCACTATAAGATACCTTGCGGCTGCAATTGACTTTGCATTGTATGTGCCTGACAGCCTGAGTGTGAACTATTCATGCTCTTGATATATAGCCACTTTTTATTTCAAATTTAGCCCTTGAATACCTATTTTTGCCAAAATAACCATGTCCCCGAGCTCGGAAGACGTAGCAAGCAACACCTATCATCGGTCGTGCCTGGGGAGCTCGACAAGAACGTGCGCGCAACAGCAGGGCGGGCCTGAGGCGCTGCCGAGCTTGCCTTGCTCGGTAGCGCGCTGCCGCACCACTGAACTAGCGTGGCAAGTGTCAGTGGCACTCGCGCAGGGGGTGCTTGATTGCAGCATCAGCTCGGCAGGGCCATGTGGTCAGTTTAGTTTTTTTTTGTAATTAGGTGAATAACCGAAAAAGAAGAAAAAGCTTACTGTGTTTCATATTTTTTTTATGTGACAAAAATGTTTGTTTTCTTTGTAGCCTCAAGTTTAAACAATGTGGGGATGGAGAAAGTCGTCGGTGGGTGAGTCCAATGATGTTGTCGCCTCCTCAAAGGATAAGTCGTTATGTGACATTCATTATGTGACAAAAATATTTGGTTATACAATATATGAGACATGAATCTTAATGAATCTGATTGTTCGTTTTATTTTTTACAAATTTTATCTTATTTTATATTTTACCGTAGCGTTAGCACGGGCACACTACTAGTAGTAGTAGAGATACATAAAAGGAGTATGTTCAAAAAAATTGTACATACCACCTTTAAAAAGTATACATACCACTTAGATGATCTTATATACTTGTATACTATATATATACCCTTCATTCTGTGAGGTATTCCATACTTTGCAATACACACACAAACACCCCATTCATGGGAAACTAGCTAAACGAATTATAGATGGTAATTTTATCCATTTACTCGATTATCGGTGGGTAAGCTAGTATAGTGCCTCGCCCACGGGCATGCTTGCGTGAGCGAAGTCTTATGGGAGCAACTAGCACCTAGACATCTAATCCAGAAGATCGCATCGTATGCTCCCTTTCATCATTTGATCAGCAACCAACCGTCGGATGCATGACAATTATTACCCACTCTCTTCCCCTCCCTTGGTCTTCCTTTGTAGCCACCTGCTTTTCTTCTTCTCCTTCATCTCCTTCTTGTAGGTGCCCCTTCCTGTGAAAGTGAGCTCCTCTCCCACTTCAAGATCCACTCCAACTCTAATCGCCCAGGCAACTAAAAAAACATCAACAACTAAAATAACCAACACAACATCTTAAAACAACTGATCCCGTTTAGAAAATGATGATGTGATGTTGCAACATCTTAAAATTTTATATGCAACAAATCAAAAACATATTTGTAATAAAATTGAAAAGAGGTACATCTATTTCATCGATGCAACAATTAGACATAGCTAATGCAACAAAAAAAACTGAAAGAGGTACAACAATTTTCTCGGTGCAACAATTAGACATCGCTAACAATATAAAAAACTTTGGTGCAACAAATAAAAATATCAACTACAACAAAAATCTCTTGTGGCAAAATATTAGAAGAGACATTGCAACAAAAAAATAAAAAACTTCTTGCAACAACTAGGAAAAACTGCTATGACAATTTGGAGAAGCATATGCACCAACAAAAGCCTATGTGCGGAGGAAGACGTGGGGTGATGATGGTAGCTGACCCAGTGTTTCCTCTCTACACTCCTCTAGTCCATCCCACACGCACCGCTTCATCACTAACCTACTTTTTGCTCATCATTTGTCTCCTCTGGCATTTGACCTGCCAAATTTGACAAGCTCTAGCTGCTCCTCAAAAAAAGGTGACATACTCATGAGCTCCAGCCATGGTGGATAGACTCATTGAGCACGAGCAGTGGCGAGTTTTGACCTGCGATCCATGGTGCCCATGCAACCTCGACGCTGTCTGGCATGCAGCCATGATGCCTCCTCTCCTCGTTGGTTCCCCTGAGAGAGAGAGAGATAGCATTTGGGTAGAGGCCTGGATAAGCATATAGAGATAGGAGATGATGCAATGGTGGGGAAAGCAAATGGAGAAGATGAAGTGGTTGAGCTGGCTGGAGATAGTAAGAAGAGAGTCATTTGGAGTGGTGGAGCGTAGGGACGAAATAGTTGCATCGTACTCATGAGTGGCAATGATTCCCAAGTCTTATTCTTGTACCTAGGGCTGTAAATGAGACAAGCTCGAGCTCGAGCAAGCCTGAGTTGAGGTCAGAGCCTGGACTTAGGCCCAAGTAAGCATGATAACAGTCAAAAAAATTCAACATGCACTAATCTTCAGCAATAGGAAAAGCTCGGGCTCGAGTAAGCTCGATAATAGTCAAAACAATTCAACATGCACTAATTTTCAATAATAAGAAAAGCTCAAGCTCGAGCTCGGCTCGAGTAAGCTCAGTAAGAGTTAACATGTATCAATATTCTAGCTTGAATCGAGCCCTAATGATCTATTCGAGTTTAGCTCATTGTAGCTCATGAGCTCAGGATCAAGCTCGAGCTTAGCTCATTTAGAGTTCGAAAGGAGCTTAAATCAAGCCTAGAGCGAACCGAGGCTCGAGCTTTTTTTACTACCCTACTTGTACCACTTATCACCCATGTCTGTCTTACTCGTTTGCCTAGGAAAGCAACCAACATGTGGGCCCAACAAGGAATTACATTAAAAACCAACCCAATGCTAAGATAGAAATGTTGTATCGAAACCAACATGAAACGATGGGCTCATCTCCCCATGCACCCCGCAAGGCCTAAACACGCTACAGCCTACATCAATCGAACACAAGTTGTAAATACATATTTGGTTCCGTCTGGAATGGCTGGAAGTGTTGTACCAGCAAGCAAAACGGCATAACTGACCCTCTATCCCATATCGGCCTTGATACCGATCAATTTTGGTTAATACTAGTCAATACCAACCAATACTAATCCATTCCATTCCGGTCATTCCGGTTTTGGTCATAATTTTGTATTTGATTTTGGGAATTTGTAGGATTTGCTGTTTCATCTATTCCGGTACCAAGCATAATTGAAGTGGCCCGTCGGTTTTTATACTATGGTTATATATTTAAAGTGAGATTTTAAGATAAATTATATGTGCATATAGTTACGTATATACTTATGAATAAATATATATTATTATATAATTATTAAAATCCAAAACGATACACTGGAATAGACCGATACTGGTGTATTCCATAGTTTTGGCATATATGGCAAGTGCGGCAGAGGTGGGTCATTTCATTTTCTTTGCTTTATTTAATCTGCATTTTGATTTTCTTTGCTTTATTTAATCCGCATGTGAACAAACTCAGTGGGATGTAAACATTTAGCTGATATGGAAATTGAGCACACTTCTGCAGGAAACAAACCACAGAAAGTCACTTGCATTGCGTCTATCTCCCCACACACATTTCACTCCTGCCATTATCGGTGCGTCGTTAGCGCGCGCTTCACTATCACCCTTGCTATAAATTTCAAGCTGTGCGCACTCACATTCTCGTAGTCTCTTCGCTGACACTCCACGCCTCGCAGTCTCTTCGCTCGCACTCCTCGCCTACACTTTCCGTAAGCTTTCTTCACAATCGATTGAATATTATTTAGTGTCGTTATTAGTATTCATATTAACAGGTAATTTTTTTGTCATATGAATTGTCTTTGTTAAATATGCACGTAATTAGTTGTAGTTGTTTAGTGCCGATTAAGTATATGTTGTTTAATTGTATATTTTTATATGCTTTTATATTGACTGCATTAGATATTAAAATTGTAACTACTAAGTGTAGCAATTAATTAAACTATGATGCCAGAGGAAAGATTATATTATAAACATAAAAAAGAATCTCTAGCAAACTTCCTGTTGCATCATGCATGTTGCGTACTATTATATTAAGTAGTGCTGCTTCTAGCTCGTATAGTATAAAAAACTGGGTTTATTATCACATTAGTTTCAGACTATTCTTTATGGACACAAGCATCACACATGCTTATACTACTCTTTTATGATAGCATATCATGTTATTTAGTCCATAAAGCGAGTTGAGAGTACGATGTGATAGAAGCCTATATATGTATATACCAGATCTTAAGCCGCACTTAATTTGCTTGCTTTTGATCGAAAGACAACTGAGGTAAACAAAACTATACTGATAAACAATTATGACAAAATAGTGTCAAGTAACATCAAGGCCCAGATGTTTTTCTTGACCAAATTATGAGCATGTGTTCATATGCACCATTTATTGGGACCAGTACGCATTTGCAGTGTTCATTGTAATCCTAAATATACATTATTTTATACTATTTGTTCCATCGTAAATTTTAATTTGTAGTATTTTACTATCATTATTAATCTTCGCACTAATATTTGGTCTATTCTATTCATTGGAAGGTATGACTTTACCGGAGCTTCTTAAACAGTTCTACGATGAGAATCACTGGTACTACTCATGGATGACGGGTGACGCAGCTGCCCCTTCGCCCTTGAAGTTGTGGGGTGGAAGGGATCCATGGGAGTTGGATGAGCGTGACATCCCAATCCTATGGACCATGGGCTTGTTGCCCTTTGCGAGGTTGGTCTCCATCAGACGCGAGTTCACCATCGATGACAGCCTGCTCGCGGCACTGGTGGATAGGTGGAGGCCCAAGATGCGCACATTTCACTTTCAGTGTGATGAGATGACATTCACTCTCCAGGATGTCTCGTTCTTGACTGGTCTCCCTCTTTGGGGTGACGCACTTGTTCCAGCCCCTGCACTGACAGACTAGAAGGAGAGGCTGATGGACTGGTTTAGCTTAGCTATCCCGGAGGGTGCTCGTGGCGTCCTTCGCACTTGGCTGAATAATTTCAGTGTGTGCCCCACAGGATGCACCATTTGAGGACGTTAGGACACACCTCGTCACATACTTTATTCCGCTCTTTGGTTGGAGCATATTTCTAGCCACACACGACGATATTTGCAATGCTGAGTTCATTCGCCTCGTCAAGTTTTTAGTTGACGCGGAGTTTTGGGCGATGCCTCAGCACAGCTAGGGATCAGTCGTCCTGTGTGCCACATATCGGGGGTTGTGTGATGCATGCCAGCGCGCCACTACGGATACCCCCAACCTGGCCATTTGCTACTTGCTCCTACAACTGTGGAGTTGGGAGCACTTCCGCGTCGAGCGTCCGATCATCGTGATGCTAGTGCACCCATTTGACGAGTTCGCTGACCTGATAGACGAGCCTACTATGTGCTTCCGGTGGACTAGTGCCCATCTGCATTGGGCTAAGGATAAATTGTTGTTGCATGACAGCTGTGGCACAATGAGTTCAAGTCGTTGCATGACAGCAACATCATCTAGGGTCTATAGACTTTAGATTTCGTGCATCGTGTATTGCTGTACGGGCTATCCCTACAATGCCTGCAGGACGCAGAACTATGGTCAACGACACACCATCTGGTGTTCTCGTATATGTTGGAGGCTTACACGCCACAACGCGTAATGTGACAGTTCGGTTTGACCAGGCCGTGCCCCCTCTGCACGACAGGTATCTATCGCGAGCCGTACACTGGTGAGTTAAACTCCATTCGAGTAATGTTTACACTTTGTATGTTTTGCTCTGTAATATCGACGATTATGAAAATGTAGGCAATCAAGGGTGAGTTGGCATGGTACAGACTAGCAGCAACTACAGCAGGAGTGGACGACGGTATGGATAGATAGGGCGCACCTGGATGTCATCATAGAGCAGTGTCCATACAGCGTCCAGACGTACGATAAGTACCTAGAGTGGTACGCACCCTGGTCGCGCAATAGACTCATCATACCTGCACCAGATTGCCCCAAGCAGATCACGCACGAGGACAATCTACAACGCTCGATCAATCTCCACAGCGCTTCGCAGTGGAATGACAACGTAATACAGTTGTAATTTCTTATCATTTCATTTATGAAATTCATACTGGTCGTTACTGAACCTATTTCATATGTCATTTCAGTTGGAACGAGCGCAGCGCATCACAAGCGTGTCCGAGGCCACCATCAGCAGCCTGTAGACACCACCGGCCCTGCGTAATACTTTGAAGTACATCCTAAAGTAGGCTAAAAAATAGTGGACAACCTGAGCTGCGGCCGCTCGACGGATCACGCCATGCACATCGGACACCCAATGGGGCCAACACCATGCTCACTCGCTAGGTCATCGTGACTTAGCGAGTCCGGCTAGCCATCGCAATCTACGAGTCCGCTCGGCGTCGTAATACTAGCCGCTAATTGTCCGTGAGCTGTATCGATGAGGAGGTAACTTACGTACAAACCTACATTTTGTTTTCCTGTTAGGCCTTGTGTTCCGCTAACATCATGGCATTCTTCCGCCGTAGGTTCGTCGTCAAGATACAACACTTTTGATGTCTGCACCACCTACACAGACTATCGCTCCCCATCCGTTCATCATCACTGCACATCTGGGAGGTACGAGATTCGTATTCTATATCCCAAATATTTATTGTGACCAACATCATTTCATTTTGCAGTCTCCAATTCAACGTGGGGGTGACGTCGAGTCCACCGATGACGATACGACTCCCCCGGATGCTTCCAGGGAGCGGTACACAATGGCAAGGTTTGCAGCGTACGTAGGGTAGAGCTCATCGTTCACACCATGCCCAGAGTTTGGAGACTTCATGGGTAGAGCTCCTCCGGCTTCATTGTCACATCGTACGGTCAAGGCGAGAGTTCCTCTGCACCACGAGGGGGATTTCTAGAGTTCTTTATTCACGACATTATTGTTGGCGGCTTGCAGCTGGGCATGTCTCAACTGGAGGACATCAACACTTACCGGACCCAGACTACTGTATCTTAACCTACTGGACCACCATCGGCCATTGAACTAAAGAACGGTCTCCATATCTCACCCAAACCGACACGCAAGCTTCAGACCGGCTGACGTACCCCAACGGAAGACAAGACCACGTACGGAGAAGCAAACACAATGATGAGATAGCACTAACTCAGATAGGTGAGTCATATCGTATCCCGTATGATGTGTTTTTTACTAATACATGTAAATCTATAAATATTCGTAATATATAAAATTCTTGAAAAAATAGACAATTCTGTGTCTCGTTTGCTACATATAACGTCTCCTACAAAAATCGTAATTGTATGAATTTTTGAGCAACGTTCATAGCAGATAAAATTGCCAAAAATTACATAGTCAAATATGTTGTGTCGAGAGGCTGCACATAAAATTTCATAATTTTCCGAGCTTATTTGCTATATTTAAAAATTAAAACAAACAGCAAAAAATTTTAGATAGGTAATTAAGCCAAGTAATTAGCCGGCTTAATTACCTGCTGTCTGCCGATAAGTCCCTACCGTCTACTGATCGAACGACAAGCTGTCTGCCATCTAATGGTGGAATAGTAGACCGTCTATCGTCCGACTAACAGACTATAAAAACTCTATTTTTTGATATATACTCTATATATTGCTATTTTCGTTAATACGGATGTTTACCATTTGCCAAAAACTCGGAAAACCGGACAGCTACGGTCGAACACACACGTCTGAGAGCCTGAGCCCTCGGCCCTAAGGAGGAGCCTGGAGCTCTTCAAACCCTAGAGGTCGCCGCTGGCTCCGGAGCACCTCATTTTTCCTCGCGGCGACCTCGACCGCGAGCACCGGCGACATCCTCTTCGTCCGCGCCTCCCGTGAAGGCGTTCCTCGCCGCCGCCGGCCCCGAAGCACCTCCACCAGTAAGGTTTCCAAGCCTCCTCGCTCTCGCCGTTCAAGTACCTCCACAGAGCCCTCCGCCGCTCCCATCCCCGCGCGCTGCCCCCGATCGAGGTGGCCGGGCTGCCCCGTAACGTTCCCCACACCTGCTCTCCTCCTCCGCTGCCGAGGATTTCGGGTGCTCACCTTACGGTAAGCCTCGGTTCCAGCCTTCCTTCCAGGAACCCTTCTCCCCTAATCCTCGACCAATCTCTCCCATTCCATCGGGCTCTGCTGTTCGTTCGTTCGTTCCTACCTCCGCGCGTGGATGACTGTTGATGATGTGAAACGTTCCTCGCGGCGGGCGCTCGTGCAGCTGCGCGGTGCTAGCTGTTGTTTTGCTCGTGCGGGTTTAAGCTGCCATGTCTTTTTTCGTTGGTTCGATTCGTTGATTGTTTGGTGAACCTGTCGAGACAGGAATTGGTCTTTGGAACTTGGAAGTCACCTCGGTCGCGCTTGGTGTCACGGCCACACTGATGTTTTTTTTTAAGAAAAAGTTTGGAGATCGGTAGCTTTGATGTGCTAAGGTTTTGGAGTTCCAGCAATAGAAGCTGGCCGGTAGGAAATTTGATATGTTCCTTGCAAAAACTGGTAGTACAAGTTTCATGTAGAAGTTGGGCTGCATTCTGCCGTATAGTTTGATATTTTCTTTTGTAACCTATGAATGACCATGTGAATTGGCTCTGGAGAAAAGGTTAGTTGTTCTAACTTAATGTAACTGCATAGGTGTTATATAAAAAAAAAAACTCGACCTGCGGGGGTAAGACGACCCTCGGGCGTTTAATTAAGAAGAAGATCTTCTCACGCAGATCGAGAAAATCTCCGAACCCCTGCTCCACCCTTACACAGCGGCATCATTGCCCGTGAGAACGACCACACGACCTGGCAACAGCCTTTAGACCTGTGCTTTGGTGTGGTAGCAGGCGAGGGGATTTTTTTCCCGAGCCTGAAATTCGCTCCCACTGGGAGTCGAACCTAGGACCTGGGGGTGCTACTAGAGCGCTCTAGCCATTACGCTAGAGGCCCATTCGCACTGCATAGGTGTTATAAGTAGGGCTGTTTTAGTCGTTTATTTATTAGCTTGTTTCCAAATGATGTAATCGACTTGTTTTTGGAAAAAACTAATGCCAACCGAATTTGAGGTATTTCCCTTATAGTGCAAGACTCATTAGAGTTTTTACATTACACATGGACAACGATTAGTGCTTCCAAGTTCCAAATAGGACCTGAACTTCCACTGTACTCAGCGATTCTATGCCTCCACTGGAAATTTTGGAGAGTGGAGCACACATGTAATTTTGCCTCTTGGCACTGCCAGACACCTTTGGGCCCATATGGTGATCTTTCCAGGTGGGGGGGGTGGGGGGGGGGGGGGGGCTGTTATTGTTGTCTCCTGCCCGGCACTAGCATCCATCGAGTGCCTAAGTATGTGGCGTGGGCGGAGCCTGAAATAGGCCACGCCCCGGGCAGGCATCCTATACTTTTGAATTTTGTTGTAATTTGTCAATGGGTTTTTCATGGGATTTTGGCAGCCCTGGGCCTGAATCCGCGCTGGGCTATGTGGAGGTGAGGCCCCTATTCTCCTCCCTTTTAGCTTCCGCTATTGCAGGTACCCAAAAACATTAATTCCCTGCACCGACCATTGAAACTACAGCCCAACTCCTAACCATAGGAACCAGCCCATTTTGAGTTGCCGGCGCTACTTCTCAGACTGGCAATTGGCCCTAGGGAAGAGGACAGATGGCTGGTCAAATGGTCGTGTTTCTGCAGACCAGAAGGACATGTCTTTGTTCTTGTGCACTCATGTTTTCACTTTTTTCCCTCCAAAAGTTTATACATGCTCCTCTTATCTTTTGCACATTTT
This sequence comes from Dendrocalamus latiflorus, assembly GCA_017311315.1. NCBI lineage: Eukaryota > Viridiplantae > Streptophyta > Magnoliopsida > Poales > Poaceae > Dendrocalamus > Dendrocalamus latiflorus. The sequence continues at coordinate 9,342,164 of CM029671.1, read as the reverse complement.
GTTTGTTCCTGTAGTCAATTCCAGTGTTACTTGGACACGTACACGGGTGATGGAATCCGACTTGGATTACTTCAAAAAATAGGATTCGAGGATTTGCCTAATATATATTGATTTTATATTATATATAAAAAAGGAATTCAAATTATAGGTATTTTGAACGATACATTTGTCGATATTCAATATTTTTTTTCTCCTAAAGATATGTGTACCCACATGCCATACCCATATGTTTCTATGTTAGAACCCATGTCTGTCACTTGGATGGTATGCATGTGGGTGTGTGTGATATTTTTGTTGGAAAAGCTGCACACAGCAGCTAACTTTTCAGTGTGTATCCATTAAGAGTGTGGCAACCTCTATTAAATTTACGCAGAGGACAGGTGGGCCCACTGGCCTCCTTCCCTTCCCCTCCCTTCTTTCTTTTCTACTAACTGGAAGTGTTCATGGCTGTCTCCTCTTCACTCATGCTTCCTCTAAGATTAAACCTAGGCATGGCTGTCTCGTTCTTTAGGATGCCTTCAAATACGGATGCAAAATTGCTCTAGGACGGAGCCAAACTTGTGTTTTGTGGGCTTAAACGGTGTGTTGTACTGCCTTGGACACGGCCATGGGTGTCAGACGCCCGTTGCACCGTGTCAGACGCGAGTCGACGTGCGGATGTATGTTGACGTGCCAAAAACATTTTGGACACGTGAGTCCCGGTAACACTGGTCAATTCTATCATAAAAGATGGGGGAGAGAAATATACAAATTTGTTCAAAGCAGACCTGAAAGCTGCAAAAAAAAAAAAACTAGATGCAATTTCAGTTGATGAAACTTGACAAAGGATAAATGGCTGACTTTATTTGTTGCCCAAAATATAAATTTTCTGAATGCTTAATACATTGGGCTTGTAGTTACTATGTGATAGGGTGGGGGTAGCATCAATTGAAGAGAAGCTTGCCAAACATCGCTTAAGATGGTTTGAACATATCCAACGGAGGCCTTCTGAGGCACCGGTTAGTGGATTTTAAGACGTACCGAAAGTGTAAGAAGAGGTAAAGGCTGACCACGACTGATGTGGGAGGAAGCAGTAAAGAGAGACTTGGGGGATTAGAATGTATCTAAAGAATTAGTTTTGGATAGGAATGCATGGAAATTAGTGATCCATGTATCGGAACCATGACATAGAAGGTTTAGTGAGCAGTGTTTTAGGCTCTCGGCTCAGATGGCAGCATGTACGGCTTAGGGTTTTAGCCTTGTAGGTTTATTACAAGGCTCTCGTTTCTTTGATCTCGAGGAGATTTCATTCCTAGCTTACATCAGTCGTTGTTGTGTTAATACATTGGGCTGTTAGGTTATAGAAAAAATGTACTTTATGGAAAATTATACTTGTTTTGTTTTAGCTTACCATTACTGAAATTTGAAATTGCAAACTTTCGTGAGGTTAGATCAGATTATGAGATATTCTAAGGTATAAAATTGTACCACCTATGCCTCCTTTGAGAAACTCAATACCTCCAAAATTTCCGAAAAGGATTAGAGACACACAAAGTTACACTTGGCACTCATGTGCATCCTTAGGTTCAAATGGGAATTTGTAGAGTTGTCCAAAAATGTCAGCGACTAAATTATACCAAAATTTTAGTAAAGCCACCAGTATGTCGTGACCGTTGTCGTTGTTCCCTGCCCAACAGTATGTTGTGACCGTTGTCGTTGTTTCCTGCCCAACTCTGACACCTATTCAGTTACAGTGTGTGAACTTTGAGGAAGTGAAACCCTCAGCCTCCTCCCTCTCCCTGTCCACTATTACAGATTCCTGTATATATTTTTTCCCCGGCACCAGCTAAGTACCAGGTCTTTGTTCATGCTGTCATATTTTAGTGTTTCCAAATGTTTACGCATGCTATTTTCCACGAATATCATTTGTTACTGTAGTTGATTAGGACCCACAAATTTTTATCAGGACAGAATGGATTCAATCATTAAAGATGGGGTAAGAGAAGTCTATGCGTTTGCTCTAAGTGGATGTGGAAGATGCCTAACTAGGCACAAGTTTGGTAGATTTTGAAGTAGGGCGATGGATAACTGGTGAACTTCGTGTTTGACCAACATATAAATTTGGTGGTAAGTTGTTATATTATGGCAAAAGCGCGCACTTCATCGAACATTCTACTTCATGTACAAAACATCATTCCTCATCATAGCATCCAAATAGAATAACCGGAACTAAATCTAAATTAAATTATGATCAGGGGATGTACCTCAACTGCTCTGTGCACCATTCTGAACTTTTACCCATTAATTGGTAATTTTGATGCATTTTGATTCTGAAAGTTCTCTAGTAGATGTCGAACCACCTATATTCAGTACTTAGTAGAACATTTTGTGTCTGCCGTGAAAAGATCTGTGGTGGAAGCTTCATGTTGAATTTGAATTGCTGTTTAAGTGACGATACTCCATTAATGTAGAAGTTGAATTTTAGTTATAATTTAGTTAGAAAGTTTAGTAAGCCCGACCAGACCAACTGAATCTGTTTGGTTAAGTAATTGTGAAAGCTCGGTTGGTGGATGTTAATCCTTTGGCAAATCTGTTCCTTTTTCGTGCCCCCTTATACTTTATCCTTTTGCTGCTGTAGGACCTGACTTTCTGCATTTTCATTATTCAATTATTTCTTCTTCAATTTGTTTTTACAGATGGATGCCACAGCTCTTCAATACGAGAACCAGAAGCTGGTGCAACAATTGGAGGCGCAGAAGTCTGAAATGCATACATTGGAAGGCAAGTTCAAGGAGCTGAGGGATGAGCAATGTTCTTACGACAATACTTTGATTTGTCTGAACAAAATGTGGAACCAGGTTCTTTCCTCTGTGTCTTATGTAACCTCTGTTGTATGAATCTTTTCCAGTTCGACATGTTTCTCATTACATTTATGTAAATTTTAGCTGATTGATGATTTAGTGCTGCTTGGGGTTCGAGCTGGTGGGGATTTGGACAATCTGCAAGCGCTTGACCACGAAGAGTTATCAGAAGGTTGCTGGCATATTTGTTTGAGATTGCTTCCTAAGGTTTGTTTTTTATTTCGCTAGTGATGTTGCTCTTAGCTGATTGTGTTTTTTTGTTCCTCAGAATCTGTTGAGTCGTGTCCTTTGGAGGAGATATTTCTCTTCAGGCTCTTGAAGTCCAGCAATTTTAGAAATAATGATGACAGTAACCTGTTGAAATTCATTGAAGAAGCTCTTGCTTTGCGCCAGTCGGCAACTGTTGCTCTGATGAAGTCCCTGCAAACGGCTATTGCTGCACAACAAGCTAGAAGTGAATCTTTATCATTAGCTTTAAATGGACAAAAGTCAAATGAAGGTAAAGTCTAAAGAAATTTTGTACTTTTCTTCCATTTTTCTTTACGCTGCTCCTTAGTTAGTTGCTAATTACCCATTTGCTTCAACTGTTTATTTAATTTAGATGTTATTGTTGCCCTTCAAAACCATAATGATCACTTGAAAGAGGTGGTTCACAATGTCCGTCAAGCTATGTCTATCATCAATGAAAAGCACAAAAGGTATCTGGATGAAATTGAGGCTTTCAAAAGCAACCATTCAAGAGAACTACATGAAATCAAGCGTCTTTCAGGTGTTAAAAAATGTCACTCCTTCCCCTATTTAGCTTTTATTTGATTAAAATTTGCCTTATCTGCATTTGTGATGATCCATTCACCGTTTTCAGGTTTTCTGTCTCATGTACATGTACTATATGTGAATGCATTTGGCTAAATTGAAACTTGCCATTTCTTTTTGTCAGCTGGATTATTAAAAGCTTCCTTTTTGTTTGGCAAATAAACCCTGGCTTTGCAATCTTGTCAAGTCTGACCTTTCATACTTTGCATATTTATTCCAGAAATTATATGGTGGGCTGTTTGATGTGTGCTAAAATTTGGAAGCAAACAGTGAACAGATCCTTCCCAAATATTTTGGCAACAACGTAAATGCTACCAAATCTTGGTTAACGGAACCAAGTTTTTAAATGCATACCGAATCTTGGTTAATGCAACAACGTTTTGTATATAAAAACTTGGCAATCCTTGGCTTTAAACCAAACCAGCGCATTGCATATTTAGTTTAGAAATGATATGTGGGCTGTTTAATGTTTGCGCTAAAATTTGGCTGCCCATAAATTTGGAAGAAAACGGTGAACAGATCCTTCCCAAATATTTTGGCAACAATGTAAATGCTACCAAGTCTTGGTTAATGCAACCAAGTTTTTAATGCATACCGAATCTTGGCTAATGCAATCAAGTTTTGGCTATAAAAACTTGGCAATCCTTGACTTTACACCAAACCAACCCATAATGCATGTGCATACATTGTATTGCAGGTGAGCTAGAGGAAAGCATGGTTGAGCTCGAGGAAAGTCGACGAAAGTTGGTTGTTCTCCAGTTGCAGAGGCATGGAGGTTTGCTAATGAACACATCTTCTCCTAATGCTGTGAATGGTGGTGTTTCGACTGATAAATCTTCAGACAAAAGTATGGGTTGGCGAGACCTCAAAGATGCTGTTGAGGAGGCTAAGGTACTTGTAATCAGACCAAGTTACAATTTTGTTGACATGGATGCTTTTTATATGCTTTATTTGCTAATTTTTTTTATCTTTTATCTTTTACTGCTAATTTGTCCAATGGAGGGCAGACCCTAGCAGCAAACCGTCTATTTGAACTCCATGAAACTCAAGAGGATAATCTAACATTATCCAAGCAGTTGGAAGATCTTCAGGTTGGTACCTTCATTTGTAGGGAAGGGTTGACATACTTTCTTGCAGTTTTAAGTTGGATTCTGGTTTTCTTATTTCTTTAATTTGCATTTCCCTGCTATCTGTGCAGGGTCAATTAAAAGATGATAACTACATTGTTGTATCAAAACCATATACCATTCTTAGTGATCAGTTACATCATCTGAATGCTGAGATAGAACGATACAAGGGGTTAGTTGAAGTATTGCAGGTACCACGATTTTCCTCTGTTGTGCTGTTTTGCAATGGTATTTTTTTTATGGGAAATGGTATTTTTTTATCAGCTTTTTCTTTATTTGAGTTTAGAATGACAAGAACCAGTTTACGCAAAGGGAGAAAGAAATGTCTTCAAAAGAAGAATCGGTCGACAATATTAAACAATCAGTTGCCACTTGTGAAGTCAAAATTGAAGAATTGGAACATCAGATTCTGAAACTCATTGCTGAAAAGAATGATCTTGAGATCAAGCTTGAGGAAACCTTGCAAGATTCAGGTAGAGGGGACCTGACCAGTTAGCTTGTTAAATAGGGATCTGTGTTTCATCTCTTCCTGCAGAGTGTAATACACTTCATTCTCAATTCCCTTTTACAGGTAAAAAAGATTTCAAGGATGAGATTCATGTTATGGCTGCAGCACTCTCCAAAGAGATGGAGATGATGGAGAATCAGTTGAATAGATCAAAGGATGCAGCTTCTGAAGCACTTGCATTACGTGTGGAAGCTGACTCTTTAAGAACCTTGTTAGCTAAGAAGGTCTGTCCTTGGTCTGGGTAACCATCCATCTTGTTTTGTGTTTTCTACGCTGGTCCTCAATCTGCATCGGTTTGAGTGTTTTAGAATTTTCTTAGTCGTGCCTGTGAATGTATACATGTACTCACTTGCCTTTGATTCGTGTACACACTGTAATGAAAAAAAAACATTTATGTTTCTTCCTTACGATTCCTATACACGTGTACTCACTTGCCTTTGATTCCCCCCTGTTTTCAGCACACTGTATATTTACCTTTTTCATTTGTCTGACAGATAGATTAAATTCAAGGAGCAAGTACCTTAATTTGTTCATTAATATTGATAGATCTCTGCATAACAGGCTGCATCAAAAGTAATATTTTCAGATTAGAACTAGCAATAGTATCTTCTTTGTTAAAGCTTGGTGATTAGCTGATTATCATAAAAGCAGGATGAACTTAACACTTTAGGGCATCTTCTGATCATCGAACACTGAGCATGCTCATGTATGAATGATTGGTTTGGATAGTTCCAAAACAGAATTATATGTAGAGCAGAAATATGTATACTTTGATGACATTGTGCATACTTGCACAGTTAGATGTTTATATGTTCATTGTTACACTTAAAGTTTCAAACATATTGTTCACAAATTATTTCAGTAGAGTTTATTTTCTGAATTAGACATCTCTATGTGCTACAGTTCTGGAGAAATTGTGAATAGCTAATGGAACCTCTGCTCAAAACATCTGATGAAAATATCTTGAATTTTCAGAATGATGAACAAAAGGAGATATCTGATAGATACAGCACACAAGTCATTGAGATCAAGTCCCTCAAAGCGTTGGTATGGTATCCTGAGAACCTCTCCTTTTCTTCTAAGGTGCTTAGGCCTGAGAGCTTGAGACATGTTTTGCTTCCCATGAGAAAGTCCGTGTTTTCTATTTTCTTTTTCCCCTCCAGCGATGCTCTCACAGCTTGGTGTGAAATTAGTATCAGGATATGACACAAGCAATTATGTCTATTATATCTAATTTGTCATAGTGGATATTCAATAGCATTATATGGGTGAAGAGTTTGATTGGGTAGCTCTAGTAGTTTGGTGACAGTCTTGATTCCTAATTTCTGAAAATATTAGTGCTGAGTCTTTTATGCATTGAAATATATTCAGCTTTCAACTAGCTACCCGAAATTGTTGTTATTTTCCAAAGGCCCACTTGGCCATATTTAGTCAGATATCTAAAATAAAATCAGGTCTGAACTGTGTATTTTGCAACAATCACAGGGACTGCCAACATATCAAGATATTTAGATTTAGGAGATAAGGGCGGAACCATCTATTCACTGTTGGATAGCTTGGGTCATGATTTAAATTATTTTGCTATGAAATTTTTTTGAAGTTTAGTTAGCATTCTGGGCATGCAAAATTTCAGCACCAGTTGTGGGCGAATAAAACACTGGTGGTGAAGATGCAACTAACAGAGGTTCAAGGTTAGTCATTCATGCTTTGCCAATGAAATTTCAACAGATTGAGGCGTTGGATCAGGAAAAGCAGGAGTTGCAATTTATTGCGGATATGTACAGCAAAGAATGTTCTGAGTCAAGGTATAATTCGATTGTTATCTTTTATGTTGATTTCTGATGGTTACAAGTTGTGTGATTCTCTAAAATGATTAGCAATTGCATTGTTGTATTGTCATCATCATCATCAGATTCTTGGAAATTCTATTCTCTCAGTTAAAAATGTTTTGCTGCCTTAAGTTTGGATTTACAGTCTACCACACCTCCGGAAACAAGAGAACAAAGTCGACACACTTGGTTAGTAAGGCGGTGCGGCGAGGCGCGGCAACTTACTACCTTCACACAACAATATTGCTTATGGCGTGCTGCGGGGCGACACCATACTTATTACCTTCTGTAGCGTGGCCAACAAAATTTAGTCAGATTTTCGACTGTCCAATAGAGATCCAACGTCCTAGATCGAGTCATCAAATCCTATAACTAATGTTTAGAAAATTAGTCAGATTTTAGGCCGTCCAATAGATCCAACGTCCCAGATGGAGTCATCAAAATTTATTCACGCGTGCTAAAATTTTTCCCCTCACTTCTCTCTCTTTTTTTTCCTTCTTTTTCCTTGTTTCTTCTATTTTTTCCACGTGGCTGAACCGCCGCTTTCTTCTTTTTTTCCTCACTGGGTCCTTATCTCTTCCCCATGTCTTTTCCCTTCTCTCCCCTCTCTCAAAATCCCCTTATCGCTCTCTCTCACTCCGGCGATTTGCAGCGCGCACGGGGGCTCTCGGGCACGCCGGCCAGAGTGCACCACTGGCCGTCGGTGACTCCTCTGCCTTCCCTCCCCTTAGCGCTCCCTCTCTCCCTACTCCGGCTGGCTCCCCGAGTGCATCTCATTTCCTCTTCCTCTCTCCAGCTGCCGCCAAGGCTTGGGCGCGCCGCCGTGGACTCGCCTCGATCTACGGTACCGCCGGCCTTGGGTGCCTTCGAGAGCGCCAACTGCCACGGCATCCCCCCTCGTCGTCGTAGTGAGAGGCAGGAGCCCGCGGGCTTGCAAGGAGGCCGGCTGGCGTTTGGATCTGGGTGGAGAGCGCGGGATCCGGAGACGACGACGCCGGAGAGGCCAGATGAGGCTGGCGGTGGCGTCCAGATCAACGCAGCTCCATGCTGTCCAGACGGCATGGTCCTCCAGTCCCCCACGGCGATGTGGTGATGATATATTGCCGATATAGCGACGCCTCAATAACCATGTTGATGCATAATCAATTTATGATTGTTACAGTTAATTATCCAATGCGATATTTTTCTGAATAAATAATTTGTACTGTTGGCCCATCTTTACTTCAATTCTCAATTCTAATTCCAGTTACAAATCTATCGATTTTAGCTATCTAGTCTGTTTCTATGAACATTTGTGATTGGGTCACATCTATCAAGTTGTTGAAACATGTGATGACAGTGTTGATTTAGCCTGCTATCTGCTAACACTAGCTGACATAGACCTCTTCATGACGCTCGTAAATCAGAACGAAAAACATAGTGCAAAACATTAAAAAAATTAAACATAAGAAACAATGCTTAGATCATAGAATTTTAAAATTCCTAAAATATAGGTTGGTTATCTCTGCAGCTTCCTCCATTATCAAATGTTCGTTGATTTCCCCTTTTAAAACGTTGTATAGCATGTTAGGCAATTTGCATCTTTTGTCTATTTGACATACATATATATTTTTATTTCATTTGTTAGATCCTTTCGTTCTTACTCTACACTATTGTGCGTCTAGGACAGTTGCAGAGATCGAGGAATCAGAAAACCGAGCTCGCAAGCAGGCTGACTATTTGAGAAATAGTCTAGAGGAGCATAGTCTCGAGCTTCGAGTAAAGGCAGCAAATGAAGCTGAAACTGCATGCCAGCAAAGGCTTTCAATTGCTGAAGCAGAGCTAGAAGAGTTAAGGTCCAAAGTGGATGCATCTGAAAGGTTAGCTATCTGCTCTTGGGGACAATTTGATATATGTATCATGCTAGAAGCAATTGGTGACTGTTCCTTCTCTCTCAGTCCCGCAGTTTCAAAATAGTTTCCTGGTTTATTAGGATTTGTCGTTTCAAAATAGTTATCCATTGAAGTGCAATCAGGAGTGTAGTTACTGCACTTTTTCCATTCTCTACCCCTGCTATTAGTGATGTGAAAGATGTTGAGTTGTTGAAATACGTCATTTAATAAGGGTAAACATAGTCCAACTCTATTAACCAGGGTTCCTGAAATGGGCGGTTTTCACTGGAAACCGCCAGTTAATCTCAATGGGCAGTTCACCCGCCTAAACCCCTTTTTGATCACAACCTGCATAGAAACATGCATATTGGGCGGGTTCGGCATGGCTTTGGCTTTTGCTTTTCACTTTGTGCTACACTAACTAGTTTTTAAATGGTGTGTCTTTTCAAGGCGGGATCTACAAGTCGATTGTAGTAGATATTGTACCGAGTTTAATTATACTGGCCAAAATCGCATGCGACTATCTTCCTCTGCATATTGTCTCTCACGAACAAACAGAATTCAAAAGTCATAAGTTAAAAGCCACGGCCACAATCCAAAAGAACCCACCCCTTAGTGCCTTATTGCTGACTTTCATTCACTAGATTTTGAGAAAAAAGTCATTCAAAATACACAAAACGAAGCAGACCGGTTTGTGGGCTGGAATTGGTCAGTTTCCAGTTTTAACCACCCAAATGGCTTCCTATACACTGCTATTTAATACTTAGATTTTGTGCCTCATTGGACTATCTGCATAGGGTAGTTTGGAAACTATTTTGAAACAGAGGGAATATATCGATATATCTCAAATATCAATAATCTTCATCTTGTTTTCAAGATGTATGCAGCATCTAGCTCTAGTGATCTAGAGTTTATATGATCTATTATATTTTCCTGGTGAACTTTTGATGACAAGCAGTGGTACATGTTATGTTTGTAAACCAGTGAATATAAGATTATTCAATGAGTATGATATTCTGTATCCAAGCTGCCATTTTCGTCACCTGTATGGTCTGTTTGCCAGGGATGTTCTGAAACTTAAGGAGGCAATAAGAATTAAAGAAGCTGAAGGAGATGCTTATATTTATGATATTGAGGTTAGATACTTTTCTTTCTTATCAGCAGTTTTTGTTGTGTGTGTGCATGTGTGAAAGCATATGATATTGTCACTGCAGACAATTGGTCAAGCATACGAAGACATGCAAACACAAAATCAGCATCTTCTTCAACAGGTTGCTGATAGAGATGATTTTAACATAAAGGTATTTATTACTTTTCTTTTTCATCTCATTTACCACAAGACTGCAAACTCCTAAGATATTGGAGAGGCTGCACTTGGCTGTGTTATATGGGTACGGCATAGCACCTTATGTAGCCGGTTGGTTCAGAAATTTATAATACTTGTATGGTTGTACCACTTTAAACACGTTGTTTAGGCTTTAGACTGTTGCATTGCCAAAAGTTATTCTGCTTTGTTTTTTTTCATATTAGTTCTATCAGTAACTTATTCTCATCTAACAGCTAGTATCAGATGGTGTGAAGATGAAGCAAGCCTCTGGTTCCCTTCTCTCTGAAAAGCATTTGTTACAGAAGCAACTCCAGCAAGTTAACGGTTCACTGGAGTTGTCTAAACAAAAAATTGCCCGTGGTGAAGAGCAGGTAGTCTTTTACTTTTGTCCCAAGTCTTATTTATGGCATAATTTGGTAATAACTTGCGTTCTCTGAAATTTACTGTGCCAACACAGTCCTTGAACATCTTTTCAAAGCAAATATTGGTTTAAATGAAATAAATTGAAAAACTATTGTAGTTTTGTGTTTACCACTTAGGAGTGAGTTTTGAAGTGTCTTGTGCTGGAATAATTGTTACAGATGAAGACCTATGTAGCACAAGCTGTAAAAAGTTCCTCAGAGAACAGGCATATTGCAATTAACCTTGAAAGGACTACGCTGGAGGTATCATATGCAGAGAAGGAGCTGAAGAGGCTTCGGTCCGCTGTTGGATCCTCTGAGAAAGAATATGAGCAAAATCAGCAAAGGATAGCTGAGCTAAGAATGGAGCTAGCGCGTGAGAGGTTAGGCTGCAATATTACCTTTCCGTTCCATGTTGGTCTTGCTATGCTGCCGCCAGGTGTTCATTACATTTTTTTTATAAAAATTCAGAAGCGAGAGGAGAAAGCTTGAGGAAGAATATGAAGAGGTGAAAAATGAAGTCATGGAGTTGACCTCAGAGAATGAAGAGACTACTATTCAGAAGCTCCAGGATGAAATAAAAGAATGCAAGGCTATTCTCAAGTGTGGGGTGTGCTTTGACCGACCGAAAGAGGTAATGGACCATTGAATCGCAACTTTCACATGGGAGTAAGAAAGTTCCTTTTTCTTTGTTAAACTCTTAAATGCTGTGACCAGTTTTGTTACCTAGTGCTGATGAGCTTTCTGTTTCTCTTCTTGGTTGTTGGCAGGTTGTGATTACCAAATGCTTCCACCTATTCTGCTCGCCATGTATCCAGAGGAACCTTGAGATCCGCCACCGGAAATGCCCGGGTTGTGGCACCCCATTTGGGCAAAATGACGTGCGGGAGGTGAAGATCTGAAACCTCGGCTAGGTGTCTCGACTGACTTGGTATCTGTAACCTGCATGCTTCGCTCTTGTAATTTGTAAATATATAGTTTCTGCGTTCTCGGGGCACAGTTAGATCGAACTCTCATGGTCTCCCATGTAGAGGGGCATCTTTTTAAAAACGAAAACAAAAAAAAAACAAAAGGAGGAATAATTTCCGGATGTTTATTGCCGATGTGTATGCTGTGGCCTGTGGGTGAGACGGCTGGACGCCGGTTGCAGGGGCGGAGCCGGTGGCATGGCCCGGCGCGGCGCCAACGACACTTTGATGGACTTGGTTCAGCTGAGGCGAGGCTGTGAAGTCACAAGATGGTGGAGCTAATGGGGATGCCAATTTGATAGGTGGGATGGTGGAGACGCGAATTTTGGGGATTTAGGTGGCCGCTCAGAAAAGGGGTTTAACTTGAAATTACAGGTATTAAATATGGTCTTTTACCAAACGGAAAACATTTTCCTTAAAAGAAATTTATATAGAAGCAACTAGGACGAATGTGTTGAACTGACACGGCCTTTTATATGTTTTTGTGTTGTTTTTTGCACGTAAAAATCGCCACCTCTGTTCTTTGCAAGTGACGCTCTAGGGACTTCGGATTCGTTTGGTTCTGGAATTTGTTGAGGATTACCAGCAGCCCTCTAGCAATTTCGATGGGCTAAGTTGTTTCTAAGATCACCTTACAGTCAGATTACAAGCGCTTCCAAGAATCTGTTTCCCGAAGAAGTGTTTATCTAATGGGGTGATCGGTTGGGCTTCAGCCTATAGCTTGTAAAATTTTTGCTTTTTAGCTCAAAATTTGAAAGTTTTTTACATATGGACCTCTGGAGAAAAGATTTACAAAAATGGACCCTTACCACGGCGCCAAAGCATATGGCGCCTATGGTACACAGCACGGCGTCATATGATTTGGCGCCCGGAGTGGCCACGTAGGAGCCACGGTGGCACAGCACGGCGCCAAAGCACATGGCGCCGTGCTGTGTACCCACAGCGCTAACTGTCGTGGCGCCGTGCTCTGGGACTTAGCCTGATCTTCAGGTTTTGGTGCAAGTCCACTTACCACGGCGCCAGACCCATTGGCGCCGAGAGGTTTATATACGGCGCCAAAGGACCTGACGCCGTAGCCCAATATCTCGGCGCTAGAAGCTTTGGCGCCGTGCTAGCTACACCTGCAAAAAAACAGCAAATTTGCTGTTTTTTCTGCAAAACATATGCACATACACATATACATTCACACATAAAACATTTGAAAAACGTAAACGACAACATCGCATAATTATCAATAAGTCTCAAAATATTACATAACATCGCATAACTATCAAGTCTCAAAACATCAATAAGTCACTGCCTCTTGGCCCTTCCCTTGCCTTTGGCCAGGGCATCAGTCCCTGGAGTGTACGTGCTCGGGGGACGGGCCGAACGACGAGGCCGCTGCGAAGCTTGAGTAGATGGTGCGTCGGGCATCTGCGACATCCCAATTTCGTCGTGGGTAGAAGCCTCCTCGTCCTCGTGCTCCTCCTCGTCATCCTGCTCCGCCTCGTCGTCGTCGTCATCGCCCTGACTGAAAGTCGGAGTGCGTGATGAGCTCCTCGTGGACTAGCGCCTGCCGGCGTGTGCTGACGAGGCTGCCGCGGCTGAGGCACCCGAGTGCTGGGAGGCCGCCGGTATGATCACGTCCGAGCGTGCGCGGCAACCACAACGACCTGCCGCCCGACTGAGGCGATGTCGAAGTCTCTGTAAGTAATGATATGTCACAATTGCATACATGCTGAATGGATCTAACCTAACGAATTATCTTCGTACCGTCAGGAGGTCCCTCAGGCGGTGGCTCTCGCTGTCCAGGTCGCCAACTGGGGAGCTGAGAGCCTCGTCGATCTCACGCACCGAGGTTTGGAGAGAAGTCCCCAAAGAAATAAGGAAACATAAGTAAGTGCGAGATAAACGCATTGAACCAAAGTATTGCAAATATAATGCTTTCCGTACCACTCGATCGAGAATCAGAGCGACCTCGACCACTGTGCCCTCCCTCGCACGCCTGTCGTACACAGTGTCCTTGTCCTCGGACGAAGCGAGGTCCGCGTAGTCGACATCAGTCCACTGCTGCCTCAGCCTGTAGCGGGTGGCAGTGTGGTACCAGGACAAGTAATCCCGGAAGGTGGCGTTGCTGTGGGGGTATTGTCCTGCTCGCAGTTCTCCTCCATCCTCCTCCACCACTGGACGTACTCTCGATGGTGATGAGCGAAGTCCGTCACCTTTCGTTGGCGGACCCTGTCGAACCTGTACATATAGCAGATATTAACAATATGTGTTAGAGTAAGAACTAATACAATTCTAAATGAAACAAAAATTGTAACTTACTTGTGCAAAGTAACAGATGTCGACACCTCCTCGGGGGGATAGAACTGCACGAGCCCAAACTGCTGCACAACTCTGTGGGGGGGGGGGGGAGGTGAATCTCCACGGCGTAGAAGCAAATCAACGGACACCTCATAGTCCCTGCGGCACATGGTGCTGAGTGGTAGGGCTACAACCTGTGGCTCGGAGTAAGGCTCCCACGAGACCCAGTAAGCAAACATACAGGCAAACTCACGATTACCATGTACAAAAACCAAGAACTGTAGGAAAAATAAATGCATTACCAATTTCTTACCATTGTGGGAGACAAGGTGTCCAACTCGTTGTTGAAATCCACGTACGCCCGCTGAGTGGTCGCGTACGGGACTGAGACGCTATCCCACAGGTACGCCACAGTGGGGCCGAGGTCGTCCACACCCTGTGGACGCCAAGGTTGCGCCTGGAACACGTGAGGGCGCCCCACAGGAATGCATATCCACATCCACACCTGCAGGAGAAAGACGCAGCCACCGAGTGTCGACGTGGGCGCCTTGCGTCTGCAGGCCTCGCAAAGCTGGCGGTAGAGGAACGCGAGTACCGCCGAGCCCCAGCTGAACTGTCCAGCGTCGCCCCAGTCCTGGAGGCAGTGGATGTACATCCACGAAGCGGCGTCCCCCGTGGCGTCCAGGAAAAGCACGGCCCCGAACATGTGGAGGACCCAAGCGCGGCAGTGGTAGGTCACCGTGGCGTCGTCCGCGTCCGCAGGGCATACACCAAAGGTATCCCGCAACTATCTAATGTGGACCCTCGAGATGCGGCCTCGCTTGGCATTCTCTGGGACAGGAGGCAATGGCGTGCCCAGGAAAGCCTCCACACGTGCCCTCCAGCCCTCAGACACCGCCGGGCTGACCACCGGCTGTCCCCTAATGGGAAGTCCAAGTATCATCGCCATGTCCTGCAGCGTGACGGTCATCTCCCCACAGGGAAGGTGGAACGTGTGAGTCTCTGGCCTCCACCTATTACACGAAGAAAAGAATTAGTTACGTACGTAAGAGTATAAAAACGAAAACAAACAGACCCGATAGAGATAATGCACCTGTCGACAAGTGCGGTCAAAGCTGCGAGGTTGAAGACCGGCATGCCCCGCCGAAGTAGGTTAGCGACCGTGTGAAGGCCAGCACAGCGAAGCAGCGGGGTGTAGCGGTCGTCGTAGACCATCAAGTTGAACCCATCATGGGTTCGAGGACGAAGTATGTGAATCTCCTGAAAATTGCTATAAAAGTTAGCTGCGTGATGAAAACACATGTACATTTCGACAACACACGTACCTGGCCGTCCTCCGTGAGCCTGGCGCGGTACTCCCTCTCGTAGAACTCGTCTAGCAGCCGATACCTCGCCATCCTGTGCAATCAAAAATACATTAACAAAACCGATATACCATATTGGATAAACTTAATTACTAATATCTAAATATTTCTAAACATTCATCAATCTCACTCAGATCAAACCCTAAAAACATGTATATTTCTAAACATTCGTCAATCTCACTCAAATCAAACCCTAAAAACAAAACCCTATATATTTCTAAACATTCATCAATCTCACTCAAATCAAACCATAAAATCAAAACCCTAAAAACATATATATTTCTAAACATTCATCAATCGCACTCAAATCAAACCCTAAAAACATATATATTTCTAAACATTCATCAATCTCACCCTAAAACCAACACCCTAAAAACATATATATTTCTAAACATTCATCAATCTCACCCTAAAAACAAAACCCTAAAAACATATATATATTTCTAAACATTCATCAATCTCACTCAAATCAAACCCTAAAAACATATATATTTCTAAACATTCATCAATCTAACTCAAATCAAACCCTAAAAACATACCTATTTCTAAATATTCATCAATCTCACTCAAATCAAACCCTAAAAACAAATCTATACCCATTACTACTCTTACATTACACATATCTATTGCAAATCCAACCTAAAACCGAGCCAAATTGAACTAATTTCATCTAGGGTTTCAAATCTTGCCTCACAAAATGTACCTTAAATAATTCATATCTATTGAAAAAAATCAAGGCAGGGGAGGGATATTACCTTGCTTGCTCAGTTTGGAAGCAAAATCGCGAGAAAACGGATGGAATGGAGTGGATTTGGAGGGGGAAGGAGAGGGGGCGGCGGCGGCGTGCTCTTGGTTTGAACAGGGAAGAGAGGGAGAAGTGTGGGGGTTGGGGGCCGAGGGCCGCGCTCGAGGTTAAGTCCCGGAGCACGGCGCCACGACAGTTAGCGCCGTGGGTACACAGCACGGTGCCATGTGCTTTGGCGCCGTGCTGTGCCACCGTGGCTCCTACGTGGCCACTTCCGACGCCAAATTATATGGCGCCGTGCTGTGTACTATAGTCTATTTTTGCAAATCTTTTCTCCAGGGGTCCATATGTAAAAAACTTTCAAATTTTGGGCTAAAAAGCAAAAATTTTACTTTTAGCTTCCGGCTTATTTTTCACTATTCATAAATTTCGTCTTTATCTGAACTTTTGGCTTTTTGTTGAGTTTTTTTGCCGGTTCTTTTTTCCTGTATTTGTTTGTATTATATGTAATGGGCAAACATATTTTTTATATTTTTAATTTTTTTTAAAATTTAATTATGCTAATAAGCCTATGTCAGCTACAGTGTTTTTTTCAATCAACTACAGTGCTTTTCAGCCATAAGCCACCAAAAATAAGCCCAAATGATCACCACCTAATATTACCGTGGTAAATAAATCATCGAAATCCTTAATGTGTACGCTGCGCCGATGCCTTCTCACGGACAGGGCTTTGATGCGCGACACGTGGACAGACGGCACACGCGGCGCGCTGGTGGGTGGCTGGCGAAGCAATGTCTCCACCTCCCCGACCACATCACTTTTCTTCTGCCCTTCTCTCCTTGACCTGTGAGCGTCGTCGTCGTCCCGGGCGCAGCCGCATCTCCGCACCACCAAAGAGTTCATGCACACCGCCGCCGCCGGAGGAGGAGCTTGCAATGACATCCATAAGAGGAGCTCGTGCCCCCACAGCAGTCGAAGCTCACGTCGCAGGGAGGAGGAGCACGCGCCGCCGCCGGGAGCCCGCACCGCCCGTCGTCTGGGGGGAAGTAAAACCCTAACCCTAATATGATTTTTTCGATTTGAATCGAGTTGGAATTTTTCTTCAAACCGAGTTGAAATTCACTGAAATCGAGATAAAATTCCTCGAATTCAAGTTGACATCTCCCGAGTTGATTTTTTCTGATTTGAGATTTCTCGAGTTGAAATTTTCATCCATGAAGTTCAACGATTTGAAAGTTTTGTGTTTCCTGGTAGATTGCCGAAGGGGAGACAGAAGCTGAGGACTAGAGGTGGAGGTGGACTGGAACGCGGTGCATGCATCTGGTGGTGGGATGAGGCTTGGAGGCGCAGGAGGACGGGAGGAGGGAACGGGGGAGTTGGGGATGGGAGTAGGGAACCAGCGGACTGGGTGGATGGAGCAGCTAGGGGTGGTGAGCAGGGGTGGAAACGGATCGGATACGATCGAATAGTCTCAAATACGAATACGAATCCATATTTTTAAAGCGAATACGAATACGAATTCGAATAATCTCAAATACGGATATGAATATTCTCGAATACGAATTCGGATATTTTCGAATACGGATTTTCTCGGATATGAATATCGGATAAAACGGATTCCTAACGGTTTTGCCAATTTTTCAACGATTTTTGACCGGTTATTGGTTTTAAACCACCTAAATTCAAATTTTGAATCACAAAATTTGTACAAATTTTTCATGGGTTCTAGAAACGGATCGAATACGAATCGAATAGTCTCGAATACGAATACAAATATTCTCGAATACGAATGCGAATACGAACATTCTCAAATATGGATACGAATATTCTCGAATATGAATACGAACATTTTCGAATACGGATTTTTGCTTACCACATTCGCGTTTGCTCGGATATGAATATCGGATAAAATGAATTATCCGTTACCGTTTTCCACCCCTAGTGGTGAGACGGTCGCTGACGAGAGAGGCGTTTTATTTTCCAAGCCTTATTTGAAAATTTTGCCTTTTATTTAATTTGGAAAATATCTTAATCTCTCAAAAAATCCCTGGGCCGAAACCCATCTTCCTTCCTGGCCCGCTGTCCATTTTTCCCTGTCCTGGCCCACCTCTCCCATTCGGCCCAATCTTATTTTTTTGTCTGGCCTGACTTTTTCCTCCCCCACGTGCGGCGCACGGCCGGACTCTCCCGCACCGCGCCCCACCCACTACCGCGTGGGCTTGCCCAGCTAGTCTCGTCGCCATCAGATCCCACCCAACAGGGCTCCCCACTGATGTGTAGGCCCCACGTGTCATCTTTCTCTTCTCGCAACCTTTCTTCTCACTCCCCACGCATTCACTATGGCTGTTGAGCTAGCCCAATTTCTCCATTCATGCCTTTTTTGCCGCACGTGCAAAGGGATAAACCTTTGCTCGGTTGCGTATCACTTGATAACTGCAACGGTTTTCCCTCCACACGCCTCCATTCTCCCTTATCCCTTTGCCCGATTCTCGGCACCGCTGTTAGTTCGGCGAGCAATAGCCATGCTGGTGAACCTCCCCTAAGGCTATAAATGGCCCTCAAAGCTTCCTCGCTTCTCCTCACAGTAAAACCCCCACTTCCCCTTATCCCCCAGCCCCTGAGAGTTTTTGCGTCGTGCGCCCTCGGTTCGAGCGCCATCGAGCTTGTAGGTGAGCAATTCCTGTCGCTTCCCACCGTCGATGCCTGGAGATTCCCCACGCCGTCACCAACCGCCACCTTCTTTCCTGTCGCAGGCCACTGTCACTCTTTCCCACACTTCCTAAACCCCAAAAATGGAATCTTGGAAGCCTTTAGAACCCATCCATACTAATGGAGTCCACCGGAGAATCCCACAGGTGCCAAATCGTAGCGGAGGCTACCCCTTTGTTTTCGCCAAAGAGAGAGATGGAGGTAGAAGGAGGTGACGACGTGGCCTGATCTCGCCTATGCATTTCGCATCGAGTGACCATACGTGAGTGCAACCGGGCCGCTTTAAGCGCGTTGTTCGACCGAGCCATCCAGTCGGCCCGTTAGGCCTTTGTTTTTAAATTAAATCATGTGGGCTGCACTGTTCACATGGGTCGACTCGACACTATAGCTATTGTTCACAATACTGTTCATCTGAACCCTAAAAATCTAAAAAATATCCCATTTCGATCGTTTCGACGCCACGAACCCATTTTTGACCTCCGTTCCACCAGTCTCAACTCCAACAAAATTCAAACCAATCCCATTTGATTTTTATTGCATTTTATTCCTTTTTATTTTAATTTATTTTCCTAGCTTGATTAGTTTCAAGCGCGGACCTTATGTTATTTTATGTGTTTGTGCTAGTTCCCGAGTATTACAAGGCGATCATACAAGGACCGGGTCTGAGCATTGAAGTGTACGAGATAGCTGAGTTTGTTGAACAGTAAGGGAAGTTATAAGTTTTTGATCATATTGAATCCCATGAAATTTAAATTATTTAATTACAATATTTGCATTAATATTATTTGCAAAATGTTATTTAATTAAAATAAATGTTTAGAATACTTGTTAATGAGTTATGTCCTACCACTGAAAAATATCATGTTTAATCTGAGCCCATATTCATCTTGACAACCTTAGTATTATTTAAATATCGTATAAATAATTGTAGATTGGCTCATCTAAAATTTTGTACTACTAAGTGACTTGGTATTTGGTTGGTAGGATTGTTAAAATGGTTCTAGAGTAAGGAGAAATCGTGAAAAACCACATGATGGTCTGAATCCATGACCTTACCCTAAGGTGGAGGCTTGAGCAGATGGGTGGTAGTGCTGTTCAGCATAGAGGATCTGGGTTGTGGTTGGCATCCTCAAGTGAAACGTAAGGACAAGAACCTTATGCTGAGTAAAGGGGACAGTGATCGCTCAACCACAAGTGTTGACTTGTCAATCCTGGTCTAGTAGTTGCTCAACTCAATTGAATCTCTACAGGAGGCAGGAGTTTGGATGATGGGGAGTTGGTGCGGAATGGTTAAACCATACTTAACAATGGTAGGGGCCACTTAGGGCAGACAATTGTTAGGTTTAACCAATGTGAAACAGGGGCTGAGTGGATCTACCGGGTGGAGGCTATATAAATAATTGAGCAGTGAAAGATCTTATTTTCTCAACTCAGTCGTACGCTAGTTGAAGCGTGTCTATAGCTTGACATTAAGAGTTTGAGAAATCTTGTGGGTAAAGCTGGACACTTTTGCAGAGTGAAACAAATGGTATTTGAATACATCGTGCTTCCGTTTAATGAAGCTGTGTTTAATGAGTGATTCTAATAGCAAGGCATAAGTAGATTTTTTAATGTTTTAAATTTATGTAATCTGAGAAAGCAACAGTTGAAAAACCACCTTGCTCTTAAGAAGTTTTAGTTTCATTTTTTCTTGTTTAAAAATGTTTGTAAATAAAATTGCGTCCACTCCCATTAATAAAACAAGTATATTCCCATCCATTTGCAACCTGTGCAAATAGATAAAGTAGGATTTGCTCTTCTGACTTGTTGGGTACAGTTGTACTCATTACTTGCTAAACAATAAACAGAAGGGCAATGGTCATCAATGAACAAGTTATTGATGAAGAACTGGAAAAGCTCTGCTTCGTCGATAACAAGTGGTTTTAGGTCTTAGCCACGCTCAAGTATGCCTGTGGGAGTTCCTTTTGTACTGTAAGTTAACTTTGGGCTTGCACGCCCACTGCGTCCAATGCTAGGTGTTAAGCCTTATTTCTGTAATAAAGTTTGGTTCTTATTTGTAAGCATGTGTTGAACTGATGCTTATTCATGTATAGTACTCTACAACTAAACAGTCCTGAGCAGTTGCAGGGATTACCAGTGCTCCCAGAAATAGGGGTGTTACAGAGTAGTATCAGAGCACACTTGCTTGACCGTAGGTTAAGACCTAAGGTAAATTAGGAGTGCTGTTTAATAGCAAAATCTAGTTGCAAAATTTGAAAAGAACTTACATAAAATATAAGTACTATTGCTGGCTTTTCTCTCTTTTAATGCTACCTGACTTGTCTTAGTTTAGTTTTCGCTTAAGTTTTACTCTTTACAAAAGATTTATGTCTAACCTAACCTAACTTCAAATTGGCGTAGTCAAGTGGTTGGTGCACATCCTCTATTCCAAGCCCAAAGCGAGAAGCTTAAGTGCGATGTACGCTAGTGTAGAATAGAATCCTCTGTAATAGTTTTTCTGCTTGTAAGACAAGTTGTAGTATAAACCCTAAGTTGGTTTGTATGCAATTTGTAAGATAAATAAAATTATGTTTGCTATTTCTTAATTTGTTTACTGTTAATATGAATATCTCACCCTACTCAAAATGTCCCCTCCTTATTCACTCTGATCTTACCTTATTCGTTCTACAATTACCCAAAATTCAAATTCTTACTTATCTATCTATCGTTCCTAAGAACTGCTGCAGAACTAGCTTCAGATCTCAATCTATAGAATCAAGATGGCAGGAACTAGGTTCCGTGGTCAGAGAAGTCAGCATGCAATAAAGGCAATTCAGCTGAAAGTTAAGTGACCCTTGCTAGTATTTCAGTTATGATAGAGCAAAATAGATACACCAAGTTGAACAAACTCAAGTAAGACTGATGAAGCAGCATTTCAAGTTGTTTAAACAGATAGCGATAAAGACAGTGGTATTAGGCAGTTCAACACGAATTGCCATTAGCAGAGAAGGATGCAAGTCACCTTGAGATGGGCAGATTTCCAGAAGACATGACTGCCCACCTTTTCTATTCTCCTAACCTATAGTACAAGATCGGCTTAGAGATGTTGAAAGGAAACTAAAGATAGTGTAATGTGAAGATAAAAGAGAAAGTCTCGTATGCTTCTCATCAATTTTAGGGACAGGCAGCTGCCAGGTGAAAAAATTTCTAGGCCATGCATGAAGATAGAGAAACTACAGGGAAGGAGTTTGATGAGTCTTTTTTTTGTCAAAGCTCATATCCCAAAGGATGTTGTGGAGGCCAAGCACCGGGAATTCACTGCACTTAAATAAGGAGGGCATACTGAAATGGAATATTTTTATCAGTTTAATCAACTTGCTTGTTATGCCCCTGCAACGTCAAGACCGAAGCTAAAAAAAGAGAAAAGAAAAAAAAGAGGAGATTTAAGGAAGGACTACAGAAATCCTTGAAGTACCATATTTTCGCTATGGATTTTAAAGATATGTCTGCCATGGTGAATAAACTGACTGTATCAAAAGAAGTTAGAAATAAATTGGAGGACTCTCGCAAGAGGAAAGCAACACAGAGATCATTATTATCAGGTGTGGCAATAAGATGAATATTGGTATCACCACAAAATCAGTACTAATAGAATCGATAAATGGTGATTGCATCAAGGCCCCAATATAATGCCTCTTCCCAGTACATTGCTTCTCAATCAGAGATGGAATGATGCCACACCTGTAGAGGGAATTATTACCAATGCAATTGCCCACAAAAGGCGAATGCATGTTTTGGTTGTGATCAACTTGGTCATTTCAAGGACCAATGCCCCAAAAGAGAATTACCTTTTGAAGTTGCAAAACTTCAGACCAGAGCTCAGCAAGTAGATGTTAAGCTAGTTGTTATTGCACCAGCACCACAAGGAGGATATTTGCAAGTGCAACCCCTCTACCAAGACATCAGTTGCCATTTGTTTCTTTGCTAAAGCGCTATGCTTTTCAAACACCTAGAAGTAGGGTGGAATTCCGCTTTGGGTGTAGTGATTTGAGTATAGAAATATAGGGATAGAGTTTAAAGTCAACCCATTGTTACTACAAATGAAGGAAATAGATGTTATCTTGGGAATGAAATGACTAACTGAAAATAAAGTCAATGTAGATTGTGAGACAAAAACAGTGACACCGATCAGTCCAGAAGGTCAAGAAATAATAGTAAAGACATATTGTGAAATAATGGAGAAGATGAAGAAGTGAAGGACCGAAATGGCGACAGAGGGGGGGTGAATGTCGATCTCTAAAAATCGCCCCCAACAAATATCTTCTTCTCCAATCGCTATGGGAGCTATGAAGGTAGAAGACCAGTGCTCACAAGACACCCCAGCAGCAGGAAACACAAATACAGAGACCAGCAAACGAGAAAAATCAAATCGGGAAAATTCTTGCCTCAAGCGGTAGTACCTCTCCCGGAGCGGTAGTACCTCTGAGCGGTAGTACCTCTCCCGGAGCGGTAGTACCTCTTACCGTTCGGACTGTCCGAACGTCTCATCGCTCCCGATCGGAATGGTCCGAACATGAGCGGTAGTTCCGCTGAGCCGAGCGGTAGTACCTCTGAGCGGTAGTACCTCTCCAGGAGCGGTAGTACCTCTCGAGAAAAACAGCAAACAGGAATTTCTGAAAACTGAGAGATTCACAATGATTCTTGGATTCTTGGCTTGGGAAACTTTGAGGATAGCTAGGGAACACTCCCAGAAGACTAAGCCAAAAGTCAATAACAAGAAATCCACTCCAAGAATCAAGAATTTCAGATTTGGGTAAAAATCTGAAATCTTGCAAGAACCGAGCCAAAAACCAAATAACTCCCCAACCGTTGATCCTTTGGCTATGAAATTTTGAGGGAAACTAATTAATAGCCTCTGGACTCTTCATACCAAATTTCAAGCCATCTTAACAAGGGAATCAAGAGCAGCTCCAAAACCCTAGAAACTGAGTTCATGAACAGAGGAAGGCCAAAACTGAAATCTGAGAATTAAACCAAGTTTGCTCTTCGGGAAATCGATCAAATGATCTTGTGGCACTAACCCATCATAGAGCAACCCATTTTGGGCCTTCCCAACAAGCAAGAACTCAAAAATCAAACAGCTCAGAAATCAACCAAAAGGAGCAACGAAGAACAGAGAGAGCACGAACAGAGAAAATGAAACTTCAGATTTCCATTCATTGAACCAAAAGGAATACAGAGGAGTCCCGATGACACGATTGAATACAGAAGAATGATTACAAGACTCTCAATCCATCTCCTCACTCTCTCAATGCTCAACCATGAATGCTTGGAAGGGATAAACACTCACTGTTCTATCTAGAACCCATCGATGAAGGACAGAGGGAGCACGACTCTGCCTCTCCAACCACTAAAGACTAAAGGAAAACCACCTCCTAAAGCCTCTTTTGACTAGGGCTAACCCTAATTCCCTCCAAGTGCTCAAGTGGGCATGCAGCCCCTCAATCCTATTTATAGCCTTGGCTAACGGGTCTCCGCCCCGTTACGCCCGCTACGTCCAACGGAGCCCGCTCCCGCTTGTGCAGCCTTGCGAATTTCCCGATTTGCCCCTTCTGCACCTTCCGGGAAGCTTCCGTGCTCCTTGCCTCGCACGCCTCGCAACCACCTCGAGTCCACATCGTCTTTGACACATCCCGACCGTTCTGACCTCAGCGCCACCTGCGCCTAGTCCGGTCCACCGTGTCTCGCCACGACTCCAACTCGACGTCCTGCAGTCACACAGACAAGAAACACGTCAAATAGCACCGCTCGACACATGAAAGCGTAAATACCATTACACTTACCACAGATGAAGTCAAAACCTGTCAAAACATTAGAATAAGCATCCTAAACCCAAATGACCAAGTTTGACCAAAGTCCGACCGAGCCCGATTGCGCCACGCAACGACTCGACTTCGAACCACTCAAACCAAACTCGACTGACCTAAACCCTTGTCAATTACTCATCACTCTCATGGAGCACGACCACATGGTCTCTCAATCTCCCCCTTGATGAGTATATTGACAAACTCAGAAAAAGCATGAAGAAGAGTTTGATTTTGAAGAATCCAACATGGTCCAAAGAAGAGAATGAAGCTAATGACCATGTCGACAGAAGGAACACTAGAGCAACAACTGAAAGAGCAAATTGAACTCCAAAGCTCTAAACTGTTCCCAACAGACTTTTTCTTCTCTATTCTCCCCCTTTTGGCAATAAACGCATCAAGATGCAATAGAGAGAATATGACATGTCAAAGGATGAATATGGCTGAAGTTTGTTTATTTAAGCATTTAGAGCCATGAGAATTATCCATATTGACCATAATGAGATACACCAAGCCATAACTTTATAAAAAGCTATCTAGATCATGACATGACATGTATAAGCTAGCTAGAACACATAGATGACAATCTGAAATATAGTGCATTAAGTGAGAATGTCAAGTCATCAAGAGGTAAAGTCTAACTAGAGATACCCAAGAATGAAGCCGGCCATGTCAAGTAAGCTAAGCGGAACCAAGAAGCTAATATTGAGACCAACTAGAGTGCTATGCTCAAGAATGAAACATTGGTGCAAGTACTTGGTTCTTGTTGTAACTTAAGCAAATTGAGCACATGAAACATTGTCTTTTTAAAGCTCATGGTCGTTTGCAACCCAATTTTTTATGTGCTAGATCTCAAGCCTTATGCGACTACTTCAAGCGAGAAGCTTAAGAAGATAGTCTAGGTCATCCAAAACTCCCCTGAGTTCATGCCTAGTGCAATGGCAAGCCGTCTCATGAGAAAGAATTGGTGAAATCAGTTTTTTCGCACAAAAGAGATCTTTTTGCTTTGTAAACATGTTGTACTACCTCATGCTACATCAAGAGACTAAAATAGCTCAATCTAAGGCTCAATAAAAGATTCAACGCTCAGCTAAGAGTAGTTGACATGGCATGAATCATAAAGAGATAGCTCCAGAAAGACTAAACTCAAATGCTAGCATGACAAGTTTTACTTCAAGTTTGGCAATTTTAATTAACTTATCATGGTAAAAGCTAGTCTACACATATGAAGTCATGATCAATCTAGCATATACAGCACAAGACATGGCAAGGTGTAAAGCATTGAAGCATGTCATAACAGGATAATAAACAAGGCTCAATGCAGTTTGATTATAATGCGAAATGCTGAAAATGCATGAAAGACCAGCTCCCCCTCAACATTAGATGCAACTTTTAGTTCAAGTTGAGTTATGTCAGAATTAAGCTCCAGAAGCTCCCAATTGAACTCCCCCTGAACCAAAGCAATAGAACGAGAAGCTGGCAAAGAAAACAGCAAACAGGCAGTCCTTAAAGCATAGAAAAGATATAGAGGCAACTAAGGCTCAGACTGACTCTCATCTACCCCATATGACTCCAGGACAATCAGCTGACAGTAAATCACACACTAGAGAGCAAACACGTACCCTGTCTACCCGAGGGTGGCCCAACCCTCGCTAGAACCTACAAGAAGTGAGTGAGCTCGACCTAGTGAGATAAGAAGCAGCTAATCCTGGAAGCACAAGATAAGAGTTAGAAGTCTAAGCATCTCGGCAAGAGAAACACTCTAACCTATGCTGGAAGGACTAAACCCAAATGCACCCCGAGTGCAATGCAACAGAAATGAGACAGAAGCATAATCAATATAGTAAAGCAGTAAAGCCCAAGCTCCCCCTCACTACAGTCCGTAAGGACAAACCACCCCAAGCTCTCCCCGCAGAGCTGAAAACCTCGAACTGTCCAAAGGCTTGGTGAAGATATCAGCCAACTGGTGGTCACTCTCCACAAACTGGAGCACTATGTCACCCTTCTCTACATGGTCTCTAAGGAAGTGGAAGCGAATATCAATATGCTTGGTCCGAGAGTGCTGCACTGGGTTCTTAGCAATGTTGATAGCAGGCGTGTTATCACAAAAGAGTGGAACACTGTCTAAGGCTAACCCAAAGTCCCGCAGGGTCGAAACCATCCAAAGTACCTGGCTGCAGCAACTGGCAGCAGCAACGTACTCAGCCTCTGCAGTGGACTGTGCAACACCGGACTGCTTCCTCGAAGACCAGGAAACGAGAGAAGTGCCAATGAATTGGCAGGTGCCAGAGGTGCTCTTCCTATCTATCCTACAGCCGGCAAAGTCTGCATCCGAAAAGGCTCTCAAGGAAAGACAGGATGAGGAAGAGTACCAGATACCATAGTCAATGGTAGCTCGAAGGTACCGAAAGATGCGCTTCACCGCCTGACGGTGAGATACGCGAGGAGAAGCCTGAAAACGAGCACACAGACACACTGAGAAGTGTATGTCTGGTCTCGAGGCAGTGAGGTAAAGAAGGGAGCCGATCATACTTCTGAACTCTTTCTGATCAACTGGCTCGCCATCCTCATCTGGGTCAAGATAGGCTGTCGAAGCCATGGGAGTTGACACCGGCTTACCATCACTCATATCGAAGCGCTTCAGGAGGTCACGAGTGTACTTTCCTTGATGAAGAAATGTACCCTCCCGAGTCTGCTTAATTTGGAAGCCAAGGAAAAAGGTCAACTCACCCATCATACTCATTTCAAACTCGGTGCTCATGACATCCGAGAACTGGGAAACCAGAGTATGGGAAGAGCCGCCAAAGATAATGTCATCGACATAGATCTGGACGAGCAGAAGGTCAGCGCCAAGCCGGCGGATGAACAAGGTCTTATCAACTTTACCCATTTCAAACCCATGACTCAACAAGTAGGACTTAAGCCTCTCATACCAAGCCCTGGGGGCCTGCTTAAGTCCATACAACGCTTTGGAAAGCTTAAAGACATGGTTTGGGTATTTGGGGTTTTCGAAACCAGGAGGCTGTCGGACGTAGACCTCTTCCTCAATAAGGCCATTGAGAAAGGCACTCTTGACGTCCATCTGGTAAAGCTTGAAACCCTTAGAAGCTGCAAAGGCAAGCAGGATTCTAATGGCTTCAAGTCTAGCTACGGGGGCAAAGGTCTCCTCGAAATCTAGACCTTCAACCTGGGAGAACCCCTGAGCAACCAGTCTAGCCTTGTTTCGAATAACCACTCCATCCTCGCTCTGCTTGTTC
Organism: Dendrocalamus latiflorus; assembly: GCA_017311315.1. Taxonomy (NCBI): domain Eukaryota; kingdom Viridiplantae; phylum Streptophyta; class Magnoliopsida; order Poales; family Poaceae; genus Dendrocalamus; species Dendrocalamus latiflorus. The sequence goes on along the minus strand of CM029671.1, from coordinate 9,314,273 downwards.
TTGAACACCCACTTAGTCCCAATAATATTGTGACCTCGCGGGGGCTCGACAAGCGACCAGACCTTGTTCCTCTCAAAATTTTCTAGCTCCTCATGCATGGCATTGACCCAAGACTCATCAGATAAAGCATGAGAGACATCTTTGGGCTCAAAGGAGGCAATGAAAGTAGAATGGAGACAGAATTGAGATAAGCCAGATTTTGAGCGGGTAACACGCTCGAAGAGGTCTCCAATGATCTGCTCTGAAGGATGAGCTTTCTGGATATGTCTAGGAGGTCCAGGATGAGATGAAGAAGTGGCCTCTACCTCGTGAGCTGACGAGGTAGGAACAGAGCCACCAGCTCCAGAAGAAGCAGAAGGCATGGGCTGATCGCCTCGAGGTGCGGTGGAAGACGGCACCTCAAGGGGTGGATGAGGGACAGGATCAGGTAGACAACCGTCGTCTCCATCATCCTCATCATCCACAAAGATGGTCTCGGACTGCTCTAAAGAACCTGAGATATCGGGCCTAGTCCCCGGACTGGCCTCGTCAAAGGTCACCTCACAGGTCTCTACCATTTTGCTAGACTCGCAGTTCCAGACCCTATAAGCCCACGAAGAAGTCGAGTAGCCTAGAAAGATCCCATCACAGGAACGTGACTCGAACTTATCTAGGTTCCCAGACTTCAAGATAAAACACTTGCAACCAAAAACACGAAAATGAGAGACGCTGGACTTTCGCCCATATCTCAACTCATAAGAAGTGCGGTGCAAGTGTGCCCTAAGAAATACTCGATTTGAGACATGGCACGCGGTAGCTATAGCCTCAGCCCAAAACTTCCGCGGTGTAGAGTACTCATCAAGCATCGTCCTGGCCATCTCGACCAAGGTACGGTTCTTCCTCTCCACAACGCCATTTTGTTGTGGGACGTGCGGAGAAGAGAACTGGTGCTCTACACCTGTCTCACCACAGAAACTCTTGAAGTAGGAATTCTTGAACTCCGTGCCATTGTCACTGCGGATCGCTCGTAAGGCACCCGGGAGCTCAACAGAAAGCCTACCAAAAAGACCTCGGAAATGTGAAAACGTCTCATCCTTCGAGGCTAAGAAAAACACCCAAGAATACCTCGAGAAGTCATCGACCACGACAAGAACATACCACTTCCCCCTGCTAACTGCACTCGAGCTGGTCCCACTGTATCCATGTGGAGCAGCTGTCCCGGTGCATCGGTCATAGTGACTGTGACCGGAGGGTGAGAGGCGGCAACCATCTTGCCGTGCCGGCATGGAGCACAAACAAGATCTTTGACCATCTTGAGTTTCGGCAGACCACGAATGAGATCGTGACCGCTAACTCGAGTCAAATGGTCAAAGCCTATATGACCAAGTCTCCTATGCCAGAAGGAAAGGTCGCGGGACTCAGAAGCAACTAAACACCTGAGAGGATCACCAGAAGACTCAGAAAAATCAGCACGAAAGATCCTCCCAAAACGAGAAATCCCGCAAACAAGACTACCCGAAGAATCAAGAATTTTGCAATTGTTTTTCTTAAAGCTCACCTCAAAACCATCATCGGTAAGCTGAGAGACTGAGAGCAAATTATACTGCAGCTTACTAACCAAGGCTACATCTTTCAAGATGAAAGAATCATTAATGCGCACAGTACCTTTGGCGATGACGCGCCCAGATGAAGCATCTCCGAAGGTGATCGTCTCATCACCTGGAGCACGGGCAAGGGAAGAAAACCAACGGGAATCTCCGGTCATGTGTCGTGAACACCCGGAGTCGACGAGCCAAACCTTTCCCTTCCCTGCCCGGCGAACCTGAGTCAACAAGAGAGTAAAGTCTCAGTACTGGGATAAATCAAAAGTGATTTTGGCACCCAATACTGAGTAACACGTGGAGCAGATGAAGTAGTCAAACTCGACTGACCTCTATCTACCCTACGCTCTCCGTGACGCAAAGAAGCAGAAGGTCTATGAGCAGACCTGAAGCTGTTGCGGGGTCCAACTGCTACGAGAGAGCGAGTCGGAACACCGGCAACATGCTGATCACGCCGCGGGTAGCTATCTCGACGGGGAAACCGAGATCTACCCTCAGGACGGCGGAAGACACGACCAGGGGCAGCATGAGGACGGAAAACAGAAAACTCGGAAAAACCAAGTCCTCTATGCTGCCCAAACTCCGCAACAGGAGCAAACCTAGACCTCGTGTTGGTCTTAGGTGCACTCAGGATCTGGGGCTGACCCTGAATACCCCTAAGAAACTCAACACGGTCTCTACGCGCGATCTTGGCGCGCCTGAAACATCTCTCGATCGAGTGCCCATCCTTCTGACAGAAGGTGCAATGATACTTCGCCTTCTGAGAGGCAGAAGCAGCATGATATGGCTTCGCCTTCTGAGAGGCCGAAGCTGCGGGTGAAGTCACCTTTTTGTCAGAGATCCCTTGGACAAAGCCCGCTGACTTGAACTTAACCTCATCGGATCTGGGCTCAACCTCGATCACACCTCCTACTATGGGTCTAAGAATAGCAGGTGGATGCTTCCTCATGTCCTCATAGAAATCGTATCCCAGACCTTGATTGAATTTACAAATTTGGATTGGTCTAGAATAAGATTAAGCTTCTTCTTGCCTCCTACAAATCTCTCGAGAGTGTTCATAAGATACTGACACTCCCGAAAGAGAGAGGTGCAAGAAGAGCAAGGAGAAGAGGGAACAGCAGGAGGTAAGGGAGCAGAAGAAGAACCAACAGTAGAGGAAAGAATGGCTTGTGCATGCACAGCCGACCCTGAGGGGACAGTCCTACTACTAGCAGGTTGGTTCGCGTCTCTAGGCGTCTCACCCTTACCCTGGGGCTTCTCCCCCACACCATCAATCACATCACAACCAGATTGTGGCTTCTCTAGTAAGTCCTTAGTTAGCTTCACACATTTGTCATTCAAAGCAACGAGTTCAAGTTTTAGTTTATCACAACTAATGCATGGTGAGCTAACAGAATCCTTAGTCGCATACTGAGCCATTTTCTTGTTGTTGTCAATCATTTCTTGAAACTGTTTTGAGACAGATTCAAGTTCAGCAGTTAACTTTGGACAGTTCAAACATGAATCAATAGGCTCAAGTAAAGAAGCACGCAACTCAGTAATCTTGTGATCTGCCCGTTTTAGGTTCATCTTTAAATTATTGCAATTTTCACAAGACTCGGGCAGATCAAGGAGCATGGCATAAGGTCCTCTAGCAGCAATGTCCTTAACCTCACATGAGGTGGGAGAAGTAGTCTCATCAGTAGTAAGTAGGGTAACAGCCATCCTACTCAACTCTAACTCAGCAAGCAGACTAACATTATCCACCTTAATAGAATCAAGCTCAGAGGACACACTATCATGCGAGGTCCTTAACTTCTCCAATCACCCAGCAAGGCACAGCATGTATCACAGTCGTCACGGGAGGGAGCAGATGTAAGAGAAGTAAGCTCCCGTGACAGTCTATCTACTTCCTTCTCTAACTCGGTACACCTAGTCCTAGCTCTAGCATGAAAACCTCCTAGCTTAAGGAAAGCTTCATTAAGTTGGTCATAGGAGGGACATACCTCGTCCGAGTCGGAGTACAGCTCGCTGTCGCTAAGTTCGCCCTCGAGGGCCATGAAGCACATGCCGGAGAAGTCGTCGCCGCTCTTGGGATCTTGGTCACCCGTCCCGTCGTCGTCGCTCCATCCCTCCACCTCGCTGAGGTCGAGGTCGTCGAAGGCGGTGAGGACACGGTGAAACAGCTTCTTGGCCTTCCCGAAGTCGCGGAACTTCTTCTTTCCCGGCGTCTGAGCTGGAGGCTTCTTGTTGCGGTTCTTGTCGGTGTAGTCGATCTTGCCCGAACCGCCGTAGTCGTTCTTGCCCTTCTCCAGCTTGGGGCAGTTTGCCCGAATGTGGTTGGGGCCACCACACTCAAAGCAAATCACGGGTCCTCCTCTCTTTCTGTCCCTCCTCCCCTTGTAAGCATGGGAGAATCTTCGAGCAAGGAGGGCCAGCTGATCATCCGCAAGCTGCTCTAACTGATCATCAGTTATGTCACAGAGAGCAGCAAGGGAGAAACCGCAAGAAGAATCAGAAGAGGGACCAGAAGCCGAGCTGGGATCGGTGACCAAAGCCATCGACTGTGACTTCGACCTACGAGAGACAACGTCAATCTCGTGAGTCTTGAGGCGCGAGTACAGCGCGTCAAGAGTCAAGGTCGAGAGGTCTGTCGTGTCTTTGATGGTGGTCACTTTCATCTCCCACACACGCAGATCGAGTGCCGCAAGCATCTGACGAGCGTTGTCCGAGTCGGGGTATGTGAGACCGACCGCTCGGAGGTTGCTCAAGATCTTGTGGAAACGAGCGAAACACTCATCTAGGGACTCACCGGCAAGCATCTCGAATTTGTTGTATTCGCGCTTGAACTGGTCCTGTCGAACCGTCTTGATCTGGGTGGTGCCCTCATGGTATGCGTCGAGGGTCACCCAGATATCGTAGGCGGACGACAGGTGGGAGATACGATCGAACTCGCTACGACTCAGGCCCTGGATAATGATGTTCCTTGCCTTAGCGTTTGCCTCAACATCATGCATATTCCCAGCATTGATGTTCTCATCGGCAGGAACAACAAACCGGACCTTGACCTTGCGCCAGATAGCGTACCCCTGAGCCTGGATGTATGTCTCCATTCGGCTCTTCCAGAAGGGGTAATCGATGCCATCGAAAACGGGCGGCTTGGTCGAGTACTTGTCCGTCGCCATGGCTCTTGAGACCGGTTAAGATCTATGAATTAGAGCTAACCGGCTCTGATACCAATTGAAGGACCGAAATGGCGACAGAGGGGGGGTGAATGTCGATCTCTAAAAATCGCCCCCAACAAATATCTTCTTCTCCAATCGCTATGGGAGCTATGAAGGTAGAAGACCAGTGCTCACAAGACACCCCAGCAGCAGGAAACACAAATACAGAGACCAGCAAACGAGAAAAATCAAATCGGGAAAATTCTTGCCTCAAGCGGTAGTACCTCTCCCGGAGCGGTAGTACCTCTGAGCGGTAGTACCTCTCCCGGAGCGGTAGTACCTCTTACCGTTCGGACTGTCCGAACGTCTCATCGCTCCCGATCGGAATGGTCCGAACATGAGCGGTAGTTCCGCTGAGCCGAGCGGTAGTACCTCTGAGCGGTAGTACCTCTCCAGGAGCGGTAGTACCTCTCGAGAAAAACAGCAAACAGGAATTTCTGAAAACTGAGAGATTCGCAATGATTCTTGGATTCTTGGCTTGGGAAACTTTGAGGATAGCTAGGGAACACTCCCAGAAGACTAAGCCAAAAGTCAATAACAAGAAATCCACTCCAAGAATCAAGAATTTCAGATTTGGGTAAAAATCTGAAATCTTGCAAGAACCGAGCCAAAAACCAAATAACTTCCCAACCGTTGATCCTTTGACTATGAAATTTTGAGGGAAACTAATTAATAGCCTCTGGACTCTTCATACCAAATTTCAAGCCATCTTAACAAGGGAATCAAGAGCAGCTCCAAAACCCTAGAAACTGAGTTCATGAACAGAGGAAGGCCAAAACTGAAATCTGAGAATTAAACCAAGTTTGCTCTTCGGGAAATCGATCAAATGATCTTGTGGCACTAACCCATCATAGAGCAACCCATTTTGGGCCTTCCCAACAAGCAAGAACTCAAAAATCAAACAGCTCAGAAATCAACCAAAAGGAGCAACGAAGAACAGAGAGAGCACGAACAGAGAAAATGAAACTTCAGATTTCCATTCATTGAACCAAAAGGAATACAGAGGAGTCCCGATGACACGATTGAATACAGAAGAATGATTACAAGACTCTCAATCCATCTCCTCACTCTCTCAATGCTCAACCATGAATGCTTGGAAGGGATAAACACTCACTGTTCTATCTAGAACCCATCGATGAAGGACAGAGGGAGCACGACTCTGCCTCTCCAACCACTAAAGACTAAAGGAAAACCACCTCCTAAAGCCTCTTTTGACTAGGGCTAACCCTAATTCCCTCCAAGTGCTCAAGTGGGCATGCAGCCCCTCAATCCTATTTATAGCCTTGGCTAACGGGTCTCCGCCCCGTTACGCCCGCTACGTCCAACGGAGCCCGCTCCCGCTTGTGCAGCCTTGCGAATTTCCCGATTCGCCCCTTCTGCACCTTCCGGGAAGCTTCCGCGCTCCTTGCCTCGCACGCCTCGCAACCACCTCGAGTCCACGTCGTCTTTGACACATCCCGACCGTTCTGACCTCAGCGCCACCTGCGCCTAGTCCGGTCCACCGTGTCTCGCCACGACTCCAACTCGACGTCCTGCAGTCACACAGACAAGAAACACGTCAAATAGCACCGCTCGACACATGAAAGCGTAAATACCATTACACTTACCACAGATGAAGTCAAAACCTGTCAAAACATTAGAATAAGCATCCTAAACCCAAATGACCAAGTTTGACCAAAGTCCGACCGAGCCCGATTGCGCCACGCAACGACTCGACTTCGAACCACTCAAACCAAACTCGACTGACCTAAACCCTTGTCAATTACTCATCACTCTCATGGAGCACGACCACATGGTCTCTCAAGAAGTGTATTCGGTATGTTAACGAGTGAAAAATTCAACTACCAGTAGTATAAGAATACCCAGATGTATTTCCAGAAGAATTGCCAAGAAGACCATCTGATTGACAAATTGAACTTACCATAGAGTTAATTCCAAGCACCAAGCTAATTACAAAATATCAGTACAGAATGTTAGCCAGTGAACTGAAAGAGTTGAAAAAGCAGTTAGATGAATTAAAAGAAAAGAAATTTATACATCTTAGTGTATCTCCTTGGTCAGCCCCAGTGCTATTTGCTAAAAAAAGGAAGGAATTTCCAGAATGTGTGTTGACTACAAAGGGTTAAATGCAGTAACAATCAAGAGCAAATATCCATTGTCAAGAATTGATGATTTGTTTGATCAACTCAAAGAAGCTAAACTATTTTAAAATCGATATGCGATTAGGATATCATTAAATTAAAATCTGAGAGCAAGATCGAGAGAAGGCTGCATTTACAACAAGATATGGATTATATGAATTCACGGTTGTGCCATTTGGTCTAGCCAAAGCCCTAGCTTATTTCGTGAATTTGATGAACCTGGTGCATATGGACCAGTTAGATCATTCTATGACAGTCTTTATGGATGACATACTGAATTATTCGAAGAATGAAAAAGAGCATAAACAACATCTGCACATTGCTTTGACCAAGCTTAGAGAACATCAATTATGTGCTAAATTCAGCAAATGTGATTTTTGGTTGAAAGAAGTTGCATTCTTGGGCCACATTATCACTAGAGAAAGTGTTCTAGAAAAGGTTAAACCTATTATGGAATAGAAGCAACTCACAATTGTGATTAAAGTGAGAAGCTTTCTTAGCTTGGTTGGTTATTATCGTCGATTTATAGAAGGGTTTTCAAAAATCGCTCGTCCACTTACACAACTGCTCAAGAAAGAAAAGCCATTTGAGTGGACGGATAAGTGCGAACAGAGTTTTCAACATCTGAAGGCTAAATTGACAATATCTCCAATGTTAATACTTCTAAATCCAGAAAAAGGGTTTTAGATGTATTGCGATGTTTCAAGGTAGGGATTACGATGTGTATTGATGCAAGATGAAAAGATTACAGCTTATGCTTCAAGACAGCTACAACCCCATGAAGGGAATTATCCATGCCATGATCTGGAGTTAGCAGCTGTAATACATTCATTGAAGATCTGGAGGTATTATTTATTGAGCAACCATTGTGAAATATTTTTTAGATCACAAAAGCTTGGATTATTTATTCACAAAATCAGAGTAAAATTTGAGGCAGCAAAAATGACTAGAATTAATTAAAGCCTGCAATGTGGATCTTCAGTATCATCCAAGAAAGGCTAATGTTGTGGTAGATGCACTCAGCAGAAAAGTTTATCAAGGCATAGCCAGCGAAGTAGAATATCCACCTCAGTTACAAAAAGACATACAGAAACTGAATCTAACAATAGCTAAACAGGGATTTGTGGTAGCATTAGAGGTCCAACCGTTATTGTTAGATCAGACCAAAGCAACTCAAGATGAAGATGAAAAGATACACCAGCTCAAGAAAAGCAGTCAGAAAAGTTCAACTAAATTCACTAAAGGTGAACAAGGAATCTTAAAATCCTGTGGCTGTAATTGGATACCCAAAAAGAAGAAATTAAAAGACCTGATACTAGTAGAAGCCTATTCATCACAACTTTCAATACATTCTGGAGGCACAAAAATGTATTAAGACTTGAAGAAAAGATTCTGGTGGAATGCTATAAAAAAAGAAATAATAGAGAATGTGGCAAAATGTAATGTATGTCAGAAAATAAAGATAGATCATCGGAGACCATCAGGACTACTATAACCATTACCAGTCCCAAAATGGATGTGGGACGACATTGGAGTGGACTTCAATACAGGACTTTCCAAAACACAAGAAGGGTATGATGCTATTTGGGTAGTTGTTGATAGACTGACTGGCACATTTCCTACAGATCAAGCAAAAATATGAAAAAGACAAGCTAGCATAGTTGCATCTAAAAAAAATTGTAGTATTGCATGAAGTTTCTAAAAGAATTGTTTTAGACAAAGGAGCTCAATTTACATCAAAATTTTGAAAAAAGTTACATGAAGCAATGGGCACTGATCTAGCTTTCAGTACAGCCTACCATCCTCAGACTGGAGGACAGACGGAAAGAATAAATCAACTTCTAGAAGATATATTGAGAGCATGTGCCCCTGTATATGGAGCAGTATGGAGTACTTGCTTACCGTTTGCACAATTTTCCTACAACAATAGCTATTAAGCCAGTATCAAAATGGCACCATTTGAAGTTCTATGTGGAAGAGAATGCAGAATACCATTAAATTGGATAGAGACTAGAGAACGACAACTTCACGTCCTTAGATTGCTCAGAATGCAGAAACCCATGTGAAGATAATTAGAGACAAAATGAAGATTGCACAAGACCATCAGAAAAAGTTATGCTAATACTCATAGAAAGGATTTAAGCTTTGAAGTAGGAGATTTTATATATCTCAAACTCACTCCCTTTAAAATTGTCAAAAGATTTCAAATAAAAGGGAATTTATCCCTAAGATATGTTGGTCTATTTAAAATTAATAAAAGAGTGGAGGAAGTAGCAAATGAAGTGCAGTTGACACCAAGTTTGGTCAGAATACATAATATGTTTAATGTGTCACAGCTTAGAAAGTGCCTGTGGTAGCTTACAAATGAAATTCCAGTAGAAGAGATTGATTTACAAGATGGATTGACATACCGAGAAGAACCCCTGTAAATACTTGAAACAACAGAAAGACACTCAGAAATATAAATATCAGATTTTGTAGAGTCCAATAAAGGAAACACTACAACAGAGTCAACATGGGAAAGGAGTCAGATCTACAACGAGATTTTCCCAACTTGCTCCCTAGACCAAGTTAATCTCGAGGTCGAGATTCTTTTAAGGGGGGTAGGTTGAAACACCCTAAAAATTCAAGTCGTTTGATTTCTTGTGGAGTTTGTTTGAGTTCCAAATTCTACCCCAATTTGGCAAATTTCCCTTTGGAAATCCACTTTCTTACCTTGGATATTCCACCCTCACTCCTTGCTGGCGCCCTTCGGAAAGCTGCCTTTTCCCTGCCGCCTCCCTGATCTTCCCCTCCATGCGGTTGTCCGCCAGTGCCCAATTTGTGGCCATGCCTCCTCAGGAGTCCACATCGCTTGACCCAGAGTTGGTGCCGTGGCCCTACCTAGTCACTTACCCTCTCCCAACCTCACTCCTCCTCCTTGCTTGGTGCATCGTTTGACCACACGCCTCTGTCGCTGTGGCTTGGCCTCCCTTGTCTGACGAGCACAAATCACCGTACCAGCTACCATCAACACTCGCCAACTCCTATAGAGATAGCAGTGCAGCCATGCGCCACCTCGCCTGCGCTTTTGCTCCCTTGGCAGAGCCTTGCCCTCTCTCCCCTCCACGCCCCACCTCCCTGCTCCGAACGGCCTCTCTGTTCCCACCGCCTCTCTTTGACTTAAAGCCCGATTGTATTCACAAGGGCCTCATACCATTCCCAATCTCACAGCACAACCACCCAATCAAAGTTTTCCTTGCCTCAGCTCCTCCCCCAACCTCCTATGAACCCGGTGATTCCTAGAGGCCATCTTCTTCCTCCCTCCATTAAAATCCAATTGCTTTCACCTGTAGCACCTGCTCAGTACCTCGAACACCCCGGAGAAACCGCTCGGACATGAGCATTTCCATGCGGCCCTGACACCGCGAGCTTCCTTTGTCCATGGTGCCACGCCATCGACAACTCAGCTGAGAGTCCCCCATCTCAAACCTTCATCGCTACCGTGAAACACATCCCCCACACATGGTTAAACCACTCCCCACCTCGTTGAAAGATCACCGGAGAAGCCCTAAGCAACCATAGAAGCCGCCACCTTCTTTCCTATCGCAGGCCACTGTCACTCTTTCCCACACTTCCTAAACCCCAAAAATGGAATCTCGGAAGCCTTTACAACCCATCCATACTGATGGAGTCCATTGGAGAATCCCACCAATGTCGAATCACAGTGGAGGCTACCCCTCTGTTTTCGTCGGAGAGAGAGAGAGAGAGGGATAGAGATGGAGGTAGAAGAAGGATTGAGAGGCGACGAGTTGGCCCAATCTCGCCTGTGCATTTCGTATCGAACGACCATGCGTGAGTGCAACTGGGCCACTTTAGCCACGTGTTGCTGGGCTGAGCCGTCTAGCCGGCCTGTTAGGCTTTTTTTTGAAATTAAATTGTGTGGGCTGCACTGTTCACATGGGCTGACTTGATCGTGTAGCTACTATTGACAATACGTTCGTCTGAACCCTAAAAATCCAAAAATATCCCATTTTGATCATTTCGACTCTACGAACTCATTTTTGACCTCCGTTCTAGCAGTATCAACTCCAGCAAAATTCAAACCAACCCCTTTGATTTTTATTGTATTTTATTTTAATTTATTTTCTTAGCTTGATTAGCTTGATATGTTATTTTATATGTTTACGCTAGTTCCCGAGTATTCTGAGGCGACTGTACAAGGATCAGGTCCGAGCATTGAAGTGTACAAGATAGCTGAGTTTGTCGAATAGGAAGGCAAGTTACAAGTTTTTGATCATGGTGAATCCCATGAAATTTAAATTATTTAATTACAATATTTGCCTTAATGTTATTTAATTAAAATAAATGTTTAGGATGACTTATTAATTATTTATATCCTACCACTAAAAAATGCATGTTTAATATGAGACCATATTCACCTCGACAACCTTAGTATTATTTAAATATTGTATAAATAATTGTAGATTGGCTCATCTAAAATTTTGTACTACTAAGTGACTTGGCATTTGGCCAATAGAATTGTTACAATGGTTCTAGGGTAAGGAGAAATCTTGAAAAACCACGAGATGGTTCGTGTCCACGATCTTATCCTAGGGTGGAGGCTTGAGCAGATGGGTGGTAGTGCCGTCGAGCACAGAGGATCTGGGTTGTGGTTGATAGCCTCAAGTGAAAAGTAAGGATATGAGCCTTATGCTGAGTAAAGGACACAGTGATCGCTCAACCACAAGTGTTGGCTTGTCAACCCTGGTCTAGTAGCTGCTCAACTCGATTGAATCTCTACAGGAGGCATGAGTGTGGATGGTGGGTAGTTGGTATGCGCAATGGTAAAAACATACCTAACAACGGTAGGGGGCCACTTAGGACGAACAGAAGTATTAGGTTTAACCAGTGTGAAACCGGGTCTGAGTGGATCTACCAGGTGGAGGCTATATAAAGAATTGAGCAGTGAAAAACTTTATTTTCTCAACTCAGTCGCTCGCCAGCTGAAGCGTGTCTATAGCTTGATATTAAGAGTTTGAGAAATCTTGTCGATAAAGCTGTGCAACTCTACAGAGTAAAGCAAATGGTATTCGAATACGTCGTGCTTCCGATCAATGAAACTGTGTTTAATGGGTGATTCCAACAGCAAGACATAAGTTGATTTCTTAATGTTTTAAATTGGTGTAATCTGAGAAAGCATCAGTTGAAAAACCCCCTTGCTCTTAAGAAGTTTTTCTTTCGTTTTTTTTCTTGTTTAAAAATGTTTGGAAATAAAATTGCATCTACTCTCATTAATTAAATCAGTATATTCCCATCTATGGGCAATCCGTGCAAATAGATAAAGTAGGATTTGCTTATGTGACTTGTTAGGTACGATTGTACTTATTACTTGCTAAACAACAAACAAAAGGGCAATAGACATCGATGAATAAGTTGTTGACGAAGAACCGGAAAAGCTCTACTTCATCGACGACAAGTGGTTTTTGGTCTTAGCCGCGCTCAAGTACGTCTGTGAGAGTTCTTTTTGTATTGTAAGTTAACTTTGACTTGCACGCCCACTACGTCCAAAACTAGGTTTTTTAGGATTATTTTTGTAATAAAGTTTAGTTTTTATTATAAATATGCATTGAACTGATGCTCATTCATATATAGTACTTCGTAACCAAATATTCCTATATAGTTACAAAAATTACCTGTGCTTTCAGAAATAGGGCGTCACAGCTATGCAGCCTCGGCATCAATTATCTAGTCGACACACATGCAAGCGGACTCCATGCAGAACTCGGTTGCATGCATTCACACGGCACTTCTGGTCGGAACTCGACGCATCACTCTGCAGCAACATCCTTGTCGGCAGTACAACGAGCAAGCGAGCGCTCACGGCAACCGAGGTGCGAGTGCAAGCGGGCAGGCAGGCGGTGCGAGCGGGCAGCCATGCGTGCGGGCAGCCGTGCAAGGCGGCAGATGCGCGACGCGTTGCAGGCTCGCTAGCGCGCGGGTAGGCCGGGTGCTCGCGGGATCGTGCGGCAGGCGCGATTGCTCAACGCGGCAGGCGGCGCCGGCGGGCGTGCGGGCCAGGAACGCAGGTGCGTGGCGCAATGCCGTTGGCAGGCAAGCGTTGGCGCGGGCACGGCCGGACGACGAGTCGAGGCTGGACGCGACGGTGAACAACAGAAGGCGTACACGAGACGGGTTGCTGGGCGACGGCGCCTGAAGAAAGGAAAAAAAAGATAGAAAAATTAGGGTTTTTAGTTTCTCCGCTCAAAATTGAATATATAGGACCAAGTTGAGAGTGTTTTTGTGAAATAGGACCAAATTATTTAGACTTGTAAATATAGGACTGAGTTGAGCACCTTCTTGCAAATATAGGATTTTTCCCATTTTAATTTCATTTTTATTTTTCAGTCCTTTTTCTCTACGCGAAATGACTCTTTTGCCCTTCCTCCCTCGCCTGGCCGCGCCGCGCCGCCGCCGCGCCCTCGCCTGGCCGCGCCGCCGCCGCCCCCTGCCTGCCCCGCGCCGCCGCCGCTCGGGCAGGCGAGGGCGCGGTGGCGGTGCGGCGAGGCGAGGGCGAGGCGGCGGCAGCGGCGCGGCGAGGCCAGGCGAGGGAGGAAGGAAGGGCAAAAGAGTCATTTCGCGTAGAGAAAAATGGCTGAAAAATAAAAATGAAATTAAAATGGGAAAAATCTTATATTTGCAAGAAGGTGCTCAACTCAGTCCTATATTTACAAGTCCAAATAACTTAATCCTATTTCACAAAAGCACTCTCAACTTGATCCTATATATTCAATTTTCCCCTCCCACAACTCCCTTTTAATACGGTACAACTTCTATTCCGTTTTCAACTTCTCCCTACAACTCGATTCTAAGGAAACAGAACGTCCTCTAAAAATCCACATACCCTATCTTTACGTATCTCGTTTTCTCTATTTACGCATAAATCTTCAAGAGTTATATTTCCAGAATATTACACATGCCATGCAAGCTTCTTTCAAATGAACTAAACAATCAAAGTGATAGGACTGACCTGGTATTAGAGAGACCAATTTTGCCATTAAATCTTTTAAGATAACATAAAATTTGGTAGTCAAGCTGTACATCCATGAACTTTACTCATTTCACCAATGTATCTATTCATTAAGATTTATTGGATTTTTGTTCTATGGTTCTGTGCCAACTGTACTAATTAATGCAACAGCAAATATTTTGGCATGAATTTTAATCTATCCAAATTTCCACTATTAGAAATTAATTATTTAATAGTCAATATTTATTTTTTGTATTTACAAATTATTTAGTTCCACCAAAACAATGATAAAAAACCATGAAATAAAATTTTCTAGTTCCACCAAAACAATGATCAAAAACCAAGATTTCATGCATGCTTTTGTTTGGTAGATAATGAGCCACCCATTAAAAGTTGCTTAATATCTTTTCATTAATTAGTGAGTTAAGTGTTTCACTCATTAAGATTTTCCACATATATTTTTCATCATTACTGAATATATTCTCACTATTTAGTGAATTAATGTTCTATTTATTGATACCAACTGTGTATCTATCTAGTATTTAGTGCCAAAAATTGAATAATGAGTTTGTAGAGTTGTTGAGTTGTCCTTTTGGTTTCAAACCCTCCTATACGTTAGATTTATTGATTCCAACTATATATGGGTTACATCAATGAAAATCCTCCAAGTGCAACAACAAAATATCAAGAGAAAATTAGCTTAGTAACAATGCAAGTGCAAAGAGCATGAATTGGATAATAATATCCACTTGTCAATGAGATTGATTTATTGGCAACTCACATTATCTTTGTGTCAATATTAAGAGAAATTTGGTACTTATGATCTCCTTAATTTTTTGATTATTTCACTATCAGCTCCGTTGATCTTGCGATTATATTCCGTGATGATAGCTCGAGCCTGGCGCGCGCATAATCTGCTAATATCTGTGAACATTGTACACATGCACTATTCAATTGTTGGAGGAGGCAGATGCGTGCTTGATGGATGATCGAGCTATTTAGGAAGTGTGGGCATGCCTTCGATCGTCGGACATCGGAGAAAGAACACCATGCCCATTTGTACTGAATAACAAAGGGATTTGAACCTGTTTCTTTCCTTACAAGAGAACGAAAGTTTTACGTGAAATGGGTCAATTAAAATGATGACATTGTGGAAGTACAAAACAATTTTTTAGCACTATATTGTGCTCGGTCTCGTGACCCAATTGCGTAGGTTTGCAAGTTATTCGGTTACTGTATGTATAAACAACAATATGTTTGGATCCTCAATAACAACCTTGTAAAATTTACATGTAAACCCTAAAGTCAAAATATTTTGCAGAACACAATAATAGAAGGACTTAGCTTATAGGTCATAAAACAAAGTATCAAAATCGTACTTATTAATGAATGCCATTTATTTTCTTCCTGTTTTATCGAAGTGCCTCGCTTCAAGTCCACACATCCCTGCTTAAAAACCTACCTTCTCCAGCTGTGGACAAAAAAGCTCAACTCTTCATCTTGTATTGTTTGTGAGCTCTGAGAGTTCACTGAAGGCAGGATTTCTATGCACAACATGCAAGTATTCAGAATTCTTAGAAGATAGATGTCCTAAAGTTAAAGTAGATAATTGTTTGATGCTCATTTTTTTCTTACCATATCTCGGATTACGTTGTTCGTTGTGCCTACTTTCTGTCCAAATTCCACCTTCTTCTAGTTCATGATTTGTTCTTCTTTTCGTCTATTTCCTTATGATTGTTGTTGACAAATATGTGTAAATACCAAAATATGCCATTTTGTTTTGTCCTACCTTCTTGCAAAATTTTGTGTCTACTACAAGTGCGTAGGTTTTTGCAAGTCCTCTGTCATGTTGATTATGTCATAAGAAGTCATCCACTTTGTTCGTGTTTAAATATGGACGTACAATTCCCTGACGTTTAGTGGAATGCCATCTTTTGTTGTTTATCACTGAAATATTTATCAACATAAAATTTCATGAAATCATAATAATAAATAATATATGTTGAATCAGAAAATATATCAACGTACATAATCTTTTTAAATACTACTGTTTGTTTTTGCTAACAATAGGGAATGTACTAGGTTTTTTTTTTTTGCAGAAAAATGAAAGCAAAATAGAAGTATGAAGAAGCATATTGTTTGTTTACTAACAAAAAAGCATATTCCACTAATCCTTAATAATATTATTGAATGGCAAGATCTTGCCAAATATCTGAATCTCCCTTCATTTTAAACTGATTGAAGAAACCGGTGATTGTTTTGGGACTAATGTGTTGTCTTGTTTAACAGTCTTGAAAGTTCGGTGATCACTTCTTTGGCCGTGAAATATTTTCATACATTTTTACGAGATTTCATCTGGTTGTGAACTAATAAAATAGTACATTTACTTAGCTACTACTTTTTTCCAAATATGAATTAATTAGTAACCATATCGTTTGCAGCAAAGCTTTAGATACAAAACGCAATAGTGAATCAGCAAATTAATACAATAACGTTTCTTGTCTGGCTTGGTTACACACCATGATAGCTTTGGCCCAATATCAAATAATGCAAGCAACTTTTCTTAGGATTTCAGACATCGAGTAATCTTAACTTTTCTTGCTAATACAATTTTTGTCTCCACTCAGCTTTAAAATTGAGAACCTCGAAAAAAAATATTTAAGTTTTTCGGCCGCGGTGAAGCCTCGAAGATCTCCAATCCACACAAGGTACAAACTAAGCCTCTCTTGAATGATGTACAATCCAAATTCCACAAAAACAATGTATGCTTTTTTTTTTTTTATCGTTTGTACATGATCAAGCGATTAACCGCATCCAATGTTTGCATGCATTGCTTACCATCCATTCAGAAATGATGGGCCCATTCAAAGAATCTGACATGCAAATAGATGAACCAAATATGACATGCATCAGTCACGTGGAAGAGCAAGAACAATCACCTAAGACTGCCAAAGATGACAACACGGAAACCACGAAGACTGCCGTTACTACTGCTGCTACTATCTCACTGGAGATGCTGGATGCTGTTGATGGTGGAGAAAGAATCCCAGAGGAGATGCACGAGGCCGGTGATGGTGGCGGCCAGGACCACCAGCCGCAACAAGCCCCGCCACCGCTCACCGGCGAGATGCTGCCGCTCGCCGGTGAGCTGTCGAAGTTCAGTGAGCCCGTCTTGACATGTATGGCCCAGGTGCTGATGAAGAAGTGCAATCCACCGCAAGAGAAGTTCCCCATGCTCGGCAAGAACCCCAAGCCCGCGCCGTGGTGGCCGACCGGGAACGAGCCGTGGTGGGCCGAGCTCGGAGAGGGCGCCGCGCCGCCGTCGTACAAGAGGGCGCACCACCTGTCGGCGGCGGATAAGGTGGTTGCCATTGTCGCCATGATCAAGAACATCGCGCCGGACTTCGCGCGCCTGACGCTGGCGATGCAGATGGCGAAGAGCGTCACCAACATAATAACCGCAGCCGAGGCGGACATCTGGGACACGGCCATCGTGCATGAGCGCGAAAGGTACATGCAGGCGCACGCCGGCGGCCCAGACCCGACGGTAACCGTGCCGCTATTGAGATCTGAGAAGCCGGCGCTGAAGAAGAAGATTCCAGATGGACAGGCGGATGCCAACCCTGTTGAAAAGAAGAAGAGGAAGATGAAGATGAAGCCTTCACTTATTATTACAGGCAAGGAGGGAGGATATGTACTAAAATGGCCGCCCATGAGCAAAAACAGTGCTGCCGCTGAAAGTAAGGCCGGTGGCAGCAGCTCGACGGCTGCCGTCGAGGGTATCGGTGCGCCGAGGAGTGAGCGCAAAGCCGGCGATGACATGTACGGCACGATGAACAATTCTGCTGAAGACCCGCCTTGCCCCATACCGTTCCCTCTGTGTAGAGGTGACGAGGTTCTGGTGATGCATGACGATAGAGGCAGCGCAACAATCGAAGGACACAGTGATATGGCGCAACCTAACAAAGGTATGAGTTGATGTTCTTTACAGGATCTGCAACTGTACATCCAAGTTTAATTTTATAACACCTACATATTTGATGTGCTACCGATCTCATAAAAATTTGCATTGCAATCTCTGGCAACAGGATATTCAGCATTGTTCTATGAGTATGAGCTGACACCAGGTAAAAATTGTCGACAACATTCATGAAAATTTAGTAAAAAGTTTTATTCTATTTTATTTTGAAAGTATTGCTCAAATTAGTGGTGCAATGCTCCTATATCTGGAAATTCAGTAACGTGCATAGACGAAGAAGCTGGCAGAAGGAACCAAGCCACAGCGGTGTAATGCAACCTAATACTGATGCAAATATTGCCAATAAAATAATGCAGATTTTGTATAGAAGCTCTTTTACCTTTTCATTTGCATTGTTGTTCACCTGATTGTTAACACAGCAATGCTCGCAGATGGATATAAACCATTGACGCGTAACGAGCAAAAGGATGGTGGCACAGGTATGAACTCTGGCAAAATTACCGAAATTTGGTAAAATGTTTTTCTTTCAAGTATAGCGCAAATTAACACTGCAATGCTCCTACAGCGGGATCTTCAGCAAATTACAATGACCAGGAAACTAATAGTACTAGCAGGAATCATGGCACTAGTCTTGTAATGCAAACTAATACAGGTATCAATATTGCTGGTAGCAGTCAGAACTCAGAACCAAGGCCCTACTGGTCTATTTCATCCTGCAGGTGTATATGGAAATTGTTGATAAACCCATCGAAACATTATGGAATTTATTTTGTGTTTTCATTGAATTGCTCACCTAACTTTTGTCTTGAAATTGTGAATTCCTCTCCTAATTAACACTGCAATATTTCAGAAACAGAAAACCCGCAAAATGGCAGCTACGACCTAGCCGGTGCTTGCTGCAGCTACACGACGCCACAGCATACAGGTACAATTTTGCTGATAAAATGATGCAAATGTGTTTGAGAAGTTTCTATTTCGCTTTTCAAAACTATACCTAATTAATTCACTACGATATATGCTCCTAAAACTGGTTACTCAGAAAGGCATAATGACCGTGAAGCAGGTGGGAACAGCTGGAACCCTACGATTACAGTGAAGCATAATACAGGTATGAAAAATCATGAAAATGTTACAGAAATATGTTTATTTGCTCAATGAGTTGCCCACCTAATAAACACTGCAATACTCTAGCTAGCAATTAAACATTCTCTGATGTGCAATGACCATGCCAGGGAAATTTTTATCAACTGAAAACTGGTTTTATCGGTGACCCCTGGCAAAATTTCAAACCATCTCTAAAAATTTTGTTTTGCATGAATTTTTCAAATTTAGAAGAAATATTTGCTGAAATTTGTTTCAAAATTTTCAGACGATATTTTCAATCGAAAATCAGCCAACATTTTTAAACTCAAATTTTGATTTGAAAATTTTGGCTCAAAATCCTCCGAAATTTTCCGAAATCCTCCAAAAAATTTCAATTTTTGGTCATACCGACCCAACCGGCCTCTCCCGATTAAAATTTACAACCGGTTTTTTAAACCTTAAACTATGCAACAGAATACAGGTGCAAAGTTGTTGATAAAATCGTGCAAATATACAAACATGTTTTATTTTGTTCTCATAACTAGAGCTCGAATTAACATTGCAATGCTCCTAAACTTTATATTCAGCAAGGAATGACCACCACAATTCTGGCGGGATCAGTTCGAACCTAGACCCAAGTGGTGTAGTGCTGCCTAATACAGGTACGAAAATTGTTGATAAAATTGATCAAATGTTATACAAGAAGTGTTTTTACTTTGTTTTAAGATGTTTCCCAATAAAGATGGCAATACTCTAGAAAATTAATATTCAATGATGGTCAATGTCAATACAGCTGAAGATATCGGAACCATCTTGAGATATGATGGTGCCATTCCAGAGAATGCAGGTACATTTTTGTTGATTAAATCATTAAGGATGTGCTTCAGCGATATCCTTTTTCCTTTCGAAACTATATTAACACTGCATTTCTCCTTCAATTGGATATTCAGCATTGCATAATGACAACAGAAGTAGTGGGAATAACTTGAACCATGACCACAGTGGTGTATTGCAACCTAATACAGGTATGTATGTTGTTAACAAAATCCTGCAAATGTTATAGGTCTCTTACTCTCTGTACATTTTTAGTGCGATGTTCACCTAGTCAACTGCAATACACTAGCAATCTAATATTCACTAATGGGCACAAAAAATGCGGTAATTAAAAATCTTTTCTTTTGTTTTAACACATACAATTCTCCAGCTGCTATATCTCCAACAACATACAATGACCCTGACACTGCAATGATCCCATCAGATGGGTATCCAGAGATACCCCAGGACCCTGACCGTGGATGTGACAGTATCTTCATGGTTTCTAACAATAATACTATGCAAGAGAGTGCATTAACTCATTACGGAGGTATGGTAATTGCTGATCAAATTGCTTTTATTTGCACATATTAGACCACTTCAATAACAATGAAATGCTCCAACAACTGTATATTCAGTCACGCTGGGTGACCATGGAATTGGTGGTGACAACATTAACAATGAAACTGCACTGAACACAGGTATATATGATGCTTAGAAAACAAATTAAATTTCTCAGAAAACAAATTAAATTTCTCATTTTGATGTATACGTAACTCACCTACTTAACACTGCTATATATAGTTCCTTCTGCAGAACCTTACAGTTGGCATGGAGATATACTGATGGGTGGTGACGATAACAGCCCATCGGCCCTCGACAAATGGTTTGAAAACGAATATCTTAATGAACAGATGGATATCCAAGATTTTCTTGATCAACCTGATGCGAACAGAGATAACACAAGGTAGCTAGCCAAGTTGATCAAGCAGCAAATCATATGTTGGCAAAAAGAATGTGTGACTCTGCATGGTTTTAGAGTTAGACAAAATATCAACAAGTATAGCATTGGCTTTAGTAGTTCTCACCATTTCCTTTTGAAATACATTGTTAGTTTCCTGAGTTCAAATTAAAACCATTCCATTTACTTTATGGTTCCAACTTTGCATGTATGTATACTATATTCTACCTTTCGAAGCTAATAATTGTACTCAGCTTTATGTGACTATCTATGTCTTTGTTTAATTAAGTTCCTTTAATTATATTATATCACTTGAGTTTGTCATTTACATTGTTTTTAAGCTGAACATTTTCTGGTACATGCAGAAACATTATCATTGTGATTGTGTGGTGCATGTGATCACATATATGTTAGGGGGACATATATAGTTGCAATACTGCAAATCATTTTGGCTTGAGCACCAAATCAATATTCAAAATCCAAAACAAAAATGTGAAGACAGATCTTAGTTTAGCATGCCTTCAGTTAGCATTGTAGATCTTTAGATTTTTTTTGACAGAATCCAGCAGAGGTAATCGCTTTTTACGTTCAAAGAGATAACTAGGGCACATGATTAAAGATGTATATATATAATAAAGAGCTATACGGGGTCATTTCAATAATATAACAAACAGCCTATATGAGTTGCTTGTGGTATCACCCAAAATTTAATATTCACCAAAACGACCGGCTGCAAAATTAGTTTTATTACAGGGAAATCTGTCAAAAAAAATTAGACATGAAATCAGCCAAATTAATTAAAACGACAACTGCTTGGTTAGTCAATGCATCTTATAGAAAGTAGTTTTAGTAGGACAGGAGGCTGCGAGTAACCTAGCCTCCTTGGTGTGGCTAGGTATTACAGTACAGATGTACCACTACCCCTAAACCACTTGCTGTTTACCGAAGTTTACAACAAGATTATCACACTACAATTAGCATCACAACATTACAATCAAAGCAATGATCAGCTACAAATGCCCTTATATATGCCTCCCCTACACGCCTCCCCAAACATTTCAAACCGATCCGCCTGCTAGCTCCCCAAAGCGCCAATCGAAGCGCTAGCCGCCTCCCCCGAGCTCTTCTACCTCCAGTTGTGATGGCACGGTTCACTGCACAAGGCACTCTTGTCGTAAGAGTGTCTTATGTAGTGTTACCGTCGTGCGGTGACGCTGCCGTCTCCTCTCTCCTTCATCGGTGCCAATACTTTCATCCCCTCATCCGATCCCCTCCCTCTCTTCCTTGATGCTTGGATATGATATTACAAAATTGTTGGATGGCTAGGGTTTCGACTATGTAAATCTTGATGCTCATGGGTGCGTATGAAAATTATTTGTTGATGTCTTATTTCTTGTGATTATCTGATCTTGTTCTTATAAATAAGCCTATTTTTGTTCATTTGTATTCTCTAATTTTGCTATTTTATAGTGCAATTAGCAAAAACAACGCAATCATAGAATGTTTATGAACTGAAGGAATCCTATTTTTGAGATCAAGAGAAACTTATCACAGACAGTTCTTAACTAAACCATTTGTGATAATTGGCTATCACAAACGGTTCATAGTAAGAACCGTCTGTAATAATAGTTATCATAAACGGTTCTATTAGAAACAATCTATGATAATAGTTATCACAGTTAGTTCAAAAACCGTCTGTAATGCACTTAGGGTATTACTGACTCATAAGCTTAGACAGTTTAGGAAACCGTCTACGGTGACGTTTCCGAACTATCTGTGTGAGCTTTTTTTTGTAGTAGTGTGTGTTACTAGTGATAGGTAGAACTGTCTGTAATACATAATTATCATAGATGGTTTCTTGTTAAGAACCGTTTGTGTATTATCGTAGGTGTCTCAGATTAAAAATCATCTGTGATAATTACAGATGTCACAAATAGTTTTTAATCCAAGCCGTCTGTGCTAATTCACAAACACTTCCTACCACAAACTATCTGTGATAATGCGATGTCACAGAAGGTTATATATATATATATATATATATATATATATATATATATATATATATATATATATATATATATATATATATATATATATATATATATATATATATATATATATATATATATATATATATATATATATATATATATATATATAGGAAAATTACATAAGGCACCATGGTGCCTAGGCACCAACATCCGATACACGTGTATGATTGATAATTTTTTTGAGTTTGGGTATGAAACTGTTTTATACCCTTGATATATTTATGGTAAGTAAGTTTTGAACTCAGTTCAAATTAGTTTGAACTACTTTTGAGTTCAATGCAACTACAGTGAGTATATACCATAAAAATAGTTCAAACTAATTAAACTGAAGTTGAATTAAATTTTTTTCGGAGTTTGACATCTCAAATATACTTTTTTATGGGTATATGAAGATACCCACATCAAACGTTGCGAATCTCGAAGCAAATCAACGGGTATTGATATTGGTGCCTAGGCACCATGGTGCATGAAACACTCGTCCTATATATATATATATATATATATATATATATATATATATATATATATATATACACACACACACACAGGGGCGAAAACCTAACTTACTATACTCCTGTACACACTTAGGTTTTCCAACACATCTGCGTGTCTTCTCAACTCCCGCCTTCTCCATCTTTGGTGCGCCACGTCCTTCTCAGCTCCCCGTTACCATTGCCTCCTCCTTGGCTCCCTGTCGAGCGGTAATATGTGTAGCTCGTTGTATGCATTTAGGATCTACAACCGACTCTAATACATTTGGCATCCTTCTTTATTCCTATTGCAGTTTCTCACTTGAGAATATTGCCGTAATTTGAAAGAGTTGATTGGGAATAATATTACGAAGCAAAGAAAGTCAAGTTTCACTTTTGCTAATCGGCCAAGCTCAAGGTATGCATCATGTACATATCCACGTTGATGTCTAATGCATTTCCATACTTATGAAGTGCCAAGATATATATGAATGGTTGATATATGCATGAGTGTGATGCTGTATTTTTATAGGTGATTCAATTTAATAAACTGTCATGTGATAATTTATTTGGGATTCCTTTGCTAATAAAAGGCAAGTAAAAAAGGAATATTTGACATGCATAGAGAATACAACTTGAAAAATAAAATGCTACATGAATGTTACTAATGTTCATAAACTAGAATCATGGGATTGGCCCAAATATTAGTATGAATAGGGTTTTCTTTATGTCAAACATGTCTTGAAGTTATTGACATTTCTAATATCCACGTGAATATAATCTTAGATGATTATCACTCTATGATCAAAGTTCTATAAAAATGATTGATTGATCAATTCTAGGTATAGAAGCATACTAGTGTGATTCAATTTGCTATGCTCATATTGTAGTATTAGTATCATGTTTCAGTTCACGTAAATAGAGTTCAATCGACACCTGAGATGGTATCAACATAGTCTTTGCCGAATGCGTCTGATGACCAGACCAAAGAAGCAACTAAATAAGAGGGCCTGGGTATATCGAAAATGCCTGAGAGCCAAATGACCATCATAGAGGTCCTTCGAGATTGGAGAACGACTTCTCTTTTTACACTGAGGTAGTAAATTACACAACATAAAGTCACAACTTATAACTTACTTGTTCTTGATTTAGATAAATGATGCCCATATATTTCATGGTAATACTAACAAAGTCTGGGGCATACTGGATAGTCACAAGAAGGTGGCGAGTATGCCTAAGACAGCAACCAAGCCCAATACACAGCATAATAAGGAGAAATAGTTAATTGCCATGACCTACTTCATAGAATCTGACACACTGGAGTGTGTGTGATTTGCTTCATGCCCTTTGAAACCCAAGTGTACAGTGTTTTAATGTTCCTCTTGTAGTTGTTGAGAAATATGAATATGAGCAGCCTAACTACTTTCCAGAAGAAATTATGGATAATTGGTTCTCATTTTCTCATCTTAACATATATTATTGCTACAAACTTAATTGGAAGGGTGTTTTAAAACAACTACTACTCCGACTAACATAGTATTAGCTGTCAAGTGTGATATGGGATCTGACTTTGTGTGTACAAGACTATGTTAGTGATACCATAAAATATATGGGCGTCATTTATCTAAATCAAGAACAAGTTGTGAGTTGTGGCTCTATGTTGTCAAGTTTACGACTTTACTCCTCCTAGCGACAGGGCATGACAATCAACTCAAGTACATTCGATCTTAATGAACTCTTTGACATTGAGGATAGTTCTCCACCTTCTTGATGATGGAGTCATTGACCCAAAGGGAGAGTTTAACTCTAGCGACAACAATTAATAGATGTTAAAACATTTGATTCAATTGTAACTCATTCAGTTGTAATTCATTTATGAGATTTGCATAATAATTGTTGTGTGCTATAAGATTTGCAATTATCGATGATCTGCTTACTTATTTTTAGATAGCATGGTTAGCATTTCCTAAGGCTAGCCGAAAAATAGAGAATTTTTTTTACCTATACAAAGAATCAGCATAGATGGTTTTTGTATTAATTCTCTATGATAAGTCACAACACAGATGGTTATTTTATGAAATCTTCTATGATATTTGGCATATCACAAATGATTCTTTTTAAAACCGTCTATGTTGTGACATATCACTGATAGTTCTTTTGAAAAACCATTTGTGTTTTGACTTATCATAGACGGTTTGCTAGCCATTTGTGATAATCACCTATTATCACAAACAAAATAAATCAAACAGTTCACAAACTGTCTCTGATAAGGGTTATGAACCAACTGTAATGACCCTATGTGTGGTAGTGACACAATGTTCGCAAGATCGTGGACACCACACATATTATAGTACATCCAAAGTCACAAGCCTGCACATCAAATTCGAACACTTAAGTCTCAAAAGCAACTAAATGAGCTAGTTCACCCTGTGAAGCTGTGTGACACCATAAATAGTCCACGAGCGCATTGACATAATGCTTCTTCGTGTTGCGCATGAGCACCTTCCATTCCTTCTCCACCATCACTATAGGGATACAGGTAGACTACATTAGTATAAGTTAGAATTTCTATCGCATATACCAGGAAGCCATGCCAATAAGAGATCATAATTATTACCGCTAGACATGCAGTGCAGTGGAAGAAGAGTTGAAGCAGCTCGATTCAATGCAGCATGCTGTCGGAACCCAGAGCAACGACTCCAGGATCCTCTGTGTAAATCGCACTAGTCCAGGATCAGCTAGTGCACACAGTGAACAACAAAGATAAATATCAACCATAATGACATTTATTAACTAAATATGGGCATGATTGCCAGATTTTACATCAACGGCACATAAGCCAAATTAAATAATAAGCAGCGGAAAAAAAACCGAAGCGGAAGAAGCCCACTGAGCCTGCCCACAGGCAAACGACAGTAAGACGCGGCTTACTCGTCCAAGTCTTCACCATAGTTGAAGTCGTCTTCCTCTGTGTGGAGATACCAAGGTGAGTACAAACTTGTACTCCGCAAGTCACACGGAGAAATGCAATATAAAGATAAAGGCATCAATGGAAGGCTTATAGGGTTAGTTTGCATAAAACAGCATTTAATGAAATACAGTAAATAGATTGCAATTGCTGAATTTAATACAGTAAGTAAAACAATACTTGTATTTGAAAATAATACCGTCAGTGCAGGCTCCGACCAAACACCAACCTATCCACGGGCATCCCACCCGGACCATCTTTTCCAAAAGTTCACGTATGAATTCCATCCATCCACACGCTTTCACTGCGCAACTCTGATGGATTCCATCCATCCACCAGGTTTCAATCTCTCACGGATTCCATCCATCCGCAAGATTTTCATCTCTCGTGGATTCCATCCATCCACAAGGTTTTCGAAAATATTTTTGAAAAACAAAGTCTAATCCATGAAAAACTTTTACTCAGCATGCCCATGACCGGGGGCACGGCTATCCAGGATAGATTATACACTCTGTAGAGGTTGTACAGCTTTACCCACAAGACATGATCATCCCGTTTTGCCACGCAAGTTACACACTTCCTTTGGTGTGCGGCGAGGAGATCACGACAAGGCCTTTACAATGCAAAGCCTTCAACCTGGACAAGCCAACACTAAGGTTTCACCCCAGTAAGTAATCCACTAGACCGGGACCCCCTTTTGAGCCGAGTGAGACTTCTCATGGCCTACGCCACGCTCACTTTCATCCTACGACATGACCCAGGTTGGGACCCGCAAATTATTCAGCCAGGGCTGTCCCATACCAGCCTTGTGGTAGTACGCTAGGGCTTTGCAACAGTAGCTCACAGACCGGTCCTTAATCTGACTTAGGCTCAACCACATACCCCCTGTGCCTGACAATCAACACTGTGTCTCCGAACAACAGTGCATGCCTGCACCCACCACCTAACCATTAGCCCAAGTCTAAACCAGATTTTATATTTTATTTTGAAAATGTTTCATAATCCTTCTTGACTCACCGAAGTCAAGAATACAGTTCAAAAGCTTATCATTTTATGTGAAAAGGTACCCCAAAACAAGATTATTTCTAAGCAAGTCTAAGCATTTAAGATAAAGTCTTCCAAGCCAATACTAATGTACCAACTAGGGTTTGATCTAGGGTGACAAGGTATAAGGAATTCAATAACAATGGAGGAATTAACAAGTAGGCATTAACTATATTTAAAACTGAATTGAAATACGCTGAATAAAAATATGCATGCAATATAATTTAAATCAACATAATTTTATTTTGAAAACTGGGATCAACATGATCAAGGAGTGTGACTTGCCTTGCTCTTCAACTTGGCTTGAATCTTCGTCGAAGAAATTTCCTGAATCGTCGAAGTCTACACGTGAAAATAACCCACAAAATTCAAATAAATTCAAATTAAATTCAAATTGAACTAAAATATTTGAATTGAGGCTAGAAATGGATAGAGGGGAATTTTGATGAATTTAGAAATTGGAATGGGCTAAAACGGAGTTAGGATGAAGGAGAACGAGCTCCGGGAAATTTAAAAAGAGAGAAAATGGAAAATCAGGATTATTGCGTCAGCAGGGCAAATCTGAATTATTGCGTCAGCAGGGATTTTAATTCTGGCTGGAATATTTTTCAATTGAAAAATCGGATTAATGCGTCATGCTGGCGTCAGCACTGGGTGGCCGACACTGACATGCGGGCCCTGGTCCATGGACCGAGCCCACGGACCACCAGGGGCGCTGAGGTGGCATGGGAGGGGCGGGTATGCGTGTGGTGCTGACGGGGCAGGAGGGAGCCCGAGGTGGCCCACGAGTGGCGCCGTGTCACCGTCCACGCTGGCACGGGCGAGCCGACGTGGCAGGGTGGCCGGAGTGGCGCACGGGGGTGGCGGCGACGGCGGCGCTCCGGCGGGCTGTGGCCGGCGGCGAGCGGCGCAAGAGGGAGAGGGGACCGAGGGGAGTGCGGCGGTGGGGCGGGCTTTACCGTGGGCGGCCAGAGTTGAGCCGGCGGCGAGGAGAGGCGGCGGCGGTGTTCGGGTGGCGACGGGGAGGGGACTCCGGTGGCGGGGAGGCGCGGCCGAGGGGCGCAGGGTCTTCGCACGGGCGCGGCGAAGCTCGGGAGGCGGTGGCGGGGCGTGAGGAGGACCGGAGTGGCCGGGATTCCTCACCGGAGGAAGGGGCGGCGGCGGCGGCAAATGCGCACGGCGAGGGGACGCTGCGGAGCTCGGGAGAGGCGCAGGAGAGAGGAGAGAGATGGGGCGAGAGGTGACGGAGCCGAGGGTGGCTTTTATAGGGGTCGGGGAGGGGAGGTCCGGCGGGAATCGCTCGCCGTTGATTGCGGGCGGCGGCGATTGCGGAGGGGGAAGGAAAGGAAAGGGCGGCCGTAGAAGGAAGGAAATCGGGGGAGGAAGAAGAAGGAAAAGGCGCGGGTCGCATGGGCGGCGGAAAAGGAAAGAAACCCTGCGGGGCGAGGGGCGGCGGAGATGGTGGCGGGGAAGGCGCGGCCGCGCGGGAGAAGGAAGAAGGGGCCGCGTGGGGAGAGACGCGCCTGACAGGCGGGGCCCGCAGAGCAGAGAGAGAGAGAGGAGGGAAGGGGTGCGGCTGCCGGGTGGGGCCGGGGCGCAGAGAGAGGAGGGAGCGGGAGGCGCGTGCGGGTACGATTGCGCCATGCGGGGGAAGAGGGGGAATCGGGCGACCGAGGGCACGGGATGGGTGGACGGCAGATCCGACGGGCGCGAGTGAAGACGGGGGATCTGGGCCGTTGGCTTGCGGGTGGTGGAGATGGGCTGGCGCGCGGGGGGAGGTTGCGTGGCCGAGATCGGGCCCGCCCACGCGTCAAATGGAGGAGGGGGCTAGGCGGGATGGCGGTGGCGATGTCGGCGGCAATCTGGCCGTCCACGTGGCGGCCAGAGGGGGATGGGGAGAGGGATTATTTTTTTGATTTATGATTTAGGATTTTCAGAAAAGCCCAGAAAATTCATTAAGCCTCAGAAAAATATGAAATAAACTCCACAAATTCCAGAAAAATTCAGAGAATCTCCTGGAGACATTTTGGACTTAATAACAATATTTTCAACTAATGTTGGCATTTAATTTTCATACTTTAAAATACCTTTTAATTTCAAAAATACATTTTTGAACTCCAGAAAATCTAGGAAACCAAATAAAAGCCAAATAACTCCAAATATTTAATTTGACATAGAATTTTTATAAAAAAAATCAAAATATCATATTATTAATAATAAGTTTAGGATTTTCTGAAAATGCTTTTCAAATCCAGCTTTTTCAAAAACAAAAATTTAGGACAAATCCAAATTTAAACTTTAGGCAGCCAAAACACTTATTTTTATTTTAAATTATTTTTACTATTATTATTATTTTATAAAATCCTGGGCTGTTACACATGCGTTGGTGTAGTTGAAATAGTCAATAGTCCAACGTCCTTGAAAGGTGATCCTCGGAAGCCAAACATCCCGATCAGCACCGCAGTCATAGCAGTGTCTTTAGTGAAGTCCACACATCTAGGGAGGAATGCCATGCACTAGTGTGCTAGTACCACCGTGCACGACATAGCCTTTATGGGGTGGTAGCTAGGGTTTCGATGGGTGCGAATTGGGATACCTTCCTCAGTCACATGTCTCTCTTAATATAGCCCATCGGTGGAATCCTATGTTAGGGACCCAACAAGATGTGAAGCCCACTTGATCCATTAGTAATAGATCTAATTCAAATTAACATGTTCCATCCCATTAAGTGTATGACCCTGTAGATTCATGTATATTCGATCATGGCTCGAAAACTTCTTTCCAGTCCACAAGTCGGTAGCGGTCCCTAACAGGATATAGCAACTCCTAAATATGTATAAAGATCATATCGAACAAACCTACATAGTATTCATGCATCGATCCCTTTGCCTCACAATACCAGATCGAACACTAGGTGAGAAGTGTGCCATCCTATGATTGATTGATTCTTCGCTTGTTCTTATAGTGGATTATTTAGCTGCAGTTGACTCAACCACATACGATATGGCCATGAACTTTTTTAATTCAACTATATGAGGGGCCAGAGATATCTCTCTTATTATATAGAAGGGGCAAATTCCATCTTCATCACTCACATTCCTCCCTATATTTATGGCCACCCAATTATGCAGTACTATTTGGCAACCCTTAATTAAACTATTACACATGTTGAAAACTATAATGATCTCTAGCCTAAGGATTCCACATATAGTATGTATGAGACCAACTTATGACACTTAAGAATATAACAATTCCCACAGTATCTCATAGTGGATCAATCCAGCACCATATTCTCTAGTATGTGTTCATATTATTGATTTGATATCCTTATATCCATAATCCGTGAAACATGATCATCAATCAATAGATGTGCTAATTTATAAATCTTAATTGTCCTACATAATGATATAAACCTTAATTTAGAATAACATAAAAAATATGAATAAACAGTTCTACGGACAAGTCACATATTTGCTGATCAATACGAAAGATGTTTATTCAAGGGATAAAATAACATATCATTTAAAAGATCATAAATGTAGAAGTGATATAATCATCTCAATGACTGCCTCTAGGGCATATCACTAACAATCTTTCACTTACACAAGAGTCAATCATGCAAATATCTAATATACATAGCTCTTGTGTGCGCCTCATACTTTTATTGTGGGGGGAGGGTTTATTAGTAGATTAGCAATAATTGAATCGATGTGCACTTTGCATATCTTCACATCAACAGTATCAACAATCTCATAAATAAGGTAAAAACACCAAATCACATGCTTAGATTTTTGATGTGATTTAGACTCCTTGGCTTGTGCAATCACTCCAATATTGTCACAATAGAGATCCATTAGACTAAAAGCACTATAAACCACACCCAAATTAGAGATGAACTTCCTTATTCAAATAAACCTCCTTTGCAACTTCAGAAGCTACAATATACTCAGCCTCCATTTTAGAAGCAACAATCATTTCTTGTTTGGAACTTTTTTTAGCTCACTGCTCCTCCATTAAGTCAAAACATAAATTTAGACTACGATAAAAAAATCAATTTTGTCGGTTTGGAAGCTAGCATCAGCGTAACCATTTACAACTAGCTCTTCCCCACCTCCATAAATATGGAACACATACTTAGTCCTTCTTAGTTATTTCAAGATGTTCTTTATAGCTATCAAGTGACCTTTACCTAGATCTAATTAATATCTACTCATAATACCTTAAGCATACGACACATTTGGGTATGTACAAAGCATGATGTGCTGGTGGCGGTCTTTTTTGTGTGAAGGTAGTGCGTGGGTTGTTGTGGAGGTGCTGGCGAAAGCCTTGCCGGTGTTCATACCGGTCTCGACAACTATGACGCCTTTGGACGCCATTTTCCTTCCTGGAGGGTTGTCTTGGCACTCCATAGCCCTCATGTATTCTGATCTCTAGGTGAAAGCCTTGTCTCGGTGAAGCGGGCGGCGTCGGCGACCTTCGTCGCCTCTTTGGAGACGTTGCCTCAGAGGTTCATCTTCACGCAAAGTAGACCGGAGTTTTGAGTGGCTAAGTTGGAGGAGGTTAGGGGCTTGGTTGGAAGCAAGGACGGAGAAGAAGTTCTGAAGCTTAGTCTTTATAGCTTTTTCATAGTCCTTTAGCTCTCTTTCTTATTGTTGTTGTGTGATCCTCAATGTTGAGGCTTTGAGCCTAAGAGCTCGTGTAATTTGTGGCTGTATATATCCCAAGTGGATATAGAGGCCGGATTTTATATCCTTTATCTAAAATGTACAAAGCATGACATATATGATAGATCCAATACTAGAAGCATATGAAAACTTACTCATTCAATCCTACCGATTAGATATCGAAGGACACTGACTCTTGCTGAGACTAATGCCATGTGACATGCAGAAGAAACCCTTCTTAGAATATTTTATGTTGAACTGCTTCAACACCTAGTCAATGTACGTACCTTGGATTAAATATGTACTTTGACTTAATCCAATTTGCCTTTTAGATCTATCCCTATAGATCCTTATGCCCAAAATATATGTTGCATCTCTTAAGTCTTTCATAGAGAAACTATTTCTTAATGAAGGCTTAATAAATTCAAGCATAGGAATATTATTACTGATCAATAATATATCATCCACATATAGGATAAAAAAAACAAGTGTGTTCCCATTAACACTTTTGTAAACACAAGGTTCTTTTTCATTCTTGATGAAGATAAACCCTTTGACTATTTTATCGTAATGAATATTCCAACTCTAAGATGTTTGCTTCAATGCATAGATAGTTTTCTAAAGCTTGCATATCTTCCTAACATTTGGTGGATATACAACACCTTTAGGTTGTATCATGTACATATCCTCACTTAAGTTTCCATTTAGGAAAGTCGTTTTGACATCCATCTGCTATATCTTATAATCAAAATAGGCAGTAATAACTAGAATGATCCGGATATGGTTGAGCACGGCAACGGGCGAGAAGGTCTCATCATAGTCGATACCTTGAATTTGTTTGAATCCCTTTGTCACCAATTGTGCTTTATGAATGTGAACATTTCCATCCAAACCTTTGCCACCAATCGTGCTTTATGAACGTAAACATTTTCATCCATATCTATCTTTTTCTTAAAAACTCACTTACACTCAATGGTTCTAACACCATCAGGTGGATTAACCAAGTTTTAGATTTTATTGTCATATATGGATTCTTTCTCAGATCTCATGACTGCAAGCCATTTCTCAAAGTTCGGACCCATCATTGCTTGCTCATAAGTTTTAGACTCATTATTGTCTAACAATAAAATATCATGCTGATACCTTATTTGCAATTGAAGTGACCTTTTAGACCTATATAGGGCTGGTGCCTCTTCACAGGTTCTACAATATCTTGTACATCCTATGGAGGCTTAGTAGAAGCTGAACCATTTGTTCTCAAATTTCTTTGAGTCACACCATGTTCTTACAAACTCCTTTTAAAAGAAACTATTTCTCCAAAAAGACACCATTTTGGACAACAAACACTTTATTCTCATCCTTTTTATAAAAGTAATATTCTTTAGTTTCCTTATAATACCCCCACAAAGAAGCATTTATCTAATTTGGGTGTGAGTTTGTCAGACGTCAAACATTTTACATATCCTCACATCCTCATATTTTTAGAAAAGACAGCCTAGAACGCTTCCCAATCCATATCTCATATGGGGTCTTCTCTCCGGTTTTTGATGGAACCCTATTTAATGTAAACACAGCTACTTCTAGAACATATCCCTAGAAAGACAATGGCAGATAAAATTGACTCATCATAGACCGAACCATGTCAAATAAAGTCTGGTTCTATCATTCAGGCACCCTATTCTATTGAGACATTTATAATATCCTAACTTAACAACAACCCAGAATATAACCCAAACTACAACAACTACCAATTTAAGCCATTAATTACACATTACAGCAGGTAGGTTTCAAATATAATTCCTCAACTTAACCATGAACATATAAATTTTAGCAATACAAAAACTATTGATTGACATTAACATAAACCAATTGGCAATAAGCTTAATCAATAATAAATCTAACCAAAGGGAATTAACAATGGCATCAATATAAATGCATTAAGTGCTAAATAGTCACTAATCACCTAAGAAATTAATGGATTATAAGATTTAATTCAAGCAATGAACAAGTGGTCACAAAGTGAGGGGAAGAACTATAAATGTAATAACAATATGTGCTATTTCCCACCCATGCATGTCATCATCAATGAGCACCTAAAAATAATAAAAAAGTATGGGTGAGTCCACGACTTAGCAATTACACAATAGAATAATAAACGAGACAACAACATAATTAATGAGCACCTAAAAATAATAAAAAAGTATGGGTGAGTCCCCTTTCTTCCCATTTTCTCTTCCCTTCTTTCCTTTTTCTCTCTTCCCTTTCTTTTATTTTCCCCACCAACAACGTTGTTATTCTCTCTCCCCTTCTCCTTCTCTCTTCCTCCCCTTCTTCTCCCATTTCCTTCCTACCTATTTGTTGTTTCTTCTGGCCAAGTCATTCTACTCCAGCCGCCGACAGTCGAACCCCGCCATCGGCCACCTATTCCCGCAGCCAGTCAGCACCATGCTAGCTACCTCCTCTAGTTGTGCCTGCTCCTACTCCGGCTGCTGCCATAGTTCTTGCTAGCCCCTGTGCTCTCCACAGCTCCCATCGGTCTCCGACACTCTCCCATGGCTGCTGCCCACCCTGACTACCGTCCTCGCTACTCGTGAGCTCTTACCATGATGCTACCACCTAGTTGCCCCATCGCTCGGCACCACCGCCATGCCAGGCTGAGCACATCATGATATGCTGGGCCAGGTCATGTCACCCAATGGGCTAGCTTTCTAGGCTTGGCTTAGCCTCCTATTCATGTTGTGTTAGCCCAGCCCACCACATGTGGGCCCATGCCAGGTTGGTCAGGCCTCAGGCTGGCCCAAAAAAGACTGGCATGACTCTCACCACTACAGGAACCCATGCAGCTAGAACAGGGCCTCCCCTAGCCCATGTTGCCTACCACGACGTACCTCACGAGCATGGCATTGCCTGTCACAACATTCCTCTCTGGCATTCCGTCGAACGCCTTGCCTGCATGGGAGAGGAGGCCACATTCTCATTACTTGGACACTAGCGTGGTGCCTACGAGTAGGTTTCCAGTGAACGCAGCTTTTATAGCCTCCGCATGGAGAGACTTGCCGAGGTCAGGCTCAGCATGGGAGGCGGTGGTCTTGAGGAAGATGGGCAGGTTCCAGGTGGTGTGTTCACCAAGGCAGGTCCTTGGCGTACATGAGGCCAGCTTCCCGAGGAGAGGATTGCGAGGCATACTCCTTGATGAGGCAGGCCCACTTGTCAGTGATAGGGGACCCACTTGTTAGGTAGTGTGCATGGAGTTGCGACTGCCTTGCTCGGCTATCCATTGGAGAGTAGGGGACCCGCATTGGACATTTGGCTAAACCACCAAGATCATTTCTTGTTTCATGGACTTTTCTTTTCCGTAAGTGATGTTTCTCCCCTTCACATTCTTTTTGAATTGCTGGAATAATAAGACTTCATGTGTATTGGCTTTGATCCTTACTTAACTTGAAAATAACTCAATTTTAGATTGCTATTCCTTTGATTTACCCTACTAAGCTACTTAAGCATAGGGTCGGCTATCGAGTCAAGTCTAAGTTTAATCAAGTTTTCTTTGAAATTGACTCATTTTGATTTAGCATTATCTTATTTGTAGTTTAGAAGCAATTTTATTATCAAGCTAACGAGTCGATTTGAGTCGGAGCATAATGATAAGCAATTCAACAATCAACATTAAAATACATATGTGCACCTGTTTCAGTGAATCTAATGCACAACAAGTAGCAATTAACATCAACAATCACCATCAAGAAAGGCCATGTTTCGGTGTTTCCTAATGGCTAATGCACATCATTTGGACTACAACAATTCAATATTATCAATCAGAAAATGTTGTTCTACACCTAGGTGCATGTGCACCACCATCATACACCACAAATCTTTCATTATGATTCCCACCCCTAAACAGGCCCTAAATCAGATTTTTACCATTTGCGCTAATAAAAAACACTAGCAACTTGCTACTTCCTCTATCCACAAATATAGGCTATTTTTGACATTTTACAGTCTCTAATGCAAGACTTTGATTATAAATTATTGTCGTCATATACTAGCAAAAATAATAAATAAATAAATATACTATGATAGTATTTTGCAAGATAAATCTAATGTTATTATTTTCATGTAATCAATCTATATAGTTTAATATATATTAATGGTCAAAATTTGAAAAGCTTGACCACACAGAATCAACGACGACCTATATTTGTGGATAGAGGGAGTATTAAAGAATAGAGGGAATCTCACCTCTTTCGAAGTGGTGTCTTGTATGCATGACAAAATGAACAATAATGACAGATTAACTAGTTATTCAGTTGGATGCATGTGTCACACTAAAAGCAACATGTTAGATAATCTACTGATATTTTTCTATAAAAAATCATCTTTTAGAGGTTATTTGGATGATAGATTTTCTAACTAGATCTTGCTGAAACAAATTTCAGGAAAAAATATTTTTTATTTCTAGCAGCCTCTATAGCCACTAGTGACCCTCCACCCTCTCCTAGCATCATTTAGCACTACTGCCACCTACAACAGTGCCACCGCCTTGATCTACAAAGTTTGCCAGTCCTCACAATTGCTGACAACCTCCCTGGCTCCTCTCACTTCCCTCTACCTCCTTATACTAGTTACCTGAACCGGTTCCTCCAACAACTCTTAACGCCTCAAAACCTTAGGCAACGCGGTCGTCTTCCTCGGCTCCAGTGGCCTCACCACCATCTCCGACAATGAAAACCGGCATCGACGCACCGCCCTAGTCTTCACTGGGCTCCTACACTATCTCTCTCTTGGCACAATTGTGCTCGATCGACCTATCGGCCATCACAGTTCGGTGAGGCGATGGCAAGCGCGCCAAGGGTGAGGGCAACCATGCAAGGGATAGGCAGCAAGCACATGGCAATGGGGGAGGCTTTGGCAGGCAAGGGAGGATGCGGGGAGAGAAGTGGTCAAGAGGAAGGAGATCGAGAAAGGGAGCACATCGAGGAAGGGGATGGAGGAATTGGAGCATGTCGTGGAGGCCCCACATGTTGGCATATTTTTCTTTGAGGAGGGAGATAGGGGACGACGTAGCAACATCACCACTAACTTTTTTGAGCAGTAGAGATTCTCCTTTGTCTTGACATTGCATGGATCTCAAAGTGAGCAAAATCCAATCCAACAATAATCATAGATGGTGTAGTTGCTAATAGGTTTAGAAAACAACAATCCAACAATTAACATCTAGCAAGTCAATGGAGTGCATGAGTAGGCAGGCATTTTTTTTTTTTTTTGCAAAATGCCATGCATGGATTCAGAACCTTGGATGGTTGAGAGCAATGAAGTGCATGGGTACACCAAGGTGTCTGCGTGCATAGGATACATTGCCCCTTATATGATACCCCATATACAAAGGAGCCCAACATCTAGACTATCTTTCTAGGGCTATCTCTGCTCCACATAATAATTTCATCATCATGTTCAACGGTTGCTCCAATCAACCATAAATCCACAAATCTATCTCTAATTAGTATATTATAATTTAGAAAACAAGTTTTCATGAAAGTTATAATTATAGTTAAATTCAAATAGGTTTTTAGTTGAATTAAGCTCAACTACAAAATGCATCAAAGAACTCGACTTTCATGAGTAGTTGAGGGCCTCGAGCGTAACGTCGGGTCAACTAAAAGCCTTCTTTCAATCCTCACCTAGCTCCTTGTTCTGGTTGCGGATTCTAATTGATTTTTGGAGCAAGAGATAATATTAATAATTATTTAAAATGGTATAGAGGCTTCGTGTGCTATTTCCTTATCAAAGGACATTGTTTATAATATTTTCTAGATTTTATACTATGCTTCCATTTTTTTATCTTTAGTCTATTTAATTCTGGAGTTTAACAACATCTATGTGGTTTTAATATATTTTTTAATTCTTTAATTAAGATAGTTATTAATGTGATATTATAGGAATTGAAATATCTACTCTACTCTGATTGGGCCAAAACCCACAATTTATTGGACTGAAGACAAATTTTATAATTTTTATTTTCCTTTTGAAATTCCTATGTTTCTTCAGAGTGGGCCCACGTATATGTCCATCTAGAATTCTCTTTATTTTATAATGGTTTCTGGTACTCTCTTTTATGGATTGAATATATCCATTTCGATTTTAGTAGACCGAATCGGCCCAATTCTTCCTCTTTACTGCTCTTCCTTTTTTCTTTTTGCTTTACTTTCTCCCCTCCTCCTCGTTTTTTGGCCCAAGGCCCACTCCACAGTCTGCTGCCTTCCTTGCCTGCATCGCCTCACCGCACACTGCCTTTGGCTCGCGCGTACTCATGTGAGCGTGACCAATGCTGCTGCTACTCCTCTGATCGCCGTAGTCGCAAGAGACGGCCTCGGTGCCGCTGCTGGTCTGGCCTCATCTTCTCAATCTCCTTCTCTTTACTGCCACGTTGCCACCATTTGACCACCTCGCCGGCCATGGCACCGCCATGACGTGAGTCCTTGACACTAGATTGCCTCCTCGCTACTCCCTGGCACCCTCCTTCGCTCTCCCATGGGTGCATCACGCGGGGCTTTAGCCCCGTCCTGTTGCTGGTCACGGCTTCCACGGTAGCACCGTTGTGACCTCCCCGAAGGTTCGAGGGGTCTCCCATGACTACGGTGAGCTCCTTCCTCTCTCGCCCCTTGTACTTCCTCCTTCCCCTATCTTGATGTATCTCCCCTGGTTCTAGGGTTTGGGTCAATGCGCCATTGTCACGCCGCTCTGACCATCCGTGGCAGTTCTTATGCTTCCAGCATCGTTGCTTGCTGACCTGGCAGTCAGTGTGGATGTAGGGTTAAAACTTTTGGATGGCAAAAACTTTCGGACCCTGGTGAAAGAAACGAATGAACGAAATTTTGTTCATTTGAATTCGGACAAAAAAAAAATCAAATTTTTGATAAAATTTAACTAAAATTTTGATAAAATTTGAACAAATTTCAAATTCGGCCAAATTTTGGCTAAATAAAACTTGTTTCAGAGGGTACCGAAAGGGGCAAAGTTTCGTTCACTTCATGAAATTTCGGATGAAATAATGAACCCTGTGTGGATGCCAGCTGCTGTTGCTCACTGGGTCGCATGGCTGCCAAGCATAGACCATGCCATGCGCGCTCTGAATGACGGCCTGCCATCATTGGCCATGCAGGCTTTGTTGGGATTTTGGATCACTCAAAAAGAAGCAAGGAATAGAGAATAGATAATGAGTGCTAACTCAAAACTTCACACTACATTTATTCATCTCCCAAGATTACATTAGAAACGAGGCATACTCGTCTTTATTTTGACTTACATCAACCGACATCTACTCTACCGACTCAACTACAAAGTTGATTTTATAGCTCAACAAGCTATAGCTATCTCATCTCTAGTAAGGTAATAGCTCATATACAAGGTAAACAAATTTGCTTGTATTTCCTTGCCGTAATTCACTTGAGCTTGAACCAACTCAACTTTTCTAGCTTGTACTAGAACCTTCAAGTTCCAACAGTACACTAATTAAACTTCTCATATAGACTTAGTTTTAGCGTGCAAACATGTCCTTGCCAACATTAGCTTTAAGTCATGTACTTCATTCAGTCATGTGAACACAACTCATTCTTATGCATGGAGGCTGTGCAGTTTTCACACAACATGGAGCACATTCCAGTAGATCCTTTTCAAATATATCAGCAACAACTCTACTCAAGAAAATAAATTTATCTCTAACAAACTCCCCCTTTAATTTATTTTCTTAAAAAAATTTCTCCACAGTAAACTTGACTAAACAAAACCTTTATGAAAATATGTTCTAACTAAAATTTTATCTCTAACCATTTTAGTTGCATATTTTGTTCTATTCTTCTCGTCAAATGAACATGTACTCATTATTTTGTAAATTCTCTTGTCTGCAACTCCTTTTCTTGCTTCCGATTTATTTATCGACTTTCAATCTTTTTTCTTCTCTACCTTTTGGATCTTATTCTTGCTGAATTTTATCGAATCATTCTACTTCATAATTTTTTAACTGTCAATACATTACGTGCCTTGTAAATCTCCGCCATGCTCCTAACATGTCTTGGGGCTAACTTTAGCATATTCAACGCTTGCTAGCACTCAGGCTAGAACTTAATCCTAAATTGGAATTTGAGTTCGACCATGAACTTGATCCCTTCTCTTTTGAAGCATCACATCGCTCTTGTGGCTCAACAGCAATGACTACAATGTGGTTGGCCTGCCGACATAACCATCTTGGTATACTGGAGTTATCAATAATCTCGCTTTGTAAAGCCAACTAAGTTGGATAACTCATGTTCAACGGAAAATTCTTGTTCTTATCCGTATCTGCCTTTGCAATAAGGTGGTCTCCATTTTTTCGGTCAATTATCTTGCAAGAATAATCTTTGAAATAAACTGCGTACCCATGTTCTACCAGTTGCCCAGTACTTAGCAAATTCTGCTTCAAATTAATGTGGTACAAATAGCACATCACGAACAAACTTCTGACGACCTTCCATTTGGACAGTAATACTGCTTTTTCCTTCAGCTTGGGCTAAATAACCATTGCCCATACGTATCTTCACATGATGCGATGAGTCCACATTTTGAAATATACTCCGATTGGAAGACATATGGTTTGTGCAACCACTGTCCACAATCCAGGTATCTTCTTTTTTTTTTCTTGCACAGTATGGCAAGAATAAATATGCTCTTCTGCATCTTCCTTCTCTTCTGAGAAATTTACCCCATTGCCATCTTGGGATTTACAAAATCTTGCAATGTGACCTTGCCTCTTGGATTAATTGCATGTTAACTTCTTCCAACATCTATTTGTAGTGTGGTTAGATTTTTTTTTTGCAAATCACAGCAAAAATTAGAACCAGCCATACATTTTTCTCTTTTATCATGTATCGACTACTCGCGCATATGTTGCCTTTGATCATCGCTTCTTTGTAATTCCCACTATTTCTCAATTTGTAGGATTTGAAGCTCAACTTTGATTGGAAAGTGCTTTCAACCAAACTTCCTTCCCTTTGTAACTCTCTCTCTCTCTCTTCATGTGATTCTAACGAACTCATTAGTTGTTGCACAGTAAGAGTCACTAAGTCTTTTCCTTCCCTTTGTAACTCTCTCTCTTTATGTGATTCTAACGAACTCATTAGTTGTTGCACAGTAAGAGTCACTAAGTCTTTGACTCCTTAATTGCAGCAACAATACACTCAAACTTTTCAGATAAACTTATCAAAATTTTCTCAACAATTTTTGATCGGTAATCTTTTCACCGTAAGTGCGCATCTGATTCATCACCTTGACGACCCTCGAAAAGTAATCCTTTATCTTCTCTAACTCCTTCATTTGCAGATTTTGGAACTGCCTTTGCAAAGTTTATAGCTTTACTGCTAAAACTTTTGTAGAACCTTGAAACTTCTCCTTTAGCTTGTCACTATCTTCCTTTGATTTCTTGGCGCCGATAATCTGTAGAAGCAAACTTTCCGCAACACCTTGTTGAATCAGAAATAAGGTCTTGGTGTCCGTCATTTAGTTCTCCGCTAAAGTTTTCTTCTGCTCTGATATAAAAATATCTTAAGCGGCATACTCTTTATAGCCGTTCTCCATAAATTCCACAGCCCTTGCAAAAGTAGGAGATTGAAGAATAAAATGGACAGAGAGAAGCTTCAAGTAGCAACCATATTCTGCTCTATTGAGCTTTTGAATACACACATGAACATGAAGCTATCAGACTTTGCTTGGGTGTAATACTACTCTACTTCAGATTTCATGGGGAGAGAAGCTTCAAGTAGCAACCATATTCTGCTCTATTGAGCTTTTGAATACACACATGAACGTTAAGCTATCAGACTTTGCTCGGGTGTATTACTACTCTACTTCAGATTACAGGGGGTTACAAGCCTTTTTATAGGGCAAGGAACCGACTT
Source organism: Dendrocalamus latiflorus (assembly GCA_017311315.1). Lineage (NCBI taxonomy): Eukaryota > Viridiplantae > Streptophyta > Magnoliopsida > Poales > Poaceae > Dendrocalamus > Dendrocalamus latiflorus. The sequence continues at coordinate 9,272,381 of CM029671.1, read as the reverse complement.
AACAAGAAAATTTTCGTTTTCGCCAGCTAACAACATCACATGGCCAGCTAATTAGTAAACTAGAACAGTCTACGGCTGGCACCAACACGTTGACTCTTTTTATCTGGATACTACCTTGCCGACTTGCCTCTTGAAGCATCTTTGCCGACATTCAACTCAGAAACATGTTTCAACTAGTCTTTAGCCAAAATATCTCAGCTTCAACCGACATTAGCTTCAGCCAAAATATCTCTACATTCAAGAAAATAAATTAATCTCTAACAGGCTTCACAGGTGAATCCCTGGGTTTGGTTTGTCTCACTAGCCACTACCCTGTTCCCGGCCTCCCATCGGCTTACCCCGTGGTGTCTGGCGCAATGTCGGGGTCACCTCGACGTTGCCCAGCCATGGTGGACAGGCCGCTTCACAGGTTTGTTCAAGGGCTCCCACAATTTCCCTCCTTTCTTACTGTATTCCATGTATTTCTATGTGACTGAAATAAACTAAGTGTTGTCGATTTAGTGATTCTGCGGTGATGATACCGACCATGTCTTCGTGCTCGATAAGCTGGTGCTTGTGCATGTCTTTCTTGCTTCTATCTCTATTATCATCCTTACAGTAAAGTAGTTACAAGAACTACAACATGCTATTCTACCTAATTGTTGATTTGGTTCTAGAATTTAGAGTTACTTCTATTAACAAAATAGTTTCATTTATTTGTGGTGTCTCTGCTGAATCTTGGTGTCTCTAGTTTGTACATGAGTAAAGCCTCCTAAATGCAGTGCAAGTGCTTGAGCCTTACAGTCAAGTTTCTATTCCATTTACTGAGATTTACATATTGTACTCGTCCTTAGATCAGGTACGTAAGTTCCCTAATTCTTCTTCTACTTGAATCTGCTAGCCACTGCTGGTCGGGTGTCCAGTTTGGACAACACGCGGCCTCTTCCAGTGCTAATTCATGGTGATTGTGCATGAAGATGCTTACTACAAATGTGCTGTATTTGACTATGATTTCGAGAAATGGTAGGGCGTGCTGTGCAAGGTTTCTGGATCTGAATGTGATATGTGATAATGACAGCGACTAAACTGCAAAGTAGAAGTTTAGTGCTGGGCTGGTCGGTGTGGGCTGAAACTATTAAGCTTGGTGTTGCTTCCTGGGCCGGTTTGGTTGTTGTGGTGGTAAGCCATATGGGCCGAGAAAGGTTAGTGGGCCTATAAGCTTATAAGCATTCCTATTTTTCTGATTTTCCTAATTTCCTCACCTTTGTTTTAGTAGCCTCCAGATTTTGCGCTTTCCCCCCTACTTCTAACACGCAATTCCGGCTTTGACATCTTTCTAAACTTTTTATGTTACATGGACAAGAATCACAAGATCCCTCACCTAGATGATCACCAAAGAACAGATGCTACTAAATCTGACAGTAACTTTTTGTTCTTTTCCTCTTTCTATCTCGTTTTATTTGAGTTCAGCATTCATTTGAATTTTAAATTTAGTTATAATTTCAGCATTTCTGTTGTACAAATCTCGTCGGCCATGTGGCGCGTATTTTAGTTGGCCAACACCGTGGCCATTAGGTACTGCCAGTAGCATGGTCATCACACGCAGGGCCGGAGCCATGTCGCACCGTTTCTATCGGCCCGAAGCCACGCGTGCCCGCATGCGCCGCGTCGCACTCGGATCTCTCTGTCGCCTCAGCATTGCAGCTGTGTGCGCTAACGCCGCTGCACCGGCGAGCGCCTCTGCACGACCCACCGTTTCAGTCGCACTGGATTGCGCCATCGTCGCCGCTATCCAACAGCGCTATGGTTGGATCCCTAGCCCCAAGATTAACCCGTGCCTCATAGGCTGTGTTGGGCCATGGTGGAAACTGTAGTAACCTTGTTTTTTCCGATCGACTTTGCCACGGAGCTACACTCTAAACTCACGTCGCTCAGTCGACAGGCTAGTCGTGCCACGCTGCTGGCTAAGACCTAAAAACCTAATTTAAGAACCTTCTCATCCTTGGGCATCAATTGCAATTTGCATTGCATCAGGCATTGTGCATGGAACACAAATTCATATGACACTCAAAAGGAACTGCCTATGTGCTTTGTGAACACATAATTTTGTTATTCGAGGCCTAGACACTTGGTTTGGAAAAACAATATTAAGTAGATTGGAAAACAGGTATTCTCTGAATACCTACGGTCACTGGAATTGCGTCGAGGCACAATTTCAGTAGAGAGAGCATTTAATAAATTAGCCAAAATATTTTGATGATGTTAGAAATAAATTCAATACAATAGTTTTCAAAAAAATAATCCAATTGGGCCACCATTGCAAAAAAAAAACCTTGGACCAACATTCTTACAAAGGAGCTATTAAATATTATGAAATTACACATAGACCAAAATTGGTAGGTAAGAATCACCATAGTAAATTTCAGATTTTTAGTAAAATATAATTAGTCATTCAACCTCTACTTGATCATAACTAACACCATTGGAAAAATATACAAACCATCCCATCCATTGTGAAATGACCAAAATACCCAAATGAGAAGTGTCCAATGATGTGTGACTCCACTAAATTCTGAAATTTCTAATGAAAATAAAAATCATTTTCACCAACTTACCTTGGAGAAATTACTATTCATGCCATGAATTAGGAAAAGCCTAAATTGCCCTTTTTGCCAAGTCATGCTTGACGTCTCGGGCCAACATAATTTGCATGAATTTCCAATGCAACCACAATCATTTTTCATTGATGCATCCAATGTACCAAGCCATTTATAAATAGCACCATAGGGCATCAAGCCATTGGTTAGGAACCCTAACTTGGTGAGCTCAACCATCTACTTCTTTCTTTCCCTTGTTTCTTGCTAGCCCTAATGCCATGGCACCAGTGTAGGTTTGGTCAAGGCAAGGGAGGAGCAAGGGAAGGCAAGGATTAATATGGGATGAAGTGTTGGCTTTGAATTCCACTTGGATTTATTGGGCATTGACTAAGGTCACTAGTCCGAGGGCACAAAGAATTTTACACTAATGCTTGGACAACCAAGCTATTCCTAGGTTCACATCCAAGACTTGGGAATCCAGAACTATTAGGTTCTCTAGGAATTCCACTCCCTTAATCTGAATCTTGGTTCTTGGGCTTACGAATTGGGCTTTCATATGACCCCTAGGTGATTGCACTATCAAGGGGTTCTTAAGCAGAAACACATGTATCTAGTGGCTTTTGATGAAATCATGGGAATTAAATGAATGTAATGCTCCAGAGACAAACAGAATGGTAATGGGTGTTGAGTTGAAAAGGAACGTGGCCTCTCCCGAAGGCTGATGTGGGTCTGCTATGTAAGGTGTCTAAGACGCTCCACAACTTCTGCAGGTGTCATTTGTGCTCTGGCTAGGGTGGCTACCAGATTGGTCCTAGGCGGGGGTTTGCTGCTTCTGAGGGCATCCACTGGCATAGTGTTTATTGTTACCATACTGATAATAGGTAACTCCATCGGTTGAGTTGTTGCTTGCCTATTGATGGCCTCCCTATGTGGGGGCACAAAAAACGAGGTTGATAGGACGCGGTCTGTGGTTGGTGCCCTGGACAATGTAGCAGGAATGAATCTGCCCATGGCATAGGATCGTCAGGATCTCTAGGAGCTTCCCTAGTGAACTCCTTGGTGTGTCATCTGACGCTTGTGGTTGTTCTCGGGAGCTCGCGTTTATTCTCTACCACAAGAGCTTTGTCCACTAGGTGCTGGAAGTCGATGAAGTCATGAGAGAATAGTTGCAATGCTACCCATTCACGCAAACCATCTAAGAATATTTCTTGCTTCTCTTCATTGTCTTCTATGTTGGCGGGGGCAAAGTGGGACAGTTGGTTGAACTTGGTGACGTATTCATGCACTGTTATGTTTCCCTGCTTCAACTCATGTAATTCCTTCCCTTTTAGCCTCATGAGTTCAGAAGGTACAAAGAAATTATGGAATGATGTCTTGAATTCATCCCAAGTGATAACATGACCCTCATCTTGGGATGCTTTGAAGTTATCTCATAAATCCTTTGCGGGCCCTTCAAGTTGGTGAGTAGCAAAGAGAATCTTCTCATGGGTCGTACACTTGGCAATGTCCAGTTTCTTCTTAATGGTATAGCACTAGTCATTGGCATCCAATGGCTCCTTAGAACAAGTGAAGGTAGGGGGATTAGTCCTCATGAACCTTCTTAGCTTGGAGGTTCCTTGCGATAATGTTGCATTCTGAGCGAGAATCTCTAGGAGTTTAGTCTAACGGGCCATGACATCAGCCATGGTGGGGTTCTCTGGTGGGGAAGGTGGTGTTGACTAGCTAAGGCAATCTCTTGCCATCCTGCTGAGGGCACGGAAATAGATAACAGAGAACGCTACAAGGGAAGATATCTAGGGGGTTCTAGTAACAAGAAGCACATCGAAAGCCAAAGCACACAAGGAGGGAGGAAACCACATGTTGAAATACCATCAATAAGGTCTTACATGATGGCATTACATAGCGCACTTTGGTGAATATGCAGTTCACAAGATAGACAAAAGGATACGACAACCAATACATGATCTAAGGTTATGTGTTAAAAGATAACAGCTCACTGCCCAAAATCCAAAGGCAAGGAACCGCACGTTGTTGGATTTACACTCCATGGGTAGCAAAACTTGCGTGCAAAGAGCCAAAGAAACCAGTGGTGATGGAGAAGACTGCCAACTTCCTAGGGATGACAACAAAGAAAATCGCTAGGGGATAGAGAAGACCATCAGCTTCAAGCGGATGGTGGTGGAGAAACCATTGATTTCGTAGAAATGGAGAAGACCATCAGATTTGGCAGCTGAAGGCTGTAGAATCTAGACCCTCCATTGCATGTTAATGATGAGTTTTGGTAATTAATGACAACTAAATTGTAAGACTAATATTTTCTATGAGTTGGTTAAATAGGTTAGGTCTGATAATGATAGAAGACTTGGATAGCTTCATGTGTTGATGATTATCAAGTCAAACAAATAACGCCATGAGTTGGTGCTCAAGTCAAGAACCTGATCTTGGAGAGGGGATGTGCATTATCAATCAAAAGCTTCAAGCGACTATGTAAGGCAAAGGTATAACTAGCATAAGATAAGGATGCGTTTTATAGTCATTTGACTAGTCTAGTGTAGGTTGTACTATTAAGAGGGGTCTTAACTAGCAGTTTAAGTTATGTTTTGATAGCTCATTATGCTTGCTCTAGTTCTCTTTGGCATGTTGTTGATATTTGCAAATGTGTTTTGCCAATAATTAAGACTCATGCATTACATTCTTGTAGGATGTGACAAAAGTTTGCGAATGTGTTTTACAAACAGTTAAAGTCTATGTACCCTTTCTTTGTGGCATGATTCTAAAGGTTGCAAATGTGTTTTGAGACCTTCTGACGATCATGCTTTAATCCTTGTTTTCATTACTACGATTTGTGAATATATTTTGCAAAATTGTTGAAGTGCATGTGTCTTTTCCCTACTGTAAAGTTGAGAGTTATCTTTTTCCCTACTGTAAAGTTGAGAGTGGTCAATCGCCATGTGTTGGTTGGTCTGACAAGTTGAGCAGTCTGACTGGGTCTTTGTTGCCGGTCTAACTGGCAAAATTAGGATTGTCCTAATTTGGCAGTTTGGACATTCTTACAAAATTTTGATTATGAGGTGTTCTTTAATTTTTCCTAAAGTGGTCTGATTGGCAATGTGTTTGCAGTCTAATCAACAATATGTTTGCGATATGACTAGTAAAGCGGTCTAACCTGATATTGGTTGTTGGTTGTCGTTTTCCAGAGAGCTTGTTTTGTGCCATGTCTAGATTCTATCACTGGTCTAACTAGCTACTGGCGAGAGGTCAAAGGTCAGACAAATTGGGCAATCTGATCGACTCCTGCATGGGCAGTCTTACCGATGGCTTCTATAACAGCTAAATTTCTAGCCGTTGCAGGGTAAGTTAGTCTGACTGGCCATGTGTTGGCGGTCAGACCGGTTTTGACTGATTTCTGCTGAAACTTCCGGTAACATCTAGTTTTTTGGTTTGGGGGGTATAAATATCTTCTTGTGGCTGGTTGGGTAAAGTTGTTGGTTCTTTGATTCATTTCCTTGAGCTATTCTTTGATTCATTTCCTTGAGCTAAGTGCAAACCCTCTCACCTCTTGTGTACATGTGTTGTACTTAGTGAGTTGGAGAGACAAATCCTTGTGTATATGTTACACTTGGTGGTAGATTGTGCATCCATCGAGCTTTGACACTTTTTTTTACTCACAAACCGTAGTGGAAGCCCCTACGGTGAAAACTTTGACACTTGATTTGTTTAAGTGTCTTCGACTTGTTTTTCTTGGATGATGCGGCCTCCTAAACGGTTTGGTAGAGTTGTGCCAGTGATCTTTTTATAAAGCTTGTGAGAAAGCCAGGTGCTTGTGAGTGGCTTGGTGCTCGCCATTTTTAGAGTGGAGGAATAGCAACCCTAGTGGATTCGAGCTGTTAGCTTATTTTGTGGAGCCTTTCCAATTTATTTAGGCTTACCTCAACGTAAATTAAGCGAGACCGGCAAGCCTCCAAATACCACAGCAAAAAGATCGTGTGTCATTATGGTTTGCTCTCTTATTCATATTTATATTCTTATGATTTACATTCTTAGAATTAAATTGCTTATCTATCACCTTAGGATTGCAAACTTTGATATAGACTTAAGTTGTTTGTGCACTTAGTTGAGACTAGTTGATTTAGGCTTAATCATGCAAAACCAATTTGATTTACAATTCCACATAAAACTCAGTTTTCACCAAAAGATTTTCGACCTATTCACCCTCTTTAGTCTCCCTCAATCTTACAGAGGTGGGGAGCCAAATCCGACGAGGAAGACGTCGGATTCGGTGGCTGGAGAGGGGCGACATGGGCCTGTGGTGGAGGCAGAGGAGGAATGCCCCAACGGTGGAGGGGTGGTGGGAGAAGTTGGATCCAGCAAATCTAATACTTTGTGGTAGCCGCCGTAGCCTCGCCAGAGTGAGGAGAGAGATGGATGGCATGGACAGTACATAATGGCCTCCTTCTTTTCAACTTATAGCTTATGACTTTCACCGAACAAACATATAGGATGGTTTCTTCGTCGCATTTTCAAAGTGGCTTATTGGAACAGTCTTTTCAAATCGGCTTATCGGTATTTGGTTCGTTCGCACAAGTGCTCGTGCTAAGATAAAAAAATTATTAGCCGTAGCCAAAAAGAACCCACCCAATACGTATAAACAGATGTATTTGATCCCCTCTTCAAGTGTTTGCACTAATCTAGGAACACATCAAAATATGCACAGACATCCTACCTATGTGGGAAAACGACTCTCAGCCTGAACACAGATATATAAGGTCAATTATGGAGTTTAGGCACTATGATGCCTCAGTTAATTATACTTTATATATATATATATATATATAATGTGCATAAAGATAGGCACCAGACTTTGAATTCTGGTGGATGGAGTCATACGTCTATAACTCTACCACCTTACCAAGGGATGATTCCCCAAAACACATTGTTTTATACGGTTAGAACCTAGTATTTCACTAATGGTCCCTTCTCATTAAATCCCCAAAAATCCACGAATAAACTCATCTACCATGCAGTTAGTGGGAAGTGGGGATGTTAGCCACAACAAGGTACCATACCGGTTGGACTAGTCATCGGTTGGTAACTTCGCTGATAATCTCTACATGTGAATATGCTCGGCCGTCCTTGATCGTGTCCACACGCGTATTTCTCCCACTAATTTCTTCACACCCAGTACCGCAGTACGCGCTCTTCTCGTTGAAAAAGAAAAACAAAATGCTCCGAAACCATTCAGATAAAAATAGGACAGCAGAAAAGTATTCCCATTTCCTAGTTCTCAGGAAGGCAAGAAGTTAATTACGACGCCTTCTATTCTCTTCCTGGTGATCTCCTCTTACGAAGAGAAAAAAAACCAAAACCCAATCAACTCAATGGCTTTTCGATGGGTCCGACCTGAGGTACGTATGCCTTAATTCTGCGTTTCCGGTTTGCAACATGATCACCTTTTTGGTTTTGTTTATGTCTTTGTTTCTTTCTTCGATGCATTTTTTTTCTACGTTTTGTTGTGCCTTACGACCAAGTTATCAGATCCGATTTGCGAATCCATATTTTCCGACGAATTTAATATGGGTTGCTGCACACGCTGTTGCTGTAATCTCTTCTACTTGTGTAAATAGATCTTGAAATTAATCAAGATGGATGGAACATTTGACAATTGCACTGCCTAGTTCTTGTATATGGCATTTATGCCACGAATTTGGCAGTATTTTACGATGCAAACGCCATGGTTTTCCGGCCTGGCTGATCCATTGGGTGTTGTAAAACGGCAAACACCGATCTAAAATGCATGACTAAAATCTAACCATAAATGAAACAGCAAATAATCCAACGAAAATTATTTCATTTTCTGTAAGCTCTTTATGCATAGCAACGAGAACTCACTCGCCGGAATTGTTTGTCGTGTTGATCTCCGACGATGTGTACAGGTGTACCCGCTCTTCTTCTCCACCGGCGTGGCCGTCGGGATCTGCGTGATGCAACTCGTGCGCAACATCACCACCAACCCGGAAGTGAGGTACCGCCCCACCCAAATGAAAACATACACGTGATGATTTTTATTACCTCAAGTTAATATTAACTTAAAAACATCTATAATATATTAAAATAAGTTTATTTTATATCTTTGAACTTTATAAAAGACCATTTAGCATTCTCATCAACAAAATCAGGTATTTAGCATTTTAAACTTACAAAATCAGATCAATTTACACGCTGAAGCGGTTTTGGAGGGTGATTTTAATGATGTAGATCCCACTCAAGGTGGTTTTGTCAATATTAGCAGCCCATATCATCGGGTTTGCTTATGAGGAACCAACTCAGAGGATGTTGATATCTATATTGTCGACCTTTTTCTTACTCTTCTCTCTGTCTCTATTATTTTTCTTCTTCTCGTCATCCTTCCTTCTCTTATTTGGATTGCCGTTGGCAAAAATTGACGACATGGGTGCTAACATTGTAAAAACCATCCCGAGTTAGATGCTCATTAGAAAAATCACCCTTCAAAACTCCCTTAGGATGTAAAATGATTTGGTTTTGTAAGTTAAGTGTTAAATACCTGATTTTATAATTGAGTTTTTCAGGATTGTAAATGGATCTATTCCTAATATATTTGACATAATACCATCACGCCTTGTCACACAAGACGGTTATGAAACAATTGGTCCACTTTGTCGGGCTTCCCTGGCATCTTTGACTTTTGTGCCCACGTGTAAGGGTTCGCCTTCTTGATCGTGGAGTCTGTTTTTTTTCACACCACAAATAACGGTGGTCCGATGGCCCGATGGCACACGGATAGTGATGGCATAAAGGGGCATGATTCTGAAAAGCAATGTCACGTAAGGAATAGCGAATTATTCAACAGCACATTACGGAATTGGTGACCATTCGGTGACATATAAGAAAATTTTTTATGTTCTCAGTGGAACGGCACCAATGTGAATTCTACAGCAGAACAAGTTGGCCTACATGAGGCATGTTTTGTGATCTTTGTGTAAATGAATGAATGAATGAATGAATGAATGAATGAATGAACAGGGTGACGAAGGAGAAGAGGGCGGCTGGGGTGCTTGAGAACTTCGACGAGGGGAGGAGGTACTCCCAGCACGGGGTGAGGAGCTTCTGGCTGTCCCAGCGCCGTGACTACATGCAGGCCATGGACAACGTGCCCACCGACCCGGCACCAAAGTAGGAGATCATATTGGATCATCCATGGATCCTTTTAAGATTATTACTTTGGTCCCAATCATGCTTGCCGAGCCATGAGATTGCTTGATAAGTAGATCCGGCCGTCCATTCGTACGTATGTGCAGCTACTCGCACACATTTTTGGGGCCGGCTTCTCTTGACTCGACAATGCATATGAACTAATAATCAGTCCCAAAATGGGTTCTGTTCCATGTTGGGATTGGTTTTTCGATTTGTTCTTTAATTTATTTATCTCTAATTGAACTATTTTTAATGTACTTTTTCAAACTTTGTAAGGTGTCATGAATCTCATTCCACCGTTACTTCTGTTTCGTTCTCTACGCAATTTACTAGCTCCTAGCATTATTATTGTATTATTGTTTTGAAAGAGAAAAGAGAGTTTCGTTACTTAAACAGTGGTGGCGTCACGACGACCAGTTGACAATTGCTCGATACAAACTTGTCCTCGTAGCACTACGATGTGTGGAGCGGCCAGCAAGGTTTGGAGCAGGAGACAATGATCATTCATATTGGCTTCTATTTCTGATTCCTGCTTAAAGAAATCAAAAGTTAATATGAATGGTTTGCTTCTCGCAGCGGCTAGGAGAAGCCGCTTCTCTCGCGCACGCACATGAAGGTGTCGACTGCCAAAGCGATAAGGTTCACGGGCCAACACACAATCGCCCACTACTCCCTGTCGCCCGCTTTCCCATTCTCTCACCCTCTCACACTCTCACCCATTCTCTCGCAACGCAGCTCCGCCCAACCCCCAGATTTGCTCACCCCCGCACCAATCCGAGCGGGGCCTGTCGCCGCCGTCGCTGTTTAGTGGCCACAAGTGCCCGGCTATTCAATCCGCGTCGACCAGAGCTTGTGCCGCCATCCGCACCGCATCTCATCCTCGTGGATCCAAGCATATGTCGTGGTCGCCCTCCCCTCGGCCGCGCCCACCTCTCCATCCTCTTTGTCTATGCTGTCATATCTCGTTCCCTCCTCCACTCTGCAAATGTCCCCAAGCTGTAGATCCGAATGTAACACTCACTTGCCCCTACCTTGCACGTTCAAATGCATGTTTTGCTAGATAATTTGCAAGTGCTAGTCACCAATTTCATTGATGCGCACGTCTCATCTCTTGTCATGGTGATTGCCGTCTTTGTTGGTCCTTGCAGGCCAAGTGTACGACTGTTTCTTCTGCTGACTAAGAACATAGGACATGAGCTTCCTGTCTGTCTTCTTTTCCCCTTGGTCTGACTGTCTCTTGTTTTCCCCTTTGTCCGGCCTTGCTTGGGCACTCAGATGGGTGGTAACCACGCGAGCATCGCAAGTTGGGATGATGAAGCCACCATCGTTTTCATTGTGCTTTGTTGGACGAAGTCGGCGCTCTCAACTGGCCACGGGGTTGCCCCAATGGTACAACAATCTGGTGTGAATGTTTGAAGAGCGCACTGGCCGTCAGTACACTTGGAAGCAAATGAAGAACAAGTGGGACATGCTCAAATAGGATTTGGCTTATTGGAAGACCCTCAAGCTGCGATCTACAAGCCTTGAAATCAATCTAAGGATCGAAAGTATTGCTGCAGATGACGAGTGGTGGGAGGAACAAGCAAAGGTGAAACTATTCATTCCATTTGGCACCTCCTTTGCATTTGACTTTTCCATGGTTGGCGAAGCATTTATGATCGCTCGGTTTGTATTCTTTACAGAGCATGGCGGACATCATGAAATTCTGTAAAGCACCTCTCTCACATGAGGACCTCTTGGAGAGGCTATTCAAGGACATGATTTGTGCCTAGTGAAGAGTCGGCCTTTGGGCTATAGGACACCAAGGTGACTGACCTCTCCACTAGAGGCGTCAGCAGCGGTCCATCAACCGCAGCTAAGGGGAAGCGCCTAGTTGCTCAGTTTGTGCCAGAGTCTCTGGGAGCAAAGAAACCGAGGAACACGTAACTGCGATGTGTAGCTCAAGCGCTTCGTCGACCTATACGAGCAATCCAGAGGGCATAGTGCTTCCACTGTGTCCACGACTTCACGCCCATGAGCCAATTCAAAGATAAAATGAAAGAGTTAATGAAAGTGGTCGTCGCCAGTGGAGCTCTTGAGAGAAGTGATGAGTACTACTACATGAGCCTGTTGCCGCACGAAACTGATCCGTGCACCAACAAGATAATTGATAGAGAAACAAGATCTACTTTAATCTAGAGACTAAGAAAACAAAGGTACGAAAATAATATTGTGTCGATTTTCTGATTCTTTTTTTTTTTGCAATCGGCCTTACCCTTTATATTTATAGGGTGCCTGGTCTATAGCAAATAAAATCGGCATCAAATCAAGATCTATGGCAAGTAAAATCGGCATCAAATAAAACAAATTAATCACACCCGCTAATGCCCGATTTCTTTCCTTGCTTCTCCGCTGCCGAATCCTCTACAGATAACTTCCCATAACGATTCGGTATTCCCAAATTTTCCGACCGCTTCTCGTTATAACTGTCAGATTTTCCAATTTGCGGTCGAACTCCTTGAGACCACCTTTAGTATGGTCGCAGCCTTCAATATAGTCGTCGGCTTCTTCGTGGTCATAGACCCCAACATGGTCGTAGATTCCAACGTAGTCGTAGACCCCACCGTGGTCGTAGACTCCATCGTGGTCGTAAACCCCACCGTGGTCGTAGCCTCCAACGTGGTCGTAAACCCCACCGTGGTCGTAGCCTCCAACGTGGTCGTAGACTCCACCGTGGTCGTAGCGTCCAACGTGGTCGCAGACCTCACCGTGGTCGTAGCCTCCAACGTGGTCGTAGACCCCAACGTGGTCGTAAACCCCACCGTGGTCGTAGCCTCCAACGTGGTCGTAAACCCCACCGTGGTCGTAGCCTCCAACGTGGTCGTAGACTCCACCATGGTCGTAGCGTCCAACGTGGTCGCAGACCCCACCGTGGTCGTAGCCTCCAACGTGGTCGTAGACCCCAACATGGTCGTAAACCCCACCGTGGTCGTAAACCTCTCGGGAGACATTCGACCATGCCCAAAGTGGTCGTATACGCCACAACGTGGTCGTGGAGCTATCTGGCGGCTGCCGACCACGACCAATGTGATCATAATGACTTTCGACCACGGCCAAAGTGGTCGTAATTCCTTCTGGTGTCCTTTGACTATGGTCAGAATAGTCGTAAACCTCTCAGGAGACATTCGACCATGTCCAAAGTGGTCGCATTCGCCACAACGTGGTCGTAGAGCTTATCCGACCACTCGCTTAACACTTCACCCGGTCTGATCATGGACAGTGTGGTCGTAAATGATTCGATGGGCAGCCGACCACGACCAAAGTGGTCGTAAATATTTCAATGAGCAACCATATAGTCAACCGAATTAATAAAACAACAATTCGGCTATTTTGATCATCTAATGCATAAATATGCAAGTGTCATTTTTCACTATCAACACATGCCCCCCTGTTTTTTTAAGCTTGCTAAAAAAAACACTGGCATAATGAAACCAGCTAGAGGCAATAACCTACTCACCTCAAACTTTCTTTGGACGATGGTCTACAACACATCAGCCATAAATAATATTTCTCAGGACGATGACGGGCAAACACCGGCCATATTTTCTCATGCATTTTGCCACACACTTGGATAGTACCTTTTTAAATATTTTCCATTAAGTGCTCTAGGCAATTTTTCTCCATGCAAATTTTGCACAAAATAACTATTTCCAGGAACAATCTCTATAACTTTATACAGACCATCCCAATTTGGAGACCATTTTCCAAACTTATTATCCTTTGTCCCAATAGGTAAAATCGTCTTCCATACTAAATCTCCAATTTGAAACGATTTTTCCTTTACCTTCTTATTATAGGCCTTAGCTACTCTTAACTTGTCTTTCTCAATTTCTCTCAAGGCTTTTATCCTCTCATCTGTAACTTCGTCTATTCTATCCATCATTAAGTCATGATAATCCATGGCCGACAAATCATTTTTCCTGGCCAACCTAAAAGCGTCCAGATTCACCTCAACAGGTAAAACGGCCTCCTGCCCATATACTAACTCATATGGTGTCACTTTTGTAGCACCATGCTTAGATATACGATGAGCCCATAATGCCTCAGACAGGACCTCATGCCATCTCTTAGGATATTCTTCTATTTTCTTTTTGATAAGTTTAATTAAAATCTTATTACTAGACTCGGCTTGCCCATTAGCCTGAGCATAGTATGGTGAAGAATTAAGCAATTTAATTTTCAACGATTCGGCAAACTCACGTACTTGATGAGACACAAAAGACGACCCTTGATCAGTCGTTAAAGTCTGTGGTATGCCGAATCTATGAATAATATGCACCAAGATAAAATCAATTACTTCTTTATGTGTCATATTTTTAAGAGGAACAGCTTCCGTCCATTTTGTAAAATAATTTGTAGCTACTAAAACAAAATGATGACCTTTAGAAGATGCAGGCTGTATCTGACCGATAAAATCTAAACCCCACCCACGAAACGGCCATGGTTTAATAATAGGGTGCAACACGGCAGCTGGTGCTAATTGTATATCACCAAATTTTTGACAGGACTCACAACCTTTATAATATTTAAAACAATCTTCTAACATAGTCGGCCAATAAAAACCAGCTCGTCTCAACAACTATTTCATCTTATGGGCCGACTGATGTGTGCCACAAATACCTTCATGTACCTCACCCATAGCAATTTTAGATTGGTCTGAACTTAAACACTTTAAAAGCAATCCTTCTACAGTTCGGCGATATAATTCTTCATCAAGCAATGTATACTTTAAAGCCTGTCGCCGAATTTTTCTATCTACAGATTTACTGGGATTTTCTAAATAACTAAGTAAAGGTTTTCTCCAGTCATTGAATTCAGCTATATTTGACGTTTCTAAAACATCCGAACTGCTGCCTTGCTGTTCGGCCATATAAACAGGAACATTTTTGTGCATCGGTTTTTCTATCACAAATAGCTTGCCTCTACTAACATGATAACCAGATGCTTGTTGCGCAAGATCATTAGCTCTAAAATTATCTCCTCTAGATATATGACTGATAGTAAAATCATCTAGGTTTGATACGATCTCTAAACACTTTTCTAAATATCTATTCAATGAACCATCAAGGCACTGATAAATTCCAGAAACTTGCTGCACAACTAATAACGAGTCACCAAAAGCTTCTATATGTTTTACATCCATGGATTCTAAAATTTGCAATCCTAATAAAAATGCTTCATACTCGGCCTGATTATTAGTACAAAAATATTCCAAACGGGCCGATGTTTCAAAAATAGCACCTCTAGGCGAAATTAAGACAATACCAACACCTTGTCCTTCTCTACAGGCCGAACCATCAAAATATAGCTTCCATGGAGATACGGATAAATAACTAATTAGCTCCATACCATTATCAATTCTATGATCTACAATAAAATTTGCTACAATTTGGCCTTTCATGGATTTTAAAGATTCATAAGCCAAATCATATTCTACCAATGCATAAGCCCATTTTTCGATTCTACCACTTAAAATCGGCTGTTGCAACATATACTTAATAACATCGGTCTGACAAGTTACCACACAAGTACTGGACAATAAATAATGCCTTAAACGGGTACAAGCATAATACAAGGATAAACACAATTTTTCAATAAATACATACCTTGTCTCTGCTCCCAGAAGACGCCGGCTCAAATAAGTGATAACAAATTCTTTGCCTTCTACCTCCTGCGTTAATACAGAACCAATAACACCATCTTCCGCAGCAATATATAGCCGAAACGGCGTCCCGGCTTTAGGCGCCCTCAAAACAGGAGGAGTAGACAAATACTTCTTAATTTCATCAAAGGCCCTCTGTTGTTCTGCCCCCCAAGTAAATTCGGTTTCCTTCTTTAACCGAAGTATGGGTGTAAATGCGTCAATTTTCCCAGACAGGTTAGATATAAATCTTCTCAAATAGTTTATTTTCCCTAAGAATTTTTGCACGTCTCTTTTACATCTAAAATCAACACAAATACGTAATTTGCCACTACTCTTCTTCTCAACTGGCACAATCCATTCGGCATATCGACATGGCCTAATAAAACCAGCTCTCAATAACCGGTCTATTTCCTCTTTAATACGGTCATACATATTAGGATTAAACCTTCTAGGTGGCTGTTTATGAGGCCTAAAACCAGATTTAATGGGCAACTGATGCTCTACTAACTCTCGGCTAAGGCCTGGCATTTCGTGGTACTCCCATGCAAAGCAATCAACATAATTTCTAAGCAACTCAATCATTTTGGCTTTGCAGTCATTCGCCATGTTTTTATTCACAAATGTCGGCCTAGGGATATTACCACTACCTATGTCCACTTCCTCTAATGAATCAGCCGACGTAAAACCATATCCTAATTTTTCTACTTCATCAAAATCATCAATAGCTTCACACATATCGTTCTTACTTGACCGATAATGCTCTACACGTTTTGCCAACCAATCCAAACTATGCTCCTTATCCATTTATAACATCATATTGCTAAGCCGGGCTGCACAAGCCGGCTGTACAGACACAGGTACAAAACCATCCTTAGTAACAATAACATAGTCATAATCAGAAAGATCTATGCCTGTTAAACACTGAATATTACCATGCTGCCAATCAGCTGAAGCATCAGCCAAAGCAACATAAGCCGATGTGTCTGCTTGAATGACTTCTATATCATCATCTACCCACTGCACTAAAGTTTGATGCAAGGTGGAAGGAATGCAACGATTAGCATGAATCCAGTCACGACCCAATAAAACACTATAATTACCTTGCACGTCGATGACAAAGAAAGCTGCAGGTAAAGTTTTGCTCCCAACAGTAAGCTCCATAGAGATGACGCCTTTGGCTTCAGTCGGTTCGCCGGTAAATCCATTAAGCGTCAAATTAGTCTTCATAAGCTCACTGTCCTCTTTGCCTAATTTCTTAAAAACTGAATATGGCATTAAATTTACGGTAGCTCCACCATCTACAAGCATCCTAGAAATCGGCCTTCCGTTAATATGCCCTTTAACATATAACGGTTTCAAGTGTCGGCACGATTCATCGGGTTTTTCAAAGATAGCTTCTTTAGGACCGAGACACAATTGTGCAACCTCTTCATCAATAGCTCGGAATTCAGAAGGTAGTGTAAAAACCATATTAATATCCATACCTTCCAGAGGCGGAGAGCCATTTTTGACTAGTGGAGACCCCTCATAATCTAGCAAATCATGCTCATCATCACTATTTGTCTGCACAGACTCTTCAATTTTCTTCATCCTCCATTCTTTCTTAGTGGGTATTATAGGCTTGATCTCATCGAATAAATCATCCCTCATTTTTTCAGCCTGAGCCTCTCTCAATTCTTCTCTACGGAGCCGCTGCAACCTCCTTTTTTGCGAATGTGAGAGCCCTGGTGGACACCATCTGGGCTGCCGTTCCACCCCTGCTAATAATGGAATCTTCTCTTTATTTTCAGGAGCAACCACACTATTTTCGGCACTGTTCACGGTACTGTTCATCGGTGCAGCATTGTTCACCTCTGAATTTTTACTCGTTTCACCTCCTTCTTTGATGCGGTAAACTCTTCTTGGAGATTTATCATCCCTCTGGTCACAAAACCGATTATTTTTATTAAATCGGTCATTTCTAGGCCATGACAACCTGTCAAATACCGGCCTTCTTGGCATTTCCCATCCTGGATGAAATGGCTCAAAAAACACCGGAGTTGGTGGCATCCATGGACCGCAAAAACCCCATGGCGAACAAGGAGGAAAACCACCAGGATGAGGACCCCATGGCACAGGCAATATCGGCCTAGGCATAGGATGCGGTGCGGCTGCAGGAAAACTTTCCCATCGATGATCCCAACCACCGAACTCTTGCCTTGGAGGGGATCTTGGTCGTTTCAAATTATAGGGCCGACTAAAACTGCTTTGGCCGGCCTTACCATCTTCATATTTGGCTAGAAGCTCTTTAAATGTGGGCTTCGGCTTCTCAACCCATTTGCTTGCCCTATTCTTTCCCTCATTAATTTTCCAACGACCTACTTCCGGGCTTTTTGGTTTTATCATCCTTGTCCTCCCATTCTCACGCACCCTAGGAATTGTAGAACCTACTGTAATTTTGATGGACTCATGGCCTTCAGGAGTATTTTCAATTTGGACTGTTCTAACCACACCTCCACTGTCTTCTGCAGGTTCATTACTATCCTTACCAATCACCACATTTTTTCCTACTGTTGATTCGGCCTGTGATGGCCGAACTAGCACCTTCTTATTTTTGAAATCAATCACATTAACTGGAAAAGGTTGAGTGTCTAACTGCATTTTTAAGCTCTCAGCAAACTTCAATCGTCCTTCATTTATGGCCGATTGAACCTGTCGACGAAAAATATTGCAGTCGTTAGTAGCATGAGAATAAGAATTATGCCATTTACAATATGCACGTCTTTTTAATTCTTCAGGAGGTGGTATGACATGTCTAGTGGGCAATTTTATTTGTTTCTCTTGAAATAAATAATCAAAAATTTTATCACATTTAGCAGTATCAAAAGTATATTTTATTTCTTCATGCCGATTTTTCTGTGGAACCGGCCTCAAAGCAGAGCAAACGAATGGTTTAGATTTTGAATCCCATGCCCATTCGGCTACACACATATCCACATTCTCATCATCAGATGACGTGGGGTCATGTTCTACTAAATTAACAGGATGGTTCGTTTTATGCTTTTCACTGGTCCTATGGAAATTTTTAGACTCTCTAGCCCGGCTTTCTTGAGCTAGAGCCTTTTGCAGCACTTGACTTACATCTAAGAAATCCTGCCCTTCTAATTTTTCCTTCAAATGTGAAAGCAACCCAGAAAAGGCTAACTCAGCAAGATCCTTATCAGATATTACTAGATTAAAGCATCGGTTTCTTGTATCCCTAAATCTCCTGATATATTCAACAACGGGTTCATTGTATTTCTGCCTAACCGATGTCAAGTGTGATAATCTCAATTCAGTGTCTCCCGTGTAAAAATATTCATGAAATTTTTGTTCTAACTCAGGCCATGAATGAATAGAATTAGGTGTAAGGGATGTGAACCACGTGAACGCAGTACCAGATAATGACAAAGGAAACAGTCTCAATTTTAAAGCATCGCTAGCACTGGCCTCACCGCATTGTGCAATGAATTGACTAACATGCTCTAAAGTGGTTCTGCCATCATCCCCTGTAAATTTAATAAAATCAGGTATTTTGAATCCACGGGGATATGGAACCGTATCATAGAAATCAGGATACGGCTTTTGATAAGTACGCATTCTACACTTAGGCTCTACCCCAAACGTTTCTCTGAATATATTAGCTACTTGCTCTCTGATATTCTCATGCCTAACAAATGGCTCAGCCATAGGCCGATTATTTGCCACATTAGCTGGCTATGGCCTAAAAGCATTAGATTGTAGCATGTCACAAATTTGGGGCTGTGGATAGGGAGTATTAAGCACAGGAGGATTAAAATAAGCTTCTGGTGTTAGCCCATATGGTATTCCTGATCCCTGTGGTGGTATTGGAGGTATACTGTATGCTACAGTTTGATATGGAGGTGCATGCATACCAGTTAAATTTTCAGCAACTCGGCTGTAATTTGGAGCCGAGACGAGCGCATTAGTTGTGACAAACGATGACGTAGCAATATTGGCCAAAGTAGGCATGTGGTTTCGGCCACCATGAGTGTCACTCAATAAACTGTGGTTTCGCGGTGCACCAAATTGTGTAGTAAATGCAGATGAACCATGTGGCAAAGTTTCTTGTTCTACAGAATGACGAAAATTTAAAGCACTAGCATCACTCGTCATAGGTTGTTTTTTATTGTGTTCATCCTGGATTTGCAACATCACGGCTCTGATACGACTAGTCAAAACATTATCCATAGCAACACCAACAGTTTGATTAATCATATGAGCAATATCTTCATGAGAAGGAGAGATTTTACTTACAGTGTTTTTTACCTCAGGGTTGATGGAGACAGATGGCAGTGCAGTTTCTTTCATAATAACGCCTTGTCTTGTTTTCTGGAAACACGCCAACATCGTCTTCTCATACTCTAACTTGCGTCGCTCGATTTCCTGACGATGTTCTTCCGGCAGCTCGTCAAACGTAGGCGTAATGACGTTGTTGGGATCTACCTCAGAACCGTTTGACACCATGGTCTGAAGTTCTGACTAGTTCCCTTGTAGATCGCGTGTGATATTGCACCTCTGCTGCTACGTTGCTGCCTTCGGTTGCTACGTGCGAAGCAGGCCGGTCGCCCGAGAAGGGTGCAATCGGCTTTTAGCCGATTAACAGATGGATTCGCCGACGAGATGAAGAAATCAGCCTTTCGGCCGAGTAGATTGATTTCGATGGAGAAGAAGAACCGATTAGAAATCGAGTCCCCAGCGGAGTCGCCAATTTTGTTGCCGCACGAAACTGATCCGTGCACCAACAAGATAATTGATAGAGAAACAAGATCTACTTTAATCTAGAGACTAAGAAAACAAAGGTACGAAAATAATATTGTGTCGATTGTCTGATTCTTTTTTTTTTGCAATCGGCCTTACCCTTTATATTTATAGGGTGCCTGGTCTATAGCAAATAAAATCGGCATCAAATCAAGATCTATGATAAGTAAAATCGGCATCAAATAAAACAAATTAATCACACCCGCTAATGCCCGATTTCTTTCCTTGCTTCTCCGCTGCCGAATCCTCTACAGATAACTTCCCATAACGATTCGGTATTCCCAAATTTTCCGACCGCTTCTCGTTATAACTGTCGGATTTTCCAATTTGCGGTCGAACTCCTTGAGACCACCTTTAGTATGGTCGCAGCCTTCAATATAGTCGTAGGTTTCTTCGTGGTCATAGACCCCAACATGGTCGTAGACTCCAACGTAGTCGTAGACCCCACCGTGGTCGTAGACTCCATCGTGGTCGTAAACCCCACCGTGGTCGTAGCCTCCAACGTGGTCGTAAACCCCACCGTGGTCGTAGCCTCCAACGTGGTCGTAGACTCCACCGTGGTCGTAGCGTCCAACGTGGTCGCAGACCCCACCGTGGTCGTAGCCTCCAACGTGGTCGTAGACCCCAACGTGGTCGTAAACCCCACCGTGGTCGTAGCCTCCAACGTGGTCGTAGACTCCACCATGGTCGTAGCGTCCAACGTGGTCGCAGACCCCACCATGGTCGTAGCCTCCAACGTGGTCGTAGAGCCCAACGTGGTCGTAAACCCCACCGTGGTCGTAAACCTCTCGGGAGACATTCGACCATGCCCAAAGTGGTCGTATACGTCACAACGTGGTCGTGGAGCTATCTGGCGGCTGCCGACCACGACCAATGTGATCATAATGACTTTCGACCACGGCCAAAGTGGTCGTAATTCCTTCTGGTGTCCTTCGACTATGGTCAAAATAGTCGTAAACCTCTCAGGAGACATTCAACCATGTCCAAAGTGGTCGCATTCGCCACAACGTGGTCGTAGAGCTTATCCGACCACTCGCTTAACACTTCACCCGGTTCTGATCATGGACAGTGTGGTCGTAAATGATTCGATGGGCAGCCGACCACGACCAAAGTGGTCGTAAATATTTCAATGAGCAACCATATAGTCAACCGAATTAATAAAACAACAATTCGGCTATTTTGATCATCTAATGCATAAATATGCTAGTGTCATTTTTCACTATCAACAGAGCCAACTCTTCTGCACGTCCATTATCGTGAGATGTTCAACAACTTCACCACTTCGAAGGCTTAGCTCGACTGGCTCAGGAGGAGCTGGATAGACAAGAAGGTCAAATGATCGGAACCTTGTGCGCAACAGTTGCCTGTGATGAGTTTTCCGCATAATATGTTCATTTCCATGTTTGTTTGGTCACATCAACATTTGGTCCCCATTTTAATTTTTGATTGCACGAACTACCTAGACAGATAGCTGTTTATTTGAGTGCAAATTCCATTCTGCATAAATTTGAGTTCATATGTATGTTGCTTCGGTCGGGCATGTTCTCTATTCTTTGCTTCCATCTCGTAGTTTTGCTTGGGTTCTCCCTGATTCCTTTCATTTTTTATCGCCTCACAAGCAATTAAAGTCATTGCAGATATCGTCATCAAGTGAGAAGCACATGACAGACGTCTCCGTCGTCGCAAGTTCGTTGGTTGCGCTATCATAGCAAGCCATCTTCCATCTATGGGGACGTGTGTATTACAGGTAGGGATGAGGGGTCTTGTACATCGTGTTGCACACGGGCCACACTACAAATGAATTGGTATTACAGGTGGGGATGTGGGGTTGACTAATAGGCGGGTCCTGTATGTCGTGCCAAATTTCCTATTTTTTTCTTCCGAAAACTTCCTGGAACGTTCGTACGGAAGTTCTTGCGTTCCAAACACGGGTAACATTGATGAAATGACTGGCTGGGGAGGCCAGATTCGCGTGGTCGGTGCCTTGAATAAGCCTCCCAAGAAGGAGTCGCTTTCACGACCGTGTTTCATACCATCCTTCCATCTGCCCATAAGGAAGAGTAATATAATAGCACAAGGAAAAGGCCCCGCTGCCGCAGGCTGGAGCTCTGCGAAGTCGCCGAGTTTTGTTTGGCCACCGCACCAACATGTCGGCGTTGCGTGCTGGACCGCTGGCTCCTCGCATCGATTTCGGCATGTGAAAGCAACCCGCGCCCGGATCGCGCCCACATGTATCTCCAGCTCGCTCACGACGCCTCCTTCGCGCGTAACGACCCCCCCTCCCGGTTAGAAAATTCGCTCACACCTTCCAAACCCCACCTACCGTCAGCGAACGCGCCGCGCCGTCGCCGCCTATATAAGCAGGCGGCGATTTTCCCTAGCTAGTTGGCCGCCAGGTTACTTCGCCGATCGGTTTGGGAAGACGTCCAAGCGAACACCGACACCGACCAACAATGGCGGCCAATTCGTCCGCGTGGAAGAGATGGCTCCGGCCCGAGGTACGTGCCGCGCTCGTGATACCAACGACGTTGTCCCCTTCCTGTGTTTTCTTTCTTCGATTATTTCCGCCTGCCTGCCGATCGAACAAGAACTAGTCCTTGCTCATCCAGCAAGATCTAAGATTTGATCTAGTCCTTGCTCATCCAGCAAGATCTAAGATTTGATCTAGTCCTTGATCAAAATTGTTGGTGCTTCGCCAATCGAAAAAAAAAGAGAACTAGATACGCGTTTTTGCCTTTCTTTTGTTTAATAATCTCACTGGATTTTTTGTGGCTGATCGATCTGCTGCCATGATCCCCCGTTGGTTTAGGTGTACCCGCTCTTCCTGGCCACAGGCGTGGCCGTCTCCATCTGCGGGATGCAACTCCTGCGCAACATCACCACCAACCCCGAAGTTAGGTACGCACCAACGCCGTGAATCCACGTACATCTACTTTGATTGATCCGTGCTTGCACGTACGACTACTTTGATTGATTCCATGGAAAAATTGACGTGAGATCTTCGTGGTGGGGACTTTGGCCTAGTTAAAATGTTGAGTGTTGATAAATATCATGTGGATGTTTTTTTTCTAATTATCATCTAAATTTGTAACTCGTTAGATTAGAGATCTAACGGCCACAAATTCTCCCCACTCTAAAAAAATCTCCTTCCTCTAAAAAAGGGGTCATTGGATATGTAATCCAATAGTCCCAAATTTGGATAATTGTTAGGAAGAAAATATCCAAATGATATCTAGACACATCCTAAAATGTTTGGGTAAAGTAGGGTAGAAAAAAGAAATTACACATGGAAAATCCAGACCGAACTTTGATGATGACACCAAGTCACTAAGAACATAATCTCACGGAAAATTGCCAACTTATGAAATATTCCACATATTATGAATATGAATATGAATATGAAATGTTGTTGTGCACAGGGTGACGAAGGAGAACAGGGCAGCAGGGATCCTGGAGAACTTTGACGAGGGGCGACGCTACTCGCAGCACGGATTCAGGAAGTATATCGACGGGAAGCGCCCTGAGATCATGCCGTCGGTGAATAGCTTCTTCGCCGACCCAAAGTAGACGTCAGTCTAAGGAGAGAGCCTATCTCGAATTAACTCGCAAGATTTCGCCGGAATTTTAATATTTTGTTGTAATTGTGCTCATTTTCATATAGCCATGGTTGTGTGGCTGTACACATCAAGATTTTGATCTTGATTATACAAACCTTGATCTGAATAATTAGTATGTCGGGAAGAATCCCGTGCCTTTTTCCTAGAAAAACCGAGTGCTAGTAAATTTGTGACGTTGGCTTTTGGAGTGTATACTTGGAATTCTGGTTTTAATTTGCGAGAGTTGCGCTGTTGTTTGCATCTGCTTCAGTTATGATTGATTTGCTGGAGTCTTGCATTTGCGACAAGATCGAGTTTATATGGTGGGGTAGCCGAAGGCAAGATGTTCACTTTCTTTCAGGTGCTGATTGGGTGGGAATGGAGAAGGTTTGGTCACTTATCTAGACTCTTGCTTTCCAGTCCAATTGATGAGAGGATTTGGTCTGATCTTCCGATGAGAATGATAACTACGATTGTTTGATATGACGTTGACGACAAGGCTACTTGACCGAAACGACCAAGTCCGTCCTGCAATCGCTACACCACACCTCTGTCGTTACTAACTGTGTCCAACACGAATGATCTTTCCTGCAAGCAATCACGAATTAAGCAAGAAAGAAATAAGCGCGATCTGAATTTGTGAATGAAATACAAAGTTTCATTGAACAATGAAGAGGCCCGAAGTAGCCGTAGTTGGTCTAGTCGACGCGCTGGCAGTTTTTATGGTGCCAGGGACGTGGGGGCACGTCCTTGAGAGTGGGGGAACATCCCACTACAACTCTCCAGTCGGGCTCAAACTGATACAAGGCCCAGAGCCCAGGTTTAGAACTGATTCATAATTGTTTTGTAGTTTACGTCGCGCTCTGGTGGAGTTTTGAGGTGAGACTAGAACCATTCGAAAGAGGACGTCAAGAGCTTTCCATCAAGTTCAACATCACCTCATTTGGACTCCGTATGCATTTCTATGCTCGTTTGAAGTCAACGTTGTCTCCGAATGCCGAATTGGGCTGCAGAACATGCCCAGCTTCCATTCTTGGTCGTCCTGGCCTCAAAGTGACGTGGTGACCTCCGATGTTCATCCCAAGTGCGCCCATATTTCCATGTGTCCTTCCCGAATCCTTGCCTATATTCCTAAGCACAATCACATCACATGCATTAGGCAGTAACCCATTCTCAGAATCTGAATTATACAAGCCTAGGAATGGGCTCACCTGATAATTCAACTTGCGCGCACGTGCCCTCGTCATAGCTCCTTGCCTATCATCTTGTGGATGAGTATTGTGTGTATCCAAGGAAGTGATGTCCTCATTACCAATGGCTGAGATTTCATGTGCTAATTCGGTGGGATCAGGACAGGTTCTTCCTAGGAATGCCCCGTTTGAATGACCCATTCTAAACAACATGACTTCTGACTTGCAGGAACCAAATACGCTTTAAAACACATTGATTTCTTAATACATATTTTTTATTTTTCTTTGCATTACTTGTGAAGATTAGGGATGGCAATTGTGCCCGTTTACCCGTGTACCCGTGGGTAAATACCCTAATGGAGTCGGGTATGGGATGTATTCTTTACCCACGGGTAGGAAAATGGGGAAAATCTCTGCCCATCGGGTAAACGGGTACGGGTATGGGTTAGCTCTACCCGTACCCGTTTCGCCCGTTTACCCGTGAAATAGACTGACAGGTGGGCCATCAAAAAAACAGTAAACCCTAACTCTCCCCCCGCCCGCACGTATACCTCTTCGCCCGCCGCCCCCTCTTGCACTCTCCCCCTCGCATCCCTCTCGCACTCGCCTCCTTCCTCCGCCGATTCCGCCGGCGCCTCCACCCCCCCACCCGGCCGCCGGCCTCCTCCTCCGCCCCCAGATCCGCCGCCTCCTCATCCTCCTCCTTCGCCCCCAACCCGGCCGGCGGCCTCCTCCTCCGCCCCAGATCCGTCTCCTCCTCCTCCTCGCTCGCCTCGCCCGCCGCCCTGCGCCCCGCTCGCCTCAGCCCTTAGTGCCTCCGCCTCGCCCAGATCCGCCGTCACACCCGGTCGGCTGCCTCCCACATCCTCCTCCCCGTCGGCTGCCGCCACCCCGCCCCACCTCCAGATCCAGATCTGGCCCGTCCTCCCCGCAACCGCCCACCGCCCCCCGTCCTTCTCCCGGCCGGCAGCCTCCCACCATCCCACGTTCTCCTCCCGACTGGCTGCTGCCCCCACCCTGCCGTCGGCGTTCGTCCTGTCCTCAAGATGCCACTGGAGGTAGGGCGGCATGAGGAGGGAGCGGATTGCGGCGCAGACGTCGAGGACGAGCTTGTGGCAGGTGGAGATGCCGAGGCCGAAGCGCTTGGAGACGAGGCGGAGGGGCTCGCCGGTGGCGAGGCGCCAGACACAGACGGCGACGCGCTGGCGAACAGGGATGGGTTCGGCGTCGTCTTCGGCGAGGCCAAGCCAGGAGAGCCACGTGCCCCCACCGCTCCGCCTCCGCGCACCATCGTCTTCCATGCCCACGCCCACTCCGTCGCCGTCGTCCGCGTCGTTGCCACCGACTTCCACTCCCTCCTCATGGTACAGCCTGAGGTGTTGTGTTTTAGTTTACTCACCTAGTAAACTGATTCATGGAATGGGATTTTGTATCTAATATGCATATGCTCTGGTGCAAATCAAGCTTCCCTTTGGGCTATAGGAAACTAGGAATTTCATGTTGTCTAGTTCATAATCTCAGCTTGGTTGTTTGGTCAGTTCTAGACCTTATTTTGTTTTAAGATCTGAAAAAAGAAGTATAATGCATTGGTATATTGGTGATGTTTGAATGTGAATATGTGATGTACTCAGTTCGCGGGTAAACGGATATGCCCGCGGGCGACGGGTATGGGAGGGGTTTTTTACCCGTGGGCAGGTATGGGTATACCCGTGGGCGAAAATTGGGGTCGCGGGTACGGGTATGGGCGAGCACTACCCGTACCCGCCGCGCCCGATTGCCATCCCTAGTGAAGATATAATGGTGTTTTTTATTTTTTATTTTTCTTTAATTGAATAACTTAGAAAAAACTAACAGTAACTATAGTACCATTTCAGCCAAAAGTTAAAAGCCACATCACTTTGAAATATGGCCTAAATGGGCCAAAGGACTCTTCAGTTTTGTCCTTGTCCTTACTACATTTGCTTTTCGCGCATAGCACTCCTAGTATAAGCAATGTGTGAAATTCGTTGGACTCATGCATGCCACACAAAGGTCAATGGTGGCTCAAATGCAAACCTGGCTAGACTAGGGAGTCATTTATATATCTGGCACTGTAACAATTTTTTAAAAAATTTAGCTCTTGGATGCTATTTTTATAAATCTAGCCCCTCCCCGAGCTTAGCAGCAGCAGCAGGTACCTGCCAAGCTAGAGGAGCTCGATAGGACGATGTGCCAAGCTAGCCAGCCGCGGTAGGTGTTTAATTAGTGTTAATCATGCAATATGATGCTTAATTAGTACTTATCATACTTCAGTTAATCAGTGTGTACATTATACACATGGCTGCCTAGCTATGGTTGCTTGGTAGGTGCTGCCATGGTGCCCTCTTCTGCCGAGCTGTGGTAGCACAGTAGGCGACATGCCGCAGCTGCCAAGCTTAAGAAGAGGGTTAGATTTGTAAAAATAGATGTTCAAGGGTCAAATTCAAAAAAGTGGTTACAGTTTCATATATATGCAAAGGATTCTAGACTAAGATGATACATCTCTTCTGTCCACTGTGTCATATATATGCAGTTTCATATATATGTTTGAGGGTCAAAGATTACATTTGGTTGGAATGAATTCTGGAAGTCCAAGAAAAATTGGAAGCACCGCAGGTATAAGTGTAGTTGTACCGCAGGTTGATAGTAGTGCATGTATTTTTGCGGTAGTATCGCGAGGCAGTAGTACTGATGAAGCATCAGTATATTTTTTCTAGAAAGATCCTATATGAGGAGTGAAGGTGTGGAAGTACCGCTTTGGGGCGCGGTAGCACTGCAGTGAGGTAGTATGGTATGGTAAGTGCGGTACTACCGATATTTCTAGAAAAATGGGGTTTTAGAAAATTGAGTCATGGATCAAGTTGGGATGACCTAGGTCATTGGATTAAGGTTGCATGATATATGTCTTGGCTAATATAGGTCAAGTTGTGAAGGACTTATGCCTCAAAATGATTTCTTTGTCTTTGGATCGGGGATGAGCTCATGAAGGAGTTGAGGCCTAAAACAATCGAGGATGCCAGGTGAGATGGTGAGCTCAAGCATGGCACAAGAAAGGTGAGTTCGAACAGTGAGATGGCACCATGTGGCTTGCATGGGTCAAGTGAGCCATGGTTCGGTAGAACCAGGATGGGAGAGACTTGGCAACGCGTGGCAAACATGTGACAAGCATGGCGATTGCTTGTAGTGTTGGTGATGACGGGGTCAATGATGGGTATTTTGGTAGTTTGACCAAAATACCAGAAACCATCTTGGATCAAAACCACGATGCATAGGCGATGTGTTTGGAACCCGGTTTTGCTTGACCTTGGCCTCCTTGGTCCATCGCATGATCCGAGGGTTTTGGCTTAATTTCTGTGGTGATCTAACTTGCTGTAACATGTGAGAATACATTTAGACCCTTCTTAATCATCATCATCCAACGAGCAAGTTGTATTCACCTATTTGGGTTTCGGGTCGGTTTCGGTGCAACCTTCCAACAAACTGAAAAAGGTCTCAATTTTGGCCTTGCTTTTTATGATCGTTTATTGGAATAGATTCATAATATCGTAGGGAATATCCCTGCAAAATTTCATGTCACTGGATCTACGAATTAAAAGTCCCATCAATTTTAGTTTTTGAACTTGGGCCGATGTTACTGTTCCTTGTGGAAAGGAAGTATCATAGTTATAAGTAAGCTACTTCTAATTTTTGGAAGTACTGCAGTTATAACAAAGGTAGTATGCAAGGTGCAGTTCTAATTTTTCTCCAAAATTTCATGTGTTTATTTTGCTTGTTTGGTATTGATTTCTCATTCCAATCTTCATAGTTTTGTAGCTATTGTAGTGAAGAAGTGTTGAATACTCGGAGAAAATTAGAAGGCACCATTCACCCCCCTCTCCCTCTGTTACTACATTCGGTCTTTCAATCCCCTCTTTGGGAGCACATTTATAAAGAGGATCCCTCTTTAGGAACACATTTGTAAAAAAGATCTACATGTGATCTTCATAAATGAAATAAATGAGTATAAAGCGGTAGATTGGCATGTACATAGCTTAAGTTATTATCTACTCCCATCAAATCTATTGTGCCTACTATATTATATATGGGGAAATTGCAATCATAGCACTACTAAAAAACAAGCGATATCAAGAGCAAACTCACATAGATGGAATCACGAAAACACTTTCAATTTAGGACAAAATCAACAAGAACAATTCTAGAAAAAAATGTTGCATGTGCTTCTCAATTTACTCTATATATGTGTAGAATTTCATGTTCAAATTCAATCTATGTTTATAGCAGTTAAAATGGTAAAATTCTAACAAACATTTTTAGTTTGAAGTTGAAATTTTAAAAGGGGCTACAATTGTAGCACCCTGGCCCAACCCTTGGGCCTAGAATGATTCTACCACAATTTTTACTCTCAATTTTAACCACCATTACTTACAATCCTACAACACCTTCGTCGGATACACTTCAACAAAAAACTAACCAAATGATGGTTGCATCATTTCATAAACATGAAGAAGAAATTCATGCACAAGCTTAGGACAACAGGCCCAAGAATGCTTGGGACCTCATGCCTGAGAACACTCAAAACCATGCATCTAGGAGTATAATAGAACTTACAAATAGAATATTACTGAGAAAACATACAATACAGTAACAGTTTCCTAAGGTTCGTCATTAGTTCGTGAGGGTTCTATTGACTAATTTCCAGATTAGCAAGCTACTTTACTAAGGTAATATTAAGGAAAGTAGAGGTGAAATTCTATATCATTATCATTAGATGTGGTGTAGAGGTGCTACTCCCATTCTCGATACATGACGTCTTCAACGTTCACCTAAAAACAACAGCAAAGCAAGCATAAGTCCAAGACTCAGCAAGTATACAGCAAACAATAAGCATCAACTGCTGCATGTCATCGTCTTAATCCATATTATATCAGTTTTTTATCGATGAGCAATGCACATGCACATAGCAAGCACAATATAAAATAGTAATCTTCTCATGTCATTCACATTATTCACATCTCAGTATCAATGAGCATTTCTGAACATCTGTTCTCTTTTACTGATGCAATGCAACGCAATACAATGCTCATGCATATGTCTCAACTTCTCTTTATCTTATACTGGTATAGCAGAGCGAGAACCCATCATGCTCACCCAAGCCCACTCTCTTTCATGAGAGGACCTCAATAGCCTATCTTTTTTCATACGGAGAGCTCAATATCCCTTTCTTTTTCATACAGGAACCTCAACCTTTACTCCCATAGAGTACATATCGAAATAGGTCTTACTCTTCCCACTCCCATAGGAGGTCCATAGAAAGTAGACCGTAGATGCCCACACAAGCCATCTCTTTGCATGATATGCATGAACATAATGCAACATTTCTCTTCAGCATTTAACATGTATCATTAATGATTATCCATCACATATCGTCAAGACACAATATCATTTACCATTACTACTTTCCAACAATCACCATGGAACTAAAATTATTTACCATATCGCATTAATTTCATTTAATTGATATCGTCACTTAATCAGCATCATGGGTTTGTCATAAATATCATAAATAGGTTGGCAATTTCACATAAATAGAACCATTACGAACTATCACCGTCTACTATCTACTATGCACTTGCCTGTTGAACCTTGTGAACAATGCATAGATGGCACCAATCCCAAACCTCGATTGGACAAGCATCATCTCTCCATACACCATAGCAATACATGCACACATATGAAATGACATCATTCCTAAACTCGAAGCTCAAAGTCCCCTACTAGCACCTACTCTAACATGTACACAAATCGATGAGCTAGCACGGAAAAAGAGATTTGAGGTGTTACCCTAGCGACGAACAGCTAGATCGGTGAACCTTCTTCGTCATCTTCTCTGGATCTAGTAAATTTGGCATCAATTCACCCTCCTCCTCTCTGCTTACTTCCTCTTCCTTCTTCCTTTCTTCCCCTTTCTTCTCTTCCCTTAGCCTGCTCCTCTTCTTCCTCTTTTCTCTTTCCTTCTCTTAGCCAGCCTCTATCCTCCTCTCTCCCCTTCCTTTCCTTCTTCCCCTTCTTGACCAGGCCCCCACCCTCTCCTTCCTACCTTCCCCTCTCCTTGGTAGTAGGGACAGTGGCTGGTGGCTTGGTGCAGAAGGTGCTGCGCGATAGTGGAGGTGATGCAAACATCTGTAGCACTAGAATTTCCCCCTGACTATTCAATGTGTTTCTAGTGTAGCCCAACAACAACAACAACATGATGTAAAATGAGCTAAAAGGAGTAAGGATGAACTAGTGGGGTTGACTATATGAGCTTAATGATACGGACGAACTAAGGATTAGTTGATATATAGGGATGGCCCGATCTTTCCCGGTACGTTCAGCGAGGTTCCTTCTCCTTGTCCTGACGCAGCCAACAATCTTGATAAGGGCGATTTGCACTAGTATGCAAGGTGCACACTAGAAGCAATCCACCGAACTCCCCAAACCGTGAATTCAGCAAGAAGACACGAATTAAAAGATATGAACCTTGTAGATTCGATGGGCAATTTCAAGAATCTCCTATTCTTGCCTTGCACCAACTCAACAAACTCCAAACGAGAAAACCTTGCAATCACGCAATTTGGCCACCAACAACCTCCATGGCAATTTTCTCTTTTATGTCACAAGCATAAAAACTTATCATATTATAGCTTAAGTTACAATGGGGCTAAGGCCCTGACCTTATATTAGTGCACAATGCATGGCCTTGACTAAAACTCATGCACAACCTAGCCTAAGGCCGAATGAAACTCCAATACGAACTAAAAAAGAAATACCTAAACTGCTACCTCTTGATTCTCTCTCAATTTGTGATGTGACCATGAGGATTCTGTGGCTGTCACCTCATTCATTGTATGAGGCTTCGAAATAGCTTTCCAACAAGTTCAAGAATGCCCAAATCGGACTTCGTTTGTGAAAGTTATGAGCATTTTAATGTTGGACTTCCTTTCTGACCCGAACCGAATCCGAATTCAATTCAAATCTTTATAGGTTTTCTTTTCTTGTTCAAGGGACATCCAATCTGTTTGGAACCTGAAAATGAGTCCTTCTCATCCTTTGAAAAGCCATGGTATGGTCGGATTTTACCCTTACTTGTATTGCAATACTCGGACTCTCTATGTTTGGCAAATCTCGCGCGTCTCTCCAGACAGCCCGTGCAGCAAGCAATGAA
Source organism: Dendrocalamus latiflorus (assembly GCA_017311315.1). Lineage (NCBI taxonomy): Eukaryota > Viridiplantae > Streptophyta > Magnoliopsida > Poales > Poaceae > Dendrocalamus > Dendrocalamus latiflorus. Next base: position 9,240,102 of record CM029671.1, on the reverse strand, counting down.
GTTACCATAACTTTGTGTAGGAAGCTCAAAATCATGTGTCGTTTAATTCGTTGGAAAGTAGACTTCATTAGCTTTTGAAATATGTATTTTGTGTCCATTAGAAACCTCAGAATTGGCGTTGCAATCTTCATGAACATTGTGGACAGAACTGCAATCACGAGAACTTGATTGATCTTGTGTCTTTCTCTTTACCCAAACTAGCTTTCTTTCTTTACCATCCACACCTCTAATTCCATGCATTGTTGGCTTGTTTGCATTACACAAAGGAGGAATCACATACGCATCCGCATGAACTAGGATATTCTTCATTCTCTGATAACCGATTGCTTCTTTCTCCTTACGTAATTCAGAGCTACTAAGCCTTGTAACTTCAGATTGCATGGGTGAAGCATAAATCAATGTAGTATTCACACTCTTGGCCACATCATCCCCTCCCCCCTTCAAGCGAAACCATCCTTGGTTTCGTGGCAATCTGCACAAGCTCCTTGCTCTTGATGGCAATATCAGAAATAATCTTCTCATCTCTCTTGGGCAGCAAAGATTGAAATACACCTTTATACATAAAAGTGAAGCGATTGGCTCTCCCTTGGTGTGTAACATTGCGATCAAACTGCCATGGATGCCCCAACATGATGTGACACATGTGCATAGTCATGATGTCACACTCCACCTTGTCTTCATAACCATCAATTGAAAACGACACGCAAACTTTATGAGTAACTTTCAGCTTACCAACATTGTGAAGTCATTGCATATAGTATAGATTAGGATGATGCCATGTGGATAATGAGAGTGTATCAACCACGTCCTTGCTGATCATATTGTTGTAGCTTCCACCATCGATTATAAGCTTGCACCGTTTGCCTTCGATCATGCATTGGGTTTGAAAAACACCACGTCGCTGCCCCTTCTCAACAATCAGCTTATTGTCACCATCCACCTTATGAGTCATCAAAGTTGGACCAACCTCAGGATCAAATACACAACCTCTCGCAGAGAACCATTGAATTTCTCATCGTCATGTTCAGATTCCTCGCTTTCGCCCTCCGTAACATATCCCTTATGTGTGAACAACACCTTCCTTTCATTTGGGCAATCCTTCATCATGTGACCCCTGCCCTTACACTTGAAACACTCAATTTGACTTGTTCTAGAGGTGGAGAAAGTGCTAGAATCAGATTGGATGCCTCCTTGCCAGTTGAACTTGTCACCTTAGATGTTTCTTTAAACGGAGTTCCAACCAATTTAGTGGATGCAACCGGCTTAGAACTTATGCCTTCTTTGCCCTCTTGCTGATTTGGGTGCCTCCATGTTGATGTATGAGTTCGGACAACCTTGGGATGGTTGTCTTTTACCCATTGTTCAGCACGCTCTGCTTGGTGAAGTTGCTCTTGTTCGGTGTCGTATTGCATCAAATCAACACGATTCCGCGCATCGTCGTTCAGCCCTTCAAAGAATCTTGTCATAGTAGCCTCCTCGGACTCACGAACTCCAGTACGGATCATGAGCACTTGCATCTCCTGATAGTATTCATCCACGGACTTGGAGCCTTGATTCAATCGTCGTAGCTTTGTATGCAGTGTCCGTGTGTAGTATGCTGGTACAAAATGGTCCCTCATGACTCGCTTCATCGCCTCCCAAGTGTGTGGACGATCACCTGCACGGTTCAATTGACCCCACCAAATAATAGCGTATTCGATGAACTCAATCGAAGCAACACGAACCTTCTTTTCATCGGAGTAGTTGTGGTTGTCAAAAATCTGATTTACACACATCTCCCACACCAAATAAGCCTCCGCATCAGCTCTGCCCTTAAACTTCGGTATGGTGATTTTGATGCGACCAATATCGTCATCCTCACGTTCCACACCTCCTCCGCGGTGTCCTCCATGTGCAGCAGCCCGGCGATAAAAAAAATCACGCCGTGGTGGTCGTGGATAACCTCCACGGCCATCGGACATGTCCTCAACATCTTCGTAGTAGCGTGCGTCGTCATGCAACTACACACGTCGCACAAAGTTGGGTAGTTGGTGCTGCGCGCTGGCCCCTCCCAGCGGCGGTAGTCGTCCCTCCAAGCAGCGGAGTGTCACCTCCAGATTGTTGAAGCCCTCCGTGAGGCGAGCATTCAACGTATCTTGCACCTCAGTGATTCTTGTATGCACACCATTGATGCTTTGGTCGAAATCAGCACGTAGGACGTCCTCCCGATGTTTGATGTGGCCGGTAAGCGCCTTGACTCGGTTCCGTACAGTGGGTGATAAATCATCACCGAGTGGTTCGCCCAATTCATCGTTGCGGTAGCCGCTCGAACCTCTTCTACTTGCTCCCGACATCCTGAAATCAGCAAGAAACACAAGCACGTACCGCGATCAACCACGCTCTGATACCACGATGATACGAACCAACTAAGGATTAGTTGATGCATATGGATGGCCCAATCTTTCCCGGTACGTTCGGCGAGGTTCCTTCTCCTTGTTTTGATGTAGCCAATAATCTTGATAAGGGCAATTTGCACTAGTATGCAAGGTGCACACTAAAAGCAATCCAGCAAACTCCCCAAACCGTGAATTCAGCAAGAAGACACGAATTAGAAGAGATGAACCTTGTAGATTCGATGGGCAATCTCAAGAATCTCCTATTCTTGCCTTGCACCAACTCAACAAACTCCAAACGAGAAAACCTTGCAATCACGCAATCTGGCCACCAACAACCTTCATGGCGATTTTCTCCTTTATTTCACAAGCATAAAAACTTATCATATCATAGCCTAAGTTACAATGGGCTAAGTCCCTGGCCTTATATTGGTGCACAATTTACGGCCTTGACTAATACTCATGCACAACCTGGCCTAAGGCCAAAATAAACTCCAATACGAACTAAAAAAGATATACCTAAACTGCTACCTCTGGATTCTCTCTCAATTTTCGATGTGACCATGAGGATTCCATGGCTGGCACCACATCCGTTGTATGGGGTTCCGAAATAGCTTTCCAACGAGTCCAAGAACGCCCAAATCGGACTCCGTTTGTGAAAGTTATGGGCGTTATAATGTTGGACTTCCTCTTTACCCAAACTAGCTTTCTTTCTTTACCATCCACACCTCTAATTCCATGCATTGTTGGCTTGTTTGCATTACGCAAAGGAGGAATCACATACGCATCTGCACAAACTAGGATATTCTTCATTCTCCGATAATCGATTGCTTCTTTCTCCTTACGTAATTCAGAGCTACTAAGCCTTGTAACTTTAGATTGCATGGGTGAAGCACAAATCAATGTAGTATTCACACTCTTGGCCACATCACTTAGACTAAGAAATTACAACTAAAGGTTTACACGCGAGGAAGAGAAATATGCTTTTTGCAAGGGCGTCACGTGGAAGAAATGCATTCATACGGCCAGCATAGAGCCAAAGTAAACAAAGAAAGGAGATACTACATGTGCATATCCAAGAGGAAGGAACCAATAGGGAGGAAATGGAGACTAAAAACTTAGAAGAGCATATGCTGAATTATCTTTCTTGTCTCACAAGAAAAACAAATCCAAAATATATTTTGCCTTCTGCAATATTGTAGCAACGATGTACTGTAGTAGACACAACAATGTAGCACCACCATACTGTAGCAACTGACCTTGTTAGGCTATATAAGGAGTGGTGCACCTCATGTAAATATAGAGTTGAGATTTTCATAAATACAAAGTTCTTGTTCTAGAGTTGAGAGTTCTTGTCTCCATCTTTCTTGTGATTGCCTCGGTGATTGCAAGTACACGTTTACTCCACATGAACGAGTAGATAAAGGGATCTAAGCATGTGTTGGTTGCATTGAGTATCACATGTTCATATAATAGAGATGGTGGTTGACAGTGTCATTCATCAGGTTGTATGGGTCTAGTTATCTCCAATCCTACATCATGAAGATTGGCAAACCCCCACTCCCCTTATCAGGAGGTGTGGGTGGCATGGGGTGGCAGCAATATGCAGGACGGAGGTAGCGAGGCAAGGGTGAGCGATGGCCTTAGGGGAAAAGGAGTGGTGGCTTGGGGCTCGGATAGAGCAGGGGTAGCATGGGAGGAGCTGTAGGGGTGGCACAGTAGGAGCAGCAAGGAGCTAGGTCAGCCAGCCCCCTTGCCCCTCCCCTTCGCTATGAAGGTGGTGGTCAGCGCTAGGCCGAGGCCAATTCGGCCCAATTCCCACTCCTTTCTTCTTTTTTCTGGTATGTTACAACAACACTCCATAGAGTGAGTGTACATTTGTTTTTGAATTTTCATATTGTGTTTTTGCGTAAACCAAAAGGTGTTTTTATTATTCCACCCAAGGTGAGTTTCCACTAGATATCTCTCCATTTAAAAAATCCACTTTGCATACTTACCACTTGAGAGACCATGTGGAGGTCATCCCATGTGTGTGATGAGTAATTAACATCGGTTTAGGAAAGTCGAGTTTGATTTCGTTGGTTCGGTCCTTGATGTTGCGTGGTGCAATCGGGCTCGGTCGGACTTGGTCAAACCTGGTCAAAATGGTTAGGATGCATATTATGTCGATTTGTCAGGTTGGGGCTATTTCATTAATGCATTTATGCTTACATGTACCGAGCGATGGTATTTGATGTGTTCCTTGTCTGTGTTGGCTGCAGGACGTCGAGGCGGAGTCATGGCGAGACACGAGGTGACCGGACTAGACACGGGCGGTGTCGAGGTCAGAACGGTCGGATGTGTCGAAGACAACGGAGACTCGAGGTGGTTGCGAGGCGTGGATGACAAGGAACAAGGAAGCTTCCCGAAAGGTGCACGAGGGGCGTTTCGGTAAAAACGCAAGGCTGCACAGGCGGGAGCGGGTTCCGTTGGATCTGGCGGGCGTATCGGGTTGGAGACCCGTTAGCCAAGGGCTATATAAAGGAGGGAGTGGCTACATGCCCCCTCATGGCTTTGGGAGAGAGTTAGGGTTTGCCTTGGTCAAAAGAGTCTTTAGGAGGTGGTTTTGCCTTTGCTCTTTAGGGGATGGAAGTGGGTGAGAAGGGCAGGGATGTGTCCCCTTTGTGAGTGTCTCCTACGTTGTGTCTCCTCTCCAAGCATGTAGTGTGAGTGTTCTTGAGTTTGGGAGATGGAGAGGGAGAGGTAGAGGAGATCCTTTGTAATCATTCTTGTTCTAATGTCCATGCATATCGGGACTCCTCTGTAATCATCTTTGATTTGGAATGGAAATCTGAAGTTTATTTCTCCTGTTTGTGCCCTCTGTTCTTCATTTCCTCTTTTTGGTGATTTCTTGATTTTTTGAGTTTCTTGTTGATTCTTGCTGGGAAGGCCCAAAATGGGTTGCTCTATGATGGAATAGTGCCTCAAGGTCATTTGATCGATTTTCCCAAGAGCAAATAGCATTTAATCTCAGATTTGGTTTTTGGCCTTCCTCTGTTCATCCTTTACCTTCTAGGGTTTTTGCGTATTTTTTTGATTCCCTTCGTGAGATGGCATGAAACTTGGCATGTTGAGTCCAGAGGCTATTAATTAGCTATCCTCAAATTTTCGTGGCCAAAGGATCAAAGATGAGACGGGAATTTGGTTTTTGGTGAAGCACTCTAAATATTTTCAATTTTTTGGTCAAATCCCAAATTCTTGTTCTTGAGTTGAGTTTTCTTATTTCTCGAGGTTTCTCTGGCTATTTTGGTTATAGTCTTGCCTTTCTGGGCAGAGAAATCCAGAGGAAAATCTTGATTTTTGCTGCTGTGTGAAGATCTCAAAGTTTCAGACTAAAAATTTGTCTCTGCTGCTATCTGCACCCGAGGGGCAGTCAGACCGAAAACCCTAGAGGTCAGACTTGTGCTTGTCGGGCGGTCAGACCGGATATCCCACGGCGGTCATACCAGAAAATGAACGGCGGTCTGACCGGCCTTCATGGAGCGGTCTGACCGGCGGCCACTCGGCGGTCTGACCGCCCAGGCCATTGCGGTCAGACCGCCCCTGGGGCTTTTTGCTGATTTGCTTTGGGTTTAGGTCTCTGCTATTTTCTTTTATGTTGTCTTGCTTCTCTCTCTGTTAGTTTGAAGTTGCAGTGATCTTTTGAACTTCATTTCATAGCTCTCATAGCTATTGGAAGGAGACTCTAGTGGGGGACGAATTTTTTAGAAGTCGACATTCACTCCCCCACTGTCGCCATTTCCGTCCAACACCACTACTCCCATAGTTCTCTCCCCAAAAATATCATTATATATTTCAAAATACAAATATATCCTTACCCTTATTCTCGTCATGTTCCTCCTCTTTCCATATGATAACCTATAAGTGCACAGGATCTTTGTAGTCTTTTCAAATAAGTAGAGTATCGTATGCACATGGAGCACATGATGATGTATCTTTGCAATATTTAAATAGGACAATGCCAAAATGTAAATTTAATATAATTTCTAGTAAAAGGTGAGTGACAAAAATAATTAAATATCTACATTGAGCTTCAGTTCATGGTGTTGCAAATATTAACATGACTAATTAATAAGGACAGTGGTAGAAATTTATCAGTGATAATTGTAGGTGGATAATCCATATGGCACCATTCCGTCGCTTGTGGAGTTCCTGACTCTATACATTTGTAACCAATTCATACCTACAAAATGTACTCTTCTAGCTTATCAAAATACATAAATTCTAAATCATGTCTACCTAGCGCCTTATATTTGACTAGTTAGTAAAGAAGATGAAATTAAAAATAGTTATTTTTCATGTCCCAACAATTCAATTTATTTATTCGATATTGTCAGGACCCAACAATGCAAAGGTAGATACTCTATGTATACTACACTAGTTTAGGATAACGCTAGCGCACACAGTGACAATATAGATAAACATATCATTCTATTCACATGAATAACTAATAAATATGGCGCTCATTTTATGTATGTTTCTCATGCCAACATTATACTAATATTCATGATAGCTGCTCATAATTGTGCCACCTGTCAAATAACCCTAAACAAAATCGAAGCTCTCTTGTCCTTTCATGTGTTTTGTAGAAAGAGCCAAATTCACTCATTTAGAGAAGTCCGCTCCTTAACCAGCAAATTGATGGGTTTCGAAGAATATTTTCATAAACATTCAATGATCAAGGCATTTTCAAATGTCAATTTTAGGGATGTCATGATGATGCCCTCATCGAGATGATCACAACGCATATATCATTTGCCCAATTCGAAGTTCAAATGCAAAAGTTACGATGGAAACACAGAGTCTTCAATAGGTCATCAGCATGATGCTTCGAGGACTGCCATGTGCAGGTAAATATTTTAGGAGAAATTAATTATGGGACCCACAATTGAGTAGGGATACTTATTCTCTTGCTTCCATATGATTCCATGCAAGTTTTAAAGTAAGGAAAGCCAAGGAGATTAGGAAATTGGGAGATTCCATATTTATAGCGCAAAGAAAGGAGTCCGAATCTATGCAATTTGCAACATGTTTTTTTTTTGTGACAGACACGGCCTCAAATGAAAAATCTCATAACTACAAAATTTGTAGATATTTTCGATTAGTCCAATTTAGAGTCCTCATGAACCTAATTTGGAGTCCATATATGGGAGTTATGGGCCCTGGAAGGCAGGCAACATGGAGAATGTGGGTCTAAAATAGAGTCAACTTCCAACGTGTTTTTAACTTAGAAGACAACGTTTTCAAAGAAAGTCCACAACTAGAAATTAGAATATATTTTCATGGGCTACAACTTAGGGGAAAATATCATCCTATTTGGAGAGTTTGGACAACTAAGATATGGCCTCCGGAAGGTTCACTATGGAAAAGTAAAAAAATGAAAAACCGACTCAAATTCAAAGTGTACTTCAAATCAAACTCAATGCCGGTTGTTTCCAAGCATATTGACATGGGGGAATGACCCCAACTACCACTTGGGACTATAAATAAAACCCCAGGGGTGCCCTCCACGGCAAATTTTGGGACGTCACATATTCACATGTCATTGGTAAAAACAATTATATTCACATGTGAAATTTGGACTTGCAACACCAAGTGTGCTAGGCTGGTAGGCCAACATGGGCCAAAATAGATGGAGGTGACGGAAGGGAGAAAGGGAAATGGGCTGGATTGCGCCCAAGAGGGAGAAGGGTTTTCGGGATTTTTTTTATTATTTTTTGAGATTTCTAGAGGGGTAAAGGGATTTCCGGCAAACGGAAAACTCAAACAAATAATGAAAAACTCAGGGAAAAGAGGAAGACACGACGAGCAACTAAAAGGCAAGCTCAAAATATTTTGCAGGAAAATTTTATGCAAATTTTGGGACATCACACATTCGCATGTCATTGGTAAAAAAAATTTATATTCACATGTGAAATTTGGACTTGTAACGCCAACGGTTCATGCAGCAATGTCTTTTTAGCTCCATGTAATGGCAGTTGTCTCCAAGTTAGCTAATCATGTAAATTATTTGTTACAGGTCATAAAATGGTAATAGCGTCATTATTATTCATCAAAAATAAATATATCCATCACAAACTTATTATTCAGGATTTCTTTGAATCTGCGTGTAGTACTTGACATAACATCGCTTGCTAGAAAGCAAAAATGGCATCTACGTGTTATTTGTTCCCAGAATCTAAAGCTATGGTTGATGATAGGAGATACATCATCGTAGCTTGGAAAAAATAATACAAATGTTTAAAATTAGGACACAAACCATTTCTATTGGGTTCTTACAGAGCATATTGCTTGGATTCTTATTGCACCATTTGATTATTTTATTGAGAAACTGTACAATTCAAAAGGCTAATTCGTTACCTTGAAATTGAGGTGTCCCATATCATACAAAGTATTTTTTAAAAAAAACAATAAATAATTTTTGTATACAACAATTTGTACAACCATTTTGATATTGTGCGAGCGATGAAGGCTTGGAGAACTGGACAATCATTCATACACTCCTCTTATCTCCGACACATAACATTAGCTTCTCCACTATTCTCATCATAACAGCCTCCAAGTACAAACCCTGACCAATACAGATTTTCAAGGTCAATTTCCCGGATAGTAAGTTCAGTATTCAACAATCATGATAAAGCATAAGTTGACCTTTAGAAATGAAATTATATAGCCTAAAAATATTTGAAGTAAGGAACGTATGATAACTTTTTAAAAAATAGAAATCTACACAAAGAAGTGATTATTTCAACGTTTCCTTTAAATAAAAGGCAGATTTGGCCCCTTTGATATGTTCCCAATTCCCATCAACCTAATCACACATATAGGCTAAAAAAACCCCAGCGGTGTGACTTGTGAGGAGTACTTGTTTCCTCCGAATTAGACCTCCTCCATAAGTTTTTGCTCAACTTTCAATTCAGGTATACCACTAAAATCATAGGTCAAAAAGCATAGATGAGAAAAGGACCAATGGTTTAAAATTGGAGATACATTAACAAAGGAAATCTTCCAAATCAAACAATCATTTTTTTTAAAAAAAAGTAATAAATTGGAAATCTACTAGAATACACCCATCTTATTGGTTCGGTAGGCATGAAATTTCCATAAGAAAGACTGCTTAAATTTCCATAGTTTTTTTAGGGGAAGACTATAGCTAGGTGTGCAATTGGGTCAGATTCAAATGGATATTGTTTAAACCGTATTCTAACCCACATTTTTTCCTGGATTCAGAGTTAGATACGGTAAGACTAAACACGAATATGAATTTGGAGTATTCAGAGTTTTGAATACGATACCGTTGAAACAGATACATAACGGTTTCAGATCGAAAACGGATAATATAAGCGGATAATATAGACATACAAAAAAGAACATTTTTTGAGAAACTAAAAATACACAGCAACGACACCAAGCACTTCCTCGAAATTATGGTACTAGACTAGTGAGCAATTATTGTTAAAAAAAATATGAAACTGTGATAACTAATACATCATCAATTCATCATGTATCAAAGACAAGATGTAATGATCATGTATCACAGACAAGATTTGATGAAAAACTAATATTATACTTGTGACAGTTTAGAATACTCTTTCACTGTTGTCTTTGTCAAAATACTAGAATGCCTTAAACATATTGCTACAGATTCTAGCAATAGGTAAGCTCAACAACACCTAACAGCCTGAGGGTCACCTGGTGAGGTGATCTAGCTTGTTTCCCCTAGAAGCAAGGCAACACACAAACGATGCTATAGAGTATAGACAACACATTGGAAAGTAAGGTCTCACACAATTCCACGTATAAAGGGCTCGAGGCCCAATTCCACTTATCGCCAGGAGTCTACAACGCGATGTGGTGTGGCTGTGTGGTGGTCTGGACATCTGGTGGAGCCATGTAGGTGGTGCTGTGGTGGGCTCCCTAGGGCACTGTGTGCTGATGTGGTGATGTGGTGTGGCTGTGCTGGTAGATATCCGCTCGGATAGAACCCAGATTACTGAATACCGGAGTTGTTCGGTCGGATAGTAGCCATACCAATTTCGCTATCGAATCTGATTAAAAATATCTAGATACCATACCGAATCTGACTGGATACCTAACTTGCATCCCGAATTCGGTACCAGGTCGGTCGGGAAATAGCCGACCCGTTTGCACCCCTAACTATAGCTTTATTGGCCCTGTTCGATTTGCTTCTGCTTAGAAAAGCTAAAAGCCAATACGAATATCCAGTTTTTGAAGCGGTTTCTCCATTCCTCTCACTATTGTCTCGCTTCGAGAATGGCACACTTTGAAAGTTTAAGGACCGGGATGGCATACTTTAAAAGTCTATGGACCGGGATGACACAGCATAAAAAGTTTAAGGACCGGTAATGGACTTTACTCAAAAAATTATATTCACATGTGAAATTTGGACTTGTAACGCCAACGGTTCATGCAGCAATGTCTTTTTAGCTCCATGTAATGGCAGTTGTCTCCAAGTTAGCTAATCATGTAAATTATTTGTTACAGGTCATAAAATGGTAATAGCGTCATTATTATTCATCAAAAATAAATATATCCATCACAAACTTATTATTCAGAATTTCTTTGAATCTGCGTGTAGTACTTGACATAACATCGCTTGCTAGAAAGCAAAAATGGCATCTACGTGTTATTTGTTCCCAGAATCTAAAGCTATGGTTGATGATAGGAGATACATCATCGTAGCTTGGAAAAAATAATACAAATGTTTAAAATTAGGATACAAACCATTTCTATTGGGTTCTTACAGAGCATATTGCTTGGATTCTTATTGCACCATTTGATTATTTTATTCGGAAATTGTACAATTCAAAAGGCTAATTCGTTACCTTGAAATTGAGGTGTCCCATCTCATACAAAGTATTTTTTAAAAACAATAAATAATTTTTGTATATACAACCATTTTGATATTGTGCGAGCGATGAAGGCCTGGACAACTGGACAGCCATTCATACACTCCTCTTATCTCCTACACATCTCTACCCCTCTATAATACACCAAAATTTTCTTTACTAAATCCACCCCCCTCAACCACCCCCACAGTCATGCCTAATCTAAGTCCACCCAGATTTATGCACCAAAGTAATCCAACTTTATACAAATGAATGGCCTGGATCTCTCCTCAAGTCTTCTTCTCTTACTCATTGAAGATCCTAAAGCCAAAATCATCCGGATCATGCACATCATTGAACCCAGAATCCCACCCCGCGCCCACGCACACACCCCGACGCTGCCTCCACCCCGGGATACCCGTCTCCACCCGAGCGTTCCGCTCCTCTTTCCCATTCCATCGCCCCCGCCCATCTGATCTCAGCCGCCGTCTCCTCCACTCTGCCACTCCTCCCACCCCATTAAAACCCTAACCCAAACCTCCCCTCCCCTCCTTCGCCACGCCACCATGGCTGCGGCGGCGGCGGCCGCCGCCACCTCGCTCCTCCTTCGCCGTCACCGCAACCCCCCCTGCCCCTAGCCGCCGCGACCACCTCCCCTACCCGCCATCGGCGCCCCGCGCCGCCCCTTCACCTTCCCCAGGCGCTGACGCTCCGATCTGTAAATCCAGCGCGCCTCATCGCGGACACTGCCTCCTTGCCTCGCTCCCACAGTCCCCTTCCCCGGCGTCGCCATGGCCTCCCCTCTCTTCCCCGCGGCCACCGCCTCCTCCCCTACCCGCCATCGGCTCCCCGCGCCGCCCCTTCAACTCCCCCAAGCGCTGACACCCCGATCTGCCACCAATGAGGACGCCGCGTCCATTAAGCCAGCGACGACGCCGCAGCCGCAATCATTTGTTGGGGGCGGCGTGTGACGGCGAGCATCAGGGAAGGGCGGATCCAGTCGTGGGGGAGTAGTTAAGGCCGCGGGTTGCCGGATCCGGCGGCAACAAACTCTTCAGGTTTGTGTCCCAAAAAAAATAGCGAATGTTTTCTCTCTTCTTCAACAACTTAACAAACTTGTATCCAATCTTTTCTTGTCCAAACCAGGCCAACCGAAATTTGCTTGGGCTTGAATATTCCTGGCCGATATTTGAGTTTCGGATATTTCATTAGGCGCCATTTTTTATGCTTCTGCTCATTAAATACCACATCTCTGGCTATTTCTCCCTCACATCTTTTCTTCTTGTACGTGCCACCAAAAACCTGAGATGGTGATCGGCTACCGTTCTCAAGCCTCCAAGAGGGTAAACGCACCGCATCCTTCCTCGGGATGGAGCACCATTTTCAACAGGCACATGTTCATTTGTTTCACTTCATTTCAAAGATGCTCTTGCGGAAATATCAAAAGAACAAAATCGTGTATTTTTTCTTGCTTCGCTGTTCTGAATGTATGTTCCTTAGCTAGGACACAGAAGTAAATGTTCCATCTAAATTCCTTCTTCTGTGCTGATCGTTGAATATTGGTATTTTTGCTATCCTTGTGTTGCTGTCAATATAGTCCGGCATGTTCCTTTGATCCATTTGGTCTTTTGCACTTATTTCAAATGTAGGAATATAGTGCTCTTGCCTCTACAGATTACATCTGCTCAAAATGATATGAAGAACTGCTGATTTTGTTGGACAATACGATAAAATAATTAAACAATGGCCGTGGATGAGTAATATTCAGTTTCAGTAGTTAAACAAAGCCAAGTGGAGATGGGAATTTTTTGGCCTGATAATTATTCGTGATATTCCTAAATCCTGACATATGTTAGCATCGGTATAGTTGTCGGGTTTATAGCTATTTTAAGAGTTTACACCGAACCGAGATTTGCAGCTTTGGTAGTACTGATGTTCGAGAAGATGTAATGCTGTTGTTTCAGCAAGGTCATATTGCTGGCTCATTGTCGAACATTATTACGGTTTGCCTTCTGCTAGCATCTTCCAGACATCCTTGAGTCTAATATCCAATTTAATTTTAAGATCATCGATGTTGTTCCATGAGTTTACATTGCACCAAATATATTGTTTATGTTCCTTTGTATTACTCCACTCACCATTTTTTTGTCTTATATAATGCAGATCGGTGTTGTTCCATGAGGTTGAGATGGAGCATAAGTACCAGACCTGTTGGATCGTCCATGCCAAGGTGTTTTGGAGAGCGGCGCAAATACGAGAGGACTCTTATGGATCTCACTACTTGCGCGTAATTTTACTAGATCAAGCGGTAAGTTGTTTCATCTACTTGCGACTACTTACATAGTATTAGTGCATCTATAGCTAAATGAACTTCCTAGAATCCTCCACTGTTGTTTGGTTCTGATTGGGTTAATATGTCATATAGACAAGACAGCAACAAATGAACTTACCTGTATTTTGCATAATGAGGCTCCAAAAAACCCACCAATACAGGGATCCCTTGGCATGCAATGAACATTTGCAATGTCAAGGTGCTGGAGATGGAAAACTGAAAATTAGCACTAAAACCTTTTATTACATCGACTTGTATGTAAATATAGTTAGACTTTAGATGCCATCAATTATGTCAGAAAATAAACCTGGCCTGGCAAAGCTGTTGAAGAAAAAAAAGGATGCTTGCATCCGAACTTCCTTTGCGCGATCTAGCACAGCAAAGTTCATCACCACTGGAATCTGCAAATAAATTTTAAATATCAATTTTCCATTCCACGTTGTCAACAGAATTTATAAGTCATCTATTACAAGGCAAGCATTTTCTAGGAAGCCTGTTTCATCTTCCCAGAGCTCGGCTCGTCTGGGAGGTTGGAGGTCAGTTGGTTTTTGCTGTTTAGTGTGGGGATGGATTTTGCGAGTTCTCAAGAAGGGGAGGTTTGGGAATGCAGGTGCACACGCTGATCAATCCCATAGTCGAGCAGTTTCGAGAGGAGCAGCGGGCGGTGCAGCCCAACTTGTTGTACCTCCAGGGGCAGCAGCTTGAGAATGAGAAGGAGATTGGTACACTTGTCTGGGGAGATGCTAATGTGTCTGATCTGCAGACGTTTAGCTCACTCATCAGCCCTCCGTTTCTGACCATAGTAAGCTCCAAAGTTTTATCGAGTAGTTTGTTTGTTTTCTATGCAATTTGCTGTGTTATCATTTCTTACTTGGCTGGCAAACAACAAAATCAAAAGTGCACATTAGTTCGTAGGTGCGTATTGAACCCTGAGAGGAGAAGTTCAACAATACAATCTCTTACGAAGATGTTCTTGTATCACAATGAATTCATGACCTGTGCTTAGTAAGTGATAAGATCCTAAAAAGTCCATCGCCATGTTTGTTTTTTCATCATATGTTTAATGTTTTACACAAATTGTTTACTTGTAATACGTGTGTTGTAGGGGTGGCCCCCACCTAAGCCCAGCAGGCCTGTTAGGAGGTTATAAGAACCAGAGTAACATGTGTAATGACATAAGTGCCCCTAATGGGGATGTACGGATGTAAGGGCATAACTGTAAAAGCATACTCCATGTGAATATATATATATCAGGATGAGGGGGAGGGTGAGGGAGGACACTCCCACCTCTCCACTACCATCTCTCTCTCTGTTTGGTCAATAACCACAATAGTTGGCGCCGTCTGTGGGGAAGGACAAGGACAAGCCTGAAGACCGAAGAAGGATGGCACCGAAAAAAGCTTCATCATCGGCGGCGAAGGGAAAGAAGACAGCTGGGTCGGAGCGGCGCGTGAATACCAGGGCTTCGGCATCGGCCGCCGAAGGAGCTGGCGGCGGCGTAGGCGCAGTGATCGCGGGCGTCGACGCTCGCGCTACAACGACCGACCCCACCAGCGTCGCTACAACGACATCCAACCCCGTCGCTAGCACTACAACGACCGACCCCGCCAGCGCCGCTACAACGACATCCAACCCCGTCGCTGGCACTGCAACGACAGCCCCCGCCACCCTCGCCGGCAGCACGGATCAGACGGCCAGGGGTAGCCGCAACGAAGCATCCGGCGGATCCGGAGATCGTGAGGCGATGGTCCCTGCACCGACCCGTCCGCTGGGTGTTCCGGCGGCCCCGACAGCACCTGCGGTGGAAAGCGCCCTACTAGCAGCCCTCAACGCGTTCCAGCGGGAACTAGGGGACCTTCGCGGAGCCGTCCGAGATATACAAGAGGCTCGGAGCCAGCAGGCCACGCCAGTAATCGCGCCCGAGCCCACGCCGGAGAGGGCGGACAGCCGCGAAGCCCCCACGTCTAGCCGCGTGCCGCTGCGACGCGTAGATCCAGAGTCCCCGCTTTCGGCGGGGCTGCAGCAGGCGGCTTGGCCCGAAGACTTCAAGTTCCCTAGCGTCATCGACCCGTACAAAGGCGACACGGATCCCCGCGAGTTCGTGCGCGTGTACGAAACCGCGATCGAGGCCGCGGGCGGAGACGACACCACGAAGGCGAAGGGACTCCCCCTCGCGCTGCAAGGAGTGGCGCTCTCTTGGTTTTTTACCATAGAGCCGGGCTCCATCTACGCGTGGGAGCAGCTCCGCGACCGCCTTCACAACAACTTCCAGGGAAACTATGTCGAGCGAGTCGACGCGGACCAACTCTTCGCTGTGAAGCAAAAGCCCTCGGAGAAGCTCTGGGACTACTTCAAGCGTTTCGCCAAGATTCGATGCCAAGTGAAAGACGTTAATGAAACCACCGTCGTTAATGCAGCCATACAGAGCCTTCGTCCGGGCCCGATGGCCGAGTACAATGCGCGAAAGCCGATCAAGACGGTGGCGAAGCTCTTCGACAAAATGGAGGAGTACGCCAGGGCAGAAGAAGACGCTCGCCGAAGGCGAGGAGATGACTCCGACGCCAACCAGGTCGGTGGCTCGACAAAAACCGAAGATCCATCACAGGACGACCCCTCGAGGGGCAAACGCAAGCCGGAGTCGTCTAAAGACGCGCCCGAACGCGGGGAAGCCCCGCACAAGGAGCCGTCCAATGGGCCTAAGCGCGGCCAGCAGAAGTCGCGCCGAGGCCGGTTCGTCCTCGACATCGAAGGCGCTTCCGAAGAAAGCGCTTTCGCTGGTCGTGGCGGTCGGGGGCGCCGAGGTCGAGGACGCGGCCGCGATGATAAAAGCCGTGGAGATTACGACGACCAGCACCAGCGACTGTGGTGCGAAGTCCACGGCCGAGGCACCCACGACACACGCTCGTGTGTCTCCATCGCGGCGCTCCGCCAAAGCGCCGCTAGGGACAGGAACCCGGAGACGTGTCCGCCTGCGGTGGCTCACGTCCAGTTCCCGTACGAGGCCCCCACGCAGGTACAGGCGCAAGGGATGCAGCCTCAGGAAGGCCCCCTACGGATCCAAGCTCACGTACAGCAGCCTCGGGAGGGCCTCCTGTCGCTGCAGGCCCTGGAGGCAACCCACCGCCGGGTCATTAACGTCATATCCGGAGGCTCTGCGCTGTAATTCGCCTCAGCACGGGAGCAGAAGGCCTATGCGCGAAGACTACATCACGTGGCGGCATACCCAGCGCAAGCACCGCCAGACTGGGCGCAGCACGAAGTTACATTCACACCCGACGACGCCCAAGGTGTGGACTTCCCTCATCAGGACCCCCTGGTCATCCGGGTCACTATCGCGGGATGCGACGTGGGGCGTGCCTTGGTGGACGGCGGTAGCTCCGCGAATGTATTGTTTGCGGCAGCCTTCGACCAGATGGGGAACCCTCGAAGCCGCCTAGGGCCCTCGGGAATCCCACTGCAGGGCTTCGGGGGACAGCCCCTGCGGGCGCTGGGCCAAATAGGTCTTCAAGTCTCGTTCGGCCAAGATGACAATGTACGGGCCGAAGATGCCACCTTCGACGTGGTCGACCTTCCGTACCCCTACAATGCCATCCTAGGGCGCCCAATCCTCAACTCCTTCGGCGCAGTACCACATCACGGCTATCTATGCATGAAGATCCCGAGTCCCCGGACCATCATCACCGTCCGAGGCGACCAGGATATGGCCCGGCGCATCGAGCCAGGTACCAGGTATCCGCGTCGCGAAGCCCAACGGCGCTCTTAGAGCTGGCGTCACAGCGCGGGGGTCCGCGGGGCCGTTCAGAGGCGCCTTGGCAGGCCCTGCAGATGTCTAGCGACTAGAGGCTTCGGCCGCACCAAGGACAAACGGTTAGTATATCCACCCCTTGTAATTGCTTACCCGCGCAAACGGGGATGTAATGAAGATCGTCGTTTGTCGCCAATCTTTCTTCATCACGCGCAAGTACGTGGCGGAGGCGCGCGCAGGCTTGGCCAGCGCGCGCGTTCCCGAAGTATAAACAAAGACGCACGTTCGCGTGTGCACTCGCCGTAGCCAGGGGTACAGGACTGAGTATAAATCGAAGTCGCACGTTTGCGTGTGCACTCGCTGTAGCCAAAGGTGACGGGCCTGAGTATAAACAAAGACGCACGTTCGCGTGTGCACTCGCCGTAGTCAGGGGTACGGGACTGAGTATAAATCGAAGTCGCACGTTCGCGTGTGCACTCGCCGTAGCCAAAGGTGACGGGCCTGAGTATAAACAAAGACACACGTTCGCGTGTGCACTCGCCGTAGCCAGGGGTACGGGACTGAGTATAAATCGAAGTCGCACGTTCGCGTGTGCACTCGCCGTAGCCAAAGGTGACGGGCCTGAGTATAAACAAAGACACACGTTCGCGTGTGCACTCGCCGTAGCCAGGGGTACGGGACTGAGTATAAATCGAAGTCGCACGTTCGCGTGTGCACTCGCCGTAGCCAAAGGTGACGGGTCTGAGTATAAACAAAGACGCACGTTCGCGTGTGCACTCGCCGTAGCCAGGGGTACGGGACTGAGTATAAATCGAAGTCGCACGTTCGCGTGTGCACTCGCCGTAGCCAAAGGTGACGGGCCTGAGTATAAACAAAGACGCACGTTCGCATGTGCACTCGCCGTAGCCAGGGGTACGGGACTGAGTATAAAACAAAGACGCACGTTCGCGTGTGCACTCGCCGTAGCCAAAGGTGACGGGCCTGAGTATAAACAAAGACGCACGTTCGCGTGTGCACTCGCCGTAGCCAGGGGTACGGGACTGAGTATAAATCGAAGTCGCACGTTCGCGTGTGCACTCGCCGTAGCCAGGGGTACGGGACTGAGTATAAATCGAAGTCACACGTCCACGTGTGCACTCGCCGTAGCCAAGGGTGACGGGCCTGAGTATAAACAAAAGACGTGTGAGGGGACGCCCTCGCATGCACTCTACGGAGTATAAATAAGACGCGGATGTTCTCCCTGTGCACTCTACGGAGTCTAAACAAGATGCGAACTCCGCGCATGCCAGGGACCTCGTCCCTGTGCATACTCTACGGAGTATAAATAGGACGTGGATGTTGACCCCACGCACTCTGCGGAGTATAAATAAAACTACGGAGGCCCCCCACGCGTTTCGCAACGCGGGCGGAGGACACGAATATTAATCGCAGCGGAGCGAGGCTCACCCTCGCGTACTGCGGGAGGTAAGCGCAGCGCGCGTTGCCGAAGACACAGCACGCCAGAGGCTACCCCCGCCATGAGGAGCAAGAGGAACGGAACGTGCGCGCACTTCCACCCTCGCCCGTGCCAGTCTACGGACTATAAAAAGGCGAAGTGTCGAGGTCCGCCTCCGCACCCGCCAGTCTACGGACTATAAAAAGGCGAAGTGCCGAGGTCCGCCTCCACACCCGCTAGTCTACGGACTATAAAAAGGCGAAGCGTCGAGGTCCGCCTCCGCACCCGCCAGTCTACGGACTATAAAAAGGCGAAGTGCCAAAGTCCGCCTCCGCACCCGCCAGTCTACGGACTATAAAAAGGCGAAGTGCCGAGGTCCGCCTCCGCACCCGCCAGTCTACAGACTATAAAAAGGCGAAGCGTCGAGGTCCGCCTCCGCACCCGCCAGTCTACGGACTACAAAAAGGCGAAGCGTCGAGGTCCGCCTCCGCACCCGCCAGTCTACGGACTACAAAAAGGGGAAGTGCCGAGGTCCGCCTCCGCACACGCCAGTCTACGGACTATAAAAAGGCGAAGTGCCGAGGTCCGCCTCCGCACACGCCAGTCTACGGACTATAAAAGGCGAAGCGTCGAGGTCCGCCTCCGCGCCCGCCCGTCTACGGACTGTAAAAAGGTGAGGCGCCAAGGACTGCCCCCCCCCCCCAAACGCCGTTCTAAGGAACCCTTGCGCAACTACTTCACCAACGGTGCGCGTCGAGCGCGGAGATCCCGTCCCCGCGCAGCATGTGGCGTACCGGTGAACCCGAAGTGGCATCAACACACAGCGCATATCCTAAATAATATAATAATAATAAACTGCACGAGGGCCGAGGCACCAGGGAGTGCATCGCTTTAGCGACGTACCACTAGGATATCGCGCCCTCGCGCGTGTTGCACTAGGGAGTGCGTCGTGAGTTTTTGAAGGTAGGCGAACGGCGGCTCCGCCTCCCTGCCTCCACGCGCGTATCGCCCTCGGCCTATGCCGTAAGCGCACGCTTTCCGCGGGCACCGTTTTTGAAGGTAGGGGAACGGCGGCTCCGCCTCCCTGCCTCCGCGCGCGTATCGCCCTCGGCCTACGCCGTAAGCGCCCGCTCTCCGCGGGCACCGTTTTTGAAGGTAGGGGAACGGCGGCTCCGCCTCCCTGCCTCCGTGCGCGTATCTCCCTCGGCCTACGTCGCAAGCGCCCGCTCTCTGCGGGCACGGTTTTTGAAAGTAGGGGAACGGCGGCTCCGCCTCCCTGCCTCCGTGCGCGTATCGCCCTCGGCCTACACCGTAAGCGCCCGCTCTCCGCGGGCATCGTTTTTGAAGGTAGGGGAACGGCGGCTCCGCCTCCCTGCCTCCGCGCGCGTATCGCCCTCGGCCTACGCCGCAAGCGCCCGCTCTCGGCGGGCACGGTTTTTGAAGGTAGGGGAACGGCGGCTCCGCCTCCCTGCCTCCGCGCGCGTATCGCACTCGGCCTACGCCGGAAGCGCCCGCTCTCCGCGGGCATCGTTTTTGAAGGTAGGGGAACGGCGGCTCCGCCTCCCTGCCTCCGTGCGCGTATCGCCCTTGGCCTACGCCGCAAGCGCCCGCTCTCTGCGGGCACTGTTTTTGAAGGTAGGGGAACGGCGGCTCCGCCTCCCTGCCTCCACGCGCGTATCGCCCCCGGCCTACGCCACAAGCGCCCACTCTCCGCAGGCACTGTTTTTCAAGGTAGGGGAACGGCGGCTCCGCCTTCCTGCCTCCGCGCGCGTATCGCCCTCAGCCTACGCCGCAAGCGCCCGCTCTCCGCGGGCACTGTTTTTGAAGGTAGGGGAACGGCGCCTCCGCCTCCTTACCTCGGCGTGCGTAGCGCCCTCGGCCTACGCCGTAAGCACCCGCTCTCCGCGGGCACCGTTCTTGAAGGTAGGGGAACAGCGGCTCCGCCTCCCTGCCTCCGCGCGCGTATCGCCCCCGGCCTACGCCACAAGCGCCCGCTCTCCGCGGGCATTGTTTTTGAAGGTAGGGGAACGGTGGCTCCGCCTCCCTGCCTCCGTGCGCGTATCGCCCTCAGTGTACGCCGCAAGCGCCCGCTCTCTACGGGCACTGTTTTTGAAGGTAGGGGAACGGCGTCGGCACGTCTTCGGCGCTCGACTTCGCCGTCCGCCTCGTAGGCATCGCCTCGGCGGGACGGCACGGCTTCGGCGCTTGACTGCGCCGTCTGCCTCGTAGGCAGCGCCTTGGCGGGACGGCGCGGGATTCAGCACAGGAGTTCACTTATTTCTTCGTAGGCATTGCCTCTGGGGTCTACAAACTACCAGTTGCATCGGCTCACTAGTCGGCACCCTTGCGCTTACTGTCGGGGAACGGGGGGCCGGGATAGTTGATCGCGTCAGCTCGCCCATCGGGACCTCAGCACTTGCTGTCGAGGGAGTACCTGTTGTGGGGGTGGCCCAACCCCCCGCGATTGGGCCGTGCAACTAGTTCAACATGTCATAGGCCCAATAGTATAGAGAAATATACCAGTGTAAATATACCAATGTATCTTCATCCTTTGTAAGTACTAAGGGGTAGAATGGGGATTTCCCATTCTACCCCACTCATATATATAAACCCCCAGGAGGGGGCAAAAGGGCACATCCTCCCATTATCACCAGCTCTCCAGATCTAGCTCTCCTCTTCCTCTTCTACCAATCCCCCTCTCTTTCTGTCTAGTCTGTAGCTACGACAGGAACATATGATAACTTTTTTAAAAATAGAAATCTACACAAAGAAGTGATTATTTCAACGTTTCCTTTAAATAAAAGGCGGATTTGGTCCCTTTGATATGTTCCCAGTTCCCATCAACCTAATCACACATATAGGCTAAAAAACACCTACGGTGTGAGCAGTACTTGTTTCCTCCGAATTAGACCTCCTCCATAAGTTTGCTCAACTTTTAACTCACGTATACCACCAAAATCATAGGTCAAAAAAGCATAGATGAGAAAAGGACCAATGGTTTGAAATTGGAGATACGTTAACAAAGGAAATCTTCCAAATCACACAATCATTTTTATAAAATAAAGTAATAAATTGGGAATCTACTAGAATACACCCATCTTATTGGTTCGGTAGGCATGAAATTTCCATAAGAAAGACTACTTTAAATTTCCATAGTTTTTATAGGGGAAGACTATAGCTAGGTGTGCAATCAGGATAGATTCGGATGGATATTGCTTAAACCGTATCCTAACCCACATTTTTTTCCTGGATTCAAAGTCAGATACGGTAAGACAAAACACGAATATGAATTCGGAGTATTTAGAGTTTTGAATACGATACCGTTGAAACAGATACATAACTGTTTCAGATTGAAAATGGATAATATAGGTGAATAATATGGACATACAAAAAAGAACATTTTTTGAGAAACTAAAAATACAAAGCAATGTCACCAAGGTCTTCCTCGAAATTATGGTACTAGACTAGTGAGCAAGTATTGTTAAAAAAATGAAACTATGATAACTAATACATCATCAATTCATCATCTATCAAAGACAAGATTTAATGATCATGTATCACAGACAAGATTTGATGAAAAACTAATATTGTCACTTGTGACAGTTTAGAATATTTTTCCACTATTGTCTTTGTCAAAATACTAGAATGCCTTAAACATTTTGCTACAGATTCTAGCAATAGGTAAGCTCAACAACACCTAACAGCCTGAGGGTCACCTGGTGAGGTGATCTAGCTTGTTTCCCCTAGAAGCAAGGCAACACACAAACGATGCTATAGAGTATAGGCAACACATTGGAAAGTAAGGTCTCACACAATTTCACATATAAAGGGCTCGAGGCCCAATTCCACTTATCGCCAGGAGTCTACAACGCGATGTGGTGTGGCCGTGTGGTGGTCTGGACATCTGGTGGAGCCATGTAGGTGGTGCTGTGGTGGGCTCCCTAGGGCACTGTGTGCCAAGGGCTAGGCTAGTGGGCTGGCTCATGCTTTGCACTACTGATTGCTAAGTTGCTGGTAGATATCCGCTCGGATAGAACCCAGATTACTGAATACCGGAGCTGTTCGGTCGGATAGTAGCCATACTAATTTCGCTATCGAATCTGATTAAAAATATCTAGATACCATACCGAATCTGACTGGATACCTAACTTGCATCCCGAATTCGGTACCAGGTCGGTCGGGAAATAGCCGACCCGTTTGCACCCCTAACTATAGCTTTATTTAGGCCATGTTCGATTTGCTTCTGCTTGTTGATTCTACTTAGAAAAGCTAAAAGCCAATAAGAATATTCAGTTTTTTGAAGCGGTTTCTCCACTCCTCTCGCTATTGTCTTGCTTCGAGGATACGGCAGGGGGTCACAGGTGCATCACGCAGTCCACTCCTCTTACTCTCATCATATGTACGCATTTCTCCCACACTTTTTTCACTGTCCATCTCTACTTCTAAAAGCCACTTCTTTCAACCATTACTATTTATTTTTAGCTAAAAGTTATAAACCATAGTAAAATACCATCACCAAAAGCTAATACAATGCCCTTTAGACTTGAGGCCAAAGATACAATACGTTCGCAGGGGAGAAATCAGGAAACAAGGGCTCATATCACGCCACTCGCGCCAACCACTCCTGTGAACATGCAAATTTAGCACAACAAATTTAAAAATACCTAGATACTATACCAAAGCTGGTCGGATATTTAACCTGCATCCCGAATTCGGTACTAGGTCAATCGGGAAATACCTGACCCATTTGCACCCTTAACTATAGCTTTATTTAGGCCATGTTCGATTGGCTTCTGCTCGTTGATTCTGCTTAGAAAAGTTAAAAGGCAATACAAATATTCAGTTTTTTGAAGCGGTTTCTCCATTTCTCTCGCTTCAGAGATAAGGCAGGGGTCACGGGTACATCACGCATCCCACACTTTTCCACCGTCCACCTCTCTTTCTAAGAGCTTTTTTAACCATTATTATTTATTTTTAGTCAAAAGTTATAAATCATTGTAAAAAACCGTCACCAAAAGCTAATGCAACGCCCCTTAGACTCGAGGCCAAAGATTCAATACGTTCGCAGGGAAGAAATCAGGAAACGCCACGCGCGCCAACCCTCCTGTGAACGTGCAAATTTAGCACAGCAAACGCGCGCTACACAGTTTGCATCCAGCGGAACAAAAC
Source organism: Dendrocalamus latiflorus (assembly GCA_017311315.1). Taxonomy (NCBI): domain Eukaryota; kingdom Viridiplantae; phylum Streptophyta; class Magnoliopsida; order Poales; family Poaceae; genus Dendrocalamus; species Dendrocalamus latiflorus. Next base: position 9,216,161 of record CM029671.1, on the reverse strand, counting down.
AAAAGGAAACACACTCGAAGAAATGACTAAGCTCTCTTACTTCTGCTACAATGCTCGCGACGACTGACCTGTTCAGCGCCGATTCGTCCAACATCTCCACAACATCTTGAAAATCAGACTCAATAATTACCTTTTGAGGAACGTCCTCTTCTTGGGCACAGGAGGCAATCACGACACGCAAAGCTTCCAACCACTACAGGTTCAGAATGTTAGAGATATATGTATAGTTTGTTATTCTCCATTGTTATGAGGGGTTCTTTGCATATTTACCACCTGTACTTTGTGTATATATACCGGCCCATTGGCCTCATATGAATACTAGCGCTATTTATAACATGGTATCAGAGCCAAAACTAGGGTTTTGGCTTACCTAGGGTTCCGCGCGCCGTCGTCGGCCTCCCCGCGCCGCCGCCGGCCTCCCGCGCCGTCGCCGGCCTCCCCGCGCCGCCGCCGGTCTCCCGCGCCTCCACGCGCCGCGGCCTCCCCGCGCCTCCTCGCGCCGTCACCGGCTCCCCCTCCGTCGCCGTCGCCGACTCCCCCTCCGTTGCCATCGGCCGACTTCGCTGCGCCGCTGCGCTGCCCCGAGCCCGCTCTCGGTCGCGCACCGCCGCTCCAGGCGCGTCGTCCTCCGCCGCCCGGCCGCCGGCCTCCGCCGCCGGCTGCGCCGTCTCCCGGCCGCCACACCGATCCGGTCGCTTGGCCACCGCTCCAGGAGCGCCGCCGCCAGGAGCGCCGCCGCCCGGCCACCCGAGCCCGCCGCCGTCCGGTCGCCCACCGCCGTCCGCCTCCCGCTGCCAATCTCGGCCACCACCACCCGGAGGCTCGCGCCCCTGCTGTGCTTGTGCCGATTGGATTGTTTTCTGAAATAGTAGCTTCTGTGAGAAGCTAATAAAAAAAAGCAAAAAAAGCAAAAAAAAAAACGCCGTTCTAACCGCCGCGCCGTCCAGCGCCGCCTGTTAGACTTCGTTGCCTTGGTCGCCGCGCCGTCCAGCGCCGCCTACCAATGGGCACCGTTTCCCTCCCTCGCTGCCCGGTGATTTTTGATGGTGTTAATTACACCGACTTCGTGTCTCACATGCGCATTCACATGCGTGGTCTTCGTCTCTGGGGCGTCCTCTCTGGTGATGTCATCTGCCCGCCTTGCCCTATTCCTCCGACGGAGCCTACGTCTGTTGCATTGCCTCCGACAGCCGATAAGGCTGCTGCTGATGATGAAGCTGCCTCTGCCTATCAGGAGGCTCTGGATTCCTACAAGGATCGTCTGACCGTCTACACTCAGTGGTACGATGACGACGCTCGGGCTGCTGCTGTCCTCATCGCCAGTGTCCAGCCTCAGTTTTCTTCTGAGGTTGTGGGACTCTCTTCGGCTTTCCAGATGTGGACTCATCTTCGTCAGCGCTACGAGCCCTCTGGTGATGCCCTTTACCTGTCCGTGGTCTGCCAGGAGCACTCTCTTCAGCAGGGTGATGCTACTGTTGACGCTTTTTACGCTCAGAGTTCTGCTGTCTGGCGTCAGTTGGACTCACTTCGCACTGCTGGCTGTCGTACCTGTCCGTGCTGCCTGGATGTACGTGCTGACCTGCAGTTTCAGCGGGTTTACGAGTTCCTTACTCGCCTTCGTCCTGAGTTCGAGCAAAGGCGTGCCCAGCTCCTTGCACGCCACCCTCGTGTCACTATCCTGGAGGCTCTTACCGAGATACGCGCAGAGGAGACTCGTTTGAGTGGTGCTGGTCTGATGCCACTCCCCTCTGTGCTCGCCGCTCGTCCGCCTGCTACACTGCCTCCTCCAGCGGCTACCACAGGTGGTGGTGGCCGTCCTCAGTCTGGAGGTGGCCGTCCTCACTGTTCCTACTGCGACAAGGATGGCCACACTGAGTCCCAGTGCTACAAGAAGAAGCGGCATCTTTCACGCCGTTCTTCTACTGGCACTAGTGCTTCTACGACGACGTCTGCCTCGACTTCTTCAGCAGCTTCTCTCACCGAGCAGGAGATCGCCAGACTTTGACGCCTACTTGCCGCTTCAGGTTCTCCCTCGACAGGTTCTGCAGGTTCTACTACTGACTCTTCAGGCACTGAGAGACCACCTCCTACACAGTCAGGTATCTCCCCGTGGATTCTTGATTCTGGAGCATCTTTTCACATGACTCCTGATTCTTCCACTCTGTCTTCTATTACACCTCTTGATTCTCCTGTCAGTGTTCTTACTGCTGATGGTACATCTCTTTCTGTCTCTGGTCGAGGATCTCTTAGCAACTCATCTTTTCATGTTCCTTCTGTTGCTCATGCTCCTCGCCTTACCTTGCAGCTTCTTTCTGCTGGGCAAATTACTGACCTTGGTTATCGAATTATTCTCGACTCTGACTCTTGTTGTGTTCAGGACTGCCACACGGGAGCTCTGGTTGGTTCTGGCCCTCGGCGCCGTGACTCACAGCGTCTCTGGGAGCTTGACTGGCTTCATCTTCCTTCCGCTGCCACCACCGCCGCTAGTCTCTCCGCTTCTGCCACTTCGTCTACCGGCTCTTTCCAGCAGTGGCATCACCGTCTTGGCCATCTGTGTGGATCTCGCCTGTCGTCCTTAGTTCGTCGTGGTCTTCTGGGGTCTGTCTCAGGAGACGTGTCTTTAGATTGTCAGGGCTGTAAGTTAGGTAAACAGATTCAGCTTCCTTATCCTCATAGTGAGACTGTGTCTCATCGTCCTTTTGATCTTGTTCATTCAGATGTTTGGGGTCCGGCTCCCTTCGTTTCGAAAGGGGGTCATCGTTATTATATTATTTTTATAGATGATTTCTCTCGCCACACTTGGATATATTTCATGTCTTCTCGTAGTGAGGCCTTGCCTATCTATAAACAATTTGCCATTATGATACACATACAGTTCTCCACTCCTATTCGTGTCTTTCGTGCTGATTCTGCTGGCGAGTACCTCTCTCGTCACCTGCGCAGCTTCCTTGCTGAGCAGGGCACTCTCGCTCAGTTTTCTTGTCCTGGTGCTCATGCTCAGAATGGTGTCGCTGAGCGCAAGCATCGTCACCTCCTTGAGACGGCTCGTGCTCTGATGATCGCCGCCTCTATTCCACCTCACTTTTGGGCCGAGGCTGTTTCCACTGCCACCTATCTCGTCAATATTCAGCCCTCTTCTGCTCTTAAGGGTGCGATCCCTGTTGAGCGTCTCTGTGGTCTTCTTCCTGACTACTCTGCCCTTCATCTGTTTGGCTGCGTTTGCTATGTTCTCCTCGCCCCTCGAGAACGTACCAAACTGACCGCTCAGTCTGTTGAGTGTGTCTTTCTGGGGTACAGTGCCGAGCACAAGGGCTATCGGTGCTGGGATCCTGTTGGTCGTCGGATACGGGTTTCTCGGGATGTGACTTTCGACGAGTCTCGTCCATTCTACCCACGTCCTGCCTCTCCTTCGGCTTCCTCTGTGGAGTCTCTGTCTTTCTTGACCTTTCCAGATACTCCTATATCTGTTTTGCCCTTGTCCACCTGTCCTACTGAGTCTCCACATATTCCCCCTGTGGCCTCTCCGCCGTTGTCGCCGCCTGTGTCGTCTCCTACGACTCCTCAGGCTCCTCCCACTATCGTCTACACTCGTCGACCTCGTATTGAGGATCTTCCAGATGAGTCATCTTCTTCTGATGTTCCATCTTCTTCTGATGCTCCATCTTCCCCTGATGGGTCATCTTCTCCTCGCTACGCTCTCCGCGATCGCCAGTCGATTCGGCCTCCTGCCCGTTTTGCCTTTGCTGGCGCAGCTACTCGTGAGCCTGTCTCCTACCGGGATGCTGTTACTCACCCTGAGTGGCAGCTTGCCATGGCCGAGGAGATTGCTGCCCTCGAGCGTACTGGTACTTGGGATCTTGTTCCTTTTCCATCCCATTCTCATCCCATCACATGTAAGTGGGGCTATAAGATTAAGACTCGCTCTGATGGCTCTCTTGAGCGCTATAAGGCGCGTCTTGTTGCTCGTGGTTTTCAGCAGCAGCATGGTGTTGACTACGACGAGACTTTTGCTCCTGTGGCCCACATGACCACTGTTCGCACTCTTCTTTCGGTGGCGTCTGTTCGCCATTGGTCTTGTTTCTCAGCTTGATGTCAAGAATGCCTTTCTTAATGGCGAGTTGCGTGAGGAGGTCTACATGCATCCGCCACCTGGGTATTCTGTTCCTGAGGGTATGGTCTGTCGCCTTCGTCGCTCTCTCTATGGCCTTAAGCAAGCCCCCCGTGCTTGGTTTGAGCGCTTCTCCTCTGTGGTTACTGGTGCTGGATTTTCAGCTAGTGATCATGATCCTGCGCTCTTTGTCCACACTTCGTCTCGTGGTCGGACTCTTCTTCTCCTGTATGTTGATGATATGATCATTACGGGAGATGATTCTGAGTACATTGCCTTTGTTAAGGCTCGTCTTAGTGAGCAGTTCCTTATGTCGGATCTTGGTCCTCTTCGTTATTTCCTTGGGATTGAGGTTACTTCCACTCCAGATGGTTTCTTTATGTCCCAAGAGAAATATATTCAGGATCTTCTTGATCGCGCCTCTCTCACTGATCAGCGTACTGTTGAGACTCCCATGGAGCTCAATGTTCACCTCCGACTCTCTGATGGCGAGCCTCTTTCTGATCCGACTAGCTATCGTCATCTTGTTGGGAGTCTTGTCTACCTTGCTGTTACTCGTCCAGATATCACTTATCCAGTTCATATTCTGAGTCAGTTTGTTTCAGCTCCCACTCAGGTTCACTACAGCCACCTTCTTCGAGTTCTGCGATACCTTCGTGGGACTATCTCTCGCCGTCTTTTCTTTCCACGTTCCAGCTCGTTACAGCTTCAGGCCTATTCGGATGCTACTTGGGCCAGCGATCCCTCTGATCGCCGGTCTATCTCTGCTTACTGTGTTTTTCTTGGTGGGTCTCTCATTGCCTGGAAGACGAAGAAACAGACTGCAGTGTCCCGTTCGAGTGCAGAGGCTGAGTTGCGAGCTATGGCTCTCTTGACAGCAGAGATTACTTGGCTACGGTGGTTACTTGAGGATTTTGGTGTTTCTGTCACTACACCGACCCCTCTCTTGTCAGACAGTACAGGTGCTATCAGTATTGCTCGTGATCCTGTGAAGCATGAGCTCACCAAGCACATTGGAGTTGATGCTTCTTTCATGAGGACTTGTGTGCATGATCAGGTGATTGCTCTTCAGTATGTGCCTTCAGAGCTTCAGATAGCGGATTTCTTCACGAAGGCCCAGACTCGAGCACAGCACAGCTTCTTCCTCTCCAAACTCAGTGTTGTTGATCCACCATGAGTTTGAGGGGGGGGGGTGTTAGAGATATATGTATAGTTTGTTATTCCCCATTGTTATGAGGGGTTCTTTGCATATTTACCACCTGTACTTTGTGTATATATACCGGCCCATTGGCCTCATATGAATACTAGCGCTATTCATAACACAGAAAAGGATCAGAAATGTTGCGATACCTCTTACCAGTAGCGCACAGAACCTCCCTTGATGATTTCGGGCTACCACACCAATTCCTGCGCACTGGTTCTTATTGTCTTTGGTATCGTTTAGTTGGGCTAAAATAAATTAATTTATAGCTAAAATTACATTATAGCTGACTAAAATTATACTATACTTGATAGTGATTTATTTGACGTAATTAAAATTTAAAAATAGAAAAAAATAGATTAGCCCATCACAGACAACACATACGAATATAGAAAAAAGAACCGGCAAAAAACTCAAAAAATAAAAACTAAAAAAGGTAAATTTTAAAAAATAATAAAAAATAAATTAGAAATTCAAACCGAGAAGAACGGGATCCACTGATCAGGTGGCTTGGACCAACGTTCTTTCTCCTCGTGTCCACTCGCCATAGGGACATGAGCCCGCAGTTCCAAAGTTTGCAGTGATTCCTAACAAAATCCATAGTCTCCATCGGCTTGTACCTATCTGCTATCTTCCCCACGCGTCCAATTATTATCTTTGACCCCCCCCCCCCCCCCCCCCCCCAAAAAAAATGCACCACATTATTGTGATCAGTACAGGGGCCTTATCCTCTGCAACCATTAGAATGTCCGTGGCAAAAGTTTCCCCATGGAGGCGCGGCAACTTCAAATTCAGGAAATCCTTTGCTGCTATCCAGAATAACACACATCCGCACTTTAAAATGGATATGTAAAGCCTAGGACCAGTAACGCACAGATTGCATCATGTTCGGGCCTTGGTTCCACATTCCCCACAACAAAATCAATTAGACAAAGGCAACAGCAAATCTATCATTTATATTGATATAGGCATGGATCAATGCATACCTCCTTATATTATATCCGAAACTATTTTATTTAAGTTCCTTATGTTCCAAAATATTTTCCTAAAATTTCTAGAATGTTTTCAAGTTCATTTGCTATTTTTTCTTGGCTTATTCAATTTTTTGTATTTTAAAAAATAGATAACTATTTTAATTACTAGTAAGCTTTGTGGGCCAAATGTCTCTCTTCGGCCCACTCTCTCTATTTCTCTTGGGCCAAAATCCGTTCCTTTATGCTTGTCGGCTTACTCTCCTTTCTCCCTCAGCGCGATCCGTTTTTTTTGAAGAGTCAGCGCGATCCGTTGCCAACGACCAACCCAGCTCACCACCGCCTTCACATGTGTCACTGGCCCACCTATCGATGGGACCTGAGACACTCAGCTTCCAGACCCCAGCAACCGTCACCTTAGATTGCGTCACCAAGTTGTCGAATTGAAGCCCGCCTCCACCGCTGCCTTCGTTGTCAAGTTTTGGCCCACAGGCGAGTTTCGGACCCCATCGTCACCACCTTTGAGATCGCCTCACTGAGATCTACTTCACCCCTCCATGTTTTTGTCCGAAAACCACTAGAGTGTTGTCTTCGCTGAGACTTGTAGCGTTGCCTTTGCTCAAGCTTCACCGCCAGTCATCTCCATTAACCCTTGGTCCGCACTCGCCACTTGTTGACGGTTGCTATAACTCGCAAATAATTTATCTGCAAACTCATGGATTGCCGTTGTAGCACTTCTCCTTAGAGTATTTGTAGGTTGTATTTTTCAAGGAGAAGCCTTAATGACTTAGGGATATCCAATTAGCAAACTATCTAGATATTGTTTGACTTTTGAAAACGAGAGACAAAGCTTAATTGGTGTATGAAACGTTTTATCCGCACATATACTTATCGAACCACACACGACACAGCCAACCATAGGTAGCTAACTAGTTGTTAGAAGTTTCTAACTAAGAGCAAGTACAATAGTATAGTCAATTAGTGGCTATAACATTTGTCCATTTCATCTATAGCCTTCAAAAAAATAGTTCATACAATAAGGTAGCTATTACAATAACTATTTGGCCCCACGTCTAAGAGAGTGAAATGCATATTTTTACGTGCTATAGCTAACTGTAATTTAGTAGCCAGCTTCCTTCTCTCTCTTCCTTTCTCTCTCTGCCACATAAGATTTTATTGATATTATATTTGTTATAGCCTGCTGACTAAGCCTTATTGTACCTGCTCTAAGGTTGTAAGGGTTGCCTAAAATCCAGCGTAAGCAATTCTAATCCCAATCTATAAGCAATTTTAACCGAGCTGTACGTAGCAAGCATCCAATCCTACATAGTTGTAACTTGTAAGCAATATCTACATAGCTGTAACTTGTAAGCAATATCTACATGTAATTGTAAGCACTACTTACCATGTTGTAAGCATTGCCAGCACAATTGCAGGCAATATCTCCACCAATGACGATGTCTTACCATGGAAATGCAATCGAATTTCTTATGTTGGCACTGTCATGATTCACCTATTACATTTTGCCAGTCATAATTTTGCCTGTCATGATGTCTTGCGATAGACAGTTAGCGTGAGTAGAAGATAATGGCGAGAATTCCTATGGTCAAGGTAGGTTCAGTGGCCGCAATTCCAATGATTATGTTGGGTGCAGGCGAGAATATTTGGGAGGGTATTTTTCTTTTGTGTGTGCGAGGGGCCGTACTCTATTAGTTTGGGATATCGTAGACACATTGAGATAGACATCGTCATTGGTAATTATTAATTCATGTGATGATCTGTTGTCATTGTCAGGTTCATTGAACAACTATTCGATGAGTGGACGATGGCGATGATAAGATAGTTAGGGGGGTTACATGCACCCGATGCACGGGCCCGTGGGCTCTGAACCGTAGGGGTGATGGGTTGTTCGGCAAGTCAAAAGTCGTCTGGCTTTTGATTTTTGCTACAATACCTAACTTTCAAACAAAGTATTTTTCTCAAAACGGCGTCTATAAGTTAAACGATCTACACGTTACAAGCCTAACATCTGTACCAGCCAAAATCATAAGTGAATATCTGTCTCTCCGTAATCTGTACCGTAAACAGCCAAATTTAAAAAATTTCAGCCAAAAGCCAAAAGCCGCAGCGAAAAAGAACATGCCTGATAACGGATGGATAACGTTCATTTCAGTACGAATAGGATAAACGTCAAATATAAATATAGATCAAACAAATATCGATACGAATTTGGATTAAATTATACTTAAAATCGAATCAAATTCAACTTTTTTAGATTCCAATAATTATTGGCGGCCTTTCCTATTTAAAACATGGCACCAAATTATTTTAATATTTTAAATTGATAAATAACTAACTCAGTGACTAACATGTAACTATGCATTAAATGTTAACAATAACAAATAAATCATTCATCTCACGTATTTGTATAATGTAGCTTTTGAGGTCAGCTTCATATCCTAGACACAATAAAGTTTAACAAATCATAATCGGTTTTATAGTAATATTTATGCCCCTTTTCCTCTTGTTTATCTCATAATCATTGATCATTGCTGCTATTTTGTCACTAATTCTAGATATATTGCAAATAGATCGGTTATAAACATATCAAATTTAATTAAAAAGAGTATGCAAAAAGCTTTATTAGGGGATATACCAAAATAAAAAAATGAAATGCCAAATTAAAACCCACTATGATGACAGACTCGTCGAGATGATCAAAATGCATATGTAGTATGCCGAATTTGGAGGTCAAATATAAAAGACACGTATTAGTAAGTTGTTGCTATTATATCTGTTGAATTTGAATATCTAGATCCAAGACGGCACATACCATATCTGCATATTAGATATCCCTATTTGACATATCCAGATCCGATAGCCAGATATCTGAGTAATATCTGAATCTATTTTCGTCCCTAATAAACCTCCATCAAAAAATAATAATTCCATGAGCTCTCTCTAATGTATAGTTGTCCACAAAATACGTGCACCATGACATCATGGATGAGCTCAGAGTTTGGAGAAAAGAAATTAAACACCATTCGTTTTGTTCAAGATTACCACCTAACATGAATCATGTACAGTTATCCACAAAATACATGCACCATGATATAAGGATGATCTTAGAGAGTTTAGAAGGGAAAAAAAGAAATTAGACACCGTACTTTTTTGTTCTAGATTGCCACCAAAGATGAGCCATACCTATAAGTACAATATACACCCATCTGAGAAAGAAAAAGAGGGCGCCTGAAGCCACCGCCCATCGTTGTTCGAGAAACAGGATGTGAGAAAAAGCAGGAAATAAAAAGTTGAGAAAAGGGAAGTGAAGTGCAGAAGATCCAACGAGGCAGCTACAACAACCACTCCCCTTCCTCGTGTTCTTCCTCCTTCCTTCCGCCGTGGTCCGTGGCATCCACCTTCATCCCTCCCCCAATCCCAGGGCCCTAGCCAGTCTACCACCTCTTCTCCCACTTCTCAATCAACCTTCGAAGCCATTCCTACTCTTCGCGCTCCCCACACACCCACCACCACCGCCGCCGCCTCCACCCGAGGAGCTCACCGCGCCGCCGCCGGGGATCGGTATATATCTAACCCTCTTCAATTCTTGCATCCGAATGGAAGTAGATACATGCGAAATGACTCTTTTTTTCTCTTGCGCCCCGACCCCTGAACTCGTGCCCGTCGCCTCTTTTGACCATTCGCTTCCCAAGGTCGCTGTCGCCCAATCTGTGCTTCTTGGACCCTCGCCATATATGATCGCTTTCGGCTGGTTCTTTGGGTTTGCCCGGCACACCGATTCGACCTAGGCGGCGGCGGTTTTAGGGGCGCGGGAGAAGAGGGGTTTTGGGTAGTTTCTTGGCCGGGTTGGGCTTCTTGGCTGAATTGTTTCTTGGATCTTCTTTATTTTGTGATTTAAAGGTTAAGACACTAGCTTAATCTGGTCTTGCGAGATGATTATTGTAATAGTACTATTTTGTTGTAACATTGGGTGGTTTGTTCATCCATTTTCCTGACCTCTCCCTTTGTGTATTTCAGGTTGGAGTGGCTCGATTTGGCGTGAGAACTTGCCTAATCCACAGCTTTCCCATGTACAATGGGAGCGTGCTGTAGAGTGTAAATGGAATTAGGGTTTGATATGCTGTAGTAGATCCTGGTACGAGGAGAAAGGAAGAAGGGTTTAATCCTTTGTTCCGGGGAGGTTTTTGAGCTAGAAGCTTGTGGGTGCTGATTCGGGTGGTGTCAGCTCTATTGGGTGATAGTATGATGAAGCAAATATTTGGGCGGCGGAAGCCCACCAAGTCAGCAAATAAGGAGTTCAATGGTGGGACAAGCCCTTCGGTGTCGAACCAGCTGTCTAGTTCAGGTATTGCCGATAGGGCCACCTCCAACTTGAGTAACCTACCACCAACTATCTCGAGTACTGGGCTCAGCGATGGGAGTGGAATCCATGCAGGTAGCCCAAACTCGAGGACAAACGGTAGTTTGTTCTCTTCTAGTTTTCGACCGTTGCCAAGCTTTAAGGATGTGCCAAATACAGATAAACAGAACTTGTTTATCAAAAAGTTGAACTTGTGCTGCACTGTGTTTGACTTTACTAATTCGAAAAAGAACATAAAGGAGAAGGAAATAAAGAGGCAAACGTTGTTGGAGCTTGTCGACTATGTTGCGTCTGCCAATGGGAAGTTCCCTGAAATAGTTATGGAGCAGATCACAAAAATGGTTTCAGTAAACTTATTCAGGACACTAACTTCTCCACCCAGGGAGAAAAAGGTTCTTGAAGCTTTTGATTTAGAAGAGGAGGAAGCAGTGATGGACCCTGCATGGTCACACTTGCAGCTTGTGTATGAGTTGCTCTTGAGATTTATTCAGTCTCCAGAAACAGATGCGAAATTGGCTAAGAGATATATCAATCATTCCTTTATTATAAGACTGCTGGACCTTTTTGACTCTGAAGATCCTAGGGAGAGGGAATACCTAAAGATGATACTTCACCGTATCTATGGAAAGTTCATGGTGTATCGACCATTTATTAGGAAAGCTATCAATAACATATTCTATCAGTTCATCTATGAAACCGAAAAGCACAATGGCATAGCGGAGCTCTTGGAGATTTTAGGAAGTATCATCAATGGATTTGCTTTGCCACTCAAGGAAGAGCATAAACTGTTCCTTATTAGGACATTAATTCCACTTCACAAGCCAAGATGCATTTCGATGTATCATCAACAGTTGTCTTACTGCATTACACAGTTTGTTGAAAAAGATTGCAAGCTTGCAAATACTGTTATTAGGAGCCTTATAAGATATTGGCCTATCACAAACAGCACAAAGGAGGTGATGTTTTTGGGGGAGTTGGAAGAGATACTAGAAGCAACACAACCTGCCGAGTTTCAAAAATGTATGGTTCCGCTTTTCCGCCAGATTGCACGCTGCCTGAATAGTTCTCACTTTCAGGTAATATTAGTCACCTTGTCCTTGATGAATGCTCCATCTATACACTTTTATTTTCTGCTTCTCCTTTGTTTATGCTGTTACTTCCTCTTCATCTCTGAAATAGTCATCACGTTTTGCTAGCTGTGCTTCTATTCTTGGAATGATAACATGCTTTTTCTGTTCATCTGAGAGATACACTTTTGTAAAGGCATAGCATTGGATGGCTAACTTTCCAATTCAGATGCAAATACATTTGGCAAAACCATAGTCTCTATATCTTCATGAAAACTTGTTTCAGCAGTGTCTTCCATTTATTTCTATAGATCTGTTTCTTTAGGATGATAGACTACTTTTTCCCCATTTTCTCCCTAAAGACAACATACTGGTTTGATGCTAGTAACCCCACGGATTGGAATTGCAGATGACAGGCTAAACGTTATTTCTCTGATCATTTATAAGAATGATATAACTGTTTTCTGACTAATTTTTGAAAAAATTTTTTAACTGTCTGCCATGGATTCTCAATAGGCCTTCTGATAAGAATTTTTCTTAGCATTGGTTTTGCGTTATATGAATAAGTATAAAATGTGTTTGCTCATATGTGCTTATCATCAACTTAGTATGTGTTACTTTGTTTGAAATTTCTTTCCTAATGTCATAAATGCAAAAGTTGAATTGAAGAAACATAATTTCTCTTAACAGTTGTAGCGTATTTCTGTTTACTGCTATTGGCGTCTTGAATTGCTAAGATACCAAGGTAGAATGCAGGCCATTTTGAATTTAGTTATTTTCTTCTGGGCTAGTCAGAGTATTCTTCGTAGTTTTAGAACATTGGCATGTTCATGAGCATATGAATTGCATGTGTAAGATTGTTAACCTCACCTAATTCTGCACGTGGTACGTGTACACCTGATCTGGAAATTGCCAGATTTGTTTCATCAAGCTGGTCAATGGACCGTATCCTTGCTTATTAAGCAGCAAATTGGGATCTTCTACCCCCAGCAGAACAACCTTGGTTGAGCGACTGAAGTCCGAAGATCAACCTATTAACCCTGACAGTAGTATTCTTTAAAAAGAACTGAACAGGCAGGACTGCCTATTTTATTAATAAAGCCGAGTTAAGAACAGGATGGCCCCATGGTCTAAAAACGAAAACAGTCAAACAAGCTGGGAGGCTTGCAGGAAAAACAGGGGGGGTTTAAGAGTAAGGAAGGAACTGTTGTAAGTGTTTTGCCTCCGCTAAGGTCCAGGTTCTAGGCTTCTAGCCTCCTTAATTTTGGCAAACAGCACCATAGGCACAGTTGCTTTGCACTGAAAAGATCTAGTGTTTCGTTCTTTCAGACCTCCCAAGTGATTAAGATGATGAGCGAGTCTGAAGCCCTCCTTGGTACTCCTCTCAAATTGTTTGTGTTTGCCCACCATTCCGCGTGGTCATACTTTGAGGCCACTTGGGAGGTTTGAGGGGAGCACAGCCGAGCCAGTTTGCTGCCAAATTCCAAATTCGTCTGGTGTATCTGCACTGGGAAAAGAGATGTAGCGCCGTTTCTGGTGCTGTTCGGCATAAGGGGCAAACGCTCTGGTTTGGCCAGTCCGGTGCCTCCTATCCGATGTCTAGATGCGATTTTGTATTACCAACCACACGAAGAATCAACATTTTGGTGGCGCCCAGGCCTTCCATATCATTCTTGTGTAGTCTGTTGACGTTGAGCCGAGGACCTGCACGGCGTAGGCAGAGTGTGTGGTGTAAGTACCGTTTGTGGTTGGCTTCCATGTTATGTCATCAGGTACGTCTGGGTCTAAGACGACCTCGTTTATCTTTTCCCACAGGTCAAGGAATTGTTGCACATGTAGAGCTAGCGCCTTTGTGATTAGTTTGGCCACCCCGTGGATCAGGATGATTGGCCTATAGCTGGAAATCGTGTCTGCTCTTTCTTGGGAATTAATGTTATGTTTGCCGTGTTTATAAGGTGTAGATGGGTCGAATGGAGGCTATAGAAGCTGTGAAAGAATGCCATGATGTCACTTTTTATGATGCCCTAGCATGATTTGTAAAAGTTTATGGCGTAGCCATCCGGCCCCAGCGCTTTGTCCCCTGGCTTTTGGCCTAGGGCTGCAGCAATCTTAGGTTTAGTGAAAGGGTTCATGAGGTCCTGGAGATAATGGGAGGGAAGATCCAGGTTGTTCCTGCTGAGGTCCAGGTTTGCGGAGTCCAGCCTCGACATGATGCTCGTGAAATAGTTTTTGGATTTGTTCCTTCTTTTCATCATGTGAGATCACCCACCCTTGGTCGTTTTGTAACCTTTGAATGAGGTTCTTGCAGCGTCTAGAGTTGACCTTAAGGTGGAAACATTTCGTGTTCGCGTTTCCTTCCTTCAGATTGGTTATTCGGGAGTTCTACTTTTTCTTGATCGTTCGACAACCGCAAGGCCCATTACTCTCTTCTTTAGGCCGACTCGGATTTCTATTTCTTGCGGCGAGAGCTGTCGACTTTCTTGGGCTATGTCTAGGCGAAGGATCACCTCTAATGCCATGTGTAGTTGGAGATTTGCATCGGAGAAAAGGCTTTTGCTCCACGCCTTGAGAGCCAACACCATCGTACCAGTTTATGATACATCCTTTGCATTGGTTCCATCTAGGCTGTCGCCAGGACAGGCACGTCCTCTGGCGCGCATCGGCTGGGTCCGTCATGTCGATTGCACCCTGACCACCCAGTTAATGAGGGCTTCGTCAACCTGTGTTGTGAGCTGGCAATCCAGCTTGAACAGGTTGGAGAGCATGGTGATGGCGTGTTGTGGTAGGGGCCTTTCGAACATGGCGAAGTAGTTGTGCAGGGCTTGATCCGTTAGGCTATGGCCCATTGGCAGCGTCCCCATCTAGTGCTTGAGCACTTCCTGAGCTCGCTGCATCATTGTGCCACTCCGCCTTTTGAGTGCTAGATGGGCACTCCAGCGAACCATGGAGAGGTCAAAAGGTTTGGTCACTCGCTTGGTCAGGGCATGGGGATAGGGGGCGTGAGGAGAAGTGGAGTTACCGGCTCGGCGAAGAGGACCTGCACCGAAACTGAGCGACGTCGCTCGGCGGGTCCTTGCGCAACATGCATGCGGTGTTGGCGAGCTGCTGCATTGGGAGGCCGGCGGCCTCCATAGGGGCTTGTGGGGATGGAGGTGCCAAGTCTTCTTTGGCTTGCAAGAGTGGCATAGCTTGTGGCGACGCAGCCTCGAAGGTGTGGTCATGTGGGGAGGGTGGTTCTACAGTGAAAAACATAAGTGGGCTACAAACAAAAAATGGAGGTGAAGAGGGAGTTGATGGAGGCGGAACCATGGTGTTGACAGCCATTGTGGAGGAGTGGCTGGACTAGCCAGTCCTTGCGCGTCTCGTCAAAGGTCTGTGCCTGTTGTCACAAAGGCTCTGTTGGTTTTGCAATCTTTTGGTCGAACGCCTTGTGCAACACTTCCTTGAGATAGTTGGCATACGACAAGAAGAGTTCATGCAAGGTCGTGTCTGCCTTTGCCTTGATCACCTTTGTCGATGGCTCTGCAAGCGCAAAGCAGCCTGGTCCATTTGTCGCCATCCCTGAGTGGGTCATGTGTAGTGCCCCCCTGCTAGCCCATGCCGCAATGAGTGATTGCGCTCACACCCTGAGGTTGCTTGTGGCTTGTCGTTCCCGGTGTGGGGTGTCCTTGATCGTAACGGCCACCGCAGTGGTCCCGGCTGTCGTCGTCCCTCTGACGGTAGTCCAAGCACAAGGGGTGGTTGTCGTGCCCCAAACGCATCTGGTTTTGGCGCCGATCGCGGTCCCCACCCATCTAGTCAGCTGCATCGCCCTCATGTTGGCAACCTGTTCGATGCTGTTGAGGGTTGACGTGTGACGACCTTCCTTTGGACTCTAGGGTGCTGTCGATAGCCCTGAAGTTCCATGGCAACTTGGAGGTGATTGGCTTGAAAAGGACCATGTTTGAGCTCGTTGCGATGGTGTCGAGGGGAGCTGAGGTGAAGTCTTCGATGTAGTCCAAATGGACGATCACACGGAAGGTGAGTCCACGCTTCCATTGTTCCAGAAGGTAGTTGCTAACTTCAACCATGGGCGAATGGGCATTGGCGTAGTGGTTTGTGAAGGCGATTAAGACCACCTTGGTGATGGTGCTTGGGTTGGCCGTCCATGCCCAGAGGTTGAGGGTCCTCGTGTCTTCCCTGCTTTCCGAAGCACCCTCAAGGGAGTGCAGGGAGCATTTCCTGTCAATAAAGCGCTCAACGACGTCGAGCCGCCATGCGTGTACCGGAACGCCTTCCAAACAAAAGGCGCTCATAGAAGAACATGGCTGCCCCGAAGGCATGGGCCACGAAGCGCCATGGCTATACGTGCATCTCCATACTCTCGTGATGGAATTGCGGGTGTTGTGGATTCTGTCTTAGTGGGCCTTGTACTTGAACTTGACGAGATACTCCTCCAGGTGGTGGTGGTTGACAACGACCTCCGAGCGGTGGAGCCCGAACCAGCGTCTGAAAGCCTCAACGAACTCCTTTCATCGGTGTCAGCTCCTTCCTCCAGGACCCAGGCAACCAGACCCGAGGCCTCCCAATCTAAGCACTCCTACTCAAGTTGGAGCGAGTTGGGGATTACACAATAATCCTCGTCGGGGCGGGTGTTTGGGGCTCCAAGGAAGGCCATGGTTGGTGCCGGTTTGAGGCCACTGATGTGCGGTTGCAGCGGAGGCGGGGTGCAACGCAAAGGCGGAGAGATGGTTGGGCACGAGTCGTGGCACTGACGAGGTGGGGTGATGCTGCGGGCACGCAGGGTGCGGTTACCGCTCGAGGCTGTGGAGGCACTTAATGGGGGTGACCGCAAGCAGAAGCTCGATGGTCTCTGGCAAGGCAATTGAAACATCTTCCCCTTGTTCTGCTAAGGAAGAGGTGGAGGGTGGCGTTGTTGGGGGTCCTTCAGTGCTGGCTGTTGGGAGTGGGGGATTCTTGAATGCTTGGAGCGGCGCCACCAGTAAGGCCTCTTGACATCCTGCCATCCAAGATCTTCCGCGATCTCCTTTGGAGGATTGAATGCCTGGGGAAGTTGCCTTGCTGCAGCCACGATCGAGCACTCCACGACGTCATGATTGGACGGTGGCTATACGGGGCACCGGGCTAGAGCCATAGCCCCTGGGGAAGGGGCCGGGGAGATTGAGAGCATTCACCCTTCTGCAGTTTGGAGTCGACGCGGTACGGATGGGTCACAATCACAATTGATTGCAATCGACGTGGAGAGTCGGGCCTAAGTTGCGGATCTGCTGGGCCGGGTCGCTGCAGGATCTTAGGGGTCACCTTCAATAGTGGTAGGTGTGGTTCTCTCTCTCTGAGTTTGAAATAGGCGCGTCTGGGGTGAGGCACGATCCCGGCAGGAGTAGGTCCGGGTTTTTCAGCACCAGCTCTCCAGCTTCTAGGGGACTTTGGATCTTGATCTGGAAGGAATCGGTGGGAAGCAAGGTGATTGGGGCTTGAGGTGGCTGGAGTGTTTTGCCTTGTAAAATTCCTTTTTAGATTTAGATAGGCCGTTGCAAGCATTATGCCCATGACAACCATGGGCTCATGATCCCAGTCATTAGACCATGACGGAAATGGAAAATCGAATCTGATGATTTGCTGATCGCTACTAATAGCACCATTGGCACATGTTTGGTCTGCTTCATGTTGATTTGGTGTGTTTAAATTCTTCGTGGATTGGTAGTTGCACCCTGTTACGTCTGTTTTCACCTTGCCAATTCAAAAGTTAGTATTTCCTGTGTAGAGCTTGCCGCTTTCATGGATGAGCTGAACTGGTTGCTAGCTTAATGTTGCATGAATCTGCATCTAATTACTTCAGGCCTGGGACAGTGATTTTGTACAGTTTGTAGTGCACGGCAAGTTATTGTCTAATTGTTTAGTGAAACTAGTTATCACCACATTGTAAAATCATAACTCATATTGGTTTTCCCTGTCAACTTTGTTGAAAACTTCGCTTGAGCATGCTGCAAGATTTAAAAGCTTCATTTAAATCATTACTTTTATCCTAGGCCGATATTTATATAATTTATAGCTGACTTTTCTGTTTATTTTATCATGGTAATTGCACAAATTCATTGATAGTAACTGTGCTTATGCTCCTTTTAGGTTGCTGAGAGAGCATTGTTTTTGTGGAACAGCAACCACATCGAGAATTTAATTAAACAAAATAGTAAGGTAATATTGCCTATCATCTTCCCTGCAGTGGAGAAAAATGTAAGTGGGCACTGGAATCAAGCTGTGCAAAGCCTCAGTATCAATGTCCGAAAGTTATTCTCTGATCGTGACCCTGAACTATTTACCGAATGTTTGCGGAAATACGAGGAAGACAAATATGAAGAGGAGCTTATATTGAAGCAAGAATCCACATGGAAACGCCTAGAAAAGATAGCATCAGCAAAAGCCACAAGTGGTGAGGCTGTCCTCGTCTCCCAAACCTTACCTCGTCAATCATCAGCTGTGTAGCGACTCACTTGTTTGGTCCTTGGAGAGTAATGAGACATTGTAACTTCATGGTAATCAAGGTTTACATTTTTTTGTTAGGTCGATTCGAGTATTGGTAGATAACATGTGGTTTATTTTATGTGGATCCTTTATGTAGTTTGGTCCTTGGTGAGAGTCACAAGTCATTGTACATGATTTATTTTGTACATACAAGGTATAAATGACTATATGAGGGTGCGCAAATTAAGGAGAGATTTGAGAAGGCGTTAGGGTTAGACACAGTAGCATCATTTATACAAGGCGGATGGCCCTGTCTTCTTTTGTCATCTGATAATAGGGGTGAACGTGGGATGGTGCCTAAACTACATTCGTATTTGTAAACGAATACGAATATAAACTTGAATATTCTTGAATATGAATCGAATATTGTAGCGAATATAAATTTGAATCAAATATCTATTTAATTCAGTTGGATTCAGATATGCTCATAACTTATGTAGTATAAAGAAATTACTGATATTTTATCTACGCACAATCATGCTTAATCATTCTAATTTATTTACTTCGCCTAAAACCTAAAAAACATGAATTCACGATCAATTAAAAAAACTTGTCTAACTAATTAGTCGTATTGTAATAAAAATATGCGTATTATTTCGTCGAATATGGATACAGATAGTCTGGATAAAATAACATTTCGGATGGTAAAAATCCATACCATATCCGCATCAATTTTTTATGTGAATTCAAATATGAATACGAAATGACAGAAATTGTTAATCAGATAGGAAAATCTATACCATATTCGCATACTATCGAATACGGTAATCGAATAATTCGTATCCACTTTTCACCTCTATCTGCTACGGCTAATTGTTATAACCTTTTGACATCTCCTGGAGTTGGTCATGATTTGTTAAGTCTTCTTCCACCGCTTGCTGTTTGGATTTGATGAAAATTTGGTAAATCTTTTTTACATTTAGTTAAGGAAATAGTCCACTTTTAGTCTCTTAACTTATACCCCAAATCCAATTTACACTCTTAACTATGAAACCATTCATTTTATACCTCTCGACTATCGAAACTAGAGCAAATCACCTCGTCGCCCTAAACCATCTTGGTTTTGGATGAGGTGGCATCCACATATCAATGGTTTTTGGCGCATAAGCTTATTTTTGATAATATGGCAGCCATATGTACTAACAAAACAAAAATAAATTATGAGACTCACATATCATAAATTTGGCAAACATCATATATTTGAGTCCGCAAATAAAAAAACCTCGTGGCCACTTAACAGCCTCCAAATCTCCCAAAGATTCCTCTCTTCTTCCTCGTCTTATTCCCCACCTCATTTCCCACCTCTTGCACTCCAACGGTAGCAACAACCCAAATCCACTGGTAGCACTCCAGTGGTAGCAACCACCCAAATCCACCGGTAGCCGATGGACATGGCTGATAGTTGGCGAAGATGGGGCATGTGTCTATGCCCCTCTATGGCGTCCCCTTTGGTGCGAACGTGCCACTAGGTTCTACCATGGCCAACTACAATTTGTTAGTTGTGAGAAGCCATCAAATTGGTGGGACAAGCATATTCCCTGTGGTTACCGCCTCCAGCTCTTACCATGCTAGGCCATGTCATGCTAAAATTAACACTTGATCTAGGGAAAAATAAGATGAGGAAGGAGGTGGTCAGGCATGGTAGCGGACGAGGAAGTCGAAGCAGGGTCGCTGGCCAATGGAATGAGAGAGAGGGTGGGAGGTGTTCGGAGGAAGAAGACATGAATCGTGGAACTGTGATTTCGATTTGATCCAATAAATAGAATCTATTGTGGCCAGATCTAACAGTGGAGAAGGTTGTGGGGTTAAATTGGTTGGATCTTCTATGGCTGATCTACACATGCATCACTGTGGTAGTTTGCCATTTGGGTCTCATAATTTTTTTGTTTTGTCATAACATGTGGCTTTTATATATAAAAAATGAGCTTATATGTTAAAAACCATTGACATGTGGGCACCATATCATCTAAAACTAGGATGGTTTAGCGCGAGAGAGTGATTTACTCTGGTTTCAATAGTCGAGAGGTGTAAAGTGAACGATTTCATAATTAAAGGTGTAAATCGAACCCAAAGCATCAGTTAAGATACTAAAAGTGTACTTCTTCCTTTAGTTAGTGTAGATCTTTACACATGATTGTAAATGCAAGGAAATGTAGCACAATGTGTGAGCAAATGTTGATCATAAAGCGGCCGCAGTTAATCCGTTATGAATTAACAGCTTTCCGTGCCTCACGTCGCTCCCCATACAATGGAAGTGGCTGCGCTGCAGTTAGCAACTATTAGGGTGTAACTGAAGCGGATATGGATGAATATCTTTCAATGCTTGTTTGTTATGTGTCTATATTGCAAGTTAGGATGATGGCTGCAACCTGCAAAACTTGCAAAATTCATTTGTTTATAAACTCTGGAGCTCAAGTTACTTTTGGTTCTTCATTTGAGCTCTGACCTTATGCTTCAGATTTTGTATCTCAAGCCACTGTTGGTGCAACATTTTGTTGAGTAGAAGATTTTGTTTTGTAGCTCTTGACTTTATGCTTCAGTTTACCAAAAAAACTGCATTGAAGTTTGCACTCACCTTGTGCTTCGGTTTAACCAGGTGGGGTGCTTCAATTTAAGCTCATTGATGCATGCTACACCTAAGAATATTGATTCATCTCACTGAAGGTTGCTTCAAGAGTTCGAGTGTCGTTTTCTGATTTTTCTGAACAATGGCAAAACCTATAACTACCAGTTGAGGCTTTGAATGTTATGTGTTATAGTTGTCACTTTTGAAGGTGCACTATATATGTTACGATTCAGAGCTCAAATATAGTATTGAATGTTGTGTGTTTTGGTTGTCCTGTTGGTTTCCTGTTTACTTCTCTATTCAAACACCATATAATAGCTATTACAAAGATAAGGTAATACAATAGAATCTGACAGGATTTATTTTGTCCAACAAATTACATGCGGTTTTCAATTTCAAATGGAAAAAATTAGAAGCTCCCAAGCAGACCCTTAATCTTTAGCAATCACTATGAGCCCAACATTACTCACCACTACTGGCCTGCGTACACCTTGGCGCGTGGGGGAGGCATGAGAACTAGTGACTATGGTGTACGTATAAATACTAACATAAATCAAAGAATTGATAAAGCCAGGATGATCTGCATTATACTATATCAGTATAATGCAGATCATCTATGACTGATTAACTTACAATATATCACCGGTTCATAAGATACATGAGTAGTTATATTACAAAAAAAGTTGTCCACATCTTGAGTCTAAGTTGTCATCACCTTGCTTTTTCTGGTTTGCATATCTCTGGGATGATGGAAGCATATGTCGGCTTTGCAATAACTAGACTGGTGGTTCAACCAATGTGCAACAAAGGTTGTCATCTTTAGATAGAAATTCACTGTCATCAGATGATAAAAAGGAACTGACCGGTCCGTTGGTTACACATGGATGTGTGCCCGGCCCTAGAGAACCAGGTGTGACTAACGATGATAATACAATTTATGCATCCTTATCAACTGGAATAGAAACACATATAATCGGAGTGCAGTCTAACTAAAGATTACATAACAGTAATGTTGCTATTAATCTTAAAAGGTTTAATGCTACAGATAAGATATGTAGTTTAGTTTTTACAAGGGAAGTAGGTAGATAGGATGTGGATGCAAAGTAGAAGCTCGTCACTCTTCCCCATCCTCATCTGATTCATCTGTGGTAGCCTGGAGAACACAAAGCCATACCATAAGTGATGAAATATGAAACTCTCATCCCATCCTTGCAAATTCACATTTACAATATTGGCAGACAATGAAAATAGTAGCAAGTGTAGTTATTCTCATGCAAGCAATAATAACACAACATAAGTTTATGACACAGGATATGCACAAACTGAAAGTTCTATTTTAAAAGACCATGCTAATAGCACTTTTGATAAATATGTAACACCATTAGGTAGTAGCAAAAACTAATTAGGCCTTGCGTTGCCCAATCAACACAGAAGATAAAACTATGATAATCATACTCATTGAGTTGTTGATAATTTCCTCAGCATCTTCTCTGTGGTTGAAATTGACGAAGCCAAACCTAGGGAAAACTCTAGCCAAGGGCCTAGTAGTTTAGGACGTTCTCCGCAGAGCACAAAAATAGGAAAAATTGTAACATAAGGTTGAAATGTTGATAGCCATAACTACATAATAGTGCTGCACATATTCATATAACATTGTTTTCTCAATGTCATCAGTTACATCCATGAAAAGCTATTTCTTTAGCTAATCAGATTATGTTGCTCCATCGACCGTGCAACATACAATAGACCATGATGTTAATAATTGCTTGTAGGAAAATATGTAAGTGACATAGCCTAATAGGCAACATTTTTAAAAATCTAGTGAAAAAATCAATGTCAACTATATAGAAATAAAATTTACTCATACAAACTAGATCACAAACATGTAATGGAAATGTAGCAACCAAATAAACAAAACTAATTCATTTGACTGACCTAGCTTAACATGAAGCAGCTCCAATAATTTACAGGCAAATCCAATGTCACCTACATAGGAATAAAATTTCCTTATAAAAAGTAGAGCACAAACATGCTGTAGGAATATAGCAACAAAACAAACAAACATAACCTGGAAACGAGGACATTAATCAAAAGGCAAGTTTTTAATAGCTAACGAAATAAAATGAGCTTTAACAATTGAATCATACTAGGATGTACATGTTTAAAACACGTAAACTCTCCATAATCATATCTATGTTTGGACACTTCTGTTTCCAGGTGATGAATCCATCGTCAGTGAATCCATGTAGTATAAACTATTACAGCCTTACAATAATTGAACAACACAGCTAAACCTCTTTTAATTGCACAATAATGTTACCTTTGCCCATCCAAATTATATTTTACATCCCAAATTTGATGAAAAGTTGAAGCCACCTACCTCGCTATTTATTTCACCTAGAATGATTCATCATTCATGGGCCTACCTACCTGGTCAGTTTGATCTAGAAATTGTTCATCACAACTTCTATGGGCTAAAACTTGGGAATGAACAAACATATAGCTATCTATCCTAAGACTAATTCCATGATTGTACAATTACACTTCAGCTACCCACCAAAATAAAAAAAAAACAGCTAAACAAAGGTAAAAGTAGTAGTAATTACATTCATAATTAGAAAGTTCACAACCCATTATCTTTATAGCAGCAAGGTCCTATCACCTTAAGATCACTCAAGGTGACAAAGGTACAAACCCCCATCAACATACCTAATTAACTAACTACTGATACAGAAAGACTTTAGCACATTCTTAAAACTCATAGAACATGGTGCAAAACTTTCACTCATTGGTCAACATATCTTATGACCAGATTCATCTTTTTGGAAGACAACAAAGGTCACTAAAACAATTCCTAAAACATAGTGAATTACATAAAAAATAACAAAAAAAAAAACAATTTCAGAATTAAGCAAAATCCGAACAACGTATGAAAGGATAGATGCCTACCATGAGAACATGATTTTTCAATATTAGGGCTAATGGTAATAGAAAATAAACAAAATGCATCATCAATTAGATGCATATAGCTAATAAAGCTAATGTGGTACTAAAAAATGCTACCTCAGGGCTATCTTGCTTAAAAGAAACACCAAACAAATAGTAACTTAACATTTGTATCAAAAGGTGCTACAAAATTGTGTGCAGCACAAAAAAAAATTCAGCACCAAGTGAAAAAACAAAATAGCCCTATTGCAAACTTGGGTATGCTTTCTCATGCTTAATAATGAAAGTTCAAAGAAAACAAAAAAAGGGGGAATACCTGACAAGGAAGAGATGTAATGAACAAAAAACACCAATGTAAGCTGAACCTGATAATGGCTAGTGTAACATCCTCAAAATTGGGATACTACAAATGTTTAAAATCTTAAATTTTGGATTTTTGCATCTTGTTGGCATTTGGTTTTTTATTAAGGTTCCAAGGAAGCAAAATGCATAAAAATAAAATTTAGAAGAAAAGTGCAAATTATGAAATTAAAATTTAATTAGGATACGAATCTAAAAAATGATCCAGAAAGTTAGGCAAGAGAATTTGCAGCAAACATCTTACCAACTCAAAAGCCAGGTGTAAAAATTGAAAGTTAAAATGCAGCTTACAATTTACTAAATTAAATCATGGGCTTAGTCCTAAAATAAATAAATGGAATATAGACTCAGAAATAAACTAGGAGCTAAAAGAAATGAAAACAAAAAGTTCAAATATTAAAAACCTAAATGTGAGCAAGCAACAGTGTATTAAAAGAAATCATGAGTTTAAGTTCAACGAAACCAAAAATCTAGATCTATTTTGCAAATCCGAATCAAACTAAATTTTGAATGAAGGTCCAATTAAAAAAATTCATAGCATCAAAAAGTTTATGCCAGCTAAAAACCCTACATTGACATTTAGGAAGGACTATGAATTAAAGTGAAGAAGGTTCATGTGAGACTTGAACCCTAAATTAATTTGGCCATGGCATAATTCAAATTAAACTTTAAAAACCCAATATTCAATTTAGGAAAGTCAAAAGAAATCAAAAAATGGAGAAATAATTTGGGCTTGGCCTATTTTGTAGTATAGCCCATTGGCCCACTAGCCCTTGCTGAGACCAAGTGTGCCAGAGTGCGCACATCGCGTTAAGCCTGCACGCCGATCGCGCCCACACCGTGGCAATGCTGACACCACCAATCGCATTGCTCCACTCCAGCCTCACCCGAGTGCACCTAGCGCATGCACCACCTTCGCCTAAACCTCGCTGACCTTTCCCAGTGCTTGCCGTGTATTAGTGCTACTCCTCCCGTGCATCGCGCTATGTGTGCATTCTTGACCAAAGCGCCACTGCCCTATTCACATTTAGACAACTTTGTCCATGTCATCTGCCGCATTATATCGCACCCCGACATCCTCCGACATATCAGCCCTCCCGCTGCATCGCCATTAAGTCAGTTGAAAGCCCCACTGCGTGTGTGCCATCACAAAGCACTGACCTGTCATCTCATCGCGTGTGTGCCATCCCATCCACACCCTTGTGGCCATGCCTAAGCTAACGGCAGTGAAATTAAGCCACAGGGACACCTCATCACCACCACCACCACGCATAGCCCATGCTACCAGGTTGCCTCTATGCCTATAAGTACCCTGCCATGCTTTGGATAGCATCGCCACATCACCTTCCCAAAGTCCATAGCTCATCGGAGCCACCTTCATCTCTAACTCTGGCAGAATTGGGGTTGACCGATTGGAGTCATCTCTAGCCAATTCCTTTGGACCGAAGCTTCACCGCAGCATTGCCAACCCATCCCCATAGATGATTTGGGCTGACATCAATTAAGCAACTCCGGTGCTGTGCTTCCTTCATGCCACCTTAGGTCCATGTCATCATGCCACCTCAACCTTCCCTGAGCTCGACTAACCTTTTAGGTAGCCTCACCGTAGTCTCTAGATACTCCCATAGCCTTGGTTTAGAGGGTGGATCGAGCACGGAGATGGTAGAGGTGGCAGACCTGGAGGTGGAGTCACGTGGTGACTCGGCTGAAGCCCTCGGCGTGGAATCTAGAATACTCTCTGTGACATCCCAAAATTCCAAATTTATTTAGTTTTATTTTTCTGGAATTTAACTTCTCTTTTTCATTTGTGTTTATGTGGAAAACTATCAAAGTTTGGGAGCAGTTATGGTCAAAATGGGTTTATTCAATTTTATTTGGGCTCCTTGCATTTTGTTAGAATTTTAGGAATTTTCTAGGATTTATTTGGATTTTCTGCTATTTTCTAAGCATTATTTTCTTTTCTCGGGATTTCTAAAAAATCAAAATTGAAATCAGAAATTTTAGACCCCACCCCTTCCCACGTCGCCCCCCGCCTCATCCCGCCTTTCCCCTGGGCTGACAAGTGGCCGGCCCAGATCCTCCCGCCACGTGTCGGCCCGAAATCCCCACCATTTCCCCCTCCGCTCTCTCGATCTCGCTCACACCCCGACCCCACTTGTCATCCCCAACCTCCCTCCATCTTCCCGTGCGAATGCCGCCGCCAGGCCGTTGGCTGCTCCGCCCTTCCCGGCCACGTCTCCTCCCTGCGAGTGCGCCACCCCACTTCTTCCGTCGTGCGTCGCACGTCTCACGCCCGTCGCCCAACTCCCCGCTCCCCTACTCAGCCTCATCCGCCTGCAACCGCCGCCACCTCCCCGATTTCTCAGCGAGAAATCCCGCTGCGCCGGCCCCTCCTTGACCCTATTTAAACCCCTCCCGAGCATCACCACCCCTCACTCAACCCCGCCCCCACCTCCACTCCCTCTCTCAGGTTCTCCATCACCCCTGCGCTGTGCTTCCTCTCTCCGAGCGCCACAACCAACTTCGGCGAGGGATTCCAGCCGCCTCAGGCTACCTCAAGCCATGCCGCCACTGTCTTTACCTTCGCCAGGACCGTGCGCACCTCCTCCGCCTTTCCACCAGCCAGGACGCCACCGGAGCACCACCGCACCAAGTGACCCGAGCGCCATCGCTGCCTTCCTCATCGCCGACCACTCTTCGGTCGTCCTCAGTAAAATCCGCATGCACCGTCGCACTCCCCTCTCTGTTGCACCCCTCGCTGGCCACCGCCGTGCCGCCATTCGCCGGTGACCCTTGGGTCCCGAGCACCCTCCTCGCTGGCGAGCCACATCGGCACCCGACTGAGGTAGATGCCACACGGCGCCCAGTGGCGTGCCACCTTGGCCACGCAAGTGCCACCCAGCACCGCAGCCCAGTTAGCAGCTACATCTACCCCTCGGCCTACGTGGCAGACACGTGTCCCGCCACATCACTCAAGCCCACGTGTACTACCACGTCAGCACCCGAGACCCTCGACCCACGTGGCAGCCACGTTAGCAAATTTGCCTAGTCACCTGCCATGTCAGCACCATATCACCCTCCCTGCCACCTCATCCATTCCTGTGGTCCATGGACTTGGTCCACATGAGCTAGGCCCACTGGTTAGTCTCGGTCAACAGGGTTGACGTCATGCTGATGTCATAAATCTGATTTTTCAGTAGAAAAATAATTCAGCCAAAAATAAAATTCCAAGGCTGACTTCATAAATCCATTTTCCTTTAGAAAAATAATTCCAAAAAATTAGCCTTTTTCTTTTTCTCTGATTTTAAACTTCCGAGAGCTCGTTCTCCTTCGTCCTAGCTCCAATTGAACCTGTTCAAATTCCTAAATTCATCAAAAATTTCAATCTATCCATTTCTACCCTAATTTTATTTATTTAAAATTTATTTGAATGTAGTGGGTTATTTTCACATGTAGACTACGACGATTCGGGTGAATTCTATGACGATGATTCACACCAAACTGCGGAGCGAGGAAAGTCACACCTCTTGATCATTTGAACCCAGTTTGAAAATAATTTTATGTTGATTTAAATTATATTGTATGCTTAATTTTATTCAGCGTATTTCAATTCAGTTTTAAATTTAGTTATTACCTACTTGCTAATTCCTCCGTTGACCTTGAATCCATCAATACCTTGTCACCCTAGAATGAAACTCTAGTTAGTACACTAGTATGGCTAGAGAATTTTTTATAGCAAACGCTTAGACATGCATAGAAATAACTTTAGGTTGGGATAACCTTTTCACATGAAATGATGAGCTTTTAAATGTATTCTTGACTTCGGTGAGTCAAGAAGGATTATGGAATTTTTCAAAAATAAAATAAAATCTGGTTTAGACTTAGGCTAAAGGTTGGGTGGTGGATGCAGGCATGCACTGTTGTTTGGAGACACAGTGTTGATTGTTGAGCACGAGGGGTATGTGGTTTGGGCCTAAGTCAATTAAGGACCGGTCTATGAGCTACTGTTGCAAAGCCCTATCGTACTACCATAAAGCTGGTATGAGATAGTCCTGGCTGATTAATTTGCGGGTCCCAACCTGAGTCATGTTGTAGGTTGAAAGTGAGCGTGGCATAGGCCATGAGAAGTCTCACTCGGCTCAAAAGGGGGTCCTAGTCTGGTGGATTCCTTACTAGGGTGAATCCTTAGGGTTGGTTTGGCCAGGTTAAAGTTTTTGCATTGTACATGCCTTGTCATGATCTCCTCGCTACACACCAAAGGAAGTGTGTTTATCCGGTGGCAATATGGGATGATCATATCTTGTGGGTAAAGCTGTACAATCTCTGTAGAGTGTATAATCTATCCTGGATAGCTGTGCCCATGGTAATGGGCATGCTAAGTAAAGTTTTTCACGGATTAGACTTTGTTTTTCAAAATGATTTATGTAAACCTTGTGGATGGGTGGTATCCATAAGAGATCCTTTGGAAAGGATGGTCCGGGTGGGATGCCCGTGGCTAGATTAGTGCTTGGTCGGAGCTTACACTAACGGTATTAATTTCATTTGCAATTACTATTTTTACTTACTATATTAAATTCAGTAATTTCAATCTATTTACTGTATTTCTTTAAATGCTGTTTTATGCTCAAATAACCCTATATGCCTTCCTTTGTCGCATTTATCATTATGTTGCATATTCTATGTGACTTGCGGAGTACAAGTTTGTACTCACCTTATTATCTCATCTTAGAGGACGACTTCGACTACGGTGATGACCTGGACGAGTAGGCCGCGTCTTACAGTCGTCTGCGTGTGGGCAGGCTGTCAGGCTTCGCTAGCTTGTTTACGCTGTTATTTCCTTATGTATGTTATCAATAATCTTAATGTAAGACTTGGACAAAAGGCCGTACTCTTTTATTTAATATTGTTGGTCATTTGTGCTTGATATGTATCTTTCTTCTACTGTGTGCATTAGCTATTCTTGGACTAGTGCGACCAGGGCCGGCTCAGCGTTTTCAAGGGCCATAGGGCGAATTCGGCTCTATGGGCCCTTTATTATAAATTTGTTTTCTACTTATAAAATATGCAGTTTAAACTTTATATTGTCTAGAGTGACACAAATCAATAGTTCTAACATGATAAACTAATTAGGTACTAACTAGTTCATAAACCAAATGTAACTAGTAAGAATTAATTTACCTCAAATAGGAGCGACAAATATCCAATGTCTTTCATAAAAAGGAACTTCTTCTAGCACTTCTTGATGCAAAATCATTACTAATAACATCGAGATCAATGTTATCCAAGATATTCTTCTCAATGCAGCACATAGCCAAGCCATTCAATCTTTCTTGTGGCCAGTTAACTAGTTGTATAATAAAATACAATTATATTTTTGATCATAAGCATTATAGTTGTATAGTAAATATAACTCTATTTTCATAAATAAATATATTAACTCGATGATAAACATGCTAAATGCTCAAGCCCTTTCTTTGCTGAAATAAAGACTAACTCAAAGCTTGGGTTCTTAATCTTATTAATCTCAACCCGCTGCAGAATCTATCTGAAATTGTCGGTTTTGTTCATAGCATAATTATTCAGCATGAATAAAAGGCTGTGAACCTGTGAATAACGAAAGAAATTTTCTCATAGATTCCTAAATACAATAGTAGTAGAATCGGCAATATAAACATCTGCTGCTGCCACTAGAAATGGGCGGTGATAGTAGCTGCACCACCACCATGCTTCCGACAACTCTGAACAAATTCGCAGCTCTGCTCTCCCGAGAGCCGCAGCATGGAGGTCTCTGGTGCGAGTTTTTCTGCGTCTTTCAGCCACCGCGGGGCGAACCGATTAACTTCGGAACTGGAATTGTCGTACAGAATTGCCATCCTGAAATGTATGTATCCTCACTTGGATATGCTCGGAGATATCGTCGCGATTAGGATGCACACGAGGGCCAGTGCCGCCCTGCACTTAGTAGTTGTCGGGGCGGCGCCGAGGTCGCCGTAATCCAGAGGCGAATTTGATCCGTAGCCAGGAGGGGAAATTGACCCGTAGTCAGGAGGGGAAATTGACCCGTAGTCAGGAGGGGTCATTGATCCATAGACCGGAGTTCCGGTGTCCGGCGTGGTGGGCGTAGGGGTCATCGGCGTGGTGGGCCCTCCCTGGCCCGGGGCCCTAGGCCGTCGCCCCTCCGGCCTACCCCCAGAGCCGGCCCTGAGTGCGACTTATACAGAGGGTTTCGAAGTTGTTGCTCCGGGATCCGACACTCTCTATGGGCAATTTCATCCCTTGCTTAGATGTGCTCTACTCCCCATGCACTACTGTGGACTTCCTGGATGCTAGCATCAATCGGGGCATGCTATTGCCTTGTGGTGCAGAGCTCCTCTCTGGGGCGCTTGAGGCGAGTGAAGCGAGGGTATGTCATATCCATAAGTGGGGCTCCTTTTTCTTGTTTTTCTTTTGTCTTTTTTATCAGTGCCTAAAGGTGTGTTTTGTAGATGATCGCTCTGGTGTGGGCACTGAAGGTGGCAATGCTCCGGGGGGCATCGAGGTTGCAAGAGTAGCTAGTCGTGTCCTGAGCCAAAAGTAATGCACTTCGCCACTCTATGGAGGAGCATGAAGGCCACATCTGCTTCCTTGAGGTAGAGGGTGTGAAGGCTATTGCCACTGAAGCCAATGCCCGCGCGGTGGAGGAGAGGGAGAACTGCCTGAAGTAGGTGGCCACACTCGAGGGGGAGAAAGATTGCATACAAAGCATGGAAATGACCCTGACAGACCTTGTGGTCAAAGTCCCACCATATTTGCATGGCCTAGAGGATCTATGGGCAAGCATACGGTGCATACATGATGAGTTGGCTCTTTCCTTGAGGGCAGCTCGAGCCTACGGGGATCACTGCTCACAGGTCACTACGCAGATACTCCTTGGCTTGCAGCACATTCAAGGGCGTCTGCATGTGGGAAAGCTAGCGAACCTAACTCTGGACCTTCCTCTCGAGAATACTATCATGCTGCACGTGATTCCTACAAAATGGTGCTCTATTCAAGCCTTCTGGCAACATCTTTCGGAGCATTTGGGTGAAGCAACCACTAAAGTCCCTAGGGCGCTCCCTCAGGGTGGCTACAGATTTGGGGGCTTGGCTCAGGGAAGTGGTCCATTAGTATTCTTCTAGCACGGGACTAGCAGAGGCCACACGGCAGGTGTGAGGTTGCCCGGCAGGTGTGAGGCCATCTCGTTTATTCATGTATTGCAGTCTGTAACACTTGGTCATGGCGGGTCCTCCCAGTGGGGTTCCCGTCCTTTGGTCCTTTTATGTTTGCTGCTTTTGTAACGTAGGGAAGTACTTGCGGACTGCTTTTTGTTTGTTTTCTTTTTATGGGGAATGCTCGTACCCTTTGCTTGGTTCATCTGCTTAATTAGCTTAGTGATTTTGATTGATGTCACCCTTGGGTAGGTGCATGACGAAGATCGTCTTTCCATTACAGAGCGCCTTCTTCAGAAGGGGCTCTGCCACTGGCGTCGAGTGGAGGACTCTGTGCACTTCTGGGTACGCTTTGTAGTACCTAGATTTTATAATCCGGATTCTACTGTGTTTAGCTGCACTATTCCCTGGATCAGTAGATAGTGCACACAGTTACAGTTATGGACATCAAAATACATATCATGCGGAAGCGTAAATACAATAGTAAACTTACTCATGGGCCGATGAGGCCGAAATCATTAAATTGCAGCAGCGGAAGAACGAAGCACACAGGTGGGACCTTCAGGACATGCCCACAAGCAGCCAACTGGAGGTTCGTGACCTAGCCCTTGACATCTTCATCTTCTCGGCCAGCTTGTCCAATCTTGTTGCTGAGGCGAGGTGATTTGATTCCTGATTCTGAATTTTGCCGCAAAAGCGAGTGTGAGCACTCCAACCCCGTGCTCCGCGAGCCAATACATAGAATGCAAATAAATAGTATGCATGGCTTATCAAAGGAGAGGCTCGGGTTATTTTATTTGCCAAAAATCGCTTTTAGTAGCATTATTATTATCACATCATAGTGTTATTATTCCTACCTAAACTCCACACGACGATTGCCATAATTGACTTAATCCACCAAAGACACACTTCTCTTACTGATTGCTGTCTAAGACTCCAAACAGCGAATATCATCATTTAACTAATCCACCGATCTTATTCCTTCTATATTGATTACTGTCTAATACTCTAAACTGAGAGCGACATCATTTAATTAATCCACCGATCATACACTCTCTATATGGTTTGCTGTCTAAAACTCCAAATAGCGAATATCATCAATTATTCAATCCACCAATCAAATGCTGCCTAATCCTCAAACAGCGAGTATCATAATCTATATAATCCACCGAGCAAGTACTGCCTAAAACTCCAAGCAACTAGTGACATTATTTATCTAATATCACTTATTTAATCCACCAATATCTTTTGTATTCTAAATTCCTAACAATCCGATCCTTTCATTATTGATCCACAACCATAATTTGCTTTTCCAACATTCAACCTCATCTTCCATTATCTATCTCTATTAATTCACTAGTATACATCCACCAAGATTTTCATGGATCGAGTCTACGATTCAGTAGTATATATCCACCAAGTATATCATTGATCAGGATCACGATTCACTAGTATCCATCCACCAAGAATATCTTTGACCAAGCTTATACTCCAACATTATTACCTTACCTCCAAAAAATCCGATTCGTCCATCCAGTATCTGATCAAAGCCTATTAATCTCATTATCGCCGACCACTCCCAAGAATTAATCCAGCAACTACCTTTTCACTCCCTAATTCTCCAACAATCATTTAAATCATCTATATGACCCATATATATATATATTCATTTTTGACTCCACCAATTTATTTCTCCCACCATTCTCACTATCATTTCCTATTTATGATTGACATGATTCCACCAATATCTTAACTATATACATCCATCTCCTTTACTCACGACTCTATTTACCCTTTCCATATTTAATTTTGTAAGAATAGAAATGCCACTAATTGAAATACGATACATAAAATTTCCTGAGACCTAGCAGCTTTGGAACACAACATAATGTTCAAAGAATATTAACATGATTTTCCATACATATGGCATCACACCATATGCCTAATATCACCATAATTTCTCCATACATACGGCATCACACCGTATAACATCTTTCAGCGTTATAGTCGCTTAACTTACCACTGGGATGACACCCAGGACAACTCAAATCAGGGCCTTTCACTGCCCTCCACTTTTTCCATTCCCACCCATAAAGTATCTTGAAATAGAACTATATCTAGTTAAGTTCCCATGTCTGCCCTTGACCGTGGGCACGCTTATTCGAATAGTTTTGACTCTGCAGAGTTTGTACACTTTCACCACTAGAGACAATCAACTCGTTGCCCCACACGATTCCTTAGAAGTGCGGTTGAGCAGACCATCACAGTGACTTTTCAGAGTATCTAGTCCCTTTTATCATCTCACTTTATGGGCTTCTCCCACTTGCGGTGGGTCCCATCTATGCGCGGGATGTTTCCCACAGCCACTAACGCAGCTCGGGCTTCTACTTCCCGCAACGTAGGACAGCTGGGAAACTTCACCCCCCACTGGTGTCCCTTCAGGCCCCCTTGCCATAGCGTAGCCCCATCAATCCCCTACCAGTGAGATGAGTCCTGGGATTTCGATAAATTTACTTAGCCCAGTTGTATTTTACAGACTTATGGTTGTACTGTTTTACACAGGAGGTCATGACAAGATTCAGTCCTTATTGGTATCTGGGCGGTCTACCACTAACCCACTTTGTGCTTCCACTGCACCACACATACACACCCTCGAACCAATCCGCCCAGATATTTAAGCAAGTTGGGGATTTTGGGAGTGTAAAATAATCATGTCAAAATATACCAGTCATTCCCACCATGACTGCCCAAACCAGTTTCTCATGATTTAAAATGACAACGATGTTTGGGACATTTCAGCGCCCCCAAGTATCTATGCAGTACTAAGCATGGCGTATAATTACGGACTTATTTCCAAAAGTTACTACTATAATTTTACTAGGGTGACAAGGTTCACGTAATCAAGTATTCCAAAGGAGGTGTAATATTAGCAAAGGTAACAATGGGCATATAACTAGAATCTCAAATTAAACATGTATTTGCATATAAAATAACGGCATGCAATTCGATAATTTAAAACAAAATAATTTGCAGAGAATGTAGGTTCAACATGATCAAAGTATTGACTCGTCTGGCATGGTTTACCGTGGTCTTGAGCTCACATGATGCTTTCTCTCGAGCTTTTGGTCTGTATCTTCACTTCGAGCTTGATCTTGCTTGATCCATTGAATCTTCATGACTTCCAATTTCTAATTACGCGGCAAACGACTGAATCCAAATAAAAGCAAATAACTCAAGAAGATCCAAATAAATCCGAATAAACTCAATTTAGTTTTATTATGAGTTAACAGGTGATTTGGGTTATTTGGGGTAAGGTCAATGGTAGAGTACGATGACTTGATCTTTTTATTAACAATTTTTTTATTCTTTTTGTATTTATCAAGTTCCATGAGTTAAGTTGAACATATGAATTGGTGTATTTTATCGAGCGTTAATATTCCAGGCATATGCGATATGTAGGCGATGTATACAACTTTTAGCCTACCGAGTTAATTTTATAGTCTGGGTATGTAGCATTTTGTGGCACTACATTTTATGTACCTTTAGTTATTATTAAGCACAATTAAAATCCATTGGTTCGGGTCCTAGCTTGCTATATTTACAATTATGCTCAATATTTACTATATACTAAAGCTAGTGTTAAGATTTAGCTAATGGCACTATTTTTATCCTGCTTATACTATAATTACTATTAGGCTTAGCTTTATTTCTAATTTGTAGTTTAACTTAGCTATCTAGGCTCAGCTTGGTATTTGAGGTCATATTTCAATATCTGCTAGTTAGCCAAACCTACTACAAGAATATATTTTTAATTTACATTCGGATTCCTGGACTAAAGTCATCCGTTATTAGTGACTCTAATTAATAACTAGCCTTTAAATAAATAATTAGGTCATGTTCATGAGGGTTCATCCTATAGGAAGTTCTAAATAATCTCATTTACATTCTATTCAAATTCTTTATTAACTCTTCATGAGTTAATTTTTAAATTTCCTCTAATCACTTAATGCATATATTCCTATATTTTGAGGTATACATAAACTTTATTTGGATCCAAATCAATTAGCTTAGCCCCCTTGTTTGACTCCCTAATTGTTTGCTAGTTAAAATGTGCTAAAAGAAAAATGGGTCAAAATGTGCACCAAGGGGACTCGAACACAAGATCTGTGACTTCTTCGGGTGCACTAACCAACTGGGAGAATGCTCACTTGCCACAGTACAAGAATAGAGAATGGGCTGTTCTGGCTGCTCTCGGCTGACATGCAACAAAAGAGAAATAAAATCCTAACTAATTGCTGTGGCCGGAAGAATCGAACGCGGGCATCGGGGCTGAGAGCGCGCACCGATAACCAGTCGGGAGCCGGGTATTACCTGATTTGTGAGAGGGACCTAAAATAAATAAGGTGATGCACGGGGTTTGGCTTGAAGCAGAGCCGGGCGGTGTCGCTCGGAGTTGTCCTTGCTGGCAACGACAGAGGCAGTGGCCGGAGGTGGGAACCCCCAAAATGGAATGCCCATGCCTGCCTCTACCTGCGAGCAAAATCCCACCGGTCAATTTGGCCGGGGCGACGCCGGCGGCGGCGGGGTTGGGAGCCGACGGTGGAAATGGCGCCGGAGGGAACGGGGAGGAAGAAGGAGGGGAGAATGAGCTACGGGAGGTCGAGGAGATTCTCACCGGCAAGTGGGCAGGACCGGAGGGGGATCGGGTTGGGCCGGCGGCGGAGTCCATGGATGGCGGCGGCTTGCGCATGACGCCGGCGAGTTGCGGTGAGGGAGAGCCAAAATCAATGCTTGGGAAAGTCTAGTGGTGCCTTGGTGTTGCCCCGGCCGAAGGCAATCGAGCCATGGCGCCCCGGAGGAGCGGCGACGGGAGAACGGCGGCGACAGCCGAGCTCGGGGAAGAAAGGGGGAGAGGGTGGGGAGAAAGAGGAGAAGGGGCGCGGGCTATGAGGGAGGCCGAAGGTTTTTATAGCGGCAGAGGGAGCGAGGGAGCGCGGTGGCGACGGACCGGGCGGCGGAGTAAGAACCGGGCGGAGCGGGGGAAGGACCACCGGGCAGGGACCGGAGGCGCGGGGCTTGGCGCGTGAAGGCGTGGGGCTCGTCGCGGCGCATGGCAGGAGCGGCGCGGGCAAAGCTGCAGCCGCGTGATGCGATGGAGCAGGGCAGGGGGACCGTTGGGCAGAGCCTCGGCGCAGGGGAGAGAAGGACAAGGGAGACACGGCACAAGCTCAGCCATGGAACGGGCAAAAGAAAGGGAGAGCTAGGCGCAGGGAAAAAGAAAGAAGGGGAGGCTGGGCAGGAGCTGACGCAGCGGTAGAGAGGGATGGGGGGGCCCGCATGGAAGAGAGGGGGAGATGAGAAAAAGGTGAGAAAAGGTAAGGAAGGGCTAGGCACATTTTAAAATCTGGATTTTATTGACTTTAATTTTATATTAGGGTTTATCAAGTTTTACATCCTACTTAAAATGTGAATCATGGTTCAATTACTTAAGTATGAGTTTCTGATATCCCTCGCTATACTTTTGGATATATACATACATATATATATCCCTCAAGCTGCATTTTTGTTCCCTTAGCAACTTAAATTCAAATTAAGCCCTCATGGTTGAACTTACCCATTCTTTATTTAAATTCTTAGGGCAAACTCTCCTTTTTGTATGATGGTTGAGCTAAACTAGAATAAATGCTTGATTTTAATTATTTTCCTTTCTCTGATCTTTAGATAAAGCTTTGCTCTAATTAATTAAATCAAATTTAAGTTTTAGGGATCAAACTCTTGTTTACATTGTTTGGTATCCTTTATGTCCGAGAATTAACTCCAGTTATTACTTGCTCAATACAAAACTTGGAAAATCCAAATAAGGTTTCAGTAAAAATGTCAAATGCTAATAAGATGCAAATAAAATTTTAAATTCTTCACAATTTTTGAACATTCCAAAAATTGGGATGTTACACGCTTCGAGCCTTGATCGCATGTCCCCTGGATGCCTACATAAAGATCTAGAATGACGAGGCCGAGTGACCCCATGCCATGTTTAGTCAAAAAAGGGGGTCCGCTTGGATTAGCATCGTGTATGTATGTAATCTGTGCTAGTTTTGTGATAGCCTTAGAATTGTTTTCATTCACACTTCATCCATCCATGTGGATATTGGTGTGGCCATTGGTGTCATGTTCGGTGTTTTCTTGCATGCTCCATCTCTTGCCTCTCGGACTATGGTCGATAAAGTAGGTGGTAGGATGGAGAGATTCATGCACTCTGTCCCCCACCCTTCGGAATAGGATTGATGAAGTCAGCTGTAGGATGTAGAGATTCATGTGCTCCGTCCTCCACCCTTTGGCCTAGGGTCAACGAAATCTGTGGTAGGATGCAGAGACGTTCATGCGTGATCAGTCCCCCACCCTTCAGGCTAAAGTCCATAGAGACGATGATAGGATGTAGAGACATTCGTGCACACTCTGTTGTCCACTCTTTTGACTAAAGTCGACAAAGACAATGATAGGATGTAGAGACGTTCGCACGCTCCATCCTCCACCTTTCAGGCTAAAGTTGAGGAAGTTGGTGGTAGGACGCGGAGAGCTTCGTGCGTATTCTGTTCCCTACCCTTCAGACCAGCGTTGATGAAGTCTATGGTAGGACATAGAGACTCATGCGCTTTTCCCCCCACCCTTTAGACTAGAGTCAATGAAAACTGCAGTCAAATGAGAGAGCCTAACACGCTCTGTCGTCCACCCTTCAGACTAAGGCTGACAAAGTTGGCAGTAGGACAAAGAGATTGGCGCACTCTGTCATCCCCCTTCGGCCTAGGGTCGACGAAGTCAGCGGTAGGACATAGAGAGCTTCATGCACATTCTGTCCCCACCCTTCGGACTAGTAATGACAAAGTCGGTGGTAGGACATAGAGGCTCATGCGCTGCATCCCCACCCTTTAGACTAGAGTCGACAAAGATGACAATAGAACATAGAGATTCGCGTGCTCCGTCCTCCACCCTTTGGACTAAAGTCGATGAAGCTTGTGGTTGGACATGGAGAGCCTCACTCATGTTTCATCCCTCACCTTTTGGACTAGCGTTGACAAAATTAGTGGTAGGATGTAGAGGCTCGTGCACATTCCGTCCCCCACCCTTCGGATTAGCATCGACGAAGTTGATGGTAGGGCGTAGAGGCTCATGAGCTTCGAACCCCACCCTTTAGACTAGTGTCAACAAAGTCAGCGGTGGGACGTAGAGACTCGTGCACTCTGTCCCCAACATTTTGGACTAGCATCAACAAAGTCGGCAGTAGAATGAGAGAGGGTCGCGCACTCCATCCGCCACCCTTCGGACTAAGGTCAACGTAGTTGGTGGTAGGATGTAGAGATTTTCGAGCTCTGTCCTCTGTCCGAAATGCAGCACAATAGAGGTTTGTGGCTGGTCCTAAGGCACCACTGTGGAGGTTAACACTTTGAAAAAGACCCCTACGAGCAGCTCTCATCCCTGGATGGTGACTTTTGCCAAAAGCATCCACTATGCTATTGGCAACCCGCGGTATTGGTTTGATGATGGTTAGGGCAAGGAAATGGCATTCCCTCGCCCTAGCCATGACAAGGTATTTGGTTAACTTGGGTCCTTGACCTAATAGGATTTATCGATATGCCCTACGAGGAGGCAAGAATCAATGTGCAGGAGCACCCTTCATGCTCTGAGTGCCTTCACTTTATGCAACTCAAATAATAGGGCTTCGTATTCCACTATGTTGTTGGTTGCTAGGAAGCCAAGGCGCATGGCGTACAGGAGACTCCTACCCTCATTTGTTGTCATGACAGCCCCCACACCTGCTTTGGTGCCACAGTATGCTCCATCTGTATGCAAGGCCCATATTAGCTCTGAAGGTTGTTCGCAGACATTTGGCAATGATTTTATCATGATGCACACAATGTACATGATGGAGAAGGGAGTGAGATCTGCCACCCATTTGTCTATGCGGCCTGTGGACACCTTGTTTCACTACATCTCCCCTAGGGGAAGGATGAAGGTACGGTGATGTTGTGCGCCATGAAGTAGTACTACAATTTGTGCGATGCCATGAGTAGAGCATAGGCAAGCTTCTCCAACTCGGGTACCATGTCTTCACTCTTTGGAGGATTTTCGATACATACTAAACAAGTTGTTTCGCAGAGGCCCTCCTCCATCATATGTATCGCGCTAACTGTATGGGGGCTTGTGGTGAGTATAATAACAACAAGCCTCTAGTGTAGGCATGCGAGGTGGGGGAGCTTGGTGAGGTATTTCTTGAGCTCTTTGAAG
Source organism: Dendrocalamus latiflorus (assembly GCA_017311315.1). NCBI lineage: Eukaryota > Viridiplantae > Streptophyta > Magnoliopsida > Poales > Poaceae > Dendrocalamus > Dendrocalamus latiflorus. Next base: position 9,176,569 of record CM029671.1, on the reverse strand, counting down.
ACCTGTGCGCACTCATCCATCCACTAGAAATCGCCCATGTCACATAGCATCTTGAAGAAAGGCAATGCTCATTCCGCTGCCCTGGAAAGGAAACAACTGAGGGCTACGAGGTGACTCGCAAGCCTCTGGACCTCTTGGGCGGTATTTGGGGCCTCCATGGAGAGTATGGCATCTATCTTATTGGGGGTTGGCTTTGATTCCTCATTTAGAGACTACAAAACCAAGGAGCTTGCCTACACAGACTCTAAAAATGCATTTGAGAGACCATGTGGAGGTATCCCCATGTTGGTGATGAGCAATTGATGGTTGGTTTAGTGAGTTTGAGTTTGTTTTGGGTATTCTAGGGTTGAGTACCTCTACTTGTGCTTATGTTGATTATGTTGTTTCATGCGGTGCTATGTGACGGTTTGCTTGTCTGTGTGAGTGCAGGACTTCGGAGCTAGGTCATGGTGAGGCGAGGAGGACCGGGACTAGGCACAGGTGGTGTTGAGGTCCAAACGGTCGGTGATGCTGAAGATGATCGAGGCTGGTGAGGTGGTTGCGAGTCGGGAGACGAGGAACCGGAGCTGGAGCTACCGGTGACGGACACGACGGGAGAACCGGGACTAGGCTCAGGGAGGAGTCGGAGGTCCAGACGGTTTGAGGTCGGTTGCGGTCGTACGTGACGGAACAGACCAGGACTAGACTTAGGTGGAGTCGGAGGTCTCGGTCGGTGTCGGGTGGACACGACGGGCAGCGTCGAGAGGATCGAGACTAGACTCAGGGAGGAGTTGAGGTCCAGACGATCACGATACCGGGTGCGGTCGTGTGCAGCGAAGCGGACCGGATTAGACTCAAGGAGGAGTCGAGGTCCAGTCGATCAAAGGTATCGGTTGCGGGAAGCTTCCGAGAAGGTGCTTGAGGGGCAAAATGGTAATTTGACTCAAGCAATGGAGGTGGAGGCAGGTTTCCCTCCAAAAATCTAGTTTGACACCTTTTCCCCATGTGGTTGAGTGGCATGGAGTGGGAGAGGTATGACAATTCTTGATTTGCTAGTTTGAGGTGAGCCCTTGGCCTTCAAATGAAGAGGACAAGGCAGTAGCAAGTCAAGCATTCAGGCATTCCAATACATGTATTCAGATTAGAGAGCAATAGGAGTGAGCAGTGACAGTGTGTCTCCTACGTGAGTTTGCTCTAGTGAAGCATGTAGTGTTCTGGGTGTGTGCATGTGTTCTTGTGAGAAGCATGTAGTGAGTGGAAACCATGTATAATCATTCCTCTGTATGAATCATTAATGGGGACTCCTATGTAATCCTTCAAGTGCAATGAATCCATTTGAACCCTCATGTGTTTCAATTCATTTCAGTTCTTCTGCTTCTCTTTGTTCATCTTTGCAAGAAATGATTTCGAGTTGATTTTCTAGCTAAATTGGTTGGTTCTTGTTTGGTTTATGTTGGGAGCATGCCACAAGACCATTTGGTCAGATAAACTCCCAAGAATCAACTGGAAGAACGAAAGATTCCCTTTTGCTCCATTTCCTCTGTTTGGGCATTTCTAGGGTTTGATGTCAAGGGATAGTGGATTCTCTTGATTCCCTTCATAAGTTGACTTGAGATTTAGTTTGTCAAGCCCTGAGATCATTGCTAAGTGAAATGCAAAAGTTCAAAAGCAAAGAATGGAAGTTTTGAGAGAAATCTGAAATTTAGTTTCACTCTGTACTCCTTTTCAGATTTCAGCAAGAATCCTTGTTTCTTGCTCAAGGGATGAATTCTCTCGTTGTCTCAGGTCCCATTGCTGTTTAGAACTTAGTCCTGTCATTTTAGTCTGCAAAGATCACCAGAAATTCTTCAATTCCAGTGGAATCTCGAGTCTCAGCTTCTTCATCCTATTTCAGGTTTTGCTGCTGTCTCAGTTCCCGCAGGCCGGTCTGACCAGAATGTAAATGGCGGTCTGACCGGGATTTCTTGGGCGGTCAGACCGGTGCTTGCCGAGCGGTCTGACCGGCGTGTTTGAGGCCGGTCAATAGCGGTCAGACCGGCCCACTGCAGCAGCTGCTGGTTTTTATGTATTTGTGGTGTCTGTTGTGTTTCTTCTTTGTTGTTTCGTTTCGGCTGTTACTTCTGTTTGTCTTGTATCTCCAGCAAGCATGAAACATCTTTCTTCATAGCTATTCATAGCTATCGGAGAGGAGTTCCTTGTGGATACTTTTTGAGGGGCATTTTTCAAAAGAGGCACCATTCACCTCCCTTTGTTGCCATATCTGATCCTACAACATTTTTCTAGGTTGAGCCAATGGCCAGCCTGTCGGAGATTATCAAACGTCTCCTGAAGGTCCTCATAATGGGATACTACCCAAAGGCTCTTAACTATGATGTCATCAACTTAGGCCTCAACATTGTGACCCAGCTACGATGCGAGGATAAGCACAATGAGTCTGGTGAACATGGCACCGATGTTTTTTTAGCCCGAAGGGCATCCGGATAGAGCAGTATGTCTTGCCAGAAACTATGAAGCTTGTCTTTGCCTCGTCATCCTTTGCTATCCGCACCTGGTGATACCCGAAGTAAGTGTCAAAGAAGCTCATCATTTCACACCCTACTATCGCATTGACCAACTGGTTGATATGTAGCAACGGGTAGTTGTCCTGTGGACATGCCTTGGTGAGGTTGGTGAAGTCAATGCACTTTTGCCAGGTCCTATTGGACTTTTTCACCAACATGGGGTTGGCAAGCTGTTCAGGATGGACAGCTTCCCTGATTATGCCAGAGGCTTTTAGCTTGGCCACCATACCTTGGTAGCCTCTTGCTGATTGAGGGACATCTGCCTCATTCACTATTTTACTGGCATCATGTCAGGGTGTACCACCAACTTAGGTTCAATTATGGAGCAGTTCACCCCTGTGATGTCATCGGACGACCATGCGAAGACGTCGGTGTTTTTACAAAGCACTATCATGAGCTTTTCCTCTACCTTAGAGGCGAGGCCTGCTCTGATCGATACTTGGTTCATTGGGTCCTCTGGTTGGAGCAACATCATCTTTATGTTGCCCCCATGATTTGGCTTTTGCATTCATTCTGAGGCCGAGGGTGGGGTGGGTCCATCGCTCAAGGTGTGGACCTTCCAGTGTGGGCTTCAGACACCCATTTCAGTTTGTCATGCGAGGTCTTGATCGCCCAATACCATGATGATTCTGTTGGGGCCTAGAAGCTTCATGCACAAGTAGTTGTGGTATGGGATCACGCCAAAGGAATTGAGGGTGACCCTTCCCAGGACGGTATTGTAGGGGTACTATAGGTCGACCACGTGAAAGGTGATGAATTTGTGTCTACTTTTCTCCCCTTGTTCGAAGAGTACTTCTAGTGCTATCTAGCCTAGCGCATTGACTGACTGTCCGTCAAAGCCTTGCAGGGGTATGCTAGGGAGCACCATCTACTTCGTGGGAGGCCCATTTGGTCGAAGGCATCTGTGAATAGGAGATCCGTGGAGCTCCCTCTATTGATGAAGACCAGCCATACGTCACAACCTGCAATGTTGGCTATGATTTCTAGGGGGTCCTGGTGAGGGAAGTCTACCCCCATGGCATCCTTTGGTTTGAACATGATGTCCGCACGGGCCCACTCCGGAAGCACCTACATCGGGCATGTGGTGATGTAATGGATCCAATAGCGTAGGCCCTTCGCTATCTTTTAGAAGGGAACTTGAGAGACGATCCACCCAAAATGGCGCTGAACACCCAGCGGGAGTGGATTCTGGTCCTTGAATTCACAACATGGCCTGGGGGGTTGGGCTAGGGGTTACCTCTAGACGTTGTTGCACATGCGCTATCACTGGCGCACCCGTGTGCTAGACATGTTCTCTGGCCACTCTTTCACGGAGGGCCGCGATGGAGGAGCAGTCACAGGTGAGGTGGCTTTCGTAATCATGTACCTCGCACCAAAGTCCTTGCTAGCGGCTATCCTCACAACCCTACGCCCACGGCCCCTTCGACTATGGCCATGACCCCTAGGGGCATTGCTTTCTTTGGGTCCATCGATGCCGAAGATGTACATGGAGCGTGCCATCCTCTGCTACTTGCGGCACAAGTCCTCCTTAGGACCCCAGGGGCGGTCTTCACTCTAGGTGCGGCCTTCGCCTTATGCCACATTGCATCTTCCTCCACCCTGGCATACTCTTCCATTTTATCGAAAAGCTTGGCCACCGACTAGTGTCCTTGGATGACCATGTTAATTATAGTCATGTTAACCTTTACTTGGTAGAGAACCTTCGCAACGTGCTCGAAGAAAACCTGTAGCTTCTCTCTGAGCTCATGCCTCATCGCAAACAGCTGGTCAACATTGACTCGCTCCACATAATTGCCTTGAAAATTGTAATGCATGAGATTCTAGATCTGTTCCCACACATACATGGAGCTAGGGCGATGGTTATTAACAAGGAGAGCACCAACCCCTGGAGAGCGAGGGGCAGCCCCTTTGCCTTCATCATGTTGTCCCTACCTGCTACTTCGATTACCATCTCATAGACTTGCAAAAACTTGTGGGGGTCAGTGTCACCCTTGTAAGACTCCACTGTAGGCATTTTGAAATCCTCTAGCCTAGGGCTCCACTATAGTCCTACAAAGAGGGGCGACTCTGGGTTCACCCACCGAGAGGTTCGAGCACGGGTTTGGTGATTGCCTTTCCTATCGCTGTTGTCTCCGCTGCTGCTACAACTGACTCTGGCTTGCCTGCATCTCACGCATGGCTCCTGTAGGTCTGCCAACTCTTGCTACACTATCCCACAGATCGCCTCAAGGGTGCCTCTGCTTGTGCTTGTTGTAGGAGGAGGGTAGCCCTCCGTTCCTCATGTGGTGATGGTGACAGCATCGATGCTGGTGCTGGTCCCAGGGTTCCTGTTGGCCACCGCCTCCTCTGTTCATAGTGTTTCCTACCCTGTCATTGATGTGGTTGCTACAGGGCCTTCTTGCCACCCATCGCTGCCTCCGTTGTCGCTACACCAGTGTACCTCTATGATGAGGGCAGGGGTCCTTTGTTGGTCGTTTTTGTTGCTCTCGCCACAGCAACCACGGATATGGTGCTTCTTTTCTGCTTGGTGGATGACAACGCCATCTTCTTTGGGGTCAACGTCTTCTTTGGGGTTGACATCTTTGCCTTCTTCGGCTCTATCACCTCCGACCGCTTCTACCTCAGCTTGTAGCTTCCACGCTGGTCCCCACGGACAGTGCCAACTTTTATGGTTATAGACCAAAAAGTAAATAAGAGTGCTACTAGGGAGGATTGAAGGGGCCACTCGGAGATGTAGATGCCGTGGGAAAATGTGTATAGGATGCTTGTCTAGAACACTAGTATATTTTCCCAAAAACTAAGTTGTTCCTTCCCCATGGCATACTATGGCACATACTTATAGCCACGGGGAGGCTTATTACATAATTATCCCTACCTAGGTCTATACTTATAGGGTGAACCTGCCATATTTCCCTACTTGAAGTTACATGAGCACCTCTATCCGGGTCTATATATACAAGGGAAAACCTAACATTTCCCTAGCCTATGCTCCTTGCCAGGCCAGGTGTTTGGGTTGCTGGCATGATGGACCGACTAGGCCAAGGTGGTGGCCCTTCCCTAACATCAATGGTAAAAGTATAGCTAGGACAAACTATGGAACTAGCAATGAGACCTGATGCGGATACGCACGTGCTTAGCACTTTTCAGTCAAATACATTATTTCACTGTAAAGAAGTATTGAGCCGCATTAAATATTGTCAGGTGAATTTGTTTCTTAATGAATTTCCTTCTATTTGTGGGAACGATATACTACCTTATGCTAAATTCTTGTTTATTATTATGTTTAAATATTATGATGATTCCGGGGCCAAAGCAATGGAGAAGCACAAGAAGGGTAATAATATTTGCTATCAAGAACAAAAAGCTCAAAGCCCATAGGGATGGAAAGGAGAAAGCCAAGCAGCCCATGCAGCTGATCAAGGAGGAAAGAAGCTCATGCAGTGGTAGAGCAAAAGGGGAGAAGTCTAAGAAATTAAAGCCCAAGTTTTGGACAAGATTTTGAAGCCCAATTCGGACCTCCCACATGTACAACCGAATTCAAACTCGGATTCAACTTAGAACTCAATTCGGATTCGGTTCGGGACAGCCCAACAGGCACCTACTAAAACGGCTATAACTTTTACAAACGAAGTCCGATTGAGGTGTTCTTGTACTCTATGGAAAGCTCTTGAAGTATACTTTCATATGGATCTGGCATCACCTCCAAATTCCCTATGAATAGATCAAAAACTGCGAAACAAGTCATGTCACTTTTTGAGTCCGAGTCAAAGTGGGCCTATGGCTTTGTAATCGAGTCCTATTCAGTCTCCAAGTGTTTGGATGACTCACCACCCCTTGTATATATTTAAAAGGCAGCCGCCACCCCTGTAAAATTTAGACCACTTTTGATAATAGAATACTCTTGTTCTTTCTGTTGGCTGAACCAAGATGAGGGAATTGGGAGTTCGTTGAAATCAAGATCGTTCAACCTTTCCGCTGGGAATCGGGAGCGCGATAGAACTTCATCGGTGGTCGTGAAGTTCAGCACGTGAGGTTGGGCGAATTATAGAGTGCTAAGTCTTGCATTGGCAACAGGGGATCACTACGGTTCATCGAATCCACGTGAGTATCTTGATCCTACGTCAAGAAGATCGGGCGACCCCGTATCAAGACCCCTGGAGAACTACCTAGAACTGACTAAGAATTATGTTGCATACCGAAGTTCACTCTCCAAGCAAACTCTAGTGACACAAATAAGTAGATAATTCTAAAATAAAAAAGAACATAAGCCTCATGAGAATCCACAAGTAGTGTACCTTATCACCATGTCAAGATGGCCTATTATCTTAGGTGTAGGCATGGTGTACACTTTAGGTGGCACCGAGGTGGCGGGCGCCCTGACACTTGGTAGTGGAAGTGCAAGGGCTACCAAAGGTGTAGCGATCTGAAGCGAAGAAGATGGTGTAGGGTGCCAGTAGTACTCAATAGGAGATGCCACAAGAGGCACCCAAGCTAGAGGATGTTGCAGCATTGGAGCGACCACCAACATCTAAACAGAACCTCAAGAAGATACGACCAAAGATGCCGCAAGTACTGTTCTTTGCACACCACCATCTTATGGCCTGCCTGGCCACAATGACGGCAACTCCCTGACAAGGAGCACTCTAAAGCACGGTGTTCTTCACCATACTTGAAGCACATCAAGATCTGCCCTGGAGCAGGATGCACCGCCTGAGAAGCTGAAGTAGGGCATGGTATCAAAAAAGCGGGCAACTTTGGCTAAAAAGGCCTAAATGATGACGAAGGATGCTAGCCTCCTTGGAACCTCTTGGGAACCCCCTCCACCGAAGCTCCTTTTGGCTACCACCAGAACCTCCAGAAGGAATGGAACCACCAATAGCCTGCCTCTCCCTATTGAGCTCTCTGTCAAACTCCATACCCTTGAATTGATCCAGCACAAGGTTAAAGTCATGTGGGCCTGTCGCTCCCAAGACATAGTGCTACTCTTGGTTAAGTCCTTTATAGAATCTCTTGGCCTTTCATGATCATCACCAGCCACGGTTGGCATGAAGCAAACTAGCTTGTTAAACCCTATCTCATACTCTGTACGTAGGTTGATAGGGAGTACTCCATCCTCTTAAGGAAGGACTCTAGGTAGAACTTTGCCCTCAACTGCTCGATGAGATCCTCATAAGTGATCGGTCCCTAGGTAGGGGTCCTAGCTGATAGAACCCCTTCTCACCAGATGTTCATTTGACCCTTCAACTGAAAGGCCACAAAGCGTGCCTTCTATTGTGAGGTCATCTTTAGGGTCCCAAACTGCCTCTCTATGTAGCGAGGCCAATCTACTACATGGATCAGTGTGCCTGCACCATCGAAGGTGTCCAAACGGACAGCCATGCACTCATGAAGGCTCATCCTCACCTCCGATGGGGCCAATGTAGCAATAGGTGCACCTGCAATAGGGGAAGCTTCCTACACCTGCTAACGAAGTTCTTGGGCCTCCCTCTGAAGGTCTTGAAATAGGGTGGACAAAACTTCCTAAGCGCCAATGGTTGGTTAAGCAACCAAAGCAACCTATTCACCTGCCTCACCAATGTTTTCCTTAGCCAAGGGTGGTGGCCTACCAAGCCACACCCATGACCATGGCTGTGGCCTCCACCACGTCCAAAGCCTCTACCCCTTGCCATAACTAACCACTAGGAAGAATAATCAAGAACTCATATCAAGAACAACAATATCAATCATACAAGACTAATTTAAGCAACATCTCAACACATCATTAATAATTGTACAAGCTAACAGAAACGTTAATGAAATACTTGATACAATCCCAACTAACTGTGCAGCAGTGTGTCAAATTTTTATTTTAAGTCAATTAATTATCCTAACTCAAGTTTTAGCAATAAGTACTTCCAAGTCATTTTATTTTTATTTTTATTATTTTAATTTGATTACCAATCCTATGTCAAAATTTTAGTTGATTAACAAGTAAGTTATTAGTTTATTCACTACAGATCTAACTCCTACTCTGTACCAACTATAACATCCCAGCTTAAAAAATCCATAATGCCACCCACAACTACAAATTCTACCAATTTAAACCATCAATTACATATTACCAATAGCTAGGTTATAAGTAACTTCTCAACATAACCATGAATATATAAATTTCAGCAACACAAAAATCATTTATTGACATTAAAATGAACCAACTGATAATAATATGAATCAATAATGAACTTAACCATATGTATTGCATGGATGAAATGATTTATTTCTAACAATGAATAAATGATCAATAAGTGAAGAAAGAGCTATAAAGTGCAATAATATTCTTGTGCTACTTCTCGCCCATGCATGTTGTCATGAAAGAGTACCTAAAAACAACAACAAAGTAAGAGTGAGTCCGCAACTCAGCAAATATACAATAAAATAATAAACGAGGTAAGCATCATATTAACAATTCATAACCTTTAACTATTATCTCAATATTCACATTTTTCATTCTCATCAAGTCTCATACACATGTCTCATTATCTCTTTTCTCTTTTTATGAATGCAATGCACATATCTTCATTTCTCTTGCTTATACCAGTATAGTGAAGTGTTATACCCATCAATGTCCACTCAAGCCCGCCCTTTTTCATGCGGGGACCTCAACTCCACTCCCGTGGAGTGCCTACCAAAGTAGGTCTTTCTCTACTTCTGTGGAGTGCCTACCGAGGTAGGTCTTTCTCTACCACTCCCGTGGGTCACCCACACAAAGTTGGCTCTAGGAGGCCACATAGGTCACCTCTTTGCAACATAAATGCTCAACATAAAATACAAGGATTATATCTTTCTTTAGTTAATTACCAGCATTAATCAATTGGCATAATCATTATTTTAACCATAACCATCATCATACCATAAACATGTGAGCATTATAAGAACAATTCTAAACATGTGACTCATCATGGTAGGTATTTATTTAAATATAACAACAAATCTAAACACTTAAATACCATTGTACCATGCACTTGCGTTTTCTAGTTGCTATGAATGGGTTGGTTCGAAGATAACAACACGCCTGATGCTACTTCTCCTACAGTAAACACCCAATATCAAAACAAGCTACAAAAGTACAAGAACAACAATTAAATGATAACACTCCTAAGCACTTCCCAATGCAATACTCCCCCTTTACCGAACAGTCACCCCTACTATCCTGATACAAAAAATATTATATTTTTCAACTCCCAAGCACTATCATAAATAACCACAATAGTTTTGTTTAAATCATTTAACCACCGTTTTTTAACCCAGAAGATTGTTATGTCATCTTCTGAACAATAGGGTTAATATATTTCATATCTATTAATCTACACATGCAATATAGTAAACCATAACTTTTTCAAAATCTATAAAAAGTTAGCTACCTCTTTCTAGTTATACCCAAAATTTAAATTTGCCATCTACCAAGTCAATTTAATCGTTTCCCACATCCACATCTAGTAGTAACCATTTTCTGGACAACAGTCACCCCAAAACCATAACTTCTATTCTACCCAACAAAAATTCATGTTATTGGACTCTAAGGAATCCTTAGACAATTATCGACACATTTCATGTAGAGCAAAAAAACCCTAATTAGTCCATTTCATAATTTAAATCTACAGTTTACCACAATGCTGTGAATTAGCGATAATTTCTCTTGATAGCAGGTTTACAACATTCATAACTCTTAATCTAGCCCATAATTTGACATGACTAAGTACTCTAAATAAAGCTAACAAAATTCTCTACAACTATATAGTAGATGACATTCTCATATTTAGCCCATACAGTACCTGAAACCACAATTGAAAATTATGGCAAACAAACCAACCTGCTAACCAAACCTCTGACACAAAACTCACTAAATCAATCTCTAATCCTAGCCCTATTTTCTACTAAAATTGGTAAACCGCAGAGGGAAGATCCAGATCATTACCGTGGTGAAGAACGCCAAACCATAATTTAACCATATTTCATGATCTATAGAAACATGAATTATTTTCTGTTTGCTATGTGACTGATAATTTTAATCAAACATGACCAGTAGAAGGAACCTCATAACATGTGTTTGTTCAAACAACAATATTGTTAAAATAAAAACAAAGAACACTTTACCTTCACATGATCTGAAGTAACCTCCTCCATCAAACTTTGCTAGCAAGTGGTGGTCGCTGCAACAGCAAACTTTCACCAAAACCAAGGTACATAGCAAACCATTGGTAGCCACCTACCCTAAAAAATACTGTCATTTTTCACAGTTTCTATTTCTAACATGAGTACTTAAAAATGTAACATGCTAAAATTAAAGGATGGGGGAAAAGAGTATTTGGGCTTCATGCCCGCGCAATGCATTATCGCAGAACTCTTTCTCAATGCTTAATGTATAAAAAAATATTGGAAGGTAGTTCCTAAAGCAGATTAATCAATGAATTAGAGGCAATGGAAATGCGTGACGATAGAGACTCTAAAAAAAGTGAAAATGGCACGAGTGAATACATGCGATCATCCAATCTCACATGCGATCATCCAATCTCACATTCTTACAAGATCTCATTAGATCCATTACAAATGCTTGAACTGCTACTGTATAAAACCTAATGTTTAGTTTGGAAAAAGTGTAACACTCCCAAGAATGATCAATATACTATGTAGTTTGACTATGAAATGTTCTAGGTAGTAAGAGGAAAGTTCCTAAAGGCGTAACATCCGTATTGTTTAGAAACCTCGTTATAAATAGCCTAGACTCCACACAAGGTGGCTAATAATTAAACATATGTAAGATGATATGGTATGGATTGTAAGACCTTCATCCAAAAGAAAGAAAACTTATCTATTACATATTTTCCGGTTTCTCAATGAGAAGTAGCATGGACAATCCGAATTCCCATAGCCAGATGTTATTAAAGATCTTAGTATTTTTCTTTTCAAGTGTCAATTAAAATTAGCAAGTACTCGTATAATGCTTTTCAACAAAACAATCGCAAACAAAGGATATTAAAAAGTGGAATGTAGTTGACAAACATGTCCTTGAATTAACAATTTGAACATGAAATTAAGCAACTCTGAGGCATAACCGACAGATGGAGGCTTCCAACCTACTATTAGCCTCAAATCATCTTTCAATTTGGTAGTACTCCATATGCTACTCGGGTCAGCTAAGGATATACCTATTTTGTCTTTGCAATGGAAAAGACATCATCACCTAAATTATAGAGAAATTTAAAATGGGTACACCGTGCACAACATAAAAAGGTATAGACTGCATATGCATGATATACTCACCCGGAACGAATGGCTTTTATGTGTAGCTACAGAAATTGTCTAGCCATAAAAAAACCCTACAACAACAATCTAAGCAAAAATTTATATTGCACATATGAAGAAAGCAATGGAGGAGCTAAAAAAACTAATTCACAATTTCTAACAAAACTTTTTAAACCAAAAACTGGAACATAGGTGATAGGACCATCTCAGTGTACTAGCCTCAAGCCACTACTAATCATTACATGATATATTACAAATCAAAATCATACATTGCAACAAGTAGTTGAGGAATCCCGTGTGCAAATTAAACTATCAGTCACCTAGATACCAAATAAATGAAACGTTCCCCCTGACATTTTATAGTAGGTAGCAATTTGCCATCACCAAGACCTAACACCAATTGAGTGAAGTGAGACATTTTATTTTGGAGGTGCTTATCTAAAGTTGAAGAGAAGACCCTCATATTAATTGAAGTCCTAAAGAACCTAAGAGAGGAAAACCGAGAGGAAGAGTGATAAGAGAGAGCTCACAGGGGTGAGACATAGATTACTAAAGATCCCACAAGTTCACGGTGACACAAATTGATGGCATAGACGGCGCAACGCAATGGCACCGTAGTGGTGATGAGAGGTCACCACAACAACGGATCTAGCACAACACGACATGAAGGCAAACTCATAAGGTGGACAGAGGAGGGCATGATGCTGCAATGGTATGGGGAGGACATGGAAGCGCGAACGGGAGGAGACGGCGGCGTTGGGGGGGGGGGAGGAGGAAGAGGAGGCGAGTGCGACGGCGGCACAGTGAGATGCGGAGGCGTAGCCGAAAGGAGGCAATGGCATAGCGTTGTGAGGAGGGGAAGGCGACGATGACAACAACGCAGGGAGGCGAGGAGGTGGAAGTGCCACATGATAGGAGGGGGAGGCAAAGAAAGTGGGTAGGAAGCAGGAGCGGAGAAGAGGAAAGGGAGGTGGGAGAGGCAATGGTGGCACTACCAAAGGTGCTAGGAAGAGCAGGAGGCAAAGGGAGAGGAGAGGCGGCGGTGTTGGGTATGGAAGAGGAGTGTGGATGCAATTTTTTCTAGCTAATGCGATTATCTTTCTCAGCTGATCCTAACCAACCAATCCTGATCTGACGGACAAAAAAACACGTGACGCTCCCACCCCGGCCTTCGAGGCTCCGTGTGACCGTGCCTGTTTTACCCAAAGTCCTTCGGTCTTTCCGTCTCCACAAGCTTCTTCTTGTTCCCCCCTTCTCTCTCCTCTCCCTCTCTTTTCCGCCTTCCTTGACTCTGTCCCTCTCCCTCTCTTTCCCTACACAAGAAAAGCTTCAAGCTTTCTCCCCCTACACAGCCGAAAAAGTAGTTGATGTTGTTGTTGGGGGGCTAGTAACTCAGGGCAAGAATCGAGTTCTTGGAGGTATCGGGGGATTGGTCCATGTTGCAGCGGCGCGAGCTGGGGAGGCAGCTCCCGCTGAGAGGCCCCCTCAAGGCCCTAGAGGCGGACATCCACCACGCTAACGCTATGTAGGCATTCCTTCTCTTCCTGGATCATATGCTAATTTGTGGGTTTCTTGCTCAGTTTTTCCACCCCTTTTTTGTTGGGGGTTTTAGGATTAAAATGAGTCCTCTTGTTGAAGTTGGGGGAAGTGTGATAGAGAAAACCCCCAATTTGGAAATGGCAGGAATTTGTTCTTTATCAGGGCAGATTGCAGTTTGGCCTTTCAGGGTTGTGTAATTCAACAAATTCACTGCAGTTTCGTAGGGCACAGGCTAATTGAGGAAGTTCACCTGCAGTCATGAGATTGTACCAAAATTTGTGTCCAGGGGTAATATTGATCTGAAATTGGTCCTTGCTTTGGGGTTATCTCTGCGTATTCCGTGGTTACAGTGAGTACTCATTGTGCTATGTGCTGAGTATATAGTAATATAGTAAACCACAATTCAGTATGTTTGCAAATCATTGTGGTTCTGAAGAATGCTGCTTTAGCATAGGGCCTTTTTTGCGTGTCTTAGGAAGTTAGGATGTTAAAGGCGTGTTGATCATAAGTTCACCTGCAGTCGTGAAACTGTAGCAATTTGTGGCAAAGGTACTATTGATCTGTGATTGTTTCTGACTTCTTACGTGGACTTAGTGAGTTCTTGTGGTAGGGGTTGAATATAAAAGAGTAAAACCGAACTGAGTTTGTTCACTAATCATTATAGTTCTAAAGAGTGCTTCTTTGGCAAAGGGATTCTGTTTTCCTTGTGTGGCTTTGAATGTTCAAACGGTGATGATAAGTTGGATGGTGTCAATTTATCACTGGTTTTCAAATTTCAGGGCGAATGCTATTCAGAGGAACTATGGTGGAGCATGTGTACAGATGAGGTTGTCGTGCAGTTCCATGGCACCATTCTTTCTTTACCTCATCCAATGGCTAGATTGTGGCTGCTGTTATACTCTTCCCAGTTATTTAGGCCTCTTTCACATTCTCATATGCAAGGTACAAAAACAGTATGCATTATATACCTGTTTTCATAATTTGCAGTTGTACAAGAGGTCTGGATTTCATGTATCAAGTGCTTTATGTTTTGTTTATACAGGTTTATGCAGAAGGAGATAGCTCAGTGTCAACATACGAGAGGCGGGCAAGCCTTAGAGAATTCTATGGTAATCTGTAACCTCATTGGACCATGCATCCTTCATAGCATTCTGCTTTGGACTTATAGTCATACACTTCCTTGCATTTCAGCAATCATCTACCCTATTCTGCAACAGCTTGAGAGTAGTTTGATCGAGCGGGACCTGAAAGGGAAGGGTCGATGCAAAGATATAGTGAGTAGGAAGCGGATGGAAGATTGGAGGATGCTTTGTAACAAGGATGTGGAAAGGGAGGACGAATGTGGGATTTGCATGGAGACATGCACCAAGATGGTTCTGCCTAATTGCAGTCATGCAATGTGCATAAAATGCTATAGGGACTGGTAATAGTCTTTCCGGACTTCTCAATCCGTACATGAACAGTAAAAATCTTTATGCAATTTGGGTAAAGGGTCTGGGTCTAAGAATCATGCTACTTTTTGAATTATTTATAGTATGAAAAAATGTAAGCTACCATAGATTTTGTATGTTTATAGAACTCTTGTTGGCTGCTATTTATAGCTTTTATAATATTGTTTTGTTTTTGTTAATAGGTATAGAAGATCAGAATCTTGTCCTTTCTGTCGAGGAAGCCTCAAAAGAATTCGCTCAAGAGACCTTTGGGTGCTTACGAATCACAATGACGTGCTTGACCCTGTAACCTTAGAAAGAGAAAATGTGAGGCATTTCTATAATTATATTGATAGTTTGCCTCTTATACTTCCGGATAATATTTTCTTTTTCTACTATGACTACCTACTCTAATCTGGAAACACCACGCGTCGAATGTGTAAACTTGTGAAAGTAGATGAACTATTTGTAGATTTTCTTTGTTAGAAGGATGATCTTTCTTTCTCTGACAGCACGCACACATGCAAACATATTAACTGGTAGTATAGCATAATAACACTCCAAAAGCAACTGTAAATAAATATGTAGGTAAAATTTATTATATTGTCAAGTTCCAGTTCTTCGATTCTAGTTTTGGTGTCAACTTTATAGTGGACAACAAATTAGTTGCTGTTATATTGGCTCTCTTTCTCAATATCTGTATTGACGGAGTTACCATTCATTTTTAATAATGTAGCGCCTGTGAATTTAATGTTCCAATTGTTTTATGCAAGTTATGTGTGGTGACATGAATTAGCCTTTTCCTTTCTAAAGCGATCTCATGTTGATCGTTAGCTGTTTTTATCTTGCTGAATTATATTGAATATCTGAAGTGTATGTGAACTCTGAAGTGTATTTATTGGATGCTACAATGGCAGCTAAAGGTAAAATCGTGTTGGTTTGTCAATTTGATCAAAATTATATAAATGTGTTGTTTGGAAATCTGATTATTGTGACCAGGCATAAGAAAATACCCCAGTAACAACGTTTTATTGTCAATTATTTTATTGGAAACTGCGTCATATTCATATTTTGAATGTCCTCTTTCCTTTGCGTGAATATGTGTCGGACCTATATTAGCAATTGGGAACACTTTGTTTTTCCATCGCACTGTTCCTTGAATCAATAGATATATTGCTGGTTTATACACATACAACGTACGAATCATACCAAATATTTATATTATATAACAGAGTTTAAATAACCTATATCGGGTAAGCTTTACATAATAGCTCGATCGGGTCAAATGCTACATTACAAAAAGTAGAAGTGGAAGTGAAAAACAAAATGAGGCCACATCTTGTCACAGGTAAGCGGCTGGGGGTAAAAAGTGTCATAATATTAAAGAGTTTGGATAATAGATATGTACGCAATCACCATTAAATATGCTTATATGAGGTAAGAACTATAGTACTAACGAACTTTCTAATATCTGTGGTCTTCCTCTTCGTATGGTCCCGAAGCGGCAGAGTAGGCATAGTTATGATTTACAGGTTCTAAGTTAATTTAGTGAGCGATGATGAGCACAAATAATTGTGTTCCGTGAGCCAACACAAATAATGCAATAATATAGATGCAAGACTTAATAAGGATAATGTAAGACTTAACAAGGATGACTCATGTTCTTTTATTTGCGAAATACTATAGTTGAAATCATAGTAAGTAAAAATTCCTAGGACTATACATTTTTAACTAAACCTTGTTTTCTAAAGAGTGTGACAGTGTGCAATAATAATAGTAGTGCAAGTCCCACTCACTTGTTATATAGTTTCATCCATTATATGTTAGATTTATTACTAGGGTTCCATCCATCCAAGGAAAATCAACTCAAGGTTCCATCTATTGTGTTTTTCATCCTAACCATAAAGATTCTTTTAAAAACAAATACTAATTCAAGTAAGCTCCTATGCCTGCGCATAACTGTGGGTATGTCGCACACTTTACTCATAAGAGATAATTAATTTGTTATATTTCACATATTTTTTTAGACATGAAGATCAAGAAGATCACCACGAGGTATTTATAATGTATCTTCCCAACTAGGCTACACATGTTAACGTTTTCTTGCTATGGGGTTACATCCATCTGCCCTAGAGGCCCACTCTTGCGCTGCTGGAGTCTTCCATTCATCACTCAACCCGTGTTTCACCAAATGGCGCAACCTACGCTGGGTCGATGCAAATTAGTTAACTAGGCCGTACCCATTATAGACTTGTAGCTGTACTATTTTATATTGCGAGGTTATCATAAAATCCAGTTTCTAAAGCTATCTAGTCGGTTCTACTATAAACCACACTTTCATACTCTATCTGCATTGGACCCAATTACTATCCATCTAGATATAAAGCAATTTTACAGTTTTGGGATTCCAAAATACCATTTTTTAGTTTAATATACCAGCTATTTCTATCCAATGGTTGCCCAAATCTAAGTTTTCATGTTTGAAATGATGTTAGGGCAAATTAATACCCTTAAGTATCTAAGTAAGACTAAACGTGGTGCTTAGATACGGATTTATATATAATATATTTACCATTAATTCTAGAGCAACATGGATTTATGTCTAAAACCAAGAGGTGTGATGTTATAGCTCAATTGTTAATAGGGACTTAACTATGGCTTAACATGAATATAATTCACTTAACAAAATAAAGCATGCAATTTAAAATTTTAAATCAACATAACTTGCATTCAATAGCTCCGACCGTACCAAAACCCTATAGCTTCGACTAAAACACTGTAGCTATGACCATATGCTCTTTGTCACCAGGATCTCCAACAGCAACAGTACACAAACTCTTCGACTGCACCGCTCGAATCTTAAGTGATACCGCTCGGGGTTTTGATATCGCTTGAATGCCGTCCGATCTTCCGATGGCACTTGGACACCGATCAAAACTACTTGGATCAGACCAAAACCACTTAGAGCAGACCAAAACTACTCAAACTAGACCAAAACCACTCGTGCATGACCGAAACCACTCGGACCCGTAACCTTCAACTATGATCGAACGAAACTTTCACAGATGCAAATTTCAAAGCAATCCAAATGTTAATTTTTCATCATCACTTTATTCATGACTATCCACTTGGTCTAACAATCTCCCCCTTGATGAATATATTAATAATACTTCCAATTCAAATAAGTTGAATTTGAAAAGAAATGCAAAATTTGTGAAAAAAAATAGTTCCAAAGGCTACAGAGACTACTTGAAGAAGCTCAAACAGACTCGAAAGCAACAAACTCTCAGCAAGGACTCAGAAGCTCAAACAAAACACTCGAAAGATGCGAAAGCTCAGACAACTCGAGAAGACAAATTTGAATGCCCTCAAAAACCACTCGAAAGCTTAGACAACTCAAGAAGACCCTCGAAAGCTCAAACAAGCTCCCCCTCAACACAAAAGAGCACATTTCTCAATTTTTGTTTTTCAATTTCTCCCATTTTCTCTCCCCCTTTGGCAATATAATCATCAAGAACTCCAAAAAAGGGATAAATTCTAAGAAGGAGCAATAAGAGTAAACATCTAGAAGCTTTATAGATTATCCGAGTCATTTTGTATTAATTTATTAATTTAACCAAGCCATCTTTTTTAATAGAGCTCCATAGATCATATAATATCATGTAACATATAGCATGTCACAACAAGTCTTCTAATATGGTTAAGCAATTTATCCCAATGACTGGCATCTCAAAAATAACCAAACCAATTACAAAGATCACAATGAGATATCACAACAAAAAGTCAAACCCTAAAAATAAAGCAAACTTTAAATATAGGCAAGCTAACAGTCTCATATAGCAACACATTACTCCACACTCAATTTTTAAGTATGTGGCATGTTTGTAGCATACTTCTTTTCATGTTTATAAATTTTTTTAAATGGCGGCATGCTTGAAGTATACTTCTTTTCATTTGAGCATTTTTTGTGATTTTTATTTTGTTTAACCATGGCATGCTTGAAGTGTACATCTTTTCATTTGTCTTTTTCTCATCATTTTTTTATATAACATGCTTGTGTGAAAGAACATAAAAAAAATTGCAATATGAAACATACTAGCTTCATAGCCAAGATTCAAAATAACAGTCACAATCCAGCTAATCCTTTTGAATGAACATCGTAAAGTACTATCTATAATCAATCTAGTCAGAGCATTCCGCCATGTCACACATTAGTTTAATTATAGAAAAATTAATTATAACCAGTCATGATCAAAACTACACAATATATGAGTAAATATGATAAAGGGCTCTACAGCTCATTTGATTTCAATAGCTTGAACTTAATGAATTATTTCATAAGTAGTAATTTGCAATGGAATCATAAAGAGCATTTGACATGTAATGAAATAACATTTATATAACTTTCATAACAGTAGATCAAATACATTTGCAACCTTCCTCAATTGTGAGCATCGTACAATTCCCACCCATGGGCATGTCACCCCATTATGTTCAGTGAAATAGTTTGGAAAAGGCAAACTATACCAATTGTAGCTGCATCCAAGCATGCCCATGACTACGAGCACATCTATCTAAATAGTTTTTAATACTCTGTAGAGGTTGTACAACTTTACCCATATGAGATAATCAAATATACTATCAGCAACTTCACGCTTCTTTTGGTGTGTGATGAGAGTGATTAGCATATAGCCTTTAGGTCATCTAGTCCTAACCTTGCACTAGCCCAATGAATGGACAAGCCCTCACTTGGGTATTCTAAGTGAGCTGCATAATAGACTCTCACTAAGATGTGTCTGTCCCCTAAGTAAACATTCACCATTGTATTAGCAAGCTTTGATCCCATCACCGCGGTGTGGGAGCCCCTATGAGCAAACCTTCACTCGGAATGCATTTACTACTTTTGTGCCTACAACAATGCAATGCTAGATCTAGACAACTTTAATCAGCTAAAGCTAGAGCCCATATAGCATATGTGGTTGTACGGTGTGACTTAGAAGTACGGCAATAGCGTTCGGTCCTTAATTAACCTGAGCGAGAATCTCCCCGTATCTACATGCAAGGTTCTTCCTCACATTTGACAGTTTATCATATAACTCGCCCTTATATGAAAACAAAGTTTTTCATTTTTATTTTATATAAAATTAATAGAGGTTCCTTCTCTAGACCAACATTTTGAAATCACCCACATCCATGAGCAAATTTTTCCAAAATATCAAACTTAGTCAAAGCTATTGCATGGCTAAGCATCTAGACCATATATCAAAGTAATATACCCAATTTGACATTAGCTATTGTCTAAACCATGTCCTAAGGGTGACAATAGTGAGGATATCAAATTCGTAAGGAGGTGTAATGCATACAAGCGGTTGTAACTACCATTTCCCATAGTACAACAATTTTAATGGAATATACACACATGCAATAATAGATTTTCACAAACAATATACAATAACTAAAATATTGGGATCAACATGGTTGAAGGGGTGCTTGCCTTGCTCAATTTACCGTAGTCTTGATTTTCCTCAAAACCTTCTCAATCAATGGTCTTGAAGTTATTGGTCATCATCTTTATCCGAATCTTGATCCTACTCAAGTTGTTACTTTTTTGAGGCTTCGACTTATAATTACACGATAAATGATAAAAAAAACCAAATAAATCCGAAGGACAACAAAAGTCAAAGAGGGCTAGAAATCACCGATCGAAGAGTACCATCGCTTGATTTTTAATTTAATAGCTTCTTTTATTATTTCATTAATTATTAAGGAAGTTCCAAGAGTCATGGTAGATATACCGATAGATGGGAGAGATCACCGAGATGCTGGGTAATATATGACGAGAGAGATAGAGAGACAAATATAACATGAGGGTTTGAGCCTTGAGTTGTTGGTACACTAATTAGTATTAATTACCAATAGTGATTTTAAATCTACAGATAATGATAGTATGATTATTAATTAGGCAAGATTGCATTTTATCAAGGCACTTTTATTAAAGATGTTATTTACGTAAAATGACATCATTTTATGTGGCTTTTTAGTAATGTTTGGATTTAAGATAAAGGTTAGTGGCATTCAACTTATTTTAGAGAGTCATCTGATTCATGTGCAAGGAATACTTCAATTTAAATTATATTTTAAGTGATAGAAACATTAGGGTTAATTATTTTTCCTTTAATTTTAATGTTATTTACACAAGGTGGTTTTTATTTAAAATCCCACATTTCTAGTTAAATGTTATTGATCTATTAATCAAATTATCTTTCTTAATCAATATTCATATTTAAAAAGGGCCTCATGATTCTTGATAAGGTTGAATAATATCTTTTATTATTTTATAGCTTAATCTTGCTTTAATTATTCTCAATTGGCATAAACTTCCATTCTAGTTTCATAACAAAGTTTATTCATTAAAATAATTATATTTTATATGGTCTTTTTACTTTGAGTATATTTCAATTTAAAAGATGATTAATTAAGTGTCTTGCTCAAACTAATTCTTATATGACAATTCTTTTGCTAACCATGCAATGGATCAAGACTAAGTCTCTATTATTTTTTATGCCTGGATTTTATTCTAATATCATAATTCAACTTTATTCTTGCTTTTATTTATAAACCAATTTAGGTTTAGCCATTTTCTTCCATACTCTCATTTTGCATAAAACTTTATTTTTAACTAAATCATATGCCATTATCTTTTTATTTAAGTGCTTCAACTTGTTTTTTTATCTTATTCCAAAATGGCGGTTATATATGATTTTATATACTTATATATATATATATATATATATATATATATATATATATATATAGGACGCTGAAATGGGACACCTAGGTGCCCAGACACCTAGGCTCCCCGCCGTTAGATTGCTTTTAGATACGTGCTAGAGCAATGGTATGTATGGTATGTAATATATTAGGCATGCTAAATCAATCATGGAAGGAAAGTCTTAATCATGGATGGAAAGTCTCAATCACACTAGCACGCATCTAAAAGCAATCCAAAGGTAGGGATACTAGGTGTCCAGACACCTAGGTGCCCCTGTTATTTATACTATATATATATATTCTTTTGAGTCCTAATTAATTATCTTGATTTCCATGGATTATTTCCTAATTAAAAAGGCCCAACAAAAATGAAAAGAAAAGGTGGCCAGGGCGACGGGGTCGCTGTAACATCCCAAAAATTTGAGTTTGAAAATATTAAGCTTTTTGAATTATATTGGTAATATATTTTATTTGAATTGGGATTTTATGGCATTCTTCTGGAATTTTGTTGAGGTTCCAACAATTTAAGAAGCTAAAACAAAAAAACAAACATTAGTAATAACCTAAAAGAAAATGTGCAAATAATAGGAAGATAAAATTTCAAATATGAATCTAAAAAGATGATCCGGTGTAAGAAGAGAGAAACCTGAGTTAATAAAATATAAAATTTCATTTTGAAAATGATAGTATAAGGGCAACAAAAATAAATAGATAAAATATATGCAATTATATATATATACAAAAAGACTAGCATAAAAAAATGTGTATGTATATGTATACCAAAAATAGGTATAAAGAAATATATATAAATTTTATAAAGTATGTAAATATAAAATAAATAACAATAAAAAAAGAGGTTAGGCCGGCCGAACGGCCCGGCCCAACCTCCCCTTCCTCCCGCGCCTCCCTTTCCCCTGCCGCCGCGTGGCCCGCGCGCCCGGCTCCTCTCTGCCCTGCGGGCCCGCGCCTCGCCGCGCCCTTCTTCTCTTCCCCCCTGCGCTGCACTCCTCCTTCCTTCCTCCCCATCTCCCTCTCCCTGTTGCGCCGAGCTCAGCATCCTCCTTCCCCGTGGCGCCCAGGCGCTGCCAACGCCAGTAGCCTGCCCGGCTTCCCCTGAGCTGTCGCATCACCCCAGCGGCGCGCCGCCCCCGGTTTTGCCACCGCCCACAGCCCTCTCCCCCACTCCGCTGCAATGCGCTGCCATGCAGCGCCACTCCTCTGCCGCTTGGCGTGTGCAGCGTAAAGCTGCCACGTCCACGCTGTTGGGTCACGCGCCGATCGCCCAAAATCCCGCCACAGCCGCTGCCCCGTCACCGCTGCCCTGCCATCGCCGCCTGCCACCATCATGACCGCACGACCGCTCGCCCACTGCCAGCCTGGCCCCGCCACCTATAAAGCCCGTGCGACCCTCCCATCTTCATCGCCACACTCGTATCCACCTCCTGCCCTGAGCAATTGAACCCCCGAGTGCCATAGCCACCGGCGAGCCATTTCCTTCCCCAACTCCGGCCATCCGGCCCGTCGTCGATTGGAGCCAAGCCAGGCCAATTCTGCCGATCCGGAGCACCCTCAGGGCGTCGCGAAGCCACCACCACCTTTGGCTGAGCCTCTCTCCAACCCTTCCACATCGGCGCCGTGCACCCCTTCCGTTCACCGCCGTCGCACGCCGCCAAGCCGCCCCGGCCATCCCCGAGCTCCTCTGACCCCCAAGGTAGCCTTCTAACCACCTATGGATGCTCCCCTAGACTGCAATCGATTCCTAACCCAGTGTGCCGCCGTATCCCCATCTCCCCTGTTCCGCCGCCGCCCTGGGTCGTCGCCGGCCGCCCCTCCGGCAAAATTGGTCGGCGAGACCTCGTACAGAGGTAGGCACGGGCACGAGCAACCCATTTTGGGGGTAACCACACCCAGCCGCTGCTCCCTTCGACGGCGGCGAGCTTGCCGTTCTTCGGCCGGAGGAAGAGGCACTGTAGCAAGGAGGAAGACCGATTAATTAACATTAAGACACACTTAATTAGTATAAGACACGTCATTAATGCTGACAATGATTAATTAGATGAAATGTCTCACCGACATGTGGGCCATGCCCCTTTAATTTAAATAGTCTCCGGTCCCACCTGTCAGATTTTAATATTTTCTGGATTTAAATGGACTGAGAATTTTAAATAGGCATAACTTATTCATTTTAAGTCTAAATTAAGTGAAACAAATTTCTAAATTCATCTAAATTCAAGATCTGCCCAATGGAACCAAAAACATGAATTTTAGAGCTCATATGAATTTTTAGTGAAAATTTTGGATAGTTTAGGAATAATTTAGGAATGTAGAAAATTTAATTAGGAGTTAAAATAAGTCTACTTACTATTTAAATATCTGATTACATATTATGTGAATAACTAAAATAGACTTAAACTAAAAATAATGCTAAGCATAATAATAACAAAGGTGTGGACAGAATGACAATGGTGCCAGTGATTAAATCTTAGCACTTGATTTAATACCTAATAATATTGAGCATAAATGTATAAATAGCAAGCCGGGACCCGTATGATTAGACGCTAACTCAAGTCAAACTTAGCATATGGATAACTTAAGGTGCATAAAATGTCGTATCACAAAGTGCTATATGCCCGGAATATTAATGCTCGACAAAATGATACTTAACTAGACTCATACACCGATTCATAGGTCTAACCTAACTCATGGAATTTCCTAAATAAATATAAAAATAATAAAAGAAAGGTATTAATAAACAGATTGAGTCATCATATTCTACCAT
Organism: Dendrocalamus latiflorus; assembly: GCA_017311315.1. NCBI lineage: Eukaryota > Viridiplantae > Streptophyta > Magnoliopsida > Poales > Poaceae > Dendrocalamus > Dendrocalamus latiflorus. The sequence continues at coordinate 9,152,228 of CM029671.1, read as the reverse complement.
CGACCTTGCCTCAAATCACCCGAATCACCCATTAACTCATAATAAAACTAAATTGAGTTTATTCGGATTTATTTGAATCCTTTGAGTTATTTGCTTTTATTTGGATTCAGTCGTTTGTCGCGTAATTAGAAATCGGGAGTCGTGAAGATCCAGTGGATCAAGCGAGATCAAGCTCGAAGTGAAGATAAAGACCGGAAGCTCAAGAGAAAGCATTGAGTGAGCTCAAGGCCGCGGTAAACCGCGCAAGGCGAGTCAATACTTTGATCATGTTGAACCTACAATTTTGCAAATTACTTTGGTTTAAATTATCAAATTGCATGCTGTTATTTTATATACAAATACATGTTTAATTTAAGATTCTAGTTATATGCCCATTGCTTGCCTTGAATAATATTACACCTCCTTTGGAATACTTGAATATGTGAACCTTGTCGCTCAAGCAAAATTATAATGGTAACTTTTCAAAAGTAAGTCTCTAAATATACGCCATGCTTAGTACTGCATAGATACTCGGGGCACTGAAATGTCCCAAGCATCATCAACATTTTTAATCATGAGAAACTGGTTTGGGAAATCATGGTGATAATGACTGGTATATGTCGGTATGATTATTTTATGATCCCAAAAACCTCAAATTGCTTATTTATCTGGGCGGATGGTTCGAGGGTATGGTGCAGGGGTGCACGAGAGTGTGGTTTGTGGTAGAACCGCCCAGATATCACTAAGGACTGAATCTTGTCATGACCTCCTGTGTAAAATAGTACAACCACAAGTCTGTAAAATACAACTTGGTTAAGTAGATTTATCGAAATCCCCGGACTCATCTCACCGGTAGTGGATAGAAGTGGATATGCTATGGCAAGGGGGCCTGAAGGGACACTGGTGGAGGGTGAAGTTTTCCCAGCTGTTCTAAGCGTTGCGGGGAGTTGAGAAGCCTAGCTGCGTTAGTAACTGTGGGGAAACATCCCGTGCATAGATGGGACCCACCGCAAGTGGGCAGTTTCCCATAAGGTGAATGAGAAAAGGGACTAGATACTTTGAAAAGTCACTGTGATGGTCCGCTCAACCACATGACTAAGGAATCGTGTGGGGCAACGAGTTGATTGTCTCTTGTGGTGAAAGTGTACACACTCTGCACAGTCAAAACTATTCGAATAGCCGTGCCCACGGTCAAGGGCGGACATGGGAACTTAACTAGATATAGTTCTATTTCAAAAACTTTGTGGGTGGTAATGGAAAAAGTGGAGGGCAGTGGAAAGCCCTGATTTGAATTGTCCTGGGTGTCGTCCCAGTGGTAAGTTAGGCGGCTATAACGCTGAAAGATGCTATATGGTGCGGATGCCATGTAACGGTGGTTGGAATCTGGATCGCTATTATTATTGCATTTTCTTGAACATTATGTTTTTGTTCAAAACTGCTAGGTCTCAGAAAATTTTTATGTATCATATTGCAAAAGTAAAATGTTTTCTCTTCTCGCAAAGTAAAATATATGAGGAAATAAGTAGAGTCGGGAGTAATGAAGATGGAAATTTGTGGTAAAAACATAAATATATTGGTGGACTTATGTAGATTATAAAAACAAAACGATAGTGTGGATTCTGGGAGAAATGAGCCCAAATGGATATCTAGACTAGATAGATGATTTATATGATCTTTGGAGTATTAGGAAGTGCAAGGGTATGGGTTGGATTACAACACTAATATTTGATATAAATTCTTGGGAGATGTTGACAATATTGGGATTAATAGGATTTGAACAAGTTCTGGATGGATGAATTGATCTTGGGAGTTTGGAGTATGATAACAATTCCTAGAGTATAAACTTGATCAATGATATTTCAGGTGGATGAATACTGGTGAATCGTAGACCTAATCAATGATATACTTGGTGGATATATACTAGTGAATCGTATACTTGGTCAATGATATTCTTGGTGGATGTATACTCATGAATTAGTTAGAGATAGATAATGGAAAAATAAGATTGATTATTGAAGAAGTAAGTTATGGTTGTGGATCAATAACGAAAAGATTGGATTGTTAAGAATTTAGAATGCAAAAGATACTGGTGGAATAAATAAATGATATTAGATAAATGATGTCGCTAGTTGTTTGGAGTCTTAGACAGCAATCAATAAAGAGAGCGTATTTTGGTGGATTAAGTCGATTATGGTAGTCGCTAGGTGGAGTATAGGCAGTAACACTAACAATATGATTAAATAATAACAATGCTGCTAAAAGCAATTTTTGGCAAATAAAATAACCTGAGCCTCTCCTTTGTTAAGCCATGCATACTATTTATTTGTATTCTTTGTATTGGCTCGCGGAGCACGGTGGTTGGTGTGCTCACACTCGCTTTTGTGATAAAATTCAGAATCAGGAATCAGATCACCTCGCCTCAGCAACAAGATTGGACATGCTGGCAGAGAACCTCTAGTTGGCTGCCTGTGGGCATGTCCTGAGGGTCCCACCTGTGTGCATGTCCTGAGGGTCCCACCTGTGTGCTTCATTCCGCTGCTGCAATTGATTGATTTCGGCCTAATCGGCCCATAAGTAAGTTTACTATTATATTTACGCTTCCGCATGATACGTACTTTGATATTCAGAACTGTAATCTGTGAGCACTATCTACTGATCCAGGGAATAGTGCGGTGGGATCACAGAAGATTCTGGATTGTAAAATCTGGGTCTGACAGTCGCCAGTGAGGAGAGGCTGGGGAGGCGGAGGCGAGCCGTAAAATGGGACGCTGGGGAGGAGTAGAGTGCCATAGGCGGTGATGCAAGGGCCGTGGTGGCATCATGGGTAAGCCGCGGCGGTGGGCAGTGACTAGAGGTGGAGCTAAATGTGGCAACGTCGCTGAAGTGGAAGAAGAAATGGGAAGGAGCACTGTTGGGTTGGGTTTAGTCCCACATAGGTTGTGGGAAAGGAAGAAGCACAACTTATAAGTGTGAGAGAGCCTCCACCTATTGGACTAGTCTTTTGAGGGAAGAAGGTCCAATACCACTTATAAGTTTGTTGCTTAAAGGGGCTTGCAAAAGTGTAGCCTATGGGCTTAGATGCCCAGCCCACGGTCGTGTGGCCCAAGTAGAGAAAAACCTGGTTGGACCCAGGGGGTCCGATCTGACAAGTCGTATAAGAGCCCAGGTGCCTAACATCTTCTTAGAGGACCTCTTGGTTTTGAGAAGAAAGGAGATGAACACCTAGTACTACAACTGCACAAAGTGCTATATGGTCTGCGTCAAGCCCCTAGAGCATGGAATGTGAAGCTAGACAAGTCTCTGGTGGAACTCGGCTTTGAAAGGTGCCCGTTAGTGCATGCAATGTACAAACAGAACCAGGGAAGAGGGTGTCTATTGGTTGGAGTTTATGTGGATGCCTTGATCATCACTGGAGAGAGAGTATCAAGGACATCAATAGCTTCAAATGCCAGATGAAGAAGTTATTTAGCATGAGTAACCTCTGGTTACTTAGCTACTACTTAGGCATTGAGGTACGACAAGGCTCCGGAAATATTACTCTGACTGCATATGCAACAAAAATGTTGGATAAATGTGGCATGAAGGATTGCAATTCAACGCAAACTCTGATGGAACCCCACCTAACGATGAGCAAAGATAGCACAAACCCACCATAGATAAGACTTTGTACAGAAACATGATCGGAATCTTGAGGTACTTGCTACACACACGACCAGATCTGACGTTCTCGGTTGGGATGGTGAGCAGGTACATGGAGAATCCAACAACAGAGCATATGGGTGCAGTAAAACGCATCCTGAGATATGTTAAAGGAACACTGAATAACATGTGTGTCTACGAGAAGGAAGAAGGTTTGGAGCTAGTCGGTTACTCAGACAGTGATCTAGCTGGTGATACAAATGATCGGAAGAGAACTTTGGGCATGGTGTTTTCTTGGGGTTGATCGCACTATCTTCATGTGAATTAGAGTACATTGCAGCTTGTGTGGTGGCCTATCAGGAGGTATGGCTGGGTCGGTTATTGGCTGACATATTGAAGATGATGGTTACGAAGCTAACCTTGAAGATTGATAATCAGTTGGCAATTATGTTGCACAAAAACATAGTCTTCCATGAGAGAAGCAAACACATCGACACTCGATTCCATTACATAAGAGAATGTGTAGAGTCAGGGGTGATCGAAGTACAGCATGTCTACACGGAGGACCAACTCGCAGACATCCTGACCAAATCACTCGGAAGAATGAAGTTCATGGTGATGAGGGAGAAGATCGGTGTGCGAAACATCAAAAACAGAAGACAATAAGCTTAAGGAGGAGATTGATAGAGTTAACCTAGTTGTCTTCAGGGCTGGTCGAATCTACGACCATGGCAGATTACAACCACATTCAAGTTCTATAATGGTCGTAAGTCGTAAGTCATATGGACTATAGCAGTCGTAAGTCGAGTCAAAGCCTGTTTAGATTTAGAGATGGAAAGTTGGGTGGTTTCCGTATAGGATTCCAGCATGGTGTGCCGTGTTGATTTCAACGCCGTGTATGTTGCTTCTCTATATAAGAAAGAAGAAAAGGACATAGACACATCGCATTGCATCACGTCGTGTACAACCAATGTGTGAGGGAGAATGTTGGGTTAGGTTTAGTCCCACATGGGTTGTGGGAAAGGAAGAAGCACAACTTATAACTGTGAGGGAGTCTCCATCCATTGGACTAGTCTTTTGAGGGAGAAGGTTCACTACCACTTATAAGGTTGTTGCTTAAAGGGGCTTGCAAAAGTGCAACCTATGGGCTTAAATGTCTAGCCCACTTAGTCCTATGGCTCGGGTAGTGAAAACCTGGTTGGTCCCAGGGGTTCTGATCTAACAAGCACTAGCTAGAGGGGATCTCAGTGAACGTACCATGGCGGTGGAGTCAAAGGGAGGCCGAGGCAGGCTAGCAGTGGAGACCATGGGCAACGCAGGGAGGCTACCGTGGAGGGCCCACCGGAGGGGAGGAGAATAGGAGGCAGTGGTCGGGATGGCTTTATGAGCTCTTGGTGGTGCTCCATGCGCCAACAATCAGACAATGGCGCGGTGAGTCACTGAAATTGCTCCAAGAGGCGATTTGGCTTGAGTTGAAGAAGAAAGAGTACTCAAGAAGTGTTGGGCTCAATTGGAGGGGAACAGAGGTGCGTGAGGATGTCGGGAGGTAGTTGAGTGGCTTTATAGCCATGGAGGGGTGTAGTGACGTCGCGCCATGATGTTGTTGTGCTGGCCGAGAGAGGCGTCGGCATGGGTTCCGGTGAGGGGTGCATCAGGGGTTGGCGTAGAGGAAAATCGAGGGCGCACGACTCGAGGGGGCTAGTAGGCACGCCTTGGCAAGATGGGACACGACTCTGGCTGGACGCGATGGGGGGGCGCAAAGGACAAGGTGGGAGCGGTAGCCAGCCATCGAGCGCACGGGGTGGCAGCTGAGATGGCACGGTGCAAAGCTGAGATTCTAGGGCACAAGCGAGTGGGAGAAAAGAGTGGTGCGGGGCTGAGCCACATCAGGCGCAGCGCTTGGGGGCAGTGTAGCTGGCGAGCGGGATTGGGCGACGAGGCGGCGTGCACACCATGGTAGGGATTCACGGTGGCAAGTTTGTCAGATGCGCATGGCGCGGAGCCAAGAGTGGTGCACGGCCGGGTTGGGCAAGCTCAGTGGTTGGCACATGGGGACGGTGCGTGGAGCATGGTATGTGTGAACTGGCGCGGGCTAGCATGACCAGAGACAGGGAAAGGAGGGAAAGAAGGAAGACAGGAAGAAAGGGGAAAGGATGGGTGGGGCCAGTATTAAGGGAGAGAAAGGGAGAAGGGAAATGCTTCATCCAAAACTTTGAGATTTTTGGTCTTGAATTTGGATTCGGCTGAATTTTTTTGAATTATTCAGACATGCCAAACAAGCTCCCAACTTTTTGAAATTTTTTTGTGGAGGCCCCAGGTACTGTGCAGATTTTTTTTAAATTTGTCATAATTTTTCCTTCCATGGATTTTTCTAGAAAAAATCTTAGAACGTTTCTTTTTTAATTTAAAAGCACTTTTTTATTTAAATTATTTCAGAACATGCTTTAATATTTATTTTCAATGTCATGAATTTATTTGTGAGCTTTTGAAATGATTTCTACCAACATTTTCTCATACAAACTTTTAATCATCTTTTTAGTTTTTATAACTTGAACTCAATTTTTTAATTGCAGTACATGCACTTTTGATTATTATTTTTTTGAAAATCAAGTTTTTCCAAAGAAACTTCCAATAAAAGGCAAGAAAAAGAAATGCATTCAAAAAGTTTAAATTTACTCTCATTTTTATATTCTTTAGAATTTTAGGTTGTTACACTTGTCATTTATGTTTCTCAAACAAAAAATGTAATTTATGAAAAGCCTTTTGAGCGACCGTTTGGTAAATGTTTGATATTGGAAATAGTCGATAAATTTGGTTAAGTCAAATAAAATCTAACAAACCTATTTTGTATCCGGGCAAGTGGTAAGTTTGGCTTCGAAGGTGTATGTTTGGATGTATTGATTGGATCAAGATCAAGCGAATCCTGTCCCCCAATAGGAACACACACTATTCAACATGTCCATATGGGTACAATCTGTTAACTAATTTGTTAATTCTCAGTATTCGCCCCACATGAGATAAATGGATGGAAGGTTACTCCGACTGGACAAGATTGTTGGTTAATTAAGCAATTACTCTCGCAATGGTGCCCCTTGTTGGAAATGTAACATGGTTAAGGAAGCATTCAAGGTGTAGCCTCGGTGAGGCCAGACATACTATTTCTGTTTTTAAAATTAATTCTTGCGTGTAATTTGTTTGGCATGAATTAATTACAGAAATTTCAAAGAAGAAAGGAGTTTATGCAGCAAATGGGAAGGCGGAAATGCTACGCCGCACACCCCCAAGTCCACGGTGGCCAAAAAAATCGCTAGAGGATGAATTTGCTGATCATCACCGCTAAAAAGTGATCTTTGAAATTTCAAAATGCTATAACTCTTGAATCGAGTATTCGATTCATGATCTGTTTGAACCATCATAGTTTTTAAAGTAAATTGTACTTTATATCGGGTAATTTGTCTCTTGTTTCACTTTGTACTAGGATTAACCCATACTTTCATTTTGCACCAAAGTGGACCAAATAAAATTTTACTTTGCACTAACCAATCAATTCCAGTCCCAAAAAAGACAATCAAATTGAAGGAACAAAGCAATTAAAATTGTGTATACGGACTTGTCATTATGCATAAGCCGGTTTGAGTTAAACAAGGTTGGACTAGTGCAAAGTGAAATTTTATTTAGTCCACCCTAGTGCAAAGTGAAAGTAAGGGTTAACTCTGGTGCAAAGTGAGACAAATGATACACTACCCAGTGCAAAACGCAATTTACTCTATTTTTTACTACGAGATCTTCGAAATAAGACCCCACGTGTATATATGTTGGTGTCATTTTGTTGAAGATTATTCTAAATATTTCACTAATAGTTTTGATTTGTCCACTAATAGTCTTGAATTATTACACAAGCATGTTTCATTTGTTCGACTAAAAGTCTTGATTCACACCACGAGCATATTTTGATTTATGTATGAACTACTAGAACATTAGAAATTAAAGTGTGAAACATTTCGTTTTAGCTATTACAACATCCGACTCTAAAGTGACCATTTCCTCTAATCAATTATGAAAAATACACACTGGAACATCGTCTGTGAACTATTAGAATATTCAAAAGTAATGTGTGGACTATTTTATTTTACCTTCTAACAATCTGGCTTCTCAAAAGCCCAGAATATCACTCACAACTACATACACTCTGAGGGGTAAATGTGTGCAATAGGTATTATCTAGGTCTAGATAATATATGTGCATACAATCTCTATCAAGTCTACTCGTCTAGGACTCAAACTTGCAAAAGTCGTCCTAATTCCCTTCGTCGGCTCCTCCATCCGTGGCAGGTCCGTCCTTATAAGCGTAGTAGTCTTCATTTCCTGTTTCTGATTTTGATAATGCAAGGATGAGCACAAATCCACCATGCTTCGCAAGCCAATACACATTATGCAAGTAAATAACATACAGGGCTTATCAAGGAAAGGCTCGAGTTGTTTTGCTTGACAGAAATTGCTTTTTAAATACTATACATAGAAATTTCCTGAGATCTAACAGTTTGTACTAAAATATGATATTTGGGTAAAAAGAATGTAGTATTAATAGTAGTGTATATTCTATCCACCGTTACATGGCTCTTGCACTATATGCTAACCTTCAGCGTTATAATTGATTACCTTATCACTAGGGCGACACGCAGGACAACACATATCAGGGTTTTTCACTGCCCACCACTTTTCCAATTCTACCCACAAGGTTTTGAAAAAGAATTGTATCTTGTTAAGTTTCCATATCCGCCCTTAACCGTGGACATGGCTATTCTAATAGTTTTGACTCTGCAGAGTTTGTATACTTTACCCACAAGAGACGATCCGCTCGTTGCTCCACATGATTCCTTAGTTATACGATTGATCAGTAGACCAACACATTGACCTTTTAAAATACCTCGCACTCGTTGCTTATATCTCATATGAGTGAGTTAGGAAGCAAACTAAGTATAGATCAAGGTTTTTATTACCGGTTTCAAATTTTTAACCCGATAACACCAATTGTTCTGATTATAAAAAAAAAATCAGTAGATTTCATCAGAAAATTTTAAATCAGTTGTTGAATTTCAAAATAATTTGGCTGAAAATCAATTGAAAATATCGGATGAACTTCGGACAAATTAAAAACATGACAAACATATGTGTAAATTCAAATTACCCGAAATAATTTAACCGATAACATTTTACCAGGGATCATCACCGGTAAAACCAGTATTTCCGATTACCGGCCCAAAATCGGCCGGTTAAGAGAACCCTGGTATAGATGAATGATATTGCACCAGTCACCTGCTGCCATTCAAACAATTAATTTAAAAATGCATGCTGTAGTTCATTATGCGCAGGGCAATATACAGGATGCTAAATCAGAAAGTTCCACAAAGTTCTGTCCATAGCTTCTACAAAAATGACATATCGAAGGGATCAGACATTCAGACATAGTCAATTCAAACATTTGCATATGATGTGTAGTATCGTCCAACAATAATCAGGTGGTAAATAATAATGAGCACCTCAACCAGCTGTCCATGAAAATGAGCTGTCCATGTTCATCAGCCATTAATTTTGTAGTGCATTATTACATTGCTTCACACTATATTAACTCCATTTATTTTGCATTGTCAAATTCAAAACAAAAATAACGACTGCACATAGTTTCTTAAAAAAAATAACAAGCTTCTAGAAAATACGGATTACAGACTCTCAAACAACCACAAACAAGATATCTCAAGCTAATTTCCATCAAGGCAAGGGGAAGGAGCTGTCACGGTAGTAGCGAATGGCTATTCTGATAGGATTCCTCCAATGACGTCAAGTAGATTTTCAACAACTATATAAAAAGGGATCAGCTATTGACAAATCACGGGCATGCTTGATATCTGTAAACTTAGCCCAACATTTATGGGTTGTAAAATCAAGCCTAGCACCTCTTGAAGCCCTATTCTCAATCTGGGGCTGCCTATGCTGATTTTCAATCCACTGTTCACAGCAATTGTTGGGAATCCAGAGCTTAAGCCTCATCAACTCCAGAACCCTTGCATTCGATAGAAAGAACATGGCGAAGTTAACATGTGACTCGTTGCCAGCATAATTTGTCCACACTATTTTCTTCAGATGAAGGTCAAGGCATTCGATATGGTCCAGATGTTTACGACGCCACAAATTTTTCTCCCCCCTCTCAGATGACTGAAACAGCAGAAGAAAGAAAAAAACATAACGTCACTTAGGAACAAGGATTAATACAGAATAAGTCAAAATTTCAAAGTAGGACAGTATGAACCGCTAAAGAAGAATTGTGAACCAGTAAACAAGAATGCACCTCGATGTACAACTTCTCCAAGCAAGGAAAGCATTTCATGAAGTCAATAACCACATCCAGTCTAAGAATAGTGGTAACCAGAGCTAAGACCTTCACACTGGACATCACCGTAATCAAGCTACCAGCACACAATCCCTGAATTAAGCAAGGAATACGATGGATAAGACAATGAACATGCATGGAAAGGAACAAAAAAACCTTGTGAAAGATGACAACTGGAAAGGACACAGGTACCTCAAAAACTGTGGTGCCAAGCTCAAATCTGGACTTGCAATCAGACAGGCAGCCAATAGGGCCCCACATGTCAATGAGACATCATGGGGCAAATCATCAAATGCAAATGAAAGGTGTGGCAAAAGATCAAATATCTCTTCTAGATAAGGGGCATCCTCAATGATGAGTTCCTCTAATCTGGGAAACCCCCAACCAACACGCACACCAATTCTTTTCAGGATCCCAGATCCAATCCGGATACAACGGCAGCCAACATTGCAGCTCAGAAGCAAGCTGTCCAGGACAGGGCAGCCAGCAAGCATGGACTGCATGGCGGCCTCTGAGATGGCGACCTCTTCAAGGGTAAGCTGCTCGAGCATGGGGAGATGAACAGAGTGCATGGTGTCGTCAGGGAGGCGGCAGCTACCCATGCTGGCAATGCGCAGGGTGGAGAAAAAACGTAGGGCGGACAATGGCAGTGGCAGTGGAGGCCTCCGGAGGGTTGTGATAGGATGGAAGGCGGACCTTGGCTGTGTAGACCTGTAGCCGAGGCTGTGATAGTTGAACTCGAGCTCCTCGAGCTTGTTGAGTGCGGGCGACTGGAGCCAGTTGTCGAAGGTGGCATAGCAGTCGGCTAGATTGAGAGTGGAGAGGGCGAGGCGGCGTGCAGGGCCCAAGTGTGCGGAGAGGATGCGTGAGATGATACCTATGCGGACGATCGGCGCAACACCACGGATGTCACGATCATCGAGATTGAGAGGGGCAGAGCGCCACATGTGGCTCCACTGGGAGGAGAGGATTTTGGTGCAGATCGCAGCATCGGTGGGGAGGAGGGAGATGATGGTGCCAAGGATGGCATCCGGGAGCCGGCCCTACCCTCTGGTGGTCAGAGGCCCCTACCCCTCAGAGTTGGCCGGTGGCTGTTCAAGCTGGTGGTTGTAGTCGAACTCGAGCTCTTGTAGGTTGTTGATGACAGTGGACTAGAACCAGCCATGGAAGGTAGCTTGACGGTCCTAGTGGATGTTGAAGTAGACAGAGGGCGAGGGAAGTTGAGGTTGAGTGAAGCGGAAGGGCAGAGGTGACACCACCGGGATGAGACGACCTGCGTGCTGGCGATGTCCTTGGTGGGGAGACGAGTGATGATCTCTCTAAGGAGGTCATTGGAAAGGAGGTTGATCAGATTAGAGCCTCCCTCGTTTACCACCAGGAGGTAGTTGTCAGCTCTCTTCCCCTTCCAGTTTCCTCTTTTCTAAAACTTGTGGTGGATGTCAAGCGGTTGTTGAACAGTGTGCACTGAGCTCGCCTGATCATGTGGGTTCCTGTTGATTTATAATTCTTCAGATTCAGATGATGAGTTTGCCAAAATTTGACATGGCAAAAACAGACCATGAGAAGTATACAATATTTGATCAAATATTTGTGACAGTTTCATAGTGAGCTATCCAATTTCAGAACCAATAGTTTCCTGCTCATTATGATATTGATAACTAATAACACCACCACGTCGGTTGTGTTCAGGACGACATCAGTGAACTTCTTTATGATCAAGTTGATTGACTTGTATGGCGAAGGCAGGCCGTTGTCAGCTCCGGACTTACTCGCCTTCAACATTTCCTACTCTTCTCATGCCATGCTTGAGCTCACCATCTCTCCTGGCATTTTTTATCATTCTGGGCCTCAACTCATCCATGAGCCTAGCCCTGATCCTCGCCGTTGATCACAGTTGACTCCAAGCGACCCTGAACATCCAAGACAAAGAAATCATTTATAGACACAAGTTCTTTACAACTTGACCCACATTAGGTAAGATATACATCATGCAACTTTAATCCAATGACTCAGGTCAACCTAACTAAATTCATGACTCAAATCCTAAAATCCTCAAATTCTGCCCAAAACCATTGCAAACAAAGTGTGATCTTTATGAAACCAATTGACTACTCCACAAACATTGCAATGGTTTATTACAACATTAACCTGGACCATCTCACATGGTCCTTCAATATTTGGAGGGGATTATCAAAAAATGATCTAACATGAGGTGTGGTCCCCATATTTGAAATTCAAATTTTGAATGAAGGCTTTGAATTTATACAATGTATTGTGCGAATTTTCTATATTACTATTGAACAATGGATGTTATTGGTTAAGACAATGATGTGCTTCGGTGGCTAGAGACGATGATGTGTAGCTCCAGTGGTCCGAGGACAACAACATTCAATTGGATAGTTATAGACTTATGGTTTGGTGGATTATGTTGGCTATATAAACAAAGGCAATTCTTAGATGAAAATAGGACATGCACGGCTTGAATTGGATACATTTTGTTGAACAAAAGCTAGATGTTTGGATCTTTAGATGATCAGTGCAGATAGCTATAATTTGTAAATATGGACAAGTGTGTATTTCTTCTCAGGAAAAGGTAGTTGGTTTGATATAAATCTGTGTTTGGATCTTTGTTTCATTGACCTCGAGAAATTGTTTGTAACATTGGTGGTATGTTTCACTTATTTAGTGGTATATTTTATTTATTTTGAATGTTTATGATCATTTACAATTTGTTATTATAACACTAATTTTGTTATTTTTGATACGCAGATAACATATCTCTACTCACTGAAAACATATTTATATATTTTTGGGATGTGCTTTCTATTACTAAGGTATGAGTGTTGTATTTATCTCTTTTTTTTGTTTTGCTTCTTTTATATTAATTCACGAATTTAGATCATACAAGAGTAAAATAGTATGTTTGCTTTAATTTGGCTTAGTTTTTTTGAGGCTTTGAGCCTACCATTCATTTTAATACTGCCTGTGCCAGTGCCCACTTCCAACCGATTTGGATCTTCACAACTTATGTAATCTTTCTTTGTGTCATTCTTGGCATCTATTTACTGCTTAGAATGATTTTCGTGGTAGATTGCAACAAGCGTGCGGGCTTCCGACTTGTATCTCTACAACAAAGCATTTTGATTTTTTTTTGTTATACTTTGTTTGAATAGAAAAATTGACATTCGTAGTTAGGGACCTGTGTTATAGGATTTTGTTTTGCCAGGATCGGGAATCGGGATTGACAGCTTAGTGAACATGAAAATTTGATTTCGGGCTATGGACTAAATAGTACAACGGATATGGATATTTGGCATGCCACGATGAGCAGTATTCAAGTATCTTTCGTGAGTAATTTATTATTTTTTCTAGTTTGTTTTGGGTTTATCCATATTTTTCATGTGCATGACATAATAATGATCGGAAATTTTAATACAATATTATACAATTTCAAGACTGTATCAAAGTACATAGACAAGAACGAACACATTTAAAAATATTGTAATATATTGATCACCAGCAAACAACTGTAGCACCAGTGAGCCTGAAGCACGTTGTCAGCTCTGTGAATCCGGAGAACCGTAGGGGAAACCAGACGGCCATAACTGAAAGATGAATGGAGCTTCGAAGCTAAGCCCTCGAGTATGATTTGCCCATCTCGTTTTAGCTTCGACTTCTGGCTTTCGAATTTTTCACTATTCTTAAATTTCGTCTTTTTCTGATTTTTTTGAGCTTTTTTACTGGTTCTTTTTTTCCCATATTCGTTTTGCATTACACGTGCTGGGCTAACCCGTTTTTTCTATTTTTAAATTTTTTAAATTTAATTATGCCAAATAAGCCACTATCAGTTACAGTGTAATTTCAGCCAGCTACAATAAAATAAGCCATATGCCACAGTCCAACCGAGCACATCTTAGACTGCACGCAACCAAATCCAGCATATAGCTAGATTCATCATTGAAGGTGTCAGGTAAGTACTTATATCCAAATACTCCTGTCTACTTGGGATTATTTCTCATATACAATTCGGATGGCCCTAAAAGATAATGCGGATGACAATTCATACTTCACAGAAAAAGTTCTTGTGAAAAAGAAGCTTCTGTTCACATACATCAAATTTGCTAAGCCAATCACCAACCCAGATTGTATGAAATACATCACAAGTGTTCGCCACATGGCATTACCAAACAAACTGGGCTGTCGTCAAATGTAAATTCTTTTCTTATACAATGGCATATACTATTCCTGCTTGAAATTCCAAGAGGGCAATGTTAGGATACGGATAGACTACACTAGTACAGATTAAAATTATCTACCACATAAATCAAGAAGTCATACGAGTAAGAGATTATAGATCTTTACCACTAAACGTGGAGTATAGCGAAAATAGAGTTGAAATAGCCGATTTAACAAAAAGCGCGGCGGTGTACTGGAAGTAGTCGATCGTCCTCCAGCCAACCGTCTCCTCTTCACGATTGTCTTGATCAGCATTGCGGTCACAGAAGTGCCTCTACCGAGGTCCACACGTCTAGAGATGGAACACCGTGCATCGACATGCTAGCACCAGCTCGCACGGAAGGGGTTATGAGAGATGGCAGCTAGAGTTTGATGAGTGTGTTTCGGGTACCACCCTTAGCCCCCGCACCTCTAGTAGAGATTGTATGCCACTCGAAGACTATCATTTGGACACTTATCATTCTAGTTCATTAAGTGTGCGACTCTGCAGATTTATGTATATTTGGTCATGGGTCGAAATCTCCTTTTTGGTCCATAAATCGATAACGGTCCCTAACAGGATATAACGACTCGTAAATATACATAAAGATCTTATCGAACGAATATTTATAGTGCTTATATACTGATCTCTTTGCCTCATGATATTAGATTGAACGCAAGGCGAGAAATGTGCCATCCTAGATACACTACATATGAGACCAACTGATAACACTTAAGAATATAACAAATTTTGTAGTATATTATGGTGAGTCAATCCAACATCATGTTCTTTAACATATGCCCACATTATTGATTTAATATCCTATATCCATGATCCGTGAAATATGATCATCAATCAATACATGTGTTGATCTGTAAATCGTAATTGTCCTATATAATGATATGAGATTATAGATAATTTAGAATAACATCAAAACCTGAATAAAGAGTTTCAGGAGCTAGTTACATACTTGTTGATCAATATGAAAGACATTTATTCAAGTGACAAAATTACATATTATTTAAAAGATCATAAATATAGAAGTGATACAATTATCTCCATGATTGTCTCTAGGGTATATCTCTTACTCATTGAAGATCCTAAGGCCAAAATCATCCGGATCATGCACATCATTGAACCCAGAACCTACCCCGCGCCCACGAACACGCCCCCGACGCTGCCTCCACCCCGCGATACCCGTCTCCACCCGAGTGCGCCCTCTGCGCCCAATCCCACACCTCTCAGCCGAACGCAAGGGCGGACTTCACGTCTTCCGGTCTTCGCGCCGCGAATCGCGTCACGCCGTCACCCGCAAGGCGCAAGCGATCGCAACCGCCGTCTTCGAGCGCCGCTTCGCCTCTGCGGGTAAGGATTCCAACCGGCTCTAATTATCGCGTCGCGTTTCGGTCGCTCTCTCTGATGGGGTATCAGTTTCGGCTGTCTTTTTTTTGGCAGCGACCAGGAACTCGTACGATGAAATCCTGACGAGCCTCGCGAAGCCGGGGGTGGAACGGATTTTGGGAAGTACTACAGCCTGCCGGCGCTCTCCGATCCGCGGATTGGTGAGTTGTTTTATGGTTTTCCAACTTTTTTGGATGCCCTGATCCACTATTTTGGTGTGGGATGTGTCTGATGTGGTTTGATTCTTAGTTTGTGGTGGGTGGATTGGGAATTCAACGAGGGTTTGGACGCTTTGATCTCTTTCTCTTGGTAAATTGTGTGTTAGGCTATGAAGTGGATGAATCGTTTGGTTCTGTCCGGAGGTTCAGAGGCTCTGATCTGCTTATGTGTTGGATAGTGTGTGATGCAGGTGGTCAGATTTGGAGGCTTCGACGTGTTTTTATGTGTGACTTTCTGGATGCAATGGAAAGTTTTGCTATGTAATTTTTTTTGCAGGTTTTAATCTGCCTCTATTGCTGAATTATGTGAAAAATAATAAAGATTTGATCCATGTTTTGGTGTTTTTGATCAGATCCGCTCCCCTACTCGATAAGGATTCTTCTCGAGTCTGCAATCAGAAACTGTGATGAGTTCCAAGTCACCGGGAAGGACGTTGAGAAGATCATAGACTGGGAGAACAGCGCACCAAAGCAAGTCGAAATCCCGTTCAAGCCAGCCCGTGTCCTCCTCCAGGTACCGATCCTGCCATCATCTCTATTTTTTTTTCTGTTTTGTCCAGTTGTTGTGGATAGAATAAGTGTGAGCTAGAAAGATACAGCTTTTGATGGAGGAATATTGGAATTGGAGTTCCACTTTCCTATCCTTTCAAGAAAAGTGGAGTTCCGTATGGCTTATCTTTTGCTCATGTTATGATGTATGATTGTTATTAAAAAATTGAGTTGTTTAATGATAGATATGGACATCGGAAGGTGTAGGTGTCTGTATAAAATTACCTGCATTCCCATCTTGTATTCTTGCTCTTACGAGATATAAAAGTCAACACTTTCTATTTCGTTTGTCAAGTGCTACAGTTGTCAACTTGCCTCTGTGCCTCACGTCTGCGACACGGTGGGCCGTGCGCGAGCGACGAGTCCAGGCATCCACGCCGTCCAGCCGAAGGAAAATTGGAGCCTCTGTCGGCACGCTCGAGAACTTCGTCCGTCAGGTACACAAAAAATCGTGCCCGCGCTTACGTTACGAGTTCCTGATATGATAATCAATCATTGCCACTTCAGTTTTCAAGCCTTGAATCGTTCATTGCCTGACGGCCATTTATTTAATTAATTAGAGATTGATATACGTTGTTACGTTTATTTAATTAGAGATTAAAAATTGATTTTAGAGAAAGATAACAAGTGCTCATCAAAAAAATTGATAAGTAGATCGGTTTGGACAGGCTCGAATCCTCGTTAGAAAGCGTAGGCCAAAAAAGTCAAACAAATAAAATTGTAAGTCTCTTTTATGTATATTTAAGACTATTGGTATAGTGTTTGAACTATTTATATTGTAATTTGTGCAAGTTTCCAATTTAATCCTTAAATTTAAGACTTATCATATTATTTAGTGCATGTATACCGAAGGGCCGATCGGTGCTTGTTTCCCCGATCAACATGGATGTAGCAGAAGGGCTGATCGAAGACGAGTCATATCTAACTAAATATTAGTGTTAAAAGTTGTCATGAAATGTTTCATTTGTTCTTTTCAGTCTGCGAGAAAGTCGAAAGCAAAGGAGAACAACCTACAATGAGGTATTTTCTTTGTTATTTCTTTATAGGCTACATTTTACCTTGTTTCGGTACAATCAAATTGTAGAGCATTGCTGGTTTTGAGCAAAGCAACGTACAGAAGTATATAAGTAACCAACGTCTACACACTGTTGTTAGAGTAGTATACAACATACAGATGGACATCCAGAATTTTAAAATGTGAATCACTGTCATCTGGAATACTTTACATCTATACCGCTGTACGTATGATTAACAAAAGAGGTAGTCTCTCCAGATGGATCGTGGATCTTCTTCATGCTACAGGCTTGTGTTATTTTGTTCACCAAGGTTGACCAACATTAATTATGATTTTGTTCATCAGTCATCACTTCATCTTAGTATCACAACTAATGCCTTTTTAGGGTACAAGTTATGCAATATGGTCTTAGGGCATCGTAACTCTTGTAGCACACTCATATTTGTGCATTTCGATACTTTTAAACAATAAAAATCATATTTGTGCTTTGTTAGAATCCTGAGCATTGAGCTTCCTAGCTGTTGTAAAGAAACCTTCTCCAGTAGGTTCATCTATATGAAAAATGTTCAGGGGAACAGGAAGCCTGTTTATCATGGCTGCATGGCACATTTGGAAACTTTGAAATGAGCACATCTTCTAGCGGCAGTATCTTAGTCTGAATGACTGGAAGGCAAGACTTAGAATGGAGGCATTACTTCTCTTGAATAGAGTCAAACCGGATTCTCGTCAACTGCTTTGTACCTGGATTTGGTCTATCTAATATCTCTTTACCCCTTCTCACTTTCTTGCCCCCCTCCTTCTCTCTTGTACGTTATTATCTATCTAATATAACACAGTAGGAGTCTCTCCTACTGTTTTCCCTAAAAAAAAACAGGAAGCCTGTTGCATTTCCTTTCTTCTGGCAACATTGGAGAAACTACAGCTCTGGTTCCTTAATGTGCATCCAGCCATCCACATGTGTGTGTGAAAGCTGTATTTATTATTTTTTTAAAATAGAAAAAAAACTCTTAGCTAATGTAACGTGGTTCTCGGACAGCAACGGTTTCCTTTTTGCAGTCCGGTTTAGACATTATTTATACAATGCATGGCCTGTCTTTTTCAGGTGGCAGATGAACTTGTAGCTGAGTTTGCAGATCCCAATAATAATATTGGTTCACTAGATCCTGATAATCCTAACGCAGTTAAGAAATATGACTTCTCCCTTTGGTCGGTTATTTGTTAAGTGCAATATGTGTTGAACTTATCCCTTTGCCCAGGAGACTAATGAGATCATTAGATTAGGAACCAGTTCGTCCAACAGAACCTGTTCCGCCTGGTTCACCCAGGTACATCAACCATACTACCCGACGATGAGCAGCAGGACGCCTCCTCTTTTCAGTTCCTACTAATTTGCCGTCTTAAGAAAAATCTCATCACAGTGTCATGCAAATAAATTGCCTACTGTACTGCAAATTTGGTTTGTGCTTCAAGTGACCTGTACTGCAATGTGGATTACTGCAAATCATTTGAGCACCCTATTGCCGGATGAGCTACACTGTCTAGCCTACTTTTGCTTTTTCACTTACCCACAGTATATGTACTGTTTGTGTTACAGACAGAAGAAGAGGAAGAGGAATACGTGAACATTGCCGATACTACAACTCAATAACTTGTCCTATTGGACCGGACAAAAGGAGGCCGACGCGTATTTGGAGATGTATCAAATAACATAACCACAGATGACCAAAGAGAACAGAGGAACAGAAAACAACGAGAATACGGTGCAAGGAAGAGGGCTGAAGAAACAGACGAGCAAAGAGAAGAAAGAAATAGAAAGCAACGAGAAAACTATGCAAGGCGAAAGGCTAAACAAAAATCAACTACTCCTGGTAATCCTTGATTGACTGCACCTGGCTCAAATATCCATCTATAAGAAGTATAGTATTTGCATATTTATGAGTTTACACACGTTAGGTTGCGTCCTATCACCATATGGTACACGGTGCTCGACGATTTTAAATCCTCCAGGAATAATAGGTAGCAACGTACAAGCCTTTGCAGGTAAATAGTAGTCTATATTGCTTTGCTAACATGTTATATATTATATATCAGAGTCTAAATTTCAAAATATCGCAGATGCTTCCCCCACGGTGGGCCAACAACCTACGTATGGATCAGGGTGTTCAACTCTGAACCAAGCATCACCCATAGTTGGCAAAGAAAATATTTTTCCGGATGAAACCATGGATTGGCTACATAGAAATGATAATTATGAGAGACGTGGGAAATCCACTTGTGATACCTATAAGAACAGGCTCCTGACGAATCGAGCACTATACATAAATATGGAAGAATCTAAGAAGGAGAGGTTGTTGCATAGTAGACAAGACTACAAAAAGATAAAATCAAGTTGCAACAAGATGAATGTATCTGCAGATAATTATCTAAGCCCAGGGGAACATGTTTGCAATATTTTTCTAATAATATGTTAACATCTCTTTGTATCCAGTACATGTTTTTTAACTAATTCTAAGAGCTAACCTTCAATACAAGCAGTCTTATGCAAGCTGAGGGTAGTATGCGTATACTGCCCAATGATATAGAATATGACATGTCCCTTTTCGAGCCTACAGACCCTGGCAGTGATGAAGAAGGTGGGTTATTGGGCGATAATTTGAATGTTTACGAACCTACCGAAGCTCTATTTCTTCACATTTAATTTAATGTTGGTTTACATACTAAATAATTTTCCTATGGGGGCAGATCATGGAGAGCAACATGCTGAGGTGCCTGCTAGGGAAACAACCACTACGACTATGGATCCAACAACAAGTACCTACATTAACACCATTTGTACGACATCTTATTTGATCTAATGCATGTGTATTATATACTAATACTTTCCCTTTGACACATATCATGGTGAAAACGATGCTGACATACAACAAGGCGATTTATTAGGTAGCCTAGTAGAAGAGAAACAATCTGGCAGATATGTGACAGCAAGGGAATACTATTGTTTCTTGATGCAAGTTAGAAGGGGGCTTTTAACATCTTGTTGTTCGGAGGGAGGCTTTTCCAACAATGGGCTGTTGACATGTATGTCAAGATTGAGTCTATGAGGCTTGATTGGCATTCTAACCCTGATAACCAGAAACTAATACGTGCTGAGCTATATCAGGTGAATGTATTTTCACAATTTATTACTTGCCAATGTTTCATGCATAATAATTTTGACACTCATGAGCCATTCATCTTATACTATCTACCTGAATATGAATATATGGTTTGGTTGATGTAATTTCTGCTGGTGAGATAAGAGCTTCAGAAGTTGGCAAGAGAATAGTGCTGCCCCGTACCTTCCCTGGTGGTGATCGTGACATGATGCAAAGATTTCTCAATGCAATGGCTATTGTACAGCGTTTTGGTAAACCAGATTACTTCATCACCATGACTTGCAATCCATATTGGGAAGAGATTACAGAGCATCTTGAACCTGGGCAAAAACCACAAGATAGGCCAGACCTTGTTTCAAGGGTTTACAGAGCCAAGTTACGTTCGATGAAAGATTTATTGATCAAGAAAAAATATTTTGGAGAGGTTGCAGCATATGTGCATGTTACTGAGTTCCAAAAGAGAGGACTTTCACACGAGCACATCCTCTTGATCATGAAATCAGGTAGTAAGTTAACAAGCCCAGATGGATATGATAAATTCATATCTGCAGAGATACCAGACAAGGACAAGTACCTTGTGTTGCATGATCTGGTCATCAAGCATATGCTACATGGACCATGTGGAGTCTTGAATCCAAAGTGTGCTTGTATGGTAGATGGAGAGTGTCGCTTTCGCTATCCTCGAGAATTTTGTGCAGCAACACAACAAGGTAGTGATTCATATCCTTTGTATAGAAGGAGGGATGATGGACAACGTGTGAAAATAAGAAGGGCTGAATTGGACAATAGGTGGGTTGTTCCGTATAATCCTGGGCTATTGATGAGGTATAACTGTCACATCAACGTTGAAGCCTGCTCCAGCATCAAAGCTATTAAGTACCTATTCAAATATGTGTACAAAGGCCATGACTGTGCCTCATTCTCAGTCGACCCCTCTAGAGTTATCAATGAAATACGTCAGTACAGGGATGCTCGATACATATCACCACCAGAAGCGGTACATAGGATCTTTGGATTCCATCTTTTTGGTGTGTATCCCGCTGTCTTGCAGCTCCAGTGTCATCTACCTAACATGCAATCTGTTATTGTCAATGAGACTAAAAATCTAGAAGATGTTGTCAATGAGCCATCTGCAACTATGACAACACTCACAGAATACTTCAGTTTGAATCGAGTGGATACTTATGCAAGGAATTTTTTTTGTACAGAGAACTTCCAGAACTCTACAGGTGGATCGGTGGTAGCAAGTTGTGGCAAAGAAGAAAGAAAAAAGGACAGATTGGGCGGATTGTGTATGCTAACCCTGCTGAAGGTGAGAGATATTTCTTGAGGGTGCTTCTAAATCATGTAAGAGGTGCGACCTCTTATGATGATCTAAAAACAGTAGCGGGTATCACTTACTCTACTTTCAGGGAAGCATGCGAGAAGAGAGGAATCATAGAAAGGGATGAGACGCTAGATGACTGCTTGAGTGAGGCAACAACTTTTCAGATGCCTTATGCTCTGCGACGGTTATTTGCGACTATTCTTGTATTTTGTGAGGCCACCAATATTCGTGGTCTGTGGGACAAACACAAGGCATCATTGTCTGAAGATTACAGCAGAGACAATCCTAACACTGCAGTAGTAGAACAAATGGTGCTTAGAGACATTCGAGATTTAATTCAGTCAATGGGGAAGGATATCAGAAATTATGATCTTCCTGAGGTCCATGATACAGGTAATCCCTCCTCCACCCAATAAAACTCAAGCGAATGGACACAGATGCATATCTTATTGCATGAAAACTTACAATTCTTTTTTGATAAACTACATGTTATCAAATATATTATTCTATAATTATTCCTGTGTATTAAATATTCCCGGTATTGTCTTGCTTTGTATCATGCAGATGAATTTAACAACGACATAATGAGAGAGGTTAGGGAGGAACTTTCTGTGGGTGTCAACCAAGAACATTTGGATATATATAAATCCCTTAACAAGGAGCAGCGTGCAGGATTTGAGGAACAGGAAAGACATTTAATAGCAATTGCAACGGCAACTTCCAGTATTGCGGCGTCAATATTGCCTGGAGGACGCACAGCACACTCAAGGTTCAAAATTCCAATTAAGCTTGCTGACAATAGCACATGCAACTTCACAAAGCAAAGTGGCACCGCTGAGTTACTGCGTACGACATCTTTGCTTATTTGGGATGAGGTTGCAATGACAAAACGTCAAGCTGTCGAGTGTCTTGATAGGTCCCTACAGGATATTATGGATTGTTCTTTGCCATTTGGGGGAAAGGTTGTGGTATTTGGTGGAGATTTTAGGCAGGTGCTTCCTGTGGTAACACGTGGGACAAGAGCACAGGTAACAGATGCTACGCTGCAGAGATCATATTTATGGGACAATATAAGGAAGATACGATTGTCACGTAACATGAGAGCTCAATCTGACCCATGGTTTTCAGATTACCTACTCAGAATTGAAAATGGCACCGAAGAGACGATTGGAGATGATTATGTATGCCTACCAGATGATATTGTAATTGGATATACAGACGACGAAGATTCAGTAAACAAACTCATTCAGGAAATCTTTCCATCACTTGAGGAAAATGCAAAATCAACAGCTTATAAGAGCACACGTGCCATTCTTTCTACCAAAAATGCACATGTAGATCAGCTAAATGCAAAGATGATTGACAAGTTTCCAGGTGAGGAAAAGGTTTTTCATAGCTTCGACTGTCGATGACGATTCAAGAAATAACTACCCTATTGACTTCCTAAACTCCATCACTCCAAATGGTCTGCCTCCACATGAGCTCAAAGTGAAAATCCACTGCCCTGTGATCCTTCTCCGCAATCTAGATCCTAACCACGGATTGTGCAATGGAACAAGACTCATGGTTAGAGCATTCCAAAACAATGCAATTGATGCAGAAATAGTTGGTGGCCACCATGCAGGCAAGAGGGTGTTCATTCCTAGAATCCCTATGGCTCCGTCCGACGATATCTCACTTCCTTTCAAGTTCAAGCGGAAACAATTCCCGATCCGCCTGAGTTTTGCAATGACCATAAACAAAGCGCAGGGCCAAACCATCCCAAATGTTGGAATCTACCTTCCAGAGCCTGTTTTCTCACATGGACAGCTTTATGTCGCGCTATCAAGGGGTGTATCAAGATAAACGACAAGAATTTTGGCCAAACCAAAGAAAGAAGTAGATGCCTTAGGGAAGAGCACCAAAAATATTGTGTATAAAGACGTCCTAGCATGGTGATGTAGTAAGTAAATAGTCCACAAACATCTATTTCCTTACTATGTTTCATATTTCTTTATGTGACAAAAATGTTTGTTTTCTTTGTAGCCTCAAGTTTAAACAATGTGGGGATGGAGAAAGTCGTCGGTGGGTGAGTCTAATGATGTTGTCGCCTCCTCAAAGGATCAGTCGTTATGTGACATTCATTATGTGACAAAAATATTTTGTTATACAATATATGAGACGTGAATCTTAATGAATCTGATTGTTCGTTTTATTTTTTTACAAATTTTATCTTGTTTTGTATTTTACCGTAGCGTTAGCACGGGCACACTACTAGTCACTAATAGACAACATTAGTGATGACAATAGCAAAGCCCTAACAGAGCTAATTGTAAGAGTTGTGGTGAAGCTTTTGTTCAATTTATAAGGCAGCTCTCTCAAGATAGTTTTCTGATGCAGATTCCCCATATCACCGTGATTACAATTGCAAACCCAACACCAAATCCCAATCCAGCAAAAAGAAATAACAAAATCTCCGCACAATCCTTCTTTGAAGGATGTGGCACCACGTTTGGTGTGGTCATGTGGCATTGTTTGGATAACGGAGGCCCACACAAGCCAGCATTCCCCAGAAATGAGCTATTTGGAAATGTGGAGAACTGGGACGATTCTGGAATTTTTCCTACCAAACTGTTGTTGGACAGGTTTAGTGTTGAAAGGAAGTTCAGTGATGCTAGCTCGTTTGGTATGACCCCAGAAAGCTCATTTGAAGAGAGGTCAAGTGACTCAAGTTGGCCCAGACCACCAAGCTGAGTTGGAATTGACCCTGTGAGGTCATTATTTGACATATTTAGTCCATGAAGTAAAACAAGCTCCCCAATTGCCTTAGGGATGCTACCATGTAATGCATTATACGAGACATCAATGAGTACAAGGGACCTCAAGATCTTAGAAAATGTGGTGTCATGCCCTTTATGCGTAATTGTAGTAACAAATTGATATGTTGAAAGGTGTGCTTCTCTGGTTTCCATGACTAATGTTTCATCACGGGACATGGACATCATGGACTTCAACTCCCTGAACCACTCTTCTGGCAATATGCCTGAGAAGTTGTTTGAGGCAAGATTTATAATCCACAGTTGTAGAAAATTGCAACTTTTTCCCCCTCTGTCAAGAGCAGGCCCCAATTGTCCGAAGAACATGTTGGACTTCAAGACAAGGACTTGAAGTTTAGGAAGCATACTCATCCAACACGGGAAAGAGTCTATAATCTGATTGTTCCCAACATCAAGGACTTCCAAGTTTTTGCAAGCAGCCAATGATCTAGGTAATTTTCCTCCAATTTGATTGTCACTGAAATATAATGCCTCAAACGCGCAATTGTCCTTGATACCATGTGGTAACTCTCCACTCAGTTGATTTGATTTTAAATTTAATATTTTGAGTGCATCAGAGTCCTCCATCAGACAAGAAGGGATTGGGCCACTTAAGCTATTGTATGAGAGATCAATGTGTTGCAGACTTCTAGCTATACAAAGTGAAGATGGAATTTCTCCGGAGATGTTGTTTCTAGAGAGCATTAGAATTTCCGTACCAGAAAGATGACGAATTGAATTAAGTGGAACTGATGAAAACCGGTTGTTGGAGTAATCTAGAGTGAGCGCATTTCCTTGTGGTATAGGTATGGGCCCTTCAAAAATGTTAGAACTGAGATTGATATTTTCTGCGTACAGGGGAAGCATAGTGTCATATTCTATACTGGAAAATTTGTTGTTCGATAGATCCAGGTCGTCCAATGCCTCCCAGGTTTTCCATGCCCACCGAGGTATAGCCCCATGGATTTGGTTATTCGAAAGATCAAGAATCTGAATCCCATCCTGGATCTTTAAGGCATTTGGGAAACTGGATATATTGCAAGATGCAAGATGCAACCATATTAGTCTAGGGACGATCTTCATTGAGGAATTGAGTGCTCCATCTATCACAGATAACTTATTATCCGAAAGATTCAGATAAAATAGTTTTCGTAATGTCCAAATTGAGGTAAGTTCTATTGTACCCATGAAATTGTTGGATTCAAGATGCAAAATATTCAGTTGTGTCAAGTTTAAGATGTGCATAGGTACGTTCCCCGAAAAACTGCACTTGTATAAAGTTAATATTGCGAGATTTTTGAGATTGCCTATTGAAGGAGGTAATGATCCAGATAAGCCACAGCTACAGAACTGGAGCCCAGTCAAAGAGGTTAGATTTGTGATCCAAGATGGCATAGACCCTACTAGATTGAAACCGGACACCTCTAAAAAGTTCAATGATTTAAGGTTTCCGATTGAAGACGGCAGGTCTTCAGAAGGACCACTTGCACTGATCCACAGTGTTGTGGTTACAGACCAAACAGAGAGAGAGAGTGTAGCAGCAGAGAGTTGAGTAAATGAATGGCTTAGGCCCCTTTCCTCATGGCCTATGTCTTATATATCTACATCCATATGGGGAGTGCCTTTATAATTATACCCTTACACATGAGGCCTCCCCTCAGGGGTACCTATGTCACTATACATGTCCCATTCTGGGCCTTACACTCCCTTAACAGGCCTACTGGGCTTAGGTGGGGGCCACCCCTACAACAGGAGCCTCTCATGGTGAAGGGCTTCACGGGCCGAAGCCATGTTGCCGAGCCCTTTGGCCCCCTCCGTCCCTGCGGCATGTGAGCTTTTTCATCGTTCGAAGTACAGTGTTCGCCATATTGCGAAGGCGTGACGCCGGGCGGCTTGTCGAAGGCTTTGTCACCCACCGAGTCCTGCCGTGGCGGGGTCGAGTCCGTCGTCCGGAGTGGAGGTGTTGGCGGAGTCAAATGCGTCGGCATGGGAGGTGGAGCGGTTCGTAAGCCAGCGCGCGCGCGTCTTCGGCGTTGAGCGCCCTTGACGACAAGCGACTGCCAGCCTACCCGGCGGGGCTTGGTTGGCGCGACGCGAGACTTGAGGGGGGCGCGGTGATGCCATGTGGCGACGTTCCTTCTACAGGCATGGATCTTGGAGCATCGTGACGGTACGATGCTGCAACGTTGGACAGTCGCCGATTGGACTTCCGCCGGTTGGACTTCCACCGGCTGGACTTCTGCCGGTTGGACTTTCGCCGGATAGACTTCCGCCGGTTGGACTTTCCCTTTGACGATATATATATATATATATATATATATATATATATATATATATATATATATATATATATATATATATATATATATATATATATATATATATATAGCGGGCTGGCGTAATCTTGTACCTGCATTGTGTGCGCGGATAGGTGCTGCTCGCCTAAAATGGGCCTCTTCAGTGCATCCACATTCCATGGCGGCACCGCGCGGCTCGGGGGATGTTGATGTACTGATGGAGGCCTATTTTTCTCGGGAGCTTGGTTAGCGTCTTTTAACGGCGACTGCCTGCACTTGCTGTGCTCGCTCTGTATTTCTGCATGCAACGGCAAGGTTTGCCCTGTTCTCTTAGACAGGCTCACCTTCAGTTGGGGCTTGTGATCGAGCCCGCCTTCCGAGAAAATATTGGTGGACTGAAGGTGGTCTGTTTGTGAGAACAAGCCAAAACTTGGCGTGAGATGACCGGCGCCAATGCGGGGTGTGGGGAACGTCGTCGGATGTGCCGTCCCGCCGAGGCGGTGCCTACAAGACGAGCAGTGGGGTGGTGTTCCGAAACCACTGTTCTCCTGCCTTGGAGGATAGTAGCCGCGGAGGGCCGGCGTTTGCGAGGTAGTCCGGGGATGCCAGGTGGTGGCAGCGGAGCTGGCGCCTAGTCGGAGTAGACGCGCGAGCGCTCCGTCCACTATCCTTCGAAGTGGTGGCAGCGGAGCTGGCGCCTAGTCAAAGTAGACGCGCGTGCGCTCCGTCCCCTATCCTTCGAAGTGGTGGCAGCGGAGCTGGCTCCTAGTCGAAGTAGACGCGCGAGCACTCCGTCCCCTACCCCTCGAAGGGGTGGCAGCGGAGCTAGCGCCTGGTCAGAGTAAACGCGTGAGCGCTCCGTCCCCTATCCTTCGAAGTGGTGGCAGCGAAGTTGGCGCCTAGTCGAAGTAGACGCGCGAGCGCTCCGTCCCCTACCCCTCGAAGGGGTGGCAGCGGTGCTAGCGCCTGGTCGGAGTAAACATGCGAGCGCTCCGTCCCCTATCCTTCGAAGTGGTGGCAGCGGAGCTGGCGCCTAGTCGAAGTAGACGCGCAAGCGCTCCGTCCCCTACCCTTCGAAGTGGTGGCAGTGGAGCTGGCACTTGGTCCAAGTAGACGCGCAAGCGCTCCGTCCCCTATCCTTCGAAGTGGTGGCAACGGAGCTGGCGCCTAGTCCAAGTAGACGCGCGAGCGCTCCGTCCCCTATCCTTTGAAGTGGTGGCAGCGGAGCTGGCGCCTGGTCGGAGTAGACACGCGAGCGCTCCGTCCCCCACCCTTCGAAGTGGTGGCAGCGGAGCTGGCGCCTAGTCGAAGTAGATGCGCGCAATCGCTGGGGTGAGCGCGACTCTAGTAGTGCGCCATAATGGCCCCGGGAATCGCGCCGACCCCTGGGCTGACACAAGCGGGCTGCTATATCCGTACGCACTTTCCATCCGTGAGGAACACGCGGCGGGCCATGATTGGTGCATCAACGGGCCGTTCGCGGTGAAGCCCCTTCCTTAGAGGGGCAGGGCACGTGCCGCGGCGCTGCAGGCGTGCCGCTCGCTGGCTGCCCCCCGTCCAACGCACACCACCGGCTGCTAGCGGTTGCGCTACCTCCCGATCCTCGGTTGCGTATGCCGCGTGGACTTGCGGTTGTCCCTTCGGACAGGTGTGGCCGGGGTCGGGGGGCCGGTGACCCCGTTTGGGCTATCACGGTTTAGGGTCCGAAGAGCCGCGCCGGCGCGCGCTGGAGAGACCTGCGTTTATTGCTCGCGCTGACCGACACGCGGTGGGACGCTAGTGACGCATTGCGTGGTGACAGGACTCTGTACGACCAAGGTCGCGTGCTGGCTACGTGGACCGCCGCGACGCTTCGGTTTTGCGCATGGGGAGGTGAGCGGTTGTCGCTCGCCGTTTGCACTTACTCACGGTGGGAGGCGGGGGGCCTTTAAGAACCCCCCGTGGCGTTGTGCCCACGCCTCGAGCTTTCTGATTGTTCACGTTGCTTTCCGCATCCGCTCGCCCTGTTCCTGCGCTCCTTTTCTGCCGCCGAGTTCCCCTTGGATGCTGATGGCGACTTGTGATGAGCGTACTCAGGTGGGCGGCTACGCCATCCGTAGGCGGTCCTCGTCGCTTGAGGTGAAATACACGCTGGGGGAGCGCGATCAGCCGGCTGCGGACAAGTGGTGGGCGGCGAAGAAGAGACAGGGTCCGTACTCCGGCGAGTTGGGCCGCACGCTCGTGATGGAGGACACCATCCGGTCCCTGCTGCGAGATGGGAAGCTATCGGATCGCGACGCGGTGCGGTTGCCCACCGATGACGAGACGGAGCCGCGCCCTGGGAAGTCGGAGGCGATCGTCTTCGTTGCCTACTTTGACGCCAGACTTCGCATTCCATCCGCAGCAATCGTCGGGGTGGTGCTGCGGACCTTCAAGTTGGAGTTGTCACAATTGACTCCGAACGCGGTGGCCAGCCTTGCCGTGTACAGCTGGACCCTGCGCGCGGAGGGGTGCTGGCCCAGCGCTTCCTTGTTCGCGTATCTGCATGAGGCCCGGTGCCAACCGAAGGAGCGGAAGGACGGTACGCTGTCGAAATTTGGCAGTGTCAACTTCATCCTGCGAGCGTCATGTGGGAAGCTCTTCCCTGCGAACGCGACCCGAGGGAAGTGGGAGGTCCACTGGGCGAGGCGGTGGTTCTACCGTCGTGTGACGAGTGGCAGCGGCCTTGAGTGCGTAGGCGGGCCGATTACATTCAAGACCGCCCCCGGCTTAGCGCTTGACCAGGAAGATAGGCTGAGGGCATGGAGACTTGTGGGGGTCGCCGCCCGCTTCAATATGCGCGACCTCGCCGAGGAGTACATGATGCTCGGTGCAACGCCGCTTTCCCACGGTTGGCACTTCACAGCCGGTGAACGTCGGGATGATAACGTTCGCCCGTCCATTTGCTCGTTGCCCGTGCCGATTGGCCTTCGTAAGTCTCAACCATACCTTCCTCTTCATTCGTACGTATTGCATTTACGTAAATGTGCTGTCTGGGGCAGGGACTCGCCTTGAGGACGCGGAGCGCGCCACGCGCGTGTTCCTCGGGTCATACACCGGCAGAGAGCACGGGCAACGCGCAACTGTGACTGCAAAGGCCGGATTGGGGCGGATAAACCGCGTGTGTGAGGCCTTAGGGCTTCCTGTGCCAGATCGCCCCCCTCCGGACCAGCAGCACGAGGATGATGGTGCCGCGAAGACGAAGGTGCCGTCCCGCAAAAGGACCCGGAGCACCGCGACCATGGCCCGTACGGCGGTTGCCGCTGCTCCTGCCGGCGCGGCGAGCCCGGGGTCGGGTTTGGCGAGGTATGCCGATTCAGATTTAGAGGAGCGGAGACTGAGGGCGAAGGCACCGGCAGCGGAGGGCGCGCCGCGGAGGCCTCATTGCCCGTAACCGTTGCCGAGGTGGTGGTGCCGGCTGGCGGCACCGGTGTGGAGTCCTCGTCTCCGAGCATGGCTTTGGCGGGGCTGCCTCCACGGGAGCGTGTGGAGCGCCGCCTTTGCTAACCTCGGCGACCGAGGCCGAAGTGTCGCTCGCGGAGGCGGAGGTGTCTCCCGCAAAGGTGGGGGTAACCCCCGCGGAAGTCGTGGGGGTGAAGTCCCCGACCTCTATCGTCGTGGCTGTGGAGACCCCTTCGGCGGGTGATGCAGCCGGAGGGGCCCCTTCTGTGACGGGTACCGCGGTGGTATCTTCCGCCCAAGAGAAGCGGGCACGCCTGCAGTCCTCCCTTCCGCGGACTTCGCGAGGGTTCATTGTGGCGACCGGTGTTGGGAGCCTGTGGGACCCTACTTCAAGCACCGAGGTCCCCCCACCCCGCGCCCTCCCAGCCTCTCGGGGCACGGTGACCGTGGCGCAGGCTCGGTTGGCGCTAGGTCCTGACTCGGAGGTCCCTAGGCCTTGAGAGACAACGCCGTCCGTTGGGGCCGAAGTGGAAGCGTTCCCGCCCGCGGCTAGGGAGACGTCTCCATGAAGCCCCCCGCCCGCGACCGAAGGTAGGTTATGATGGTACTCCTTCGATTTTTTTAAACGCCTCGTGACATGTGTAATTCCTCTTCGTAGCGGCACTTATCCCGGAGGAGGAACCTCTCCTTGAGCGCAGGGGTCCCGGTGCTGGCGACGCAGGTGCCGCGCGGCCGAGCCCGGTGGACTTCATCCCTCCGCCGGATGCTCTGAGGGCATGGCGCGGGAATGCGGAGGACGCGGCCTCCAGCATCGGAGAACAGGTGTTGCAGACCTACGGGTCAGGGCGCCTTGGAGATGCATTGGAGGTGTCGGGGGTGCGGGTAAGCGTTTGTCTTTTAGATCCCTTGCGGCCGCTTCACGTTTGCTAACTCCTGTGTCGCACAGACACTCGTGCTGGCCCAGGCCCTGCGAAGTGCTCACGTCCAAGAGGAAGCATCGATATGGAGTAGGCTGCGGGTCGCCGAAGAAGAGCTGCAGGGAGCTGCGGGAGGGCGGTCCACCCAGGATGCTCGTATACGCTGCCTGGAGTTGGACTGCGCGGAGATGAAGACGCGCACCGATGGGCTCGTTGCCGCGGCGCGAGCCTCGGCCGCGGAAGCGGTGCGTAAGAGGCTGCTGCAGAGCGGGACGGCCTTGTACAACAAATCGCTGCCCTGGAGGGGAGAAACAGCGAGCTTGCTGCCTCTCTCGCGGAGCGAGATCGAGCTGTCGCGGAGCGAGATCAAGCCTTGGGCGACGCTTCGGCAGCCGCCTGGGACGCCATGCTGGCCCTGGAAGACACTCTCAAGGGGCTTGTCGCCGAAGTGCCGGCGCGCTCCTTCGGGCCCGAGGACCTGTCGCGGTCACTCCGGTGGATTGGAGAAGCGGTCGGCGTTGCACGTGGCACCGCGGCGATCTTCGGCAATCATTGCGCGTACGTGGCGTCGTATCTGACGTGCGTGCTCCTGCGACACCGCGGTTGTGAGCACGTTGTGGGGTTAGCCGATCCCCGACTGGAGATGCCCGCGGGGGGCGGGGTAATGTCTGGCGCCGTGCGAGCTGTACGCCGCGCCGTGAGGTTCTTCCATGAGCGGATATGGGAATATTGCGGCGAGGCCGCAGCCATAGTCGAGCTATGGAACAACTTGTACGGCGAGGGGAACCTTGGCCGGTTTCTGGACTAGGTCCCCCGGCGTGACGAGGATGGCGACGCAGCTCCGGAGGTCACCGTGGATCCACAAGTGTGATGGGAGGTTGTCGCGTGTTGGTGTGTGTTGTAACCGAAGCCCGGGTTGTCTTTGTTTTGTGTTTGCAAAAATACGGAGTTGTTTTCCGCTGTTCTGATTCCTGCCCCCTTGTCCCAAGCAGCTACCCAGCCGGGGCCGGCTGCTGATCTCCGACCTTGCGACCCGACGGCGTCTTCGGCGCTGGCGAAGAGCCGAGGAAGCGTTGGATTTCTGGGCGAGTCAGGCGTCTTCGAGTGGAACCTCGGTACGGACGCATGTTAAGGATGAGCCTGCCGAGTAGCAGCCTGGTGCGCCAGAGGTGTTTGTGCGCCTTTGTAAGTGTTCTTAGCGAATACAAAGAACAGTCTTGGCCAGATCTTGCGAAGTGCATCGTCGCCCTCCGGCTACATCGTCCCATGGTAAGCTCGGAGGGTTACTACGCGCGCCCGTACGCGATGAGTTGTGCCCTACGGGGGCAGTGTGATCGAGATATACACGTAGTTGCGATAACCGCCCACGCTCAGTTCGATATCCCTGTAAGCGGCGGCAGCGGAGCTGGCGCCTAGTGTGGAAGTAGACGCGCGAGCGCTCCGTCCCCTACCCTTCAAAGCGAGGGCAGCGGAGCTGGCGTCTAGTCAAAGTAGACGCGCGAGCGCTCCGTCCCCTACCCTTCGAAGCGGTGGCAGCGGAGCTGGCGCCTAGCCGAAGTAGACGCACGAGCGCTCCGTCCCCTACCCTTCGAAGCGGTGGCAGCAGAGCTGGCGCCTAGCCAAAGTAGACGCGCGAGCGCTCCGGCCCCTACCCTTCGAAGCGGTGGCAGCGGAGCTGGCGCCTAGTCCAAGTAGACACGCGAGCGCTCCGTCCCCTACCCTTCGAAGCGGTGGCACCGGAGCTGGCGCCTAGTCGAAGTAGACGCGCGAGCGCTTCGGCCCCTTCCCTTCGAAGCGGTGGTAGCGGAGCTGGCGCCTCGTCGGAGTAGACGCGCGAGCGCTCCGTCCCCTATCCTTCGAAGCGGTGGCAGCGGAGCTGGTGCCTAGTCGAAGTAGACGCGCGAGCGCTCCGTCTCCTACCCTTCGAAGCGGTGGCACCGGAGCTGGCGCCTAGTCGAGCGGTGGCAGCGGAACAGCCTCTGGTGCTTCTCGCTCGCAGGCGCGCTCACGCGGGAACCAGCCTCTGGTGTTTCTTGCTCGCGGGTGTGCTCGCGCGGGACCCAGCCTCTAACGCGTCGCCTTGGTATTTCGCGGGCGGCGCATGGGAGTGGGCCCCCGTGGTGCACTTCGCCCACCGTAGAATGAGCCGGGGTAAGCTGTGCTGTGAAGTACGTGGGGCCAATGCCCACGCCTTGTTGATACTCCGAAGAGTGCGCGGAGATAGCGTCCGTGTCTTCTTTATACTCCGGGGAGTGCGTGGGATCGTCATCCACGTCTTTTTTATACTCCGAAGAGTACGCACTGGGGCGACGTCCGTGCGTGCGCGGTGTTCGCGTCTTGTTTATACTCCGTAGAGTGCGTGGGATCGGCATCCACGTCCTATTTATACTCCGAAGAGTACGCACTGGGGCGTCGCCCATGCGTGCGTGGTGCTCGCATCTTGTTTATACTCCGTAGAGTGCGTGGGATCGGCATCCACATCTTATTTATACTCCAAAGAGTACGCACTAGGGCGACGCCCGTGCGTGCACGGTGTTCTCGTCTTGTTTATACTCCGTAGAGTGCGCAGGGATAGCGTTCGCGTCTTCTTTATACTCCGAAGAGTGCGTGCGGAGGCGGACCTCGACGCTGCGTCTTATTTAGAGTCCGTAGACTGTGCGCGGAGGCGAGCCTCCGCGCGTTGTGGGCGGTGAAACTGCGTACGGAGGCGAACCTCGGCGCTACGTCTTATTTATACTCCGTAGAGTGCGTGCGGAGGCGTCCCCCCGCTCGTCTTTGTTTATACTCATGCCCGTATCTTTGACGGAGGGTGCGCGCGCGAACGCGTGTCTTTGTTTATACTCATGCCCGTATCTTTGACGGAGAGTGCGCGCGCGAATGCGTGTCTTTGTTTATACTCATGCTCGTATCTTTGACGGAGAGTGCGCGCGCGAACGTGTGTCTTTGTTTATACTCATGCCCGCATCTTTGAAAGAGAGTGCGCGCGCGAACGCGTGTCTTTGTTTATACTCATGCCCGTATCTTTGACGGAGAGTGCGCGCGCGAACGCGTGTCTTTGTTTGTACTCATGCCCGTATCTTTGACGGAGAGTGCGCGCGCGAACGCGTGTCTTTGTTTGTACTCATGCCCGTATCTTTGAATGAGAGTGTGCGAGCGAACGCGTGTCTTTGTTTCTACTCATGCCCGTATCTTTGACGGAGAGTGCACGCGAACGCGTGTCTTTGTTTGTACTCATGCCCGTATCTTTGACGGAGAGTGCGCGCGCGAACGCGTGTCTTTGTTTGTACTCATGCCCGTATCTTTGAATGAGAGTGCGCGAGCGAACGCGTGTCTTTGTTTATACTCATGCCCGTATCTTTGACAGAGAGTGCGCGCGCGAACGCGTGTCTTTGTTTATACTCATGCCCGCATCTTTGACGGAGAGTGCGCGCGCGAACGCGTGTCTTTGTTTATACTCATGCCCGTATCTTTGACAGAGAGTGCGCGCACGAACGCGTGTCTTTGTTTATACTCATGCTCGTATCTTTGACGGTGAGTGCGCGCGAACGCGTGTCTTTGTTTCAAAGAACAGAAATTTGTGCAAACGGTGAACTTTATTAAATTCCCGTTTGTGCGGGTGAGCAATTACAAAAGAAAGGGGGGATACCGATCACTAACCGCTATGAGGGCGGGGCGATCGCTGACGAGCCGCTGCTGTGGGGCAACCTTGTGCGCGAGGAGCGCGAGACGCTCTCGGGTGGTACCCGAGGGCTCCGCATCCGCCCTCCCAGCTTAGGTGCCTTGGCGAGCCACGTGGCATGGACCTCTGGCGCTAAGCTCTATGCGCCGAGCCATGTCCTGGTCGCCATGGACGATGATGATGGCCCGCGGCCCGGGAAGTTTCATGCACAGGAAGCCGTGATGTGGTACTGCCCCAAGGGTGT
The DNA here is from genome assembly GCA_017311315.1 of Dendrocalamus latiflorus. Classification (NCBI taxonomy): domain Eukaryota; kingdom Viridiplantae; phylum Streptophyta; class Magnoliopsida; order Poales; family Poaceae; genus Dendrocalamus; species Dendrocalamus latiflorus. The sequence continues at coordinate 9,116,990 of CM029671.1, read as the reverse complement.
TTAGGAGCGGCCGCCCTAATATGGCGTTGTAGGGGTATGCAATGTCGACCACGTCGAAGATGGCGTCCTCGCTCCGGACGTTGTCGTTTTGGCCGAAGGAGACTTGGAGGCATATTTGGCCTAAGGCGCGCAAAGGCTGCCCTCCAAATCCTTGCAGCAGGATGCCTGAAGGGCCCAATTGGCTCCGAGGGATCCCCATTTGGTCGAAGGCCGCAGCGAACAGGATGTTTGCGGAGCTTCCTCCATCGACTAGGACACGCCTGACGTCGCATACGGCTACGAGGACCCGGACGACCAAAGGGTCTTGGTGGGGGAACTCCACGCCCTCGGCGTCAGCGGGCGTGAATGTGACTTCATGTTGCGCCCATTATGGCAGCGCCTGCGCCGGGTATGCCGCGACGTGGTGCAGCCTCCGCGCGTAAGCCTTCCGTTGTCTTGCTGAGGCGAACTCCAGTGAGGAGCCTCCGGAGATAACGTTGATGATCCTGCGCTGGGCTCCCTCCGTGGCTTGTAGCTGTAGGAGGCCTTCCCGAGGTTGTTGTACGTGCGCCTGGATTCGTAGGAAGCCTTCCTGGGGCTGTGTTCCTTGGTCCTGGAGGTGTTGGACATGCGCCACAACGGGCACGCGTGCATCCGGGTTTTTGTCCCTGGCAACGCTCTGCCGTAGCGCTGCGATGGTGGTACAAGCACGCGTGTCGTGGTTGCCCCGGCCGTGGATTTCGCACCACTGCCCGTGGTGCTGGTCGCCGTACTCTTCGCGGGTCCGGTCGTCTCGACCCCGGCCACGTCCCCGTCCTCGGCCTCGGCGCCCTCTGCCTCCGCGACCTGCGGAGGCGTTGTCTTCGGAGCCGCCCTCGATGTCGAAAACGTAACGAGGTTTCCTAGACTTGCGTTGGTCGCGCTTGGGCCTGTCGCCTGGCTGGTCATTGTGTTGGGGGTCCTTGCGTTCGGAGGCGCCCTTCGGCTGCTCTTGCTTGCGCTTACCTTTCGAAGAGCCCTGTTTCGGCGAGCCTTCGGCCTTGTTGGAGTCGGAGTCGTCACCGTGTCGCCTCCGCGCGTCCTCCTCCGCTCTGGCGTACTCTTCCATCTTGTCGAAGAGTTTCCCGACCGTCTTAATGGGCTTGCGCGCGTTGTACTCGGCCATTGGCCCCGGTCAGAGGCCTTGTATTGCTGCGTTAATGACCGTTGTTTCGTTGACGTCCTTGACTTGGCAGCGCACTTTCGTGAAGCGCTTGAAGTAGTCCCGGAGCCTTTCCTCGGGTTTTTGCTTGACTGCGAAGAGCTGGTCCGCATCGACACGCTCGATGTAGTTTCCCTGAAAGTTGTTGTAGAGTCGGTTGCGAACCTGTTCCCATGCGTAGATGGACTGTGGTTCAATGGTGAAGAACCAGGACAGCGCCACCCCTTGTAACGCGAGGGGGAGCCCTTTTGCCTTTGTGGTGTCGTCTCCGCCAGCGGCTTCGATGGCGGTCTCGTACACGCGCACGAACTCCCGCGGGTCGGAGTCGCCTTTGTAGGCCTCGATGACGCTCGGGAACTTGAAATCTTCAGGCCATGGCGCCTGCTGCAAGCCCGCAGAAAGCGGGGACTCCGGGTCTACGCGCCGCAGTGGGGCACGGCTAGACGTACGGGCGTCGCGGCTATCCGCCCTTTCCGGGGAGAAATTTTATGGTGCCACCGTTACACAGAGTCATTTATACAACCAACCAATTAAAGGGAGGCACGTGTAAAGTGAGGGAGGCCAGCATGCTGCAGGGAGATATGGTCCTTCCCGTCACTGCTGCTGGGCCCTTTCCCGCCACTGCTGCTGCTACTTTTTCCCTCTTCTCATCCCAGATGCATTCTTCCCGCCACTGCTGCTCTTAGTCATCCAGCAAGCCAGCCTCTTCTCATCCCAGATGCTTTTCTTCCCGGAACTTAATCCAGCAGCCAGCAACCCGCCACTTCATCCAGCAGCCGGCGACCCAGGCAGATCCTCTTCTTCGTTGCCATCCAGCAGTCCGCCGATCCTCTTCATCTGATCAGCAGCAGTGCCGCTAACTCTCTGTCATTCAGCAGCCGTCAAACCAGCTAGCTCCTCTTCATCCAACAAGGTTTCATTAGCAGGTGCATCCATTTTCTACTCTGTGGGGAGTAAACATGGATGAAACAGAAGACGAGTCAGGAGATAGAGCATGGAGCACAGAAGGGATCAAAAACACCGGATTCAAGTAAAAGTCATCTCTTTCTTTCTTGTTCTTACATTTTCATTAATGAACAAAATATGCTAATGTAATCTATTAATTTAGGCCTACGGAAACATTAGAATTGCATCAATCAAATGATCATCATGCAAACGAGGAATCATTTCCATCTATTTTGGACATGGAACTTAAGATTGGAACAAAAGTAGCATCAGAAGAAGAGGCCTATGAGCTATACAACTGATATGCTATTAATATGGGTTTCAGTATTAGAAAAGGGAATAAACGAGTTGTGAATGCAGTTATCCGGCAACGAGAATTTCTTTGTTCAAAAGAAGGAGAGAAGAATTCTAACAAGGATGCTCCTGCACAACGGAATCATTTGTCAACAAGAACCGATTGCATGGCCAGAGTTAGGTTTACAATTGCAGATAACATTTGGGAGATTACTCATATTAATGACATGCATAATCATGAGTTTGCAACACAGGAAGAAAAACACAATTTAAGATCTGGGAGGAAAGTGTTGGACTCTCATGCTGCTATCATGACATCCATGTACTGTGTTGGCATAAAACCAAATCAGTCATTCAAGTACTTGGCAAGACAAGTTGGAGGTGTGCATAATGTTGGCTTCACAAAGAGGGATTGCTACAATTTCTTACAAACAATTAAGCAAAATATGATTGGAGCAGGGGATGGACAAAGTGTTTATTAACACTTCAAACAGAAACAGATGGAGGATCCATTATTTTTCTATTCAGTCCAAGTAAATCAACATGGTCAGATGACCAATTTCTTTTGGAGGGATGGAAGATCTAAGGTGGACTATGATTTCTTTGGAGATGTAATGGTGTTTGATACAACTTATAGAACAAATAAGTATAACTTGATTTGTGCACCCATTGTTGGAATTAATCACCATAGGAGGAATATACTATTTGGGTGTGCTTTTCTATCAGATGAAACAACTGAATCCTTCATTTGGCTATTCCAAACATTTCTTGATGCTATGGGAGTTCGTCAACTAAAGTGTATTTTTACAGGTCAAGATCAAGCAATGGCTAATGCAATTCAGATTGTGCTCCCAGATTCATGTCATCGACTATGCTTATGGCATCTCACTGTAAATGCCAAGAAGCATCTTGCTGGACTATATGGAAATCCCTCATTCAAAGCCATGTTTCACAAATGCCTTTCAGGGTGCTATAGTATTGATGAATTCCAATCAACTTGGGAAGACATGATTACAACATACAACCTAGAGAGTAACAAGTGGCTCACAAGATTGTATGATGCTCGCGAAAGATGGTCAACGACATTTAGTGTCGATATTTTCTTGGCAAGGATGAAGTCCACCCAAAGAAGTGAAAGCACAAACAATGTATTTCATCAAATTTTGGGCTTATGCTTCCCGCTGGTAGAAGTGATTAAACACTATGAAGAGAAAGCTAAAGACATGCGCCAAGTAGAGCAAGCCGATGATTTTCATTGCAAAAATGGTAGCCTTGCAGATTTTGTGGCCAAAGGAGGAATTTTGGGGCATGCTGCTAATGTATACACGGTAAAATTATTTATGATGTTTAAGGATGAGTTATTTGAGAGTTTGGGTCTAAATTGTATGGAAATTGAGAATGATGGCCAAGTTGTGACATACACGCTAAATAAAGATGGCAAGAGGTACTTCACAGTTAAACTTGACCGCCTTGATCTCAAAATATGCTGCAACTGCAAGCTATTTGAAATTTTGGGTTTGCTGTGTTGCCATTGTTTGAGGGTACTTCTCATGAACAATATACATAGCATACCAGATTTGTATATATTGCCGAGATGGACTAAATGTGCTAAAGAAAGAGCTATTTTTTCCTCTCTCGAACCATCAAATGACCAAACTTCTACTCGCGCATTGCGTGCAAGTGAGCTGAATCACATAGGACATATTATTTTCAACAAGGCTTCACTAACACCCAAAGGGACTCAGATTGTGAAAGATAAATTAAAGGAGGCACTAATCTTGGTGGAGAATGAACTAGAGTGCAATCTTGGTGGCAACACAACTAACTACCCAAATGAAGGGGTTGAGGTGTGCGATCCACCACATATCAGGTTGAAAGGCTTAACTAATGCTAGAATCAGGTGTCAGTTTGAAAACAAGAAGAAAAGAAAAAATGCTTCACAAGCCACACATGTTTCATCAATGAAAGAAAATATGCAGCCTATCACTTCTCAAATTGGTGTTAAAAATAAGCAAAACGTTGCTGCTAGAGGTAAAAAACAAAGATCTAATGAAGCTACACAACCATCTCAAAATAGTAAGTGAAATTTGAAGTTGTTCTTCTATGTTCTAGACTGCACCATTGTGATGTCTTATTGCTTCATTCTGCAGGTATTGCTAGTTGAATAGAAAGAGAGATACTTTCTTTTGGCTTCACGAATCAAGATAGCTACTGTCAAGTTCTTTTGGCTTCACAAATCACGATAGCTACTGTCAAGTTCTTTTGGCTTCACGAATCAAGATAGCTACGGTCAAGTTCTTTTGTGGTTTCAGGACAATACTCATATGAATCAATCTAAGCTACTATCTTTCGGTTGGAAACCAATTTAGCAATATCAATCTAAACTATTGTGTTTCGGTTGCAAACCAACTTGATAAGAAGGCCTAAGCTACTGTCTTAGGACGATTGGTGGAGTAATTTCCACAACTTGATAAGAAGGCCTAATACAGAATAAGGTCCTAGAATCATATATTATTAGGGAAATTAATTGCCTGATTAGAACATGAATATACCACGATTCAATTGGAACAGAGATGCTGTCGGAGTAGCTGACGGTCAGAGATGTTGAGTTGACCAGTAGATGTTGGAGTAGCTAACGGTGTCGGAGATGCTGTCGGTCTCCTCCCCGGCGGTGGTCACAGCTTCTGGCCGAGCTTCTTCTCCTCCTGCTTGACCCCGGGGAAGCCGTGGAATTGCAGCCCATCATCGACTCCTTCTCTCCCAGGTAGTCAGCATGGGGCAGAGGCTACATCGGGACGGGGCGGAGCGGCGTAAGACATCGGGGCGGGGCGGAGCAGATCGGGCTGGGGCGGAGCGGCGGAAGACATCGGGGCGGGGCGGGGCGGAGCAGATCGGGGTAGGGTGGAGCGGCGGAAGACATCGGGGCGCGGCGAGGTGGCGCTTGAGGGGCAGAGGCTACATCGGGGCGGGACGGAGCGGCGGAAGACATCGGGGCGGGGCGGAGCAGATCGGGCCGGGGCGGAGTGGAGGAAGAGATCGGGGAGGGGCGGGGCGGAGCGGCGGAAGACATCGGGGCAGGGCGGAGCGGCGGAAGACATCGGGGCGATCGAGGCGCGGCGAGGTGGCGCTTGAGGGGCAGAGGCTACATCGGGGCGGGGCGGGGCGGGGCGGAGAAGATCGGGCTGGGGCGGAGTGGCGGAAGAGATCGGGGAGGGGCGGGGCGGAGCGGCGGAAGACATCGGGGCGCGGCGAGGTGGCGCTTGAGGGGCAGAGGCAAGGCGGAGATCGAGAGGAGAACCGGCAAAGGCAAGAGGATGAACCGGGCTACGCGGGCGGAAGGGTCCGAATGCCTCGAGGCTGCCTCCCTCACTTTACACGTGTCTCCCTTTAATTGGTTGGTTGTATAAATGGCTCTGTGTAACGGTGACACCATAAAATTTCTCCTTTCCGGGGCGGGTTCGGATGCCACCGCCGGAGGGGCGTGTTGGCTCCGAGCCTCCTGCATGTCCCGGACAGCTCCGCGGAGGTTTGTTAGCTCCCGCTGAAACGTGTTGAGGGCCGCCAGTAGGGCTGTCTCTACCGCGGGTGTGGCCGGGGCCATCGGTGCGTTTGGCGGTGCTACCGGCATGATGGTGACCACGGCCTGCGCGCCCAGGCTGTGCGCCGCGTTGTCATCTCCGGGGTTGGCCGTCGGGGCAGTGCTGGTGGGATCGGTCGTCGTGTCGGTGGCGGGGTTGGTTGTCGCGTCGATGGTGGGGTTGGTCGTCTCGCCGATGGCAGGGTTGGTCGTCTCGCCGATGGTGGGGTTGGTCGTCGCGCCGGTGGCGGGGTCCTCGGTCGCACCTGCACCGCTGCTCGTACCTACGGCTGCTAAAGCCGAAGCCCTTGTGCCGACGCGAGACTTCGCCGCTTCCGCCTTCTTCTTCTTCGCCGTCGACGGTGAAGCTTTCTTTGGTGCCATCCTCCTTCAAACCTGGAGGCTTGCTCTTGTCCTCCCCACGGACGGCACCAACTGTTGTGGTTACAGACCAAACAGAGAGAGTGTAGCAGTGGAGAGTTGAGTAAATGAATGGCTTAGGCCCCTTTCCTCATGGCCTGTCATATATATCTACATCCATATGGGGGAGTGCCTTTACAATTATACCCTTACACATGAGGCCTCCCCTCAGGGGTACCTATGTCACTATATATGTCCCATTCTGGGCCTTACACTCCCTTAACAGGCTTGCTGGGCTTAGGTGGGGGCCACCCCTACAACACCCAGCTTCTCCAAAGACTTGAGATTGCTAATGGAGCTTGGTACGCTACCAGAGAAGTTGGTGCTACTGACATGCAAAGTAGTCAAACTGCTGTCGGGAGAGAAACTGGGCAAATTGCCAGAGATTCCAAAATTATAGCTAATATCGATATTAGTTAGTTTCCTGTTGTTAAAGATTCTTGGGGAGATCCATCCATCAAGATTGTTTTTGGAAAGTTGGAGAACAGTAAGCAAGGGAAGATCTGCGAAGAACTCGGGTACTGGACCAGACAAATAATTATACTGCAGATCGACAACAGAAAGGGATTGCAAGCTAGATAACGACTGACAAATCGGACCAGTTAGCGAGCAATATGGTAGGCGAAGAATCTTTAGCTTAGGAGTGGAAATGGCAAGAGCATTGCACCACTTGGCCCGGCTGTTGTACATGTCCACGAAACTGAGATGGAGCTCTCTCAAATTGCTAAGATTTGCAATTAGCCTCTCAAAGTTTGGCTCTTCAAGGCGCCAGTAAGGATCTGAGTAGACTGTGAGAAGGTACTTATCACGATCTACATGCTGAATCACATTAAAGCTTATCGAGAGGTCAAGGGACACCAAATTCGTGAGACTGCCAATGCTAATCGGTATCTGTCCCGTAAAGCAGGAGTCCGAGAGGTTGAGGTAAGTGAGCTTACTGAGCTGCTCAAAGCCAGCCGATTGGAGCTGGGACCTGTTGAAGTCGTTTCCGCCGAGGTTGAGACGCTTCAGCGAAGTTAGACTGAAAAGTGCAGGATCAAGACCTCCGCTCTGCAAGTTGCAGTCCCCCAAATCAAGAGTGGTGACACGGCCGTCGGCATCGCCGCAGCGGACACTCTCCCAACGGCAGCAGTCCGTGCCGGACCTCCATGACCGGAAGTCGCAGATGGAGTGGTTTGTTGTGGAGAAGGACTGTCTCAGACGGAGGAGCGCCAACGCCTGATCGGGAATGCATGGAACTGGTGCTCCAGTACGGTTACTAGAAGGCAGAAGCGAGTATGCTAGTTGGATTTGTAGAAGGAGCAAGAGTACAGCTGAGGACATGTTCGTAGCTTCAATGTATCAACAGAAGTGGTACATGGATGGATATACACAGATTTTCATTGCATATATACGCAAGATATGTGATTTTATTCCACTGTGCACTCACTGTCGTGAGGTGATCAACTCCGCAAGGCTGTGATCCATATTGCACATTGGTTCTTTTTCGTGGGCCATGTAACTCAAACAATTCCTACTAACCGAGTAGAAGCCAAGTCACAGACTCCTTTGTATTCAATGCGGCAATGGAATACTTCTCTTAGTAGAAAAGAGGGCCTGTTCTTTATAACTGTGGCTTTTGGCTTTTCGTTGAAATTTTTTTAATTTTACCTGTTTGCGATAAAGATTACGGAGAAAAAACACGCTTGTGATTTTGGATGTTATAGATGTTGGGTTGTAATGTATACTACAATTAACTTGTAGATCCTGTCTTCAAAAAATACTCCGTTTGAAAGTTAGATACTGTAGCCCTATCCACGAGCTCGAAAGGCACGGCAGACGACACATATCACCTGCCGCACCTAGGGAGCTCAACAGGAGGCGGCGCGCATGGCAAGTGCCTCAAGTACGGAAGGACACGATGCTGATGTGAAACGCGGTGGCCCTAGGCACTGCCTGCGGAGCCACCTCTGCTTGGTAAGGAGATGCCAAGCAACGGTTGCTCGGTAGGTGTAACATCCCAAAATTTTGAAATTTGAAAATGTTTTATTTGAATTTGGAGTTTATGATGTTTTTCTGAAAAATTTGGTTCAGGTTCCAAAAGTTAAAAGGGTCCAGAAGAAGCAAACATATTTAATTAATAAAAAATCAAAATTTAAAATGCGAATCTGAAAAGATGATCCATAAAAGATAAGAAAGGAATTGGGTTTAAATATAAAATCTCATTTCTGAAAATAATAGTTTAAATAGCACAAAAACAAGCAAGTTAAAAATGCCATTCATGGATATATATATATATATATATATATATATATATATATATATATATATATATATATATATATATATATATATATATATATATATATATATATATATATATATATATATATATATATATATATATATATATATAGCTACACTTAATAAGAAATTGGCACATATGAAATTAATGTTAAAAAAAATAATAGATACAGACATCTAAGGGGAACAAGAAAAAGAGCAAATAAAACTTGAATTATATATATAGATACATATATGTATATATGTGTACAAATGCTTAAACCAAAAAAAAGAGAAAGAAAGAATTCATGGTCAGGCCGGCCAAATGGCCCGGCCCAACCCCTCCCCGCTTCGGCCGCACGGCCAGCCCAACTCCACCGCGCCTCCTCCCACTGCTCAGCGGGCCCGCGCTCCCGCCCGCGCCACTTCTCCCGCCGCGTGGCCCAGACGCGAGCTCCCCCCTTCCGACCGCTCCCTCTGCCCGCTGGGCCCCGCCCCCACTCCGCCTTCTCCCTCTGCCAGCTGGGCCCCGCTCCCGCGCTCCTCCCCTACCTTTCCTCTCTTCCACCCCCGTGCGCCCGCGCCACTTCTCTTCTTCCCTCTGCCGCGCCCAGCATCTTTCCTCCCTGTGGCGCCGATGCAATAGCTCCGTCCACTGTTTTTCCCGCCGTCGCCCCCGGTTTCTCATGTGCGCCCACCGTCTCCCAAGCCTCCCCCGAGACCATAAGAAGCTCTGCCTCCCCGGTCTTTCTCCCGCATAGCACCGTTGCCCGCTCGTTGATAGCCCACTCCGACGGCTCTAAGACCCCGCTCAAGTCTTCGGCAGCACCGCGCAGCTCCCCTCTCCCTCCCCCAGCAGGCAATCGCGCTTCCATCGCTCGTAGTTCGCCAGCCGCCCACTTCCTCCTTGCCTCCGGCCGACGGGTGACCGGCCGATTGGGGCCGTCCCCGGCCAATTCCACCGAGCCGGAGCGCCCTCAAGGCATCGCGAAGTCGCCCCTACCTCCGGCCGACCTCCTCCCCAGCTCATCTTCACCGGCGCCACGCGCTCGCCCGCGCCATCGAAGGCCTCCGCCGCCGGCTCGCCATGGCGTCTTTTCCGCTCAGCTAAGTCCCCGGTGAGCTTCCCCCAAACCCCCTATTACTCGTGCGCGCCACCCCCCTTCTCTCTCCCTTCCCGCCGCCGGCGCGTTGTTTTCCCTCACCACCGGCCGCTAAACCTCGCCGCCGGCCCGCCTCAAGGATTCCCCGGCACACTCCAATGCCTCCACCAATTTTCCAGGCCTCCGGGGAACCCATTTTGCCGATCATCGTCGCCTCCTCGGGCGCCGCTTGCCGCCGGTGTGCGCAGCATTGTGCGCCGCCCGCCTCCCCTGTTTCGGCCGGTGACTCTTCTATGAAGTTCCCCCAACCCTGCCGCTTTATCAATACCGACTCCCTACCTTTTTTCACGAAATACCTATGGCCAGTTGGCTAGCCCGAGCATGCGCTGCTCCTTCGATCCTAAGTCCCGGGTTCGATTCCCATATCCCCCATTTCCCACTCTTTTCACTCCTAGTTTTTTTGGTGTTTTGTTTCTTTACTCCATGGCAGTTAAGGAAAAGTTTGGAGAACTAGAGATTAGTCTATGGTAGCCCACATATTTTACTAGGATGTGAATGACATTATTTAAGATTTAATAATTGTTTAATTACCATACATGAATAATTAGTGTGCCTCTATTAATTGTTTTAAATCTGAAAATTGATAATAGAACATTAGTAAGAGATGGTTCTATCATAAACATCAATGCATCACAGGAACCTTAGTTTAGACTAAAATAGCAATTAAGCTCATATCAAAGTAATTAGCCAGCAAATCTTATTAGGCTGTAAACAAAATTGTTCAAGATTTAATACTGGTTAATTAACATATATGCATAATTAATATGTCTTTATTATTTATCTTAATCTAAGAATTAAGTGTAGGCCATAATAAAAGAGGGATTCTAAAGTTAATAGACACCCAACCAAGAAGACATCCAAGTTAAATCTAGGGAAAATAAATTAGACACCAACTGTAACTATAAATAGCAAGCCAAGACATCACCTAATGTACATATATATGATCTTTTCTTTACAACTCACTTTGCACTAAATGACCACCGAAGAAACATAAATTAATTACAACCTTTAATCAAAAGGACAATTTTTGCGTAGAAATGCCTTGTTAGAAAAATATAAATATATGAGGCAACTATAATAAAGAAGCCCCTAAGTCCTCGGATTGTTAAAAGTAATCCACTCAATATAGCAATGTAAATAGTAACCATCACTAGCATGGCATCGATAAATAAACCTCAACCGTAGATTTAATAGACCATTGATATTAAAGTATAACCTGATATGGCTTGCTCAGTCTTAGATAAATAAATTTAAATAACAGCAATAGCAATAATAATAACACTATAAGGGTAACTAAAATGTACATAAAATATCCATGATAGCTAAATCAAAGGGCATCTTTAACTGAATTCGGGTTGGCGTGTTGTATTAAAATCCCTAGGCCATTTGTAAATGAAATAATCACATGAGTATATCTTTATCGTGACCCATCCTTTGACCTCCATTTTGACAGTTTCCTGCCATTTCCCCCTTCACTCCACCCAATGTGACTCCGACAATACTCCGCGCTCAATCAACCTTGCCTCAAATCACTCATTCAACTATACTAAAGATTAATCAAGCTCAGTTGGATTTACTTGGACCTTTTGAGTCATTTGCATTTATTTGGATTCAGTCATTTATCGCGTAATTAGAAATTGGGAGTCGTGAAGATTCAGTGGATCAAGCGAGGTCAAGTTCAAAGTGAAGATGGAGACCAGAAGCTCAAGAAAGCATTGTGTGAGCTCAAGACCGCGGTAAACCGCGTCAGGCGAGTCAATACTTTGATCATGTTGAACCTACATTTTCTGCAAATTACTTTGGTTTAAATTATCAAATTGCATGCTGTTATTTTATATGCAAATACATGATAAATTCAATGTTCTAGTTATAGGCCCATTATTGACTTGATTAATATTACACCTCCTTTGGATATTTGATTATGTGAACCTTGTCGCCCTAGCAAAATTATAACAGTAAACTTTCGAAAATAAGTCCGTAAGTATACGCTATGCTTAGTATTGCATTGATACTCAGGGCGCTGAAATGCCCCAAACCTCATTATCATTTTTAATCATGAGAAACTGGTTTGGACAGTCATGGTGGGAATGACTGGTATATTTTGGCATGATTATTTTATGCTCCCAAAAATCACAATTTGCTTAAATATCTGGGCGGATTGGTTCGAGGGTATTAGTGTGGTGCAGTGGATGCACAAAGTGGTTTGTGGTAGGCCGCCCAGATACCACTAAGGACTGAATCTTGTCATGACATCCTGTGTAAAACAGTACAACCACAAGTCTGTAAAATACAACTTGGCTAAGTAGATTTATCGAAATCCTCGAACTCATCTCACTGGTAGTGGATTGATGGGGCTACGCTATGGCAAGGGGGCCTGAAGGGACACCAGTGGTGGGTGAAGTTTCCCAGCTGTCCTAACGTTGCGGGAAGTAGAAGCCCGAGCTGCGTTAGTGGCTGTGGGAAACATCCCGCGCATAGATGGGACCCACCGCAAGTGGGCGGCTACCCATAAGGTGAATGAGAAAAGGGACTAGATATTTTGAAAAGTCACTGTGATGGTCTGCTCAACCACATGTCTAAGGCATCATGTGGGGCAACGAGTTGATTGTCTCTTGTGGTGAAAGTGTACAAACTCTGCAGAGTATTAAACTATTCGAATAGCAGTGCCCACGGTCATGGGCGGACATGGGAACTTAACTAGATATAGTTCTATTTAAAAATATTTGGAAAAGGGGAATGGAAAAGTGGAGGGCGGCGGAAAGCCCTGATTTGAGTTGTCCTGGGTGTCGTCCCAGTGGTAATTTAAGCGGCTATAACGCTGAAAGATGTTATACGGTGTGATGCCGTATGTATGGAGAAATTATGGTGATATTAGGCATATGGTGTGATGCCATATGTATGGAAAATCATGGTAATATTCTTTGAACATTATGTTTTGTTCCAAAGCTGCTAGGTCTCAGGAAATTTTATGTATTGTATTTCAATTAGTGGTATTTCTATTCTTATAAAATAAAATATGGAAAGAATAAATGGAGTCGTAAGAAAAGAAGATGGCTATTTATGGCAATTGCATAAAGAAGTTGGTGGATTTATGTTGATCATAATAGGGATAATGTTAGTGAGAATTATGGGAGAAATAAATTGGTGGAGTCAAAAATGAATATATATATATATATATATATATATATATATATATATATATATATATATATATATATATATATATGTCATCTAGATGATTTAAATGATTGTTGGAGAATTAGGGAGTGAAAAGGTAGTTGCTGGATTAATTCTTGGGAGTGGTTGGCGATAATGGGATTAATAGGCTTTGATTAGATACTGGTTGGATGAATCGGATTTTTAAAAATTTGGAGGTAAGGTAATAATGCTTGGAGTATAAGCTTGGTCAATGATATTCTTGGTGGATAATTACTAGTGAATCGTAGACTCGATCCATGAAAATCTTGGTGGATGGATACTAGTGAATTAGTAGAGATAGATAATGGAAGATGAGGTTGAATATTGGAAAAGCAAATTATGGTTGTGGATCAATAATAAAAGGATTGGATTGTTAGGAATTTAGAATACAAAAGATATTGGTGGATTAAATAAGTGATATTAGATAAATAATGTCACTAGCTGCTTGGAGTTTTAGGCAGTAATTGCTCGGTGGATTATATAGATTATGATACTCGTTGTTTGAGGATTAGGCAGCATTTGATTGGAGGATTGAATAATTGATGATATTCGCTGTTTGGAGTTTTAGACAGCAAACCATATAGAGAGAGTATGATTGGTGGATTAATTAAATGATGTCGCTCTCAGTTTAGAGTATTAGACAGTAATCAATATAGAAGGAATCAGGTCGGTGGATTAGTTAAATGATGACACTCGCTGTTGGAGTCTTAGACAGCAATCAGTAAGGGAAGTGTGTCTTTGGTGGATTAAGTCAATTATGGCAATCGCCGTGTGGAGTTTAGGTAGTAATAATAACACTATGATGTGATAACAATAATGCTACTAAAAGAGATTTTTGGCAAATAAAATAACCCGAGCCTCTCCTTTGTTAAGCCATGCATACTATTTATTTGCGTTCTGTGTATTGGCTCGCGGAGCACGGGGTTGGAGTGCTCACTCTCGCTTTTGCGATAAAATTCAGCATAAGGAATCAAATCACCTCGCCTTAGAAACAAGATTGGACAAGCTGGCAGAGAAGATGAAGATGTCAAGGGCTAGGTCGCGCACCTCCAGTTGGCTGCCTGTGGGCATGTCCTGAAGGTCCCACCTGTGTGCTTCGTTCTTCTGCTGCTGCGATTTATTGATGTCGGCCTAATCGGCCCATGAGTAAGTTTAATATTATATTTACGCTTCCGCATGATATGTACCTTGATATTCAGAACTGTAATCTGTGAGCACTATCTACTGATCCAGGGAATAGTGAGGTGGAATCACAGAAGATTCCGGATTGTAAAATCTGGGTCTGACGGTAGGTGGCTAGGGCAGGCAGTTCAGCTACAACTGCAGACGAAGCGCAACACTTGATGGGTCCAAGTCCATGATGCCGAGCCACCCTGCTTTGGCAAGGCATTGCCAGGCAATCGTTGCTCAGCAGGTAGCCAGCGCAGGCAATGCAGCTACAGATGAAGCGCAGCACTTGATGGAAGTCCATGGTGCAAAAAGAAAAGGACATCACAGACGATTCAAAAACGTTATCACAGACGGTTTTCTGAACCGTCTGAATTTATGGGTCAGTGATAATCGAAGGTTATCACAGACGGTTCGACAACCGTCTGTGATATTGATATATCACAAACGGTTTTTATTTACAAACCGTCTGTGATATGTCACCTATCACAGACGGCTTGTAACTAAAAACCGTCTGTGATGTTCTTTTCTACCATTAAATCTATTTATGTTTATTGCCTAGCCTCAAGAAATGCTAGCCATGCCCTATGAAACAAGCAGATAAACAAATATATGTATACATGCAATTCACATCTCAATTCATTTGACAAATATAAAACATCCAATTCACATCACATTTCATTCATAGACATAAGGCATCCATTTTGCAAATGAATTAATTGAAATGAAATAAAATATCCATTAACAAATTTACAATTACAGAGCGATAAGAGCAATAAAAATCATTCTGCGCAGTGGAACTCTCCATCTGATCTTATGACTTTAGTCCACAAAAACCAAACGAACTATCCTCGAATTTTTGCAAAGTCCGGCTGTTTCAATGCAGATGTAGAGATCAACGCACGTACATATAAAACCTGACATGTATGAAATAAATGTGGGAAGATTGACAAACCTTAGAATTGGTGATCTTGGTGGAATTGAGGAGTAGTCTCATATGGTGGCACACGTAGTATCCACACGTGTTGCCCGGCTGCTGCTGGTGGCACTGCAAAAAATAGAATGTGTTAAATCAAGAGGCATTACTACTAAGTGTTGTATATGATTAATTAATGTGTAGCTAGCGAATACCCAAAAATTGCGAGCATGTTTCAAGGGCTTGCCCCCTGTCGTCGAGCCACGTGTTTGTTGAACATATATGACGAACGACCTTCGTTATTCGAAAAAGTTAGATTAGTCATTCGGAAGGAAAGAAATAGTACAATGTACTTACCTATCGAGTATTTGGGCGATATCTGTGTACTTGGATTTGTTCTTACTTAGAGAATCAGGTATATAGCCTTGTTCCATTTTGGTATAATTACAATTAAAATCCAATGGGCGTGCTTATTGTATGGCATAAGAACATATTCCTTATCGCGGTGAGCCAGCAGTGCTTTTGTAATATAGTTCTCGACGAAGGATGCATCCTCTTTGATAGTATCAATGGCGACCAAGCATGGGTCCAGGAAACCAATTGGTTATTTCGATGATCTAGCTTCGGTCAGCATGAATCTATATATATACACAAAAAAGCAACAAATTGTGACATATATCGGTATTACGTGAACAGAGACTGTGATTGTACAGACTTACAGCGTCCAGCATCGAACGAGTGAGGCGTCGAGAGCGTTGAGCGTGAAAAGACCAAATATATCATCAAAGGTCACCGCGAAGACACATTCCTGAGCTTCGTGCAGGAAATGTTCTGGCTTGAATTTGACAGTGATACCTGAGCGCCGTTCTGCCTCTGGCCTATTGGACTGTTCCATATACTAAGCGTGGAATCTTTGGCAACCAAGTCCTAGGGTTAAGAGGTGCTCTTCTGGGAATATCATCAGCTCGCCTAACACGAATTTGTGGGCCAATGGCAGGTACGGGATATCGTCATCATCCTTCTCTTTGATTTGCCCTGGCCACTGCCTTGACTGTAGGTCGACTTTATGGTAGTCGACTGTAATGGTACATACGGTGTAAGTTGCTTTGGCGAGAATAGCACCCGTGGAGATAGCACTGGTTCAGGTAGCTCTGCTTTGCACTGCCCTTGTGGAGATGGCACCAGTGCATGTTGCTCTGGTTCGCACTGCCCTTCTGGTCCTGCCACCGGTGAAGAAGCCTCTAGGGAGATGTTGCTTTTGGGCCACTGGATGAATGTTCCAATGGCAATAACATTCTAAACATGAATATGTATGACAATGTAAAAGGCATGTATCAATTAAGACTAGCAACAAGCTCAAGTTTTAATTGATTAATTTGTGCTTTCAAATTGTAGGGTTGCACAAGATTAATCTTGGCCGTCCCGCTACTAAATCATATACTCTTCCTTAATTGGTTATGCCAAATAATAAACTCGGTCTTTTGAGCTCTAGATACAAACTCTACAATCTCAAATTTAAAGTATTTTCAGCATGCATGTATTCAGATTGCGGTATTCAAAAAAGCAAGACCAACCAAATTAACTTTGCTCAATAATTTATGTTTCAACTTAACAAAATTCCCAACAGATCAACATATGAATATGCTAATATATGAAACAACATGAACCGATTGAATGACAGCTATATCCCATAAGCAATCTATGTTTCCAGAGTCACAAGACAACAAGACTCACTCACAAGCATATATATCAAAGTCTAGAGACTGCCTTCCAGAGTCACAAGACAACAAGACTCACTCACAAGCATATATATCAAAGTCTAGAGACTGCCTTCCAGAGTCACAAGACAACAATGACAGCTATTAGAGCTCAATGACCGATTGAACCAATCTCAGTATATGATATTTGTTATCATCGAGCAACCAAATATCCCATAAGCAATCTATGTTTCCCAGTGCCAAGTAATGTAAAGAAGATTAACAAACTTGCACAGCCCACACAGATTGCATACACCGTCTGAGATAGTAGGCTTATCACAGACGGTTCTAAGTGTAGAACCGTTTATGATAAGCCTTTGCCCGACTGTACTCATTCATGATCAACTGCCAACTAGCTGCATTCATGATCAACCACCTACCAGCTGCATTCATTTACACATTTTCTCAATCTCAAAATTGACTACATCACACATTTTCTCATTTACACATTTTCTCAATCTACATTCATATATACAACACCAACCACCAACACAGTGTATTTCTTTACACATTTTCTCAATCTCAAAATTGACTATATCACACATTTTCACATATACATAAATGCAAATTCACAAATACATCACACTGCAGCATTGTTCTATACATAAATGCCAAGTCACATATACATCATACACATGCATTGTTGTATACATAAATGACAATTCACATATATATCACACAAATGCATTGTTATATACATATATGCAAATGCCCACATACATGTCGCACATTCTCATTGTACTTGCTTATTTCCTTTAAAAATTAGCCCTTCATCATGATAAATGCGTACGTAACAAGTTTCGTCACGTTGTTCGTCGTTGACCCTTATGCCATTTCCAAAAGGAGGTAACTCGTCAAATTGATTGTATTCTTCCTCGTCCACTACATTCTCTACTCCGACAATTCTCCTTTTTCCGTGAAGAACTACATGACGTTTCTTATCTGCCGGGTCGGTTACATAGAAAACTTGAACATCTTGATTGGCGAGTACGAATGGTTTGTCTTTGTACTCGACACAATGGAGGTCCACGGTAGTGACACCGTACTTGTCAACCTTCACCTGTGGGAGATGCACCCAACGGCAGCGAAATAAGGGGATCTTGAAAACCACATAGTCGAGCTCCCAAATCTCTTCTATGAAGCCATAGTACGAGTTTCTCAACCCATCATTATTGAACGCATCTATGCAGACACCGCTGTTCTGGTTAGTGCTCTTGATATCCTGAGACTGCGTATAGAATGTGTACCCATTTATGTCATTCCTTACCATGTCACAACTGTAAATGTCGGCCCTTTTGCCAACCATGTCAGCGTCTCACTTGGCGAGCTCCTAGCGATTTGCTCCTTCAACCATTGGTTGAATCGACTGTTGTGTTGCCTCATGATCCAAACATTCGGCCGCTCCGGATTCTGTTGCCGAAGCACATCCTTGTGCTGGTCGACATAAGGTGCCACTTCAGTCATGTGTTGCAACACCGTGAAATGGGTTTGAGTATACGTGTCCATATCTGGAGTGATTGCTTTCCTTCTGATAGTTCCGAGACCTTTCAGCCTCCCCTCATGACGAGATTGAGGCACACTTATCGGTTG
The DNA here is from genome assembly GCA_017311315.1 of Dendrocalamus latiflorus. Taxonomy (NCBI): domain Eukaryota; kingdom Viridiplantae; phylum Streptophyta; class Magnoliopsida; order Poales; family Poaceae; genus Dendrocalamus; species Dendrocalamus latiflorus. The sequence goes on along the minus strand of CM029671.1, from coordinate 9,098,521 downwards.
AATCTGAGTCATATAATCGACACAAAACTCAATGACCTCTTCGCTTGCATAACCTTCGACGATGCTGCCCTCCGGCCGAGAACGATTCCGTACGTAGGACTTGAGAATTCCCATCAACCTCTCAAATGGGTACATGCTACGTAGGAATACGGGCCCGCACATTTTTATCTCCTACACAACGTGAACAATGAGATGGACCATGGTATCGAAAAACAAAGGAGGGAAATACATTTCAAGGTGACATAGAGTCATCACCACATCGTCCTGCAGAGCATCTAGTCCTTCGAGATCGATGACCTTCTAAGCAATTATGTTAAAGAAATAACATAGCCTCATGATTGTCCCTCGGACTTTGATCGGCAAAATATTTCTAATTGCAATAGGGAGCATCTGTGTCATCAGCACATGACAATCATGAGACTTCATGCCATTTAACTTCAAATCTTGCATCGAAACAAGTTTCTTTACGTTGCCGGAGTAACCAGACGGAACTTTGACACCATGCAAGCACTATCACAGTTTTGTTTTCTCAGCCTTGGACAAAGTGTAACACGCAAGGGAAAGGTACACTCGTCCATTATCAGTGCATGTCGGTGCTAACTCAGGCCTGATGTCCATATCAGCCAAGTCAAGCCGTGCGTTCACGCCGTCCTTTGTTTTATTATGAATATTCAGTAAGAGACCAATCAAGCTGTCGCATACATTCTTTTCTACGTGCGTGACGTCGATGCAGTGTCGAACATCTAGGTACTCCCAATAAGGTAAGTCCCAAAATATTGATTTCTTCTTCCAGGTGTTCTTCTCATGAGCCCTCAATTTACGTCCCTTTCCAAGGACAACATTTAAATCCTTAACCATATCATAAACCTCGTGTCCCCTTAAATGCCTTGGAGCTGAACTGTCTTCCTTCTCTCCGTCAAATTGTTTCTTCATCTTGCGGTATGGGTGAGCCCTCCGAAGGAACCGGCGGTGACGCATGTAGACGGTTTTGCGTGAGTGTCTCATCCACACACTCTCGGTACCATCTAAACAGTGAGTACAAGCTTTGGCACCTTTTGTACTATGGCCCGATAGGTTACCAAGGGCAGGATAATCATTTATGGTGTAGAACAATAAGGAGCGCAGAGTGAAGTTCTCTCGTTTGTATGCATCCCATACCTGTACCCCTTCATTCCACAGTACTGTTAGATCTTCCACCAACGGTGCTAGGAACACATCAATATCATTCACAGGTTGTTTTGGCCCTTGGATAAGTATCGACAGTAAAATATAGTTTCGCTTCATACACAACCAAGGAGGAAGGTTATAGATGCAGAGAGTCACGGGCCATGTGCTATGTCGGCTGCTCATGCTACCGAAAGGATTCATTCCATCTGTACTCAGTCCAAACCTTATATTCCTTGGTTCTGCACCGAAGTTTGCAAAACTCTTATCGATGTTTCTCCACTGCGTGGAATCAGCAAGGTGTCTTAGCATTCCATCCTTCTTGCGCTCCTCCGAGTGCCAACGCAGCAGTTTTGCCTCCTTTGGATTTGTAAAAAATCTTTTCAAACGGGGAATTATAGGAAAATACCATGCCACCTTAGCAGGAGGTCCTTTCTTCGCCTCTGTTCCCTCGCCATCATCTGATTGATTGTTACGTTTGTATTGGGATGCGTTGCACACCGGACATAAATGCATGTTTGCATACTCTTTACGGTAGAGGATACAGTCGTTCGGACATGCATGTATTCTTTCTACTTCCATTCCCAACGGACAAAGAACCTTCTTGGCTTTATACGTGGTTTTAGGCAACTCATTTCCCTCCGGAAGCATGTCCCCTAAAAGACCTAGCAGCGCCGTGAAACTCTTGTCGGACCAACCGTTGCTTGCCTTCAATTTCAACAGTTCAAGCACGGCCGACAACCTCGTGTACTTGCAGCACGTGAACAAAGGTTTCTCCGAGTCCTCCATCAAGCCCAGAATTTAACATACTCTCTCTCATCATAATCCTCTTCTACATCGCGAAGCATCTGATCCAGATTATCATCATGCAACCTATCCGAATCCGAACCACAATCGACATCATCCGGCAGCATGTCATTCACTTCACCGGCGATGTCATCCGGCAGCATATCATTCACTTCACCGGCGATGTCATCCAGCGGCATTTGATCATTGACTTCGCCATGACTGGTCCAACACGTATAACCCTTTTTGAAACCCCTCCGAATCAAGTGCGCTTCAATTTGCCCTCGGTTCTAAAACATCTTTAAATTCTCGCCGTCAGTGCATGGACAGTACATATATTCCACCCCCTTATTCAACGTATCCTCCTCGACAGTTCTTGTAAAAGCAGACACGCCATTAATGTACTCTTCACTCACACGGCTCGTGGCATACATCCAACTTCGATCCTACGTTACGTACATATATAACAACTTAGTATTAAAAATTAAATTAACTAATTATTACTACATATATACCGGCCATATGTATTATATTGAGACTTAATTTACTACCTCAATTCATATTATAAACACAACAGCTATTATATAACCAACAATTTTGCAAACCATCTTTAATTAATAACACTCACCAATTACTTAGATCTAAATTGTAATGCATGCAAAGAAAAAATAAAATTCATTACTAACCATATCTAGAGCAACCAGGAAAGTATAAATCTTCAAAGCTCAATATCTGCCTCCCCCACCAAATTAACTGGCCTGAAATCGCCAAGCTTGCCTCCTGAGCGAAAGAGTAAAGCACCAGCTAGATCTGGTCGAAATGAAGACAGATGCGGTCTGAGCAGCGCAATAAATGCCTACTGCCATTATCACAGACGGTTTTTAATAAAAAAACCGTCTGTGAATTATCACAGACGGTTTTTTTATTAAAAACCGTCTATGATAACCAGCTTATCGCAGACGGTTTTTAATTAAAAACCGTCTGTGATAATCTGGGATAGTCACAGACGGTTTTTAATACAGACCGTCTGTGATACCGAAGTATCACAGACGGTTCATCGGTAAGAACCGTCTATGATACTTGTTTTCCCCGACGCCGCCAACACAGACGGTGTCCAAATTAAAACCGTCTGTGTTAGTGTTGGTCGCAGACGGTTTTGTCAAACCGTCTGTGTTTGGCCGTCTAGTATTAGGCTTTGTGTAGTAGTGGTAGATATATAACAACATATCTTTGCCATGATGAAGATCCCAAATGACTCAACCCACTATTCTGAGGGCCTGTTTTTTAAGTTAAAAGCTAGCGGCTGTTGGCTTTTACTACAGTATCTAACTTTCAAACGGAGTATTTTCCTCAAGATGGGTCTACAAGTTAAACGATCTACACGTTAAAAACCCAACATCTGTACCAACCAAAATCGCAAGTGAGTATTTGTCTCTCCATAATCTGTACCGTAAACAGCCAAAATTCAAAAATTTCAGCCAAAAACTATAAACCGTAGCAAAAAAGAATAGGCCCTGAGTTGCTCAACTATTTACTGTATTTTGCCTTCCGATCATTTTGTACAAATCCACCCGGCGCGGCGTGGTGTGCAAGTATAGTATAATCACCGGAGCATAGAAAGCGTCGTCTTTCATTTCCTGCTCGTTTCGCGCGAGTGTGGTTAGTTTTTTGGCCGTGCTGCTTCTGTTCGTGAGATTCAGAGACATCATTAAGCCAGTACCACGAAAGTTTGAACAGGGTTTGAAATTTTTGTTCTTAAAGTCGGGCATTGTGAACAGTTCCAACGGGCAGGTACGTACGTCTGAAACTCTGATGGATCTTTTCCGTGGAAATGCAAGCAGAGCAATAAATAGATCCAAGGACGAATGGCATACCGTTCAGATAAAAATTGATGGCTCAAAGGCCCTCTGGGCATTTGCTTCTATTTCTAACTTCCGCCTAGAAAAACTAAAAGATAATAGAAACATTCAATTTCTTAAAACGACTTCTTTCACTTTTCTTACTATTGTCTCGCTCCGAGAATGAGGCGAGATCATGGGTTACACCATGCACTCTGTTCCTCTAGCTCCTATCGCACGGACGTATCGTTCCCTTACTTTTTTTATCTCTCACGTTTTTCTTTGTAAAGTCACTTCTTTAAGGGCCTGTTTGGCAGGGCTCTAGAGCTAGATTTTCAGCTCTGCTCTACAGCTCCACAGCTCTACAACTCTATCTGTAGAGCCACTCTGTCTGTGTGGGTGTTTGGCTAGCAAGGTGGCTCCAGATCCTGGAAGGAGGCTAGCATGGGTGAATTGACGTTGGTACCCATGTCAGGATGGATGTTTGATTGTTATGCTATTTTTTCTTTGTCCTGTACACGTTGAATGAGAAGAGCTATATTCTGTTTTTTTTTCTTTTGGTGTTGTATACGTTGAATGAGAACAGATAGTGGCCAAGTTACTTTCCTTCATACATTTCCCAAGGAAAGGCAAGATAATAAGGTTCAAATTTAAATTGCTTATAATAGTAAAAATAGTCAATACATCATATCCCAACGTTACTCCCAAGCTAGAGCAATATAAACTTGTTTATAATTGCAAAATAGTCAATACATCATATCCCAACATTATTCCCAAGCTAGAGCAATAGCGGTGGCCATCTCATCACGGAATGCATCCATAGACAATACACTTGGTTGTGCAGTCGATCCATCAGAAGCAACCTGTGAAATTGCGTACTTGTTATATCTCTCGGGGATAGTAGGAGCATAGTTTGGATCTCGATCAGCATTTGCAAAGTCCAAGTCTTCACTCCCATGTTCTCGTATGAAATTGTGAAGCACCATAGTCGCTGCAACAATCATTTTTTGCTTGCACATTGGATAACTTGGCATCTTATATAAAATTTGCCACTTCATCTTCAATACACAAAAAGATCGTTCAATAACATTCCGAATGTATGAATGTATTCGGTTAAACTTCTCTTTTGGGGTATTTGGCTCCATGCCTCTGTGAAACTCTGGTATATGATACCTTCACCCTTGTATGGGGCGAGGTATCCTGGACGATTTGGGTATCCGCATCAACAACATAAAACTTCCCTAAAATAGAGAACTGTAACAACCCAAAAATTTGCTTTCTGAAAAATTTAAATTCAAATTAATTATTTTAAAGTATTTGAGTTTTATTTGTATTTGCCCTGAATTTCTATTTTTGAAAAAAAAACTGGATTTCAAAAGTATTTTAAGTAAAACCTAAAAATATTGTTAAATAAAAAGATATTTTGAATTTCTATAAAAAAATCCTAATTCAAATTAATTATTTGGAGTTATTTGGCTTTTATTTGGTTTCCTAGATTTTCTGGAGTTTAAAAATGTATTTTTGAAAATAAAAAGTATTTTTAAGTATAAAAATTAAATACTAACATTAGTTAAAAATATTTTATTTAAGTCCAAAATGTCTCCAGGAAGTTCTCTGAATTTTTCTGGGAATTTTGGAAGTAATTTCATATTTTTCTGAGGCTAGATGAATTTTCTGGCAATTTTTGAAAATCTAAAATCAAAAATCAAAAAAACAAATTTCCCCTCCCCTCTCCTCCGGCCGCCACGTGGACGGCCAGATGCCGTCCACGTCGCCCGGCCGATCCCGCCTCTCCCCTTCCCCCGCTCGCCACGTGGACGGCTGGTAGCCGTGCGCGTCCCCGCTCGAGCCCATCTCCACCGGCCGCAAGCCGACGGCCCAGATCGGCCGCCTTCCTTCGTGCCCGCCCATCCACCCGTCCGCCCCGCCTTTCCACCTCGACCGCCCGATTCCCATCCAAACGCCCCGCTTCCCCCTCCCTTTCTCTCTCTGCATCCCGGCCCCACCTGTCGGCGCCCCGTCTCCCTCTCTCCCGCTGACAGCCTGGGCCTGCTGTCAGGCCCGTCTCCTTCCTCAAGCCATCCCCTTCATCACCGCCGCCATTCGCGCCGCCTCCGTCCTTCCCGCGCCACGTCGCCCCGTCCCCTTTCTTCCCCAGCAAGTCGCGCACCCGCCTCCTTCCCCAATCCCAGCGCTCGAATCCCGCCGTCCCCGCGCCGTGTCCCCCTAATCCAGGCCATTCCGCCGCCGTCCCGCGCCATTTCCGGCGAGAAATCGCCGCCGGCCTACCCCTCCCCTATTTAAGCCCCTCCCCGGCTCTGCCTCACACCGCACCGCATTTCCCCCACTCTTCCCTCCTCTCCCCGAGCCCCGAGCGCCGTCGCATCGAGCTTCCCCGTGCGCGCGCCGACGAGCTCCTCCGGCGAGCCATTGCCGCCGCTCCGGTTGCCCCCACACCTCGCCGGCGCCACCTTCGGCATCCCCGAGCCTTCGCCCATCTTCCCCGCCCCTCCGCCGAGCTCGAGCGCCGCCCGAAGGACGACTTCACCGGTGACCCGAACCGCGCCGCCGTCTCTTCACGCCGTCGGCCGCCTCCGGTCACCCACGGTGAGCCCGCATCCCACCCCCGAGTTCCCCGTCCTCCCCTCTCACTCCTCCTCCCCTCGCCGCCGGCCGCCGCCCACCGGAGCTCCGGCGGGCGTGCCATTCCCGAGCTCCTGTCCGGCCGGCCGGCCACGCCTGTGCGTCGTGCCCACGTGGCAGCGCAGGTGGCGCCTGGTGGCTGCCACCTCGGCGCCCGCCTACCCCGTCAGCGCCATGTGTGCGCCCGATGCCTCCCGCACCACCTCAGCCTCCTCCTAAGCCGTGGACTCGGTCTACATGGACCGGCCCACCTGTCAGTAGGCTAACCCCTGGGCTGACTTCATAATCCGCATTTTCCAGTACAAAAATAATCCAACCGAAATTAAATTCCCTGCAGACGCAATAATTCAGATTTTCCTTTAGGAAAATAATTTCCAAAAAATCTAGTTTTTCTTTTTCTCTGAATTTAAACTTCCCGGAGCCCATTCTCCTTCATTTTAACTCCGTTTGAGCCCATTCAAATTTCTAAATTCATCAAAAATTCCAAACTATTAATTTCTTCCATCCTTTCAAATATTTGAAATTTATTTGATATTTTGAAATTTAAATTTCAAATTCCAATGCCTAGTTTAATTTCAAAGCCTCAGTTCCATTCCAAATTTTCTGTGCACTTTCAAAATTTAAATTCAAATCTTGCAAAATCTCCATAAAATCCATTCTATTTTCCTTGGTCCAAATATTATCTCAGTAATTTCTTTTCCCAACCGATCTTCCAGATATTCGTTCTCCCTCATGTGAACCCCAAATCCGCTGAATCTTTCTCCTAAATTCGTATGAAATCATAACCTTCCTTCCAGTATATATATTATATTTTTTTGATTTGATTTGTATTTATTTGTTTTGTTTGTTTCATCTTTTCGCGCGTAGATTCCACCGTTGTCGAAGATCTCTCCACTCCGCAGCAGGAAGACCCCGAGAGCGTGCACGAAGGCAAGTCTCCTTTGATCATTTTGAACGTATGTTTGAGAAATGTTTTTAATTATTTTAAATTTATGTACATTGCTATTTACATAAAACATTAGTTCCAATCTTAAGGTATTAGTTAATCCAACCTTGTTATGCCCTCAATTGAAGTTGAATGCCACGTACCTTTGTAACCTTAGGATTTCCATTGTCTCAATAATGAGAGTATTATAATTATTTGTTAATATTAGACGGTAGTATAATGCTTAGTCATGCTATTTAATTCTTTTGAAATCTTGAAATGGGAAATCATATGTCATTCAACTGGTATTTGTTTTTAGAAGTAAGTGATAACTGGTGTTACCACTGTTCTTTTAGAAATAAAATAAAATGAGAAAGTTGGTTTAGACTGGGGTGGATGGTTGGTTGGGATTGGTGCGGGAAGCACGAGATCTTGTAAAGTGTATGTTCCACCCTAGTCGATTAAGGACCGACGCTTGTGATTGTCCAGACTGAGCACTACCGTACAACCCTAAGTCTATATGGGTACGACATAGTCTAGTTTAGGTGCCACCAGTGGAAAGTGGGTGCCAGGGATTTACTGGTTACTCACAGTGAGGGACAGGGATTTACTGTACTCATATGGCGCAAGAGGGGGCTTCAGACTGGGCGGATTTAACCCTTCTGTGGTGAAACCTCAGCGGGTGGTGTCTAGCTAGTCTAGAGTGAGGTAAAGGCTTTGTGATATTTTATCTGTGTCTCATGCCAAAGGAAGCGTGGTGACTATTAAGATAATTTATCTCTTAGGGGTAAAGTTGTACAACCTCTGCAGAGTGTAAAACTATTCGAATAGCCGTGCCCACGGTCAAGGGCAGGCAAAGAATGCATTCACATGGTAGATGTTTGGTTTTCATTTTAAAAAAGAAAAGTTTTGGTATTCCGAGAGTGGAGGGAACTCTCGGAGGGATTTCCTGGCGGATGGAGCCAGTATGGGTGGATGTAACCCGCAGTTTTAAACTTGATCGGTTAGAATTGTTAACTAGTGTTGGTGGATAGAACCTTCACTATAAAATGCTTATTAATTTCAGTTAATCAATTTACTTTGTTAAATTAATGCCTTTGAAAATATTTAATAGTAATTGAGATAAAATATTGATTTGTGCAAAAGAACCATATAACCTTCCTTTGTTAAGCCTTGCATCTATTGCATTTTCCCCAAGACTTACGGAGTACTTTATGTACTCACATGCTGCACTCAAAAATAATACTCAGAGGAATACGAAGCTCAAGAGGGAGACTACGACTACTTCGCGGGTGGATTCGACGAAGGTTTCCCGGAGTTCTAGGTCACGTTTCCCCAGTCAATTGCCTGTGGCGTATTGATGGGTCTCCGCTGGATTTATTTATGCTTCCACTGTGTTTTATGAGTGTGCGAGGTCTTGAAACCTCAGTTGTAATAATGAGACCTTTCGGTCAGTACTCTCTATTATTGTAATAAAGCGCTGTTGGTTATGTAATCATTTCTGTTTGACTGTGTGCACTAGCTTTGATCTGGGACTAGTGCTGTAATACACAGAGAGTCCGGGTTCGGAAATCCGGGGTCCCGACAAGAACCAAGTTATTGCTAATATAAAACAATAGATAATATAAAAGGAAGACCAAAGTTACTTGTATGCTACCTTGTGGAGGATGAGGGAACACTTCTCGGTCAACCCTTATTGCATGATATAACACACTTGTGTCATGCATAGATTCCGGTTGCCCGGTTGCCACATATGTTAAATGCATGTCAAAATCACGAACTGCGAGGACATTTTGGGTTGCACTTCCAGATCGTCCAATGTATCTCACTTGTTCATCTGGTGGAAGAGACACACGTATGTGAGTTCCATCTAGAGCACCAATACAATCCTTGAAGTGGGGATATGCCCTCCGATCATCTCTAATTCTTTTGTGGACAATAGGAAAATTAGGATCCTTAGGTTTCAAATAAGCTATAGCCATTGCAATCACACAGTTCAGAACCTCGTCAAACTTTTGACTAATTGTTTCACTTGAATGCTTGAAACGATTTTGCACACTTCGATTGGACTGACATGCACCCAAAGTGAAAAGGAACATTGCAAGACTTTCAGATGAACTCATGTGTATAGATGATGTCAAGCCATAATTGCATACCAACAAAGAATGAAGGTCTGTGAAGATATGCTCATTCATTCGAAGCATATTGTGACACTCCCCAGGTGTATTCATTGTCTCAATTAGCCATCCCATTCCACTCACTGCTGATGTCCTTGGTGGTGCTTTAATCAAGTACATGTCACAGTATTTTTGTGCAAGTTGAGCACCACTTTGACAAAGATTAAAAAACTGTTCAAGCTCATCTGAATCATCACAATCAGAAATCTGTATAGGCAACACAATTAAGAGGCCACATTAGACATGAAAACAAGCATCAAAATAGGAACACAATGAATGCAAATATATTTTAAACGAACTGACATAACAGGTAGAAATAATACATAAAAATGTGCCGAAACATGTTGCAATAGTACATAAAAGCATGGATACAATAGCAGCAAGCAATACATAAAAGTTGACAGTACAATCTGCCATTTTAATTCAAACCCAAATGACTAGTTCCCATACTTGTCCTTGTACTTCCTGGTAAGCCACTGAAACCTAATCTCAGGAGTAGGCAAAGTCAAAAACATCTCCCTTTCTTCAGCACGTACAAACAAAGAGGTTGCTATGTAGTGCTCATCACTACCGTAGGCTGCACCACAATCTAGCACAAGATCCATCACTTGTTTAATAGATGTACTTCCAACTTTATTAGCAGCAACAGATGAGGCTGAATCAGCTATCCTATTTATTTCTTGGTGAATCATTGTTGCAGTCCCTGTCTTTGTTTTCTTGTTTTTTTCATTGCATGCACCTGATTGTGAGGCTCTCTTATCATTTGTATTGATAGGACTAGGTGTAACCTCCTCAACTTCGTCGTCCTCATTCTCATCTCCATTCAAATCATTTGTGCCAGTACCTTCAGCTAATGTTGGTGCTTTAGGAGGAATGCCAAGTGCCGGGGACCAATGATCTTCTCCATCAATGGTGGGACCGAATGCTTCCTTAAGCTTATCTTCATATTCCAATCCTTTAAGCCTGAATGGGCAAGAACCAGGTATCTCCTGTAATTAAATAAAAAACATCAGTACAATTAATTTGCAATAAAAGGAAAATGATACAAACAAAGAACCAGTATGAACACTTACATTCCTCATTTTCTTCCACCATTCAGTATCCATATTGATGGTACCCATTTGATAGTCCCAACCCTTGCCTGTCTGCCTTGCCAGCAACTTGTTCCATATCTTATATTTATCTCTCAACTTACCCCACTTGTTTTTAATTTGACCTCTTTTTAACTCAATGCCAATCAACTCTTTGAACTTCTTCTGAACTTCGGCATAGCCCACACTATTCATGTGGGTGTTAGGCCGATTTCCTTTGTTCGCTTGCTCAGCGAACAACTCACAAATAATCCTTAGATTATCATCAAGCTTCCAATCAATTGAGTTCTAACATAGGCATGACAGGAAACAATTTAATTATTGCACATACATATCAAAGATTGCATAACAAGAACCACATTTTAACTACAACTGTCCAACAGAGCAGCCATTTGAGGAATTTAGACAAGCAGAATTTGATATGCTGAGAAAAAATAATGAGAAATTTAGAATTTTATAGAGAGGCTATAAATACACTTGACAACATCAGTATACTGGTAAGAGTTTTCTTTTTTAGTCTATGTATCATTTCTGCTTCTGATCAGGATTATATATAGTTTATTGCTTTTCTATTGTCATGATTTTATTTTTGCTCCTGCTATGCTAATATTTCTTCTTATTGTGCAAATGCTGTGACTATTGGACTCGTGACAGCATGCTTGCCTCCAACCTCATTCCAGCTCAAGAACCCATAGTTCCCAATATTTTAACTACAACTATCCAACTGAGACCATACATGATACATGAGTTCAACAAAGATTGCATAACTGAGACCAATTGCTAGTGTGATGACTTGATTTCTAGCTTCAGGCACTGGATGATTTTTCACTATCGCACAGAAATCCATTTCAATTATGGGAGATGTAATGACCAATTGATATGCATACATAAGTTCGGTCCAATTGATAGAGCAACTCTTAACAGTTGTTCTCTTCCTGCACACTTGTCTTGCATTAGGCATTTCGCCTCGGTGAAGCTGACAAGTCCACACAAAGGACCAAAGTTTTTGGTTTAAAATTAATGAAACAATGGTGGTGCGTACTGCGTACCGAAGCTCGGCCACCCAGCGCCTTAGCCTGTCTCGGTAGGAATTTTTGACACATCTAACACTGTAGACACGCAAAATTTCAATTTTGGCTCCCTCAGCAAAAAAAATCCGTTTGTAGCCCCCTGCCCGACTGCGGGACTGCGCGGTGCTGACGCATGGCCGATTATGCGGTCTGGGACCGCACGACCGCACTTTAGCTGGGTTGTGCGGTCCGGGACCACACGACTCCACTGTGCTGCCACTCCCGCGCGCGATTTGTCCGCCGAGTGCATGACTGAGCCCAGCTGACCGCATGACTAGCTCCCCGACCGCACATCTCAGTCGCGTCCCATCGCTCCGCCAAAAGCAGGAAAGCAGCACCGTGCGCATTGGCTTTCTCCCGTCCGCTCGCACATGCGTCTTCAGCGCAGGAACGGCCCCCTCTCCATGAGTGCTGAATGCACACTTAAAAGAACCCGAACCACAGCGCAAGAGAGGGAGAAGAACTGCTGTCGAAGCCAGGAAGCTCATTTGCAGCTGAAGTGAAGACAGAGCGAGGGAGGAAGTGAAGGGAACTGAGGAGTGAAAACACGTAGATTTGAGTTGTTTTCGTTTGGAATCAGCAGATTTTGCAAGTATAAAAGTTGTAGATCGCGTCGTGAGCTTCAAGAAGAGGTAAGTCTTGTGCCTGCGCAACTAAATTTTTATGTATGTCATTAGTCCATAATTAGTCCATTAGCACAAACCGTCTTTTGGTAATGTTATTTTATGTCAATCTTTGATACGCTATGTATTTGTAGCTAATCTTTATGTGAACATATGTATTATAAGCCAATCTTTCATACGGTGTGTATCTGTAGGTAAACATCCACATATGATGCATGCTTTATTGTAGTATAGATAATGTCGTATTTTATGTTGAAGTTACATATTGTAATGTAGTTAGTTTTTGGTGAACATATTTGCTTACATGTGTAGGTGTTAAAAAAGTACATATTTATGTTGGAGCATTTGTAGGTGATAGCAACAGTAGTTAGATTAGAGACAATTTGGACAATTAGTAGGCTTAGTGAATGCCTGTAGACAACGTGTAAAATTAAAATTGGGAATAAATTTGGATTATTATAATAGAAATACCAGGAAAGTAGTACGAAGGTATAGTAAAATTAAATAAACTGAAGACATGAAATTACAAAGATTTATTTTGTTGATTTATGTACAATTTTATAAGTGAATGCCGCATTAGGAAGAAAATTAAGTAATGGAAATTTTGCATTAATTGGAAAAAATGGAATTGAAATTGGTTAGTGGAAGCTGGCGTTAAGTAAAATTTTACAAAAGAAATTTTACGAATTAGAAAGTAAGCTTTATAAATAAGAGCAATGGAATTAAAAATAAAATGAATATATAATTTGATGTATGTTACAATTTGGAACTAAAATAGTTAGAAAATAAATTGTAGATTTACAAATACAAAACAAATACTAATCGATTTTGTAGGCGGTAGGAAGAGGTATGAAATACCTCACTGTTAATCTTACAATGGGGTAGTGGGGGCTTGATTATACGATTATTGCATGTTGCGTACTAAGATGGTTGATTATGCACATATGTTAGGTACGCCATGGCTGACATTCAAGACTTGTTCGTATTCTACGGGAGTGGTCTTGTACGCGACGGGCCGTATGGGACGGACCTGTCCAATTGTGACAGGACCGTGATCTGGGCACCCGATCTGAACACCATGAGCTTGTATGAGCTACGGAGGTGTGTATGTTCGGCGTTCGATTGGTACACCGCAAGGAAGAAGTTACGGATCGAGGCAGTGTATGCCTCAGCGGTGGGTGATGCAGGGGAGCACATGTGGCAACTTCTGAAGGTGACCAATGACGCCTCATGGTCCAACTACATGGAGGTCGTGTGCAACCCTGATGCTGCGATATATGCCAGGCCAATGGCGTATGTTGAGTTCGTGGAGAGGATAGAATCATCCGCCATGGTTGGTTCTAATGCCGCTGGTGGAGATGTAGTGCCTGAGTTCATCTACGGCGGTCATGAAGACGCTTCTGCGGGAGAACATGTGGGTGATGAAGACCTCAGGAGGCGTGCGGAGAATTTCCAGGCCAACGAAGGTGTGGGGGAGAGGTGGTGGGCCGCCCGTATTGACTGTCATGAGTACCTTGGGGACCAGGTGGAAGAAGTGGGCAGCGAGGAGGACGAGGATGTAGGAATAGGTAGTTCTGGAGAGGACGATGATGGCGAAGCTGCGATTGGAGGGATGGTAGGTGGTGTTGTGACCACCGACGTTGTGTACGTGTCGTCCAGACTGGATGACAACGCAGCAACATCCCTAGTTCTACCATAGGAGGAGGGAGAATGGGGGTTCAGCGAGGCCACACTCATTTTGGGGCAGTGCTTCCGTAATAAGAGTGCTGCCCAGCAGGCTATTGCTAGATATGCCATCAGCATAAGCCGGACGTATCGGGTGCACAGGTCAAACCCGGATACGTACATTGTGAAGTGTGTCGACGGGTCCTACCCTGGGAAAGTTCATGCACAGCGGTTCAAGGGCGTTGGCACGGAGTTCCGAAAAATGGTGCTGCATGATCACAGGTGCGAGCTTACGGGGCCAGTACATAGGCACCGCAACATGACATCATCGTATGTTGCGGAGCTGGTGAGCCACCTCATCATGGCAGATGTGTCCATTTCTCCGAAGGTTCTAATGGCAGATGTAGCAAATATGGTAGGGTTTGAAGTTAGCTACAAGAAGGTATGGCAGGCGAAACGAAAGGTGCTGCACCGTATGTTTGGGACGTACGAGGAGGCGTATGACCTGGTCCCAAGAATGCTGCAACAAATTGCAGAATCAAACCCAGGCACGTACATCAACAGGCAGGAGAGGGCTTATCCTACCGAGGGCCCGAATTATTTCATTCTTGATAGAGTGTTCTGGGCCTTCCATCAGGCTATACAAGGGTTCAGGTTTGTGCCGTCCAGTGCTAACCATAGATGGGACGTTCCTATCCGGCAAGTACAAGGGTACTATCCTCACCGCAGTTGCAGCTGATGCAAATGACCAGTTACTCCCTGTGGCATTTGCAATTGTGGAGAATGAGAATACGGATAGCTGGCTTTGGTTCCTTGCCAATGTGAAGCAGGCCATAGTGCAAGATCGCCCTGAAGTGTGTGTCATCTCGGACCGTAATGCAGGCTTGCTGTTTGCGTTGCGAACGATGCAGAATGGGACGCAGCCCCCCTAGAAGTGGAATGATCTGAAGAACCGTTGGTGCATGAGGCATCTTGCAGCGAACTTCCACAGAAGGTTCCGTAGCAAGGAGCTAATGAAGATGTTCAAAAAGCTATGTATGCAAAACCAGAAGCGGAAGTTCGACACCTTGTGGAGGCAGCTAGATTAGGAGGCTAGCAAGCATGTGTAGACAGAAACTGGGGCCGTGGAGGGAGGCTCCACAAGAGTTGGGGTGTTCACACAATGGGTTCAATCTAATGCACCTGACTTGGAGATGTGGTCTTTGTTACATGGCACCAGTGGGGCAAGGTATGGAATCATGACAACCAACATGTCCGAGGTTTACAATGGTGTCTTAAAGGGCGTCAGATCCCTACCGATCACGGCAATCATGGACGAGAGTTGGAACCATACTGTCGGGTACTTTGTGAATAGAGCCATGATGGCGAAGAAGCACCTGGACAAAAACAAACAATACTCTGAGGTAATGCAGGCCTACATGGACAAGAAGATGGAGAAGGGTCGTTCCCACATTGCTCATCCCATTGATGGCTTAAGGAGGAAGTTCGAGGTCCGCCTCAGGCAGAAGTACGTCATGGGTCACAGTAGAGGGGATCGCAAGCAGGTATGCACGATTGATGAGAAAGCATCTTGCACCTGCAACAAGCCCCAGCTTTGGCACAAGCCATGCTCCCATGTGTACGCGGCTTGCGCGGTATGGCAGCAGGCGTCAACACAGTACATCTCAAAGTACTATGACATGCAGCACTTGTATGCAACCTAGAGTGCAGAGTTCCATTCCTACGGTGTAGAGATGCACTACAGGGAATTATGGCCAGGGGAGGTAAAGTGGGTGCCCAACGATGCACTGAAGTATGTCGGCCGTGGAAGACGACAAAGCCGTCGCATCCACAATGACATGGATGACAGCCAGCGTGGGGATCAAGTTCGGCTCCCGAAGTGTAGGCTATGCAAACTATTGGGCACTCCCTCAGCCAGTGCCCAAACAGGCGGACATCAAGCAACGCTCCGTAGTTGCAACCACAATGTTTTGCTGTACTCATTGTTGCTTCCATGTGTTTTGTGCGTTGCGATGCACTCTGCCATATGTTGGCGAGGTCCCTTCCATTATTGAGGAGATGTACACTGCATTGTTGGTTCCATGTCTCTATGTCGCGCACAATAGCTTGCAACATTTACCGTGCGCATCTTATGTATGTTTTGGTACATTCCGTATGTTTCCCTGTTGTGTGGGTCATATTCGTGTGCACATTTTCTGTATGTGTTGGTACATTCCATATGTTTCCCTGTCGTTACGTTTGTTGTTAATTATCTTGTCATTTGTTGCACATTTTATTATCAATCTAGACTAACTTGTTTTCTTTCTTTGGCAGGAGATGGCGTACGGGTTACTAGACCCCCGTTGGGATGAGCGGCACCAATGCCTATCGTGGTCGTCGGGAGACGGTCCTCTGAGCTTCATCCTTAGGAGCTCCTGAGAGCACTGGCCTCTCGACCCGCGGTACATCCCACTACTGCGGGACATCGAGCTGTAGCCCATTGCCCGCATGTTGGATCTACCGCATGCGTTCCAGTTTGATGCGGCGTTGCTGACCGCTCTCGTTGATCGTTGGAGGCTGGAGACTCACACCTTCCACTTCCGGTGGGGCGAGATGACAGTTACTCTGCAGGACGTGGTGATGCTTACAGGTCTACCCATCCGTGGTGCTGCTGTAGTGCCACCCCCAAAGGCAGTAGATTGGAAGGTCCGTCTAGGTCACCGGTTCAGTCATCCGATCTCGGACAACGTAGATGGTGTGCCACATGGATGGCTTCGTCGGTACATGGCCTGCCCTGGACACACACATGAGGAGGAGGTGCGGACGCACTTCATTACGTACCTGCTATTTCTGTTCGGGTGGGTCTTGTTCCCTAGCACCACTGGAGACTCCGTGCAGCCTAGCTACATACACCTAGCAGAGTCCTTGGCGGATGGCTGGCCTGGTGAGGTGTCATAGTATAGCTGGGTGTAACATCCCAAAAATTTAAATTCGTAAAATGTGAAGCTCCTGAAATATTTTTGCAATATATTCTATTCTGAATTTGGATTTTCATGGTGTTTCTTAAGTTTTTGGTTGAGGTTCCAAAATTTGAAGTAAAAAGAAATATACAAATAATGGAAGTTTAAAATTCTAAATACGAATCTGAAAAGATGATCCAGTATAAGGAGGGAGGAATCGCAAATAAAAATTTGGATTCCATATTCGAAATGTGTATAAATGAACAAGCCTAAAAATGAAGAGGTAGCCGTGTAACAAAATAAATGTACAACATACTACATATATATATATATATATATATATATATATATATATATATATATATATATATATATAAATCATTTCAAGAAGCAAACATTTGCATCTAAATAATTGAACCGGAAATCCCAAAATTCTGAATTTTAAAACAATGGAAAACTAAACAAATCAATAAATCCTAATGAAAATATAAAATTTAAATTACAAATCCAGAAAATTCAAAACCCTACTTGAGCCTTTCTTTTCCCTTTTTCCTTCCTTTTCTTTCTCCCCTCACTTCCATGTGGGCCCCACCAAACTTTCTCTTTCCATCCCCTCTCTCTCCTTTCCCCTCCCTGCTGTTGGGCCCAGCCTCCCGAGCGCCCCTCCTTTCTTCCCCCTCGCCGCGCCTTCTCTGCTGTGCTCAGCTCGTCACCTCCACGTGGCCTCCATGCAACCACGCCGCCCACCGATTTCTCCTCGTCGCCCCCGGTTTCTCTCCCGCGCCGCCCACTGTCTTCCCTCCCCTCCCCTGCCTTTATCTTCCGCCCAGCGCCCCCAAGCCGCCACCCGCCTCCTTGCCGTTCCCGGCCATCCGGAGACGCCCCGCCTTTCCTACCACTTCCCGACGTGCCCCCACACCCCACCTCCTTCCCCTCCGGACTGATTGGAAAAACGAGCACCGATCCCGCCGGAATACCCACCTTCCTCACTGCCGGCCCGTGCGCCACCGTCTCCGCCATTTCCACCGCCGCCACCTCCTCTGTCGATTTCGCTTCGATTCCTCGCTGTGGAAGTGACAGCTCGGCGCCCCGAACCTCCTCCAACCGTCGGCCAACGCTCCCCGCCACCCCAGCTCGCCGGCGCCGTGGGCTCACTTGCGCCGCCGAAGGCTCCCGTCGCCGGCTCGCCTGAGCTTCTCTCCCGCTCAACCAATGCCGTGGTGAGAATCCCCTTTACACCCTAGTGCTCACGCCCATGTCCATTTATCTCTTCTCCCACTCCGGCGCCGCCGCCTCCGTTCCCCCTCACCGCCGGCCGCCCCGCACCGTCGCCCTCCTGCCTCGTCGCCGCCCTGACCCGTGTGCCACCTCCCCGGGCTTCCTCTCCTCCCCCAGAAACCGTTTTTCAGGTCACCGGCACCTCCCCGGCCAAACACCTCCGGCGACGCCGTCGGCCGAGCGCCGCCCAAGCCTCCCCTGTGTTTGCTCTGCTTTGCCCAGGCCAGTGCATTGCCTTATCTATTTTGTTCCCCTCTCCTAGTCAAGAAACACCAGCCGCCCCGTTAGTCACCAGCGCTAGCCTCTGCGCTCTCTCACCGAGAGGCCGCGAGTTCGATTCCCTTCGGGCGCATTTCTTTCCTTCTTTTTGTTTTGCTTGTATTAATCACTTCAATTAACGGAAAGCTAATGAAAGTTAAGAGGTAGTCCATGGGAACTAATAAAAATTTGAATGGGTCATAAAATGAGAGTATTGAAGCCTTAATAATGGAGAAATGCCACACATGAGTAACTAATGTAGTTTAGGATCATCCAAAAATGTTTAAAGACCCAAAATCGGACTAGCTAAATGTAAGAAAGGAATTGTAGTCATAATAATAAACTCAAGCCTGGCCAATTATTCGCAAGCAACATTAGCATGTTTTGTTGACTAGAAATAGTTAGGGGGCGATATAACATGATACCCTTAACCTTTTACCATAAGTATACTCACATGAGTTAAAGATTTCATGGCATAAAATTTAATGGATCTTAGCAGTTGATTTAGTTAAATATTATAAATTGATCCAACAAGCCGACCTAACTTAAATGGATTTATCCTTAGAATTAAATCGCTCTGAATCACTAAAAATGCATAGGATAATGATGAGGGTCAAGTCAAAGGGCATCTTTAACTGAAAATTGTGTCAGCATATCTATTAAAAATCCTTTGGATCATCAGTCATTAAAAGTGACCTTGCTAAAATTTCATTTTAATGAACATGGTGGTACTAGGACCACATAAAATGAAACATCCTGTGGAACCCCTATTCATAAATGGCAACACTCGGCTAATAAATTAAACCCTGGCTAGGTTCATACATCTGTGTATAGGTCTAAATCAACTCATGGAACTTCCTTGATAAATACAAAAATAATAAAAGAGATTATTAATAAAAAGATCAGGTCATCGTATTCTACCACCGGCCTTACCCCAAATCACATAAATCACCCGTTAACTCATAATGAAACTAAATTGAGTTTATTCGGATTTATTTTGATCTTTTGAGTTATTTGCTTTTATTTGGATTCAGTTGTTTGTCGCGTAATTAGAAATTGGGAGTCGTGAAGATTCAGTGGATCAAGCGAGATCAAGCTCGAAGTGAAGATGAAGAATAGAAGCTCAAGAGAAAGCATCGTGTGAGCCAAAGTCCGCGGTAAACCGCGCCAGGCGAGTCAATACTTTGATCATGTTGAACCTACATTTTCTGCAAATTATTTTGTTTTAAATTATCAAATTGCATGCTGTTATTTCATATGCAAATACATGTTTAATTTGAGATTCTAGTTATATGCCCATTGTTACCTTTGCTAATATTACACCTCCTTTGAAATATTTGATTACATGAACATTGTCACCCTAGTAAAATTATAGTAGTAACTTTTGGAAATAAGTCTGTAATTATACGCCATGCTTAGTACTGCATAGATACTTGGGGGCGCTGAAATGTCCCAAACATCATTGTCATTTTAAATCATGAGAAACTGGTTTGGGCAGTCATGGTGGGAATGACTGGTATATTTTGACATGATTATTTTATGCTCCCAAAAAATCCTAACTTGCTTAAATATCTGAGCGGATGGTTTGGGGCTGGTATGTGGTGCGGTGGGAGCACAAATTATGGAGTGTGGTAGAACCGCTCAGATAATACTAAGGACTGAATCTTGTGATGACCTCCTGATGTAAAACAGTACAACCACAAGTCTATAATGGGTACGACCTAGCTGAATAACTTGCAAGGGTTTAGTTCAGATATCACCAGTGGAAAGTGGGTGACAGGGGTACTGGTTTACTCACAGTGAGGCACAGGGTTTTACTGTACTCGCACGGCGCAAGAGGGGGCTTCTGACTGTGGTGGTGTAACCCTTCAGCGGTGAAACCTCAGTGGGTGGTGTCTAGCTAGATCGGAGTAAGGTAAAGGCTTTGTGATAAATTATCTGGGTCTCATGCCTAAGGAAGCATGTTGGCTATGAAGATAATTCATCTCTTGTGGTGAAAGTGTACAACCTCTGCAGAGTGTAAAACTGTTCGAGCAGCCGTGCCCACGGTCAAGGGCGGACACGGGAACTTACTAGATATAGGTCTATTTCAAAATGTTTTGTGGGTGGGATGGAAAAGTGGAGGGCAGCGGAAAGCCCTGATTTGAGTTGTCCTGGGTGTCGTCCCAGTGGTAAGTTAAGCGGCTATAACGCTGAAAGATGTCAAATGGTGTGATGCCATATGTATGGAAAAATTATGGGGATATTAGGCATATGGTGTGATGCCTTATGTATGGAAAATCATGTTAATATTCCTTGAACATTATGTTTTGTTCCAAAGCTGCTAGGTCTCAGGAAATTATATGTATTGTATTTCAAATAGTGGCATTTCTATTCTTACAAAATAAAATATGGGTGGAATAAACGGGGTTGTGAGTAAAGGAGATGGATGTTTCTAGTATGCACATAAAGGTATTGGTGGATTCAGGTCGATCATGAAAAGGAAATGCTAGTGTGGGTTCTGGGAGAAATAAATTAGTGGGGTCCAGCTGAATAGATAGGCTAGATAAATGATCTAATTGAGTTTTCAGGAATTTGGGGAAATAATACAAGTATTGGAGTATAATTCTTGATTAGTGATATTCTTGGTGGATATATAATAGTGAATCGATTTTGGAGAATTAGGGAGTGCAAAGGTAAATTGCTGGATTACTACACTAATGATTAATATAAATTCTTGGAAGATATTGGCGATAATGGGAATTAATAGGAGTTGATCAGTTATTAGAGGGATGAATTGAATTTCTGGGAAGATTGGAGGATTCATAACAATTAGTGGATTATAATCTTGGTAAATTGAATTTTCGGTGGAGATATATTTGTGGATTAGCTAGTGATAGATAATGAAAAATGAGATGGATTATTGGATTATGGCTTTTGAATCAATGACGAAATGGGATTGAATACAAATGATATCGGTGGATTTGAAAGTAATTATGATAGAGAATCATTAGAGTTCAGAGGTGAGGAGCTGATGAATAGTAATGACAGGATTGGATTATTAGTAATTCCAAATACAAAGTATGATCGGTGGATTAAGTCAATTTTGGCAATTGTAGTGTGGAGTTAGGTAGCGATAATAACACTTTGATTAAATAAGAGTAATAATGTTGCTAAAAGCGATTTTTGGCAAATAAAATAACCCGAGCCTCTCCTTTGTTAAGCCATGCATACTATTTATTTGCATTCTGTGTATTGGCTCGCGGAGCACGGGGTTGGAGTGCTCACTCTCGCTTTTGCGACAAAATTCAGAATCAGGAATCAAATCACCTCGCCTTAGCAACAAGATTGGACAAGCTGGCCGAGAAGATGAAGATGTCAAGGGCTAGGTCGCGAACCTCCAGTTGGCTACCTGTGGGCATGTCCTGAAGGTCCCACCTATGTGCTTCATTCTTCCGTTGCTGCAATTTAATAATTTCGGCCTAATCGGCCCATGAGTAAGTTTACTACTATATTTACGCTTCCGCATGATATGTATTTTGATATTCATTACTGTAACTGTGAGCACTATCTACTGATCTAGGGAATAGTGCAGCAAAATCACAGAGGAATCCAGATTGTAAAATCTGGGTCCCTACACTGGGGATCAACAATTCTTAGCGCCACATACTGAGACTTGTGTGATGCCTCGCAGCGTACTGCGGCCAGCGAGCCGGTCCTGGCCGTCTGCTACATTCTCCTTCAGTTGTGGCCGTGGGAACACTTCCCGTTGGCAGGCCTTACTTTGCTACTGCTGTGCACCCTTATGAGTTCAGCCCGTGGTTCTACGACCTCGGGGGGGGGGGGGGGGCGACGACCCCGTTGATGGGCCCACAATGGGTACACGTTGGACACATGGTCAGTTCCGGTGGGCCAAGGAGAGACTGAGACGTGTGTACCCGGAGTTCCACAACATGTTCAAGACTCTCCACGAGGACGACATAGTCTGGTGGCCACGGATTCCACGGTTCATTGTGGACACGGCCCCCTATGGATTATCATCTCAGTGCGGGCAGGATCACAGGTACTGGTTGACGACCTGCCACTTGGTGTTCTCGCACTGCGTCGAGCCATACAACCCACAACGAGTCATGAGGCAGTACGGCCTGTACCAGCATGTCCCACCCCTGGTAGGGCCCCTCTTGCATCCAGCACCCACCGGTATGTTATTACACGGTAACTTTAATTAATGCATTAGTTTGTGCACGTACTAATTGTGTAATGTCTCAATTAACTTGCAGGCAATCGAGGAGAGGGCGAGCGAACGAAGACTGGAGAGCCATACAGCGGCCGTGGACAGACATGTGGCATGACCAGGCGGACACGATGGTTGTGGAGGAGACCTGGCCGTACGACCTCGACACGTATACTGCATACCTTGAGTGGTACGTTCCACGCATGTGCAGTAGGCTTACTGGGGCGCCACCACAGCGTCCAATTGAGATCATACACAAGGCCGCTATACAGGCAGGTCTAGACCATCATCGAGCTGCACAGCACGATGACACGGTACGAGATTATTATGTAATTAATTTGTGCAGGATTATGTTTTAACTCATTATTTGTTTCACTGCAGTTCGACCGATTGCATCGTATCCACGACGAGGCTACTCAGGCTCTGCACCATGGGAGGGGAAATACGATTGATTGGCTGCTCACTTCGATGTGCAACATTTATGATGACGCCAGGGCTGCTATACGGACGATCAGTTGTGGTCGCCACAGAGATGACGTTGTTGTACGACAGGGTGAGGGAGTACATGAAGCACCAGCACCCCCCTCCGCGCCGTCGTTAGCAGCACCATCAACACAGCCATCGGCGTCACGTCCATCATAGTCTGGCGGTCGGCCCAGCTACGCTCACTCGTCCTCCACATGCTTCGGACCAGCGGTTGGACAATTCCCAACTACTATTTGTTCATCCACTCGATTTCCATTTGTCTCTAACCACATCTTCTTCTCGCAGCATTTGCGACAGGATAGCACGTTGCTGCAGCCATCATCATCACGTAGAGCGACGGAGGAGCGAGCGTGCTCTCCAGGCCGACGGGGGCTCACTCCAGAGAGCGACCCTGACTCGGTGCAGCAGCCGGAGGGCGATGCCCACGTTCTTGCATGGCGCGCAGTCCAGCCTACAAGACCAGCACAGGTGGTTTGGGCAGACCTATCAGGGATACACAGCGCAGGAGTACATGCGCGATTTTCCTACGACATCGTCATTTGGACAGCCACATACCCCGGTAAGCACTAACATAGCAAGCTAAACATGTCTATTTCAAAGCCATCTCATCGCATTTCCAAAAAAGCAGGTTTACACGGAGCAACAGGGCCACGAAGTTCACGGTGGCTATCCGCATTTCAGGCTACCCAGGTAAATGCCTTGTGATATTGCTATTCATTACTAACATCGTTGCTTATGGCCTAAGTCAGCTGTACCATCTCAGCAGGACATAGACCCCTCGTCGACCGAATGGCTGAGCTCTATTTTCGCCCATCCAATACAAGTCCCCAGAGACATGACAAAAGAGGTCAGCTTTGCGCAGTGATATGACAAAAGACGCCAGCTTTGTGCAGAGAAATGACAAAAAACGGGTAGCTTTGCGCAGTGACATGACAAAAGAATCCAGCTTTGCGCAGTGACATGACAAAAGAGGCCAGCTTTGCACAGAGTAATGACAAAAGCAGGCTGCTTTGCGCAGTGACATGACCAAAGAGGTCAGCTTTGCCCAGACAAATGACAAAAGAGGGCAGCTTTGCCCAGAGACATGACAAAAGAGGGCAGCTTTACATAAAGAATGACAAAAGAGGCCAGCTTTGCGCAGTGACATGACAAAAGAATCCAGCTTTGCGCAGTGACGTGACAAAAGTGGGCAGCTTTGCGTAGTGACGTGACAAAAGAGGACAGCTTTATGCAGAGACATGATAAAAGAGAGTACCTTTGCCAGGTGACATGATAAAAGAGAGCAACTTTGCACAGCGACCAAAAATAAATGCCTACCCTTTGGCTTATAAAATGAGGTGCAATGCATCTGCAAGAGAATACTATACAATCTAACACTACATCATACCTTCCTTCACGTCGGGAT
Organism: Dendrocalamus latiflorus; assembly: GCA_017311315.1. Lineage (NCBI taxonomy): Eukaryota > Viridiplantae > Streptophyta > Magnoliopsida > Poales > Poaceae > Dendrocalamus > Dendrocalamus latiflorus. The sequence continues at coordinate 9,073,960 of CM029671.1, read as the reverse complement.
GGACAACAAGCAGCTAAAGGAATTCCAGAAATTCCAAAACAAGCTAAAGGAGATAGTCAAGAAGAATCGGGAGGAGTCCCGCAAGAAGGCACAATGGGAGGAGACCCGCAAGATAGCAAGGGCTGCTACGACCCACGAGGAAGAAGCAAGGGCTGCTGCGGCCAGGGCCAAAAAAGAGGAGAGTGCCACGAGGTCACAGCCACCTAACGACGCCCCCGTAGGAGCATGTCCATACCAAACGTTCCAACTGAATGTTCGCCACAACACCCCCGAGGGGGAGACGCCGCCCCTCTGCTGGTGCAGAGACCCATGTAAATTCTTCAAGTCAAAGCAGCGCCTTAGCCTCGGCATGCGTTATTGGGGTTGCGAGAACTACTCATCTGACTATCCTGACCGCCGTTTCGACACCAGTAGCTATCGGCAGCCGGTAAGAACTACTTACAATGTGTTCTCCCACTTTTTGTAACTAACAGTACGTAATAACAAACTCTCTTGTCTGCCCGCAGTCCCCGGAGCCGCTATGTGGCTACCACAGGTGGATTGACCTAGAGATCCACCTATATGACCAGTGGACTCTGGACTTTGACGAGTGGAACGACAGAAGGGCATGCGAGATCCGCGAGGAGCAGCGTCGCCAAGACGAACAAACCGAGCGTATACGTCGGGAGACACAAGCTCATCACGAGGTGTGCACGCGCTGGGAGCGCGAGGCTCGCGAGAGGGAGCGTGAGAAAAAACGAGAACTGGTGGCCAAGGCCAAACAGGAATATGAGGATTTCAACACCGAGCTCACAAGGAAGGGAAAATGGCCCCAATCTATGCAGTAGGTTGGGCCATTCCGCACTACTCCCCTGTCTAATTTATTTCCATGCCAAGAAGGCGCATATGTATCGTAGGACTACATTACTTTGTTACATCGTGCGTTGTTATGTTTCGTATGCACATAACCAAATCCTGTGCGCCGTGTCATTTTCATGTTTATTATGAAGTCTATTTAAATTATCACCATAAAATCTCCTCATCTTTTCGCATTTATTTTTCCCACGTCTTCAATATCACTTTCCTTCTTTTTATCCAATTGTTCCTATCACAGTTGTCCTCAAAAAAAATTTCATTAAATTTCTTCTAATAAAACAACATAACATGATCGAAAAATGTTATTGCCAATTCAACATATTTTCACAGCCAGCAATGTACGAAAATCACAAATACATCAATCATTACTTCACAAAAATTTCGTTCGTACTCTACCAAACAAAATTCTTAATTTTCATAATTGCAAAAAATTTACACAAGCAGTACACTGGACTCTACATCAAATTCATATTTTTCCAAACACCATTTCATATATCCAAAATTATTTCTATTCTAAATATAACTTTACAAATGCATATAGACCTTAAATACTCACAGCAAACCCTAAACATAGTGGAACCCTAGCTACAGTTCAATCGTGAGCTCGGGAGCTTGGTCATGCGGTTGGGAGATGAATCGTGCGGTCGGGGAGCTAGTCATGCGGTCGAGGAGCTAGTCATGCGGTCGGCGGGGCTCGGTCATGCGCTCGGCGGACAAATCGCGCGCAGGAGTGGCAGCACAGTGGAGTCGTGCAGTCCCGGACCGCACGACCAGCCACGCGTCGGCACCGCGCAGTTCCGCAGTCGGGCAGGGGGCTACAAACGGAATTTTTTTTGCTGAGGGGGCCAGATTTGGAATTTTGTGTGCCTACAGTGTTAGATGTGTCAAAAATTCTCTCGGTAGGCAGCTGCCAAGCAACATCAACTCGGCAGCGTCCGGCCCTACCACGTTTTGTGCTAGCATCGTGCCCTCCCATGCTCGGGCTGCTTGCTGCGCGCAGCCGAGCTCCCCGAGCGTGAAAGGTGATACATGCCATTTGTCACGTTTTTTAAATTTTCGGAGAGACTATTTTTGCAAACACAGATACACAAAAGCAAAAATTGAAAAAAAAAATGGCTAACAGCTCGATGGACAAAAATTTAGTCTCCAGTGTTAGCATCACCTGCAGCCACCAAAGATGGCTCGAGGAGTAAACGGGTCATCTTCTTTAACCTTGACAATGGCATGAAGCGTGAAGTCTTTATCAAATATGGCAACATATCCCACGCAATCACATATCCTTTGTTATGTACTCACACAATCACTTTCCCTTTGGGCGTCAAATCAACATCAAACATTCCCGAAAAAAATCTAGACATATTTCTAAATTAATTCCGCATATATATAAAATTTAAAGTTCAAATTCCTTCTATGTTGAGAGTGAAAAAAAATCTGATAAATGGTAAAACAAAACGAAAAGAAAATGACAAATGCTACTGTTCAAAGAAAACTTATCTTTTTTTATTTCTTCTAACATATTTTGGATTTTGAAGTTAAATTTTAATGGGTGATAGAATACACTATAGACTAAATCATCATTTTTTTAGGATTTGTCATATTGATTTGTGTAACAGCCCAAATTTCTTTTCTCTATTGAATTATGTTTAAAATATTAAATTATGCATGTATGAGATTTTCAACATTTTTGGCTGTTCTTTTAAAATAGTTTCCTATTAAAGGCAGCAGTGTTTGAATTTTTGAGAAACTTTAAAAGCTGTAAAAATACCAAAACTAATTTACCAAATACTAAGTTAGAAAACAATTTAGAAACTCGAAAACCATTTTGGGTCAAAACGATAGGCTCTGCCCGGTTCAGCACTACCTCTAGCCCACGAACGGCCCACACACTGTCACTGAGTTTAATTTAGTATCAAACTTGTCTATATAACTTGCAGTTAAATCAAAATATAGATTCCCTTAGGGCCTGTTTGGAACAGAGGAATTTCACAGGAATTTTGCAGAATTTTGCAGGAAACAGTTCAATTCCCGCAGGAATCGGGAAAAATTCCCGCATTCCAAACAGGGCCTTAACTTTGTTTCACAGAAGGCCATAAGGGGTGACAACTATTCGCATAACTATGGCCGCAATGTCCTGAGATGACACTTGTAGTGTAAGTTACCTCTTTAGGAAAATTTGCAGGCAATGTTTTTTAGAGGGCTGTAGTTTGATGATAGGCAATGTCAGATTGGATGATCTAGACTTACTAGTTATTACTTTTTCTCATGGAGAAATGGAAGCCTGGTTGCTGTTGTGTACTTCAGAGCAGGTTACTTGTCAAACACTACCCTTCAGAAGTGGTATGTAGTTTGATCATTTCCATCAGTAAGCTTCACTTATTAATTCGCCTCTTTAGATATTTTAGTCCGAACTGCTGTTAATCTATAGATGTGTTGGAATAGATTTGTTCTGATTGCCAGTCTTCACCGGATATATATAACATAGATGTCGAAACATGAAATCAAAGGGCCCTGTTTTAGCCCTGTACATAGTTCAACTAAAGTAGCTGGTATTCACAAAAATCACTATTTTTTTGTACGAATGGAGAGCAAGGCTCTTTTGATAGTTCTTCTGCTATGAAGTGCTCAATATCGTACCATCTTGTTGGAACAAAAAATTTTCAAGAATAGCTGGCAAAGGAAAATGTGCTTGAACGGTGATTTGCATTTTGCATCATGGTATTCTTTGGAATCAGTCAGCTCTCAGTTTCTGTTTTTGTGGGTTTAGTGACATGGACACTTGAAGAATCCATGCCACCTTTTTCTGGAAGATTTTGTCAACCGTATAAAAAAATCGTCTTTATCTTTGTGTTTTTTCAGCAATGGAACAGACTTAATTGTGAGAGGTGGATAAAGGGAGGCTCGAGATACTTCAGAGGGGAATGTACATGTTGATCAATAATGTGGGCCTTGTGTGGCGTTATGTCAACATAATGCGTGCTTGGTTCAATTGTATAATCTGCATTCTTTGCCACCTGATATGGCTGGGCTCGATGAATAACTGCTGTAATGTTTGACTAGTCCATATTGCATCCCAACCTGCTGTGATTAAGGCTGATGCTTCACTAGTGTTAGGTTCAAATGACCTTGCCCTCTGTTGGCGTCTTTATACTTTACTGAACGCATCTTGTGTTTGCTTCCTATAATCAAGCAGTATGACAGATTTTCCTCGATTGGACATTTGGACCACTTGGGTAATGTGCCCAGTTTTGAAGAAAACTTATGTGATCAGGCTAGCGTTTCACATGTGTTTCGTTCATATAATCAGGCTTGAACTGAATAATTGTTTGGTCAAACCGGTGCCTCACAAGTTTTGCTTGAAGGCCCTGGAGGTTAAAAAATTATTGGCCAAATGTGTGGGTGTCCCATCAAGAGATTGGCAAATGAGGGTGCTCATAGTTTGGCGAAGGCTGGCTATAATGAAAAACATTTTATGTAACCCGCCTTAATGTTTGCCCGAGTTCTCTCTTAACTCGAGTTCGAAAGGATTGTAATGAAGGTTGAAATTAATCAATGAAAGCCAGCTTTACTCTAAAAATAATGTGTGGGGTGTGGGGGTTCGAACTAGGGATCTCCAACCAACTCTCCTAGCATCTACTTGTGAAAAATGAAAATATGTACCTGATAAAAATATTAAGTGGCCAGGTGATGCTTATAGCATTACCTGATGCCTTTATATACAGAGTGCACATTCAAACAAAAGCAGGCGTCTATAGTGGTTGGTTATCTAGCTGTGTGCTCACCTTTCAAGCAAGTGATCCTGAGTTCGAGTCCCCGTTTATCGTCCGGTAGAAAGGCCTTGTAGTACCTATTTGGTGTTACTACAACGTCTCTCTAATACTTGTTCACGAATTAGAAAGGTATGTTGCAACACATGTAATATGTGTTACTACAGTATTCCTATGTAACACAACACATGTTATGTGCTGCTACAGTATGCACGAATTATGTGTTACCAAAGGCATGTTTTGTAGTAGTGTGTCCCCCTTTTGGGGTGGTGTTTGTGTTTTGTGATGTCTCTCCTTCGAAAGGTTGGTGCTGTATTTTCTTCTTGCTCTTGCCCTTGTGTTTCAAAAAAAAACTTGGGCAGAACAAAAGAGAATTTTCACATATTTAAGGCCTGTTTGGGACTGCTCCGCTCCAGCTTTTTCGACTCTGCTCTAAACTTGTCTAACCAAACGGGTCTAACTCCAACAACTCTGCTCCAAGAAAAATGTTGAGTTGAAGGCCTACTCCACGTTTTTTCTGGAGCTCCTCAAGGGGTACTCCAGAAACTGAAGTTTTGTATCTCCTTATGGAGTTAGGGAAAAATTACCCACCACTACCATTACACAATTCCTCTCCTCCATACCGATTCGATTTCTTTTCCTTCTCCTCCACACCCACCCGCGCGCCGCTCTCCTTCCCCCCACCCGCGCCGCGCTCGCCGCCGCTCTCCTCCGCTGGGAGTGGAGTCCTTCCAACAGGAGTGGAGTCAGAAGCACACCGCACCGCAAGGCTAGGCGCATTCCTCTCCTCCGCCGGCAAAACCCCTAAACCCTAACCCGACCGAACCCCCTCCCCTTCCTCCCCGGCGGCGGCGCGAGCGGCGCCGGAGGCGGACACCAATAGGACATAGCAGGCGAAGATGCCGCTGGGGCAGCGCGCGGGGGACAAGAGCGATTCCCGCTACTGCGGGGTGGAGGTGCTCGACTTCCCCGCTGGCGACGGCCTCCCCGCCGTCCTCTCCCACTCGCTCTCTTCCGCCTTCGACTTCCTCCTTGCCCCACTCGTAAGTACTATGCTTCCTACTGCTACCTTCTCGCCTCCGCCCTCTGAGACCAAGGCTTACTCACACTGCTCTGCTCGGCGCTGCAGGTTGATCCCGACTACCGGCCCACGCCCGGCGTCGGACCTCGTCCTCGGGCCGTCGCAGTGGAGCAGCCACATCGTCGGGAAGATCAGCGCGTGGATTGATTTGGATTCGGAGGACGAGCAGCTCCGGTTGGACTCGGAGGTCACGCTGAAGCAGGAGATCGCGTGGGCGTCTCATCTCTCCTTACAGGTCTATTTGGCATCACATTGCTCGTAATTCACTCGTCAGCCTGATTCTAACCAATAGATGTTACGCATAATTAGGCATAGAATGTATCATGTGTACAACTAGGAAGTGCAAGACATTATTTGGGCACTGTAAATTGGCAATTGGCAATTTGGCATAACATAAGAATTTCCCTCGTCGTCAAGCTTGTCAGGGTGTCATTGTGCCTCAAGAACTATAAACATGAATAATTCCCATTCAGCACAAAATCTTTGGATTTCCCTAGTTGGCGTGACTTTGTAAGCCTGATCGGTTCATATGCATATTCTGATCCTAGAAAAGAGGTGAATTGTGGCGCATTTCCTTGCAGGCATGCGTTCTTCCTCCTCCTAGGAGATCTTCTTGTGCCAATTATGCTAGAGTTGTGAATAATATTTTGCAAGGCCTGACCAATATGCAGGTATCGTCCTCCATCTCCAATTCCATCTTTCGGTTGTTGTATGTATGATATATATGTTTATATTTGTTTAACATTTAACTTTTATTTGTTCTGTTTCTTTCTTAAGTCGTGGCTTAGGTTACCTCTGGAGAAGTCTGAACCTTCGGATGAAGATCATGGCAAAGTAAAGAATAATAACCACACAGTGAACTTTTGATCCCTCTAGACTGATCATGTTAGGCAGCAGACTATTAAGGATTAGCGTATGCACATGCCACATAACTCTCTTGGTTATTGGCACCCCTCTTAAATTACAGAGTGAAGTAGTAGACTCGTGGGAATGGTGGAATGCATTCAGACTATTATGTGATCATAGCAGTCAACTGAGTGTAGCATTCAGACCATTCACTTATCAGGAGCATACTGCCATCTATGAACTCACTAGGGCGATGGTTTGGGGAGCCTGTAAGAGCTGCAATTCTTCAAACAAATGTAATCATACAACTTGATCAATTCATGTTGATATGCAATCACCTCCCCATTAGGAGATTAAAATATGTCCTGCATGTTTGCCATTACCTGGAAGGCTGCAACACTGAAGTATGAGGCACAAGCTGTATATGTATCTGCAGCAAACATCAGCAATTCAATTCTCTAGCTTGGAGCTAGAATTATGTATCGGAACACTTGCATTCGTAGTCATTTTGGTTTAAACTACTCTCTAGTTATCTATGGACAATTATTTGTATTCGAATGATGGACTTTATTAATTATCTATCATGCACGTTGCAATTTATGGGACACAAGGATGGAATTATTTGACCAAAATATTTGTTTTTTGGTTTTCTCGAATAAATTAATTGCGATTATAATATTTTACATCATATTTCAATTGGCAACAAAAAAAATTCAGTTACATATGCTCCGCAGACATCAAAACATACACCAAACATCATTCAGGGGCACATTGGACCTTTCTCAGGGAAACCTCACATTCCTGGAGCTGGAGCTAGCTGCGTGCCAAACAGGACCACCTACTCCAGAAACTCCACAGTGGAGCTTCTCTATGGTGGAGTTGGTGGAGCAGAGCTAAAAAAACTGGAGCAGAGCAGTCCCAAACAAGCCCTTAGCAGAATGTTCTTAGGCTGATTCCTCACTCTCTTGTTAGCTATCCACATAAAGGGCCAAGGCCGGCGTGCAAGATCTCCTTTGCTTGTACGCGTAGGGTGGTTTGACTTATATCATGAAACAAATAATAGTAAAAAAATTTGGGGTAAAATCCATTTGAAACACTAAATTAACGACCTTTACCTCTTTGTTTGATCTAAGACTTGGGATATTCATTAAAAAAACTAAATGATATCCATATGCCATCACCGTGAATAAGAAGTGCATGCAACTAGAGAAGTTTCGTGAACTCGCCAACATGTCCGATCACTATGTACCTTCATCTACATGACTGGAGTCGTCGTTTGTTGCCTATGAACCAGTTGCATTTAACAAACTACTGAATCAAGTGCTCTTCCCAAGAAGTTATGATTCCTCTAGCAACAAAAGTACACTGTCAAACCAAAAGCAATTGCTGTTGAAGGCAAGAAAGTCCAGTTAGAGGGAGATAGATGAAAAAATTGATCATATACCCTCCATTTAAATGGAAATTGAGGATTTATCCTCCTATCCCACGTGTCAGTGACTTATGATGACCTCACGTGTCATTGAGATGTGGAGGGTAAATCCTCAATTTTCCAACTAAAGGGATGGTATATGATCCAATCTCCCCCGCTAGATCCGAAATCTCCTCCTTCTGATCACCCACCCATGGCCTGGCACCCCCCGTCGTAGCCGTGGCCAGCCATAGCCCCTCCTCACCTCCAACCCCCCTTCCACCCCCTCCGTTGTTCCTGAGCCCACCGGCGACTGACTTGACCATGGGAGGCCTCTATCAGGATGCGAATCATCATATCCACGCCTCCCACATAGCTTCCTCTGCTCTCCCCCAAGATCTGCCATCTTCCGCCGACCTCCTACGCCTCTCATTGAAGTCCGGTTCGTGTCTGGCTGCCCCCGAGAAGAATGCCCGCCCTTCCAATCAACCGCCTGCATTGAAGCTGTCCCACCTACCGCCCGATGCACCCTTGAGCCTCCTCATCATTGAAAGCAAGTCCCCCATATCCTGTAAAATCCTCTTTGTGCCAAAGCTTCGGTGCACATTCACTCCGGCTGTTGCCTCAAGTCTTGCCCTTGGGTCCTACCACCTCCTGACTCTTTCAAGCTGCTCTTCAACAAATTGGTTTACAAGTTTTTAAGAAAATCTTGTACAATCGATTCGAATATCTTTTCACTTTGATCAACAATTCATCATTCTTGATATAAACACACAATAACTCATCTTACATCACCACCCTGCACCCTCTTTCTATCATCTACACAAGACTGAATATGTTGTTGCACCGACCCCGTATATAGTAAATTTTTGTCAACAACTTCTTATCTCCATTTTTGCATTGCAACAACATTGTCACTTTGCCTCTTATTTCTACCGTGGAACCGTTGCCAAACTTAACCTTGCCCCAAATCTTCTCATCGAGCTTATGAAACATGGAGCAATCTCCCGTCATGTGATTGCTTGCTCCATTGTCCAAGTGCCATAGATCTGTGTGATCGTGGCTACCTTCCTTTATGCATAGTTTAGAACTACGTTCTCCTCATTCAGCATCACCATGACCTGCGCTTTTTCAATATATGAGGAGAGAAGTAGTACCAGTTCGTCATCTCTTCTTCGTCTTAGGTGAGATTCACCTCCCCGTTCTTCTTCTTGCTTCGGCAATCCTAACCATAGTGCTTGTATTCATTACAGTTGAAATACTTCATGTGGCCGCAGCATCCTGACGCGTAGTTCCCGTATTCGCCACATTCAAAGCACTTGGCATGTGACTTATCACGGGATCTGTCACCACCGCCTTGCCTAGCCTTATATCCACGGCCACCTCTGCCGCCTCGACCACTCTGGCCACATCGATGGGCCATCTCCCGTGGCTGCTTGAGCGTGGTGTGGTGCACTAGTGCTAACACATGACGACAAGGCAGAGGTGCTCTTCCAACACTTTGAATGTTTGCTTGGCCGCTCGTCGCCTACAACATTCACCTTCAACTGGAACACCCAACAATTAACATGTCTGGACCTCCAGGCCCTAGCTACAATTAACAAGCTTGATAAAAGCTCCCATTAAAGCCATATGGTCCTGGCGCTTTGCCAATGAGTAACAACCATCTTTGAGTTACTCATTGGCAAAGCGCCAGGACCAGATGGCTTTAATGGGAATTTTTATCAAGCTTGTTAGACCATAATAAAGAGTGATCTCATGGCAGCGCTGTACGACTTCTTCAACCCAAGAACATCAAACCTCCCATACTCTAACACAACAAATATGATCCTGGTGCCGAAAAAGGAGGGAGCTCAATCGGTGGCAAATTACAGACCGATTAGCCTCATCCATAGTTTTCCAAAATCATAGCAAAGATCTTAGCTCTATGAATCATGTCGTTCATGAATGACCTGGTCTCCCCAAGTCAGAGTGCTTTTATAAAGGGCAGATGTATCCAGGACAACTTCCTTTATGTCTGCAACCTGGCCAAGGGATACCACCGGTGCAACACACTGTCCCTACTCCTAAAACTTGACATCGCAAAAGCATTTGACTCCGTTCGCTGGGACTATCTCCTTGACCTGCTACAAAACCGAGGATTCCCTCCCCAATGGAAAGACTAGGTCTCGATTCTCCTTTCCACATCCACCTCCATAGTCCTCCTCAACTGTGTCCCGGGGAACAAAATACAGCATCACAGAGGACTACAACAAGGTGACCCACTCTCTCCTTTCCAGTTCATCCTAGCTATTGACCCCTTGTGAAGAATCTTAGATATTGCAATGAACATCAGATTTTTGTAGTCGTTGGATGGCCGAGCGACCACCCTGTGAACATCCATGTATGCAAATGACGTGGCCATATTTCTAGCGTCACAACAAGAGGACATCCACAATTTTCATTTGGATCCTACAGAATTTTGGTAATACAAAGCCCTACAAGCAAACCTACAAGATGCCAAACTGTGCCTATTCAATGCAAACAGGTTGACCTACAAGTAACACTACAGGAGTTGCTGGTCGAGCATGCTTCCTTCCCCTTGTAATACTTAGGACTACCCGTAGCCCTCAAAAGGCTTCGTCGAGCATACTTCCAAGTGTTAGAACATAAATGTGCCGCCCGCCTAGCTGGATGGCGAGGCAAGCTGCTTTCACTGGCAGGTAAGAAAATCCTAACCAAATCAATCTTAACGGCCCATTGCACTTACCTCCTTATGGCTATCAATGCACCAAGATGCGTGCTCAAATCCCTCAACAAGTGGGCAGGTCAATTCTTTTGGGCAGGTTCAGAACAACTATTAGGAGGCAAATGAAAGGTCAACTGGGACAAAGTCTGCGGACCAACTCACTTGGGGGTTGGCCTCTTGGACTTAGAGCACTTCGCTAGGCCTCGTAGACTAAGATTGCTATGGTATGAATGGGCTACTGCAAATAGACCTTGGTAGGGGATGGAAACACCATGTGATGACCAAGATCAAGAGCTCTTTGCGACGGCAACCATTGTTCTCATTGGCAATGGGAGAAAAGCATCCTTCTGGAACTCATCTTGGGCGAACAGAAATCGACTTCGTGACACCTCACCTTGCACATATCGTTATTGGATAACAAATGGCTACAAGAGCTCGATTTATTGGTTGGTCTCATGGCACAACACATATACAGGGGCTTCTCTCCAGGACACCCATGAAGGCTAACTAGAAGGACTCCATATCTTGTAATCTAACTTTGAATGGAGCTTACAATGCTGCCTCAGCGTTTAGAGCTCAATTCCTAAGCGCAACACTCACCACTATGAATGCCTTGGTCTGGAAGGCATGGGCACCGTAGAAATGTAAAATCTTTGCTTGGCTAGCCATACAGACTAGAGTATGGACATTCAACAGAGATAGTTATCCACCTTTTGGCTAAATGTTGCTTCTCTAGAAGAATTTAGGCAGCAATTGCGCATTGGACTGTTACTGATTCCTTGAACCTGAATAACTAGCAGACCACATCTTCCATCTGTCTCTAGTGGGAGTCCATCAACCTTGCACCTAGTGCTCCATGGAAAGCAATAGCAACACTTGTTCTTCTGGTCACATGGGAAATTTGGAAGGAAAGAAATGCACGGGTGTTCCAATCAACAGTAACCACGCTGACCTCCTTGATTGCAGCATCAAAGAGGAAGCCGGAACTTGGGTTCAGGCAGGAGCCAATAGGCTTGCTGATCTTCCTCTTGTTTTTGTAAATTCTTAGCATAGTTTCCTTTTTTTCCGCCTACTACCTTTTAGGCCCTTCTATACACACTCTTTCCTCTTCTTAATTAAGTAGGGCAGTGCTCCTGCCCCTTTAAAAAAATGATTCCTCTAGCTACATAGATTTGTGTAACACAGAAATAACCAAATAGAAACTTTCTAAATATGACTATATGAGCCCAAGTACAAATGGTACAACCAAAATTCATAATTATCAACACATTAAAATTTATATTATACCATGAAGTAGGTAGAAACCATACAAATAATGAACCAAGGTTACAATCACTCAAATGATAATAAGATAATTTCTGAAATTGAGGAGTTTATTGAAATGTTTTCAACAGGCATAGCTTAAATGATCTAAATACTTCAGTATTTGTGCTCAATTCAAACTTTATTCTTATACTTTGGCACATACTTTCGAGCCCATAAATGTTTCCCACTTATCATGAATTCAACTCTCTTATTCCCATCAAGGACACGGAGGAGTGTCTCTTGTGAGAAAAATTTGACGAGTGCATAGCATGGAGGACTTGGTTCAACTGGTTCCTCTAGACTTATTTCTTCAACATCCCCATAGTTCCTGAAATGTGGTAGAAATCAATTGTAAAGTATGGGAAATGGCCAGCAATATAAGCCAAATACTGTAAGTTGAATACCCAAATAAACTTGTGTCTATACTTTGCATATTAGGTATTAGTGCTTCGCAACAAAGAATTGAAGTTCTTTATTTTGAGTATATTCTCTATGGAAGCAAAATAGTTATACGGGTAAGTCACAGATAAATCATGTAGCTTTTGAAGAAGACATACTTCTAGTTCAATATTGAAAGTTATACTTTTTTAATGTAATTCATAAATGTAATTAGCATGATAGGAACTAGGTGATCATAGACCTAAAAATATATTTATTTAACCATGCATTGGTATGAACTAGATAAAAATATATAACTTGGCACTGCCTATATAGTTGTATTTGTTGTCACAATATATTTTAGGCATAACTGGCAAGTAGATGTATTATATTCTTGAAGCATATCAAACCATAGTTACATAAAATTATTGCAAGACTTGAGGTAAGATCTAAAATGCCCTAAAAATTCAAACTGTATTTGAATTTGCTTGAATTTTGGCCTTATTTGAGAACCTTCACAATTAGGTAATCCTTAGCCTCTTTTCACTTTCCCTTCCTTGCCTTGCGGCTTCCCTGACCCTTGGTGTCGTTCAAGAAACTGCCTTCACCCCTAAGCCCTCTCAGCCACATGGCTTCTCTCCGTTCGGCAACGTAACTCGCTTGGTCGCTGCTGCAAACTCCTGTCAGCCTTCCATACCTTCGACTGTCATACTCTGACACCACCCATTAATGAACTCTCAGTCGCGCTACATAAATGGAGACCAAGTTCGCCGTCGTTGCCTTCACTGTGTCATAGCTGACCTGCCAACTTAGCCACCACAACTCACCGCCCAAGAAGACTCTGAGGCCAAGGCACCATGTCACCTGCTGACCTCCCTACTACCACAGCCAAAACCAGCCGAACACTCCCACGTGCTCTCTCTCCGACCACACATCGCTTCCCAAGCAAAGCTCCATTGCCCCAACCGCCTTAGGTCGACTATAAAAGCCAATGAGCTCTCCCCAATAGCATGCATAGATGCCCAGCAGCACCCTGGAACTCTCCCTTTCCCTCACCAAACGAAAGATCGCTGTCGCCGTAGAGCCAAAGGTAAGCCCTATTTTCCAATCCACCTCGTCTCTTCACCAAATCCCAATTGCTTGCACTTGTAGCACCACTAAGACACCACGAACACAACTGTAAGCTTGCTTTAGCAATCCCAACCCCAAAGAGCCTTGACGACAAGCATCTCTGTTGTCTGCACCCCCTCACTGTGGATAGCTCCCCACAGATCTCCATAGCCCAAGCCATCACCTCCAAGACCTTCCTCATGCCCTAGGGATGCTCAATTCATCCTTACCCTCACCGACTAGCCAATTCTCCTATGCCACGGTCGACCATCTTGAAGACCACCTCATTGCCGACCATCCACAGTAGTCCTCGTGGCTTGCCAAGCCCCAAAATGGGTTCTCCCCTCCCATAGTACAACCCTCCTGTACCTTTGTGTGCCCTCAAAGACCACCACAACCATCACAATTGCTCGCCATCGCTTTTTGTTGCCTGGGAGCACTGTAGCATCGCCAGAGGAAGAAGACGGTGCATAGTAATAGGCCATGGGCCACACAGTAGTAGCCCAACATACCAAAGCCAACTCGAGGTAGGGCTAATACTATAGATCACTATTCATACGACTTGATCCGTTACTATTGCAACCCGGTCCGCCTTGAACAGTACAGTCTGTTACTGTTACTGTCAATATATATATATATATATATATATATATATATATATATATATATATATATATATATATATATATATATATATATATATATATATACCACCTAAACAAACTTGAAATACTCCTTTATCATTTTAGGTATATTCATATACTAATTATAAGATACTCCAATGTGAACCACACGAAAAAATTACAAGGAATATATATATATATATGACGTTGAAATGGGGCACCATGGTGTCTGAGCACCAAACCTCTCTACCTTTGAATTACGTTTAGATGTGTGCTAGTGTAATATATCAGGCAAACCTGTAAACATTCATTAATTCAAAAAGGCATCAATTTGGAAAGGAAGTCATTGGTTTAGCATGCTGAATCAACTATGGATGAAAAGTCTCAATATATATGCCCATTTTAGTCGTTTTGAACCCGTTTAAACTATTTCTAGCTCTGTTTCACCAACCTAGACTCTGATAAACTTTAAACCCAACATTATTTGGTTTTTCTGAATCTTTTTTATTTTGTTTTATTTTTCCTAGATCATATTCTTTTGAGCATGGAGTTGATTGCTTGCTTTTTATCTGCACTAGCACACAATTTCGCTGAGCAGTCAGTCCAAGAAGCATATCAAGACCCAGAAGACTTAGGGCAAGTTGAAGACTTTAAATAGCGAGGCAAGTCATATATTTTTGATCATGTTAAACCTACATTTTCTAAATTATGTATATATGGTACTTTTATTACTATTACTTATGCATTGCTATTTACCTAAAATAATTTTTTAGAATGACATGGTAATTTAGCTATGCCTACCATTGGAAAAGCCTTATTTTACTTGTAAGCTATATTCATCTTGACAAACCTTAGTAATAATAAATTACTATAAAATATACCATAGAAGTCTAAGAACTCAAAATGTTTTCTACTACTAAGTGATTTGGCGTTTTGTCGATAAAATTATAAAATAAATACTAGGGTTAAGAAGGAATCATGGAAAGCCATAAGATGGTTGAAGTCCACGACCTTATCCTAGGGAGGAGATTATGGTTGGATTAGTGGCAGTGTTGCGGTGTACTAGGTTATTGGTTTATGAATGGCTGCCTCATTGGTGAAATGTAAGGACTAAAACCTTATACTGAATAAAGAACATAGTTATCGCTCAACCATAAGTTTTGACTTATCAAACCTGGTCTAGTAGCTGCTCAAATCGATTGAATTTTTGCAGGAGGGTAAGCTATTCCAGAAAAGGGAATGGCCTACAAACAACAAAGTAGTTTGGAAGGAAAGCCTTCCATAACAACAGTAGGTCCAATCAGATCAAGTCACTTGTTCCACTTCAAGAATCCCGACACTATGAGGCCCATCAACTATTGGGTATAGTCTATAGAATGAGGAGAGCAGTGAAAAACCTTGTTTTCTCAACTCAGTTATAAGGGTTTGAGGAATCTTATGGGTAAAGTTGGGCAACTCTGTAGAGTTATAATTACAAATGGTATTCGAATATACCGTGCTTTCTAAAATTGAAGCTGTGTTTAATGGGTGGTTTCAATAGCAAAGCATAAGTAGCTTTCATAATGTTTCAACCTGGTAATCTACTTGTCGAACCCTATTTCCCTTAAGAAGTTAATATTTGTTATTTTATGTTTAAAAATGCTTGCACATAAAATTGCATCTATAAATACATTAATAAAATCAATATACTCCCATCTCTTAAAAACCCTGACAAGTAGTTAAATAGCAATTTCCTTATTTGACTTGTTGAGTACAATTGTACTCTCGCTTGCTAAATTACCAACCGAAGATGCTTGGGAAAATAATGAGAAAACCTTCAAGGATGATTTGAAGATTCCTGCGACGTAGATGATACCTGGTTTTAGGGCTTATCCTCACTCAGTCATGCTTGTAGAGTTCTTTTATATTGTAGTATTTTGGTCTTACGCCCCGCTGTTAAAACTAGGCTGCTAAATTTTAATCCTGTGACAAAATTTGGTTTTTATGAATGAGCTTGTAATGGCAATGATATACACTTGACTATAGTTTCTCGCTGCTGAATATACAGTTACGGGGAAAACTTGACAACCCCAGAAATGGGTGCATTACAAGATCTGGCCATCCAAACTCATAGTTGAGTTTCCTGTTTTTTCTGTGTTGACTTCAGTGTAAACATGTTGGTCTTCTCACTACAATTAATCGATGGATCTGCCTCTATCTAAGCATTCCAAATCCCTATTGATGTTACTATTTGAAACTTCAAATGCACGCATCCCGATATGAAAAAAAGGTAAACACCATTGGTAATTATATTTCGATGTGGTGTGAATTTCACGTACTCATTAGTAGGATAATTAGAAACAATTAGTAACACTTTTTGGGAGACTTTTTACCGTGCTTGGAAGGTACTTGAGGTACCTCCACTTCAAAAAAATATTAACCATTGATGTACAAAGGGGTAGATTAATTAGGAATAAAAATTTTATAAACATAGAAAATTTAGTAATTCTTGATCGACCTAACCCCTTATTCATCTCCCCCATTTTCTTCAACGTATTCACTCTTGCCATTTGTGATCTGCTACGCAGGTGCATCTCCATCTGTCCTTCTCCAACCCATAGGTTATTCTTCAATTCTCCCTTTCCCCTCCTCCGTCAGCCCCATGGGCTCGCCCGTCCCCTCAATCGAAGTCCAGAATCAGGATCATGGAAAAGCACCCTCAACACAACAATCATTTGCAAATCTTGCAAAAACTATGTAATTTATGTTCATGTACTTAGTTTAACATTTAGTTTGCCCTGCTCAGAAGGGCTTATTTTGAGTGGCTTTTGGTTGAAAATCACTGTAACTGGCTGAAAAAATGTTGTAGCTGATGGTGACTTATTTGGCGTAATTAAATTTAAAATTTTAAAAATAGAAAAAACAGGTTAGCCCATCACAGACAGTACAAACGAATACGGGAAAAATAGAACCGACAAAAAAGCTAAAAAAATAAAAAACTAGAAAAGACGAAATTATTGAATAGTGAAAAATAAGCCAGAAGTCAGAAGCCCAAGCCGAAACGAGCAAAGTAAAATAACAACGATGATTCAATTCGGTTGGTTTCAAATTTCAACCCAATCTACCCGCGTGCATGGTTGCCCATTGCTGTAACCTAGCTTCGTCATTGTTCATCCTCGAAGTCGACTTTAATTGCATCGAGTTGTATTTTTTTGCTTACAACCAAAAATATATTTGGATGGGTTCTTTTGACTGTGACTTATAGTTAAAATTTTTTAATTCTGGACTGCTCACGAGGGTCAGTACATAGAGAAAAATAGTCATATACGAATTTGGCCAGCATAGCTGATCTCGGTACAGTTTATACTATAATCTACTTGTAAACTCCTTAAAAAATGTATCATTTAAAAGTTAGTTATTGTAACATAAGTAAGAAGTCATAAGTGCTAAAGAATCCACCCTAAAGGTTTGACACCATGGATGAATTGGAAGGACATTTTGTTTTACCTCTCTTTCTAACTTTATAGGGGTATGAAATTACCTGTCTAACCTTCATCTCTATCATAAAGTTAATACATGTCCCCCAATTTAAGTACCTCCTCATGAGTACCTTTGATTGTGGATCACTGGATTGCACCTAATGAATGGTTCTTGTATCTTGCAAGCACCATAACACGTCCTGTATTTTGGAATACGGGAAATAGTTCGTAACAAATATTTGGTAACCAAGGCCATTTTGTTGATGTTCTCAGTTAGTTTTGTACCTATCCTTCAATTATTTGGTAACTACAACTGAGTTTTTTTTTCAGTGAAGCTTGGTGCAAACTACAAATGGGTCATGGAGTTCGTAGCCCCCTACATACCAAGTTCATGGTTGGCCTGATTATATTAGAGTGAATACAAATTTCAAGGTGATCATTAGTACTCAATCAATGCGGTCAATCTTGATTGAGGATAAGAACACTTTTTCTCAAAGCATTTTTACTAGAAAGCCCTTTTCATGTAATTTATCCCACGGTGATCCATATTTAGCAGAAATCATTTTGTAAACACAAACGATCTAATCCATCCCAACGTCCTTACTTGAATTTTCTTGCCTCTCAGTTAAGCATAACTAGATTAAAGAGATTTAATCTACTAAATCAAGCCAATCAACAAAAAAGGAGCAAGCAAAATTATTATCATTCTCGTCACATGGGAAATCTGCAAATAGTGCAACAAAAGAAATTTACATAACAAAAGCTGCCCCAACCCTGGGTCAGAGGACTCCCTTTCTTAATTTACCAGCAGGACCTCTCCAGTCAGTTTTTTTCAAAAACAACAAAACAATAGACAATATTAATCCATAAAAGTTCATTGGTTGTTGTTTATGGCAGTTCTTTTGACATTTCTACCAATTGTTTAGGACTTTAGGAGTATGATTTTGGCCAGGTTGTTGCAACTATTTGATTTAGCTATAGCACGATGTTCAACACACAAATCAAAAAAATAGTAGCACCTACAAATTTTATGTAAGTTTCTTTTCAGAATTTTTTAAATAATCTATTTTTTTGAATTATAGTAATATAACTCTATTTTTTTATTTTACTGTAATAATCCTCTGTCGCTCCACCATTGAATGATTTGGGCTAATCGCCCAACGGTTTCATGCCAAATATTCAAGTCACCCATCGATTGAGCAACTATATGTCTAGTCGCCTAACTATGGA
The DNA here is from genome assembly GCA_017311315.1 of Dendrocalamus latiflorus. NCBI lineage: Eukaryota > Viridiplantae > Streptophyta > Magnoliopsida > Poales > Poaceae > Dendrocalamus > Dendrocalamus latiflorus. The sequence goes on along the minus strand of CM029671.1, from coordinate 9,055,174 downwards.
GCGACTAATCCTAGTCGCTCAACTGATGGACGACACCTCAATAGTCAAGTACCGGTTGGGCGATTTAAAATAATAATATTATCATATTATTAATCCAATGGAAATAATTGTGGGGGAATAAATGACAATTTTTATAGGTAATATATTTAGCAAATCTTATTTGTAGGTTATTATTTTGTTTGGAAATAAAAGGGCAGATAAGGTAGGTTGGTCCGTTTGTGATTCTTATATATTCTCACGGGTACAAAATATGTTAAACTTGCAATAACGTTTTGTTATTGTCATATGTTATTGTAGTGCGATAAATTTATGAAGAATTTTGTGAGGATGATTGAGATGGCAATGATTCGCAAGTAGGAAGCTAAGTGATATTGTGATACAACAGGAAATTCATACATAGAGGAGAATTTTTGTATAAATGGCTAATGATAACAATAAGACAGTTGATCCAACATGGGGTTACATGATACACAGGCTAACGAACCAAGGACGGTACACATATGTCTTTAGGGACTTAGAAATATATGGGACATATGAACGAAGAGGGTCGAACTACCGCGTAGAACATGGCCATTTGTTGTCGCGGCCCAGCTTGATGTTGTACTTCTCGCCTTGCGCCTTAGCTTTAGCTATGATGGCCCTCTTTCGCACCCTCTCAACCTCCCGTCGTCTACATGCTCACACTCCTGCTCCTCATGCAGCCTCTCCCATCTCTTGTTCTCCTCCATCTCAGCCTGTAGCTCTTCGAGGCACCTTTTATGGGCCTTGTAGTCCTCCCTGACCCATCTCTTCCATGACAGCAGCATCCACATGTTTGCTGTCAGGATCTGCACCTTGTATTTCCAAGTTAAAAACGTCTCATCGACTAAGATCATAGGAAACATGTGCCTGAAAGTGTCGATGCAGGCATCGAAGGCTAAGAAGACCCTCTGCAAAACCATGAAACCTAGTAGTCTTCTGTATGGCTTGTCCTTCATAGCAATGTATATGCCTAGGTTCCTGTCCTGCAGCACCTAGAGTATATGAGAAAGGTTATCATAAGATGCCTTTAAAGAACCAAACCTCCTTTCCAAAGCCTTCTGCTTCACACGCTATGCCTTCGTGTAGCTTATCTTGTACTTGGATTTCAGCTCGATAGCCACCATGATGTGCTTGGCCTCCATGTCCTTCTTCCTTACTATCTCTCTGTACATAAGATTGGCTATGAAGGTGGACGTTAGGTTATGATGCTTCGGCAAAACACTGCTGAGCACGCAGGAGTGCGCCTCCACCTTGGAGACAATCTAGCGAGTCTCGTACTTGGGTTTATGTGTGTCCACACGCCAAGGACAACCACCCTGCTCACAGACCATGGTGTACTACTTCTGGTTGGATTTTAGGACCCGAAACCTCCACTGTATGGACAAGGCCAACAACTTAATGGCATGCTGCAATGACCCCTTGTCAGCAAACATTGCATGAAGCTGAGCCTCTATATCATGGTACTCCTATAGTGATTCATACTCGTTGTGCGCAACAAGACCCTCAACATTCACCCTATTCCATCCTGCGAGATGGGAGTTTCGTCCTCATCGAAAGAGTCAATGTCAATGCCATCTTCTTCTAAAGCCTCCTCCTCAGCCCAGCCCATCAAGTCATCAATCTCCATCTAATGCACTATGCTGTTGAGATACACCCCTATGTCCACCTGTCCAGTGGCCTCAGTATGCGGTGTGTGATCTTCTTGTTTTGCCTCAGCAAAATCTTCATTTGCCTATCTAATGGGCTCACGTGCAGTGTGCGATATTTCTATCCTGCCTCCACAACATCGGCCACCATGTCCTCTTCATGAACCATGTGCTACGCGCCCGAGCTACTCTCACCAACTGAACGATAGCCGTTGGTAGGGCCTCATGCGACTCCCTTTGGACATGCTTGCATGAGTAGCATGCACTCGTATTCACGTTACTAGTAGCCTTCCACAAAGTCCTTCCATGCAACAGTATGCATCAGTCTCCTCAACTCCCACCAAATGTGCATGGCAGACCGACTCCAAAGCCCATGTAGAATGACACTGCACACCTCGGAGTCTAAGGAGAAGCTGCATGTGAGATAGTGCAGGACATCTTCGATTAGAGCATTCTCCATGTCCAGGTGTACCAAACTAATTTGTAGGAAACCACTTAGGTCAACACCGTATGGACCTTCACGAATCGTACCAACACTGTAATGCACTTTTAGTCTTGTGGGTTCGGACATGACTGATTGCTCACTGCAAATATTACCATTTGTCAACATGCATTCATAAATACATGCTAAACCAATAAGTAGTGACGTGTTGCCTACATTCAGATGAGAATAAGAATGGATAAGACTATTACCTTCACATGAAGACCTTCTCTCCTTATCAACAAGTTTCCTTTGTCTTTCTCCCTCTCCCAAGCTCCTCTCCTCTCCTTCTCTCTCTCTCCTATGCTCCTCTGCTTCTCCTCCCTTTTCTCCTCCACTCCTCCCCTTCTCGCAACCTTCTCCCCCTCTTCACTTCCCCTCTTCTTCTCTCCCTCTTTTTTTCTCCTCTTCCAAGCTCCTCTCTGCCAAGAGAAATGGTGAAAGAGACCGTGAGGAGGTCAGGTGAGCCTTTCTGTACAACCCTTCTATCGCTCTACTGTTAGACGACTTGGCCGCAAGTAGTTGCCAACTGATTAAGCGACTAGGGGATATCACCTAACGGTTGAGTGATAAGTCGCCCCTTAGTCACTCAACGGTTGAGCGACTAATAGCCAAGGGGACTAATTGCTCAACAGGTGGGCCATTAGACACTTGGCGCGCAATTGTTGGGCGACTTGCCCAAATCACTAAATGGTGGAGCAACAGAGGATTATTAGTGTAAAATAAAAAAATAGAGGTATATTACTATAATTGAAATAAAAATAGATTATTTAAAAAAATTCTTGCCTTGCACCTCTAGCATTGCATATTTCTTCCTCAATCCTTGTTCTTTTCAACAGGTACATGTTTATTTCATAATACATAATGTCATCACTTAAATGATGTTTACCTTTTCACTGAAAGGTTTTTCTTTTTCAAAGTTTATAATAGTTATATACTGCTTTTCCAGTTCTTTTTTGCTTAAACAAGCCAGAATGCTTAACATGAATGTGTTTCTACTTTGTAAATCTACTAATCAACAAAGCTAATAATATGTTATTTCTCAATATATATATGCCGCTGCCATCTAACATTTAGATTAACAACTGTGCACATCTCAGAATGAAGAATTGTGAAATTCTATAGGAAATACAAACTTCAAATGATAATAGTACCTCATGAAAAAGTCGTGTAGTTCATCTTCAGTCAAAGGGCAGCCACTAGAGAAAGCCACGAACAGAGTTCTCTCATCATGTACAATATTGGCCTGCCGATTACGGAGTTTCTGAAGTATTTTAGAGAACGCTATTAGTTCTGAAAAACAAATAATAAAATGAAACAATGCATATATTTATTGATGACTCCAGATCGTGAATGCAAAAAATGCGTACATCTGCACCATTTTGTTTCTCTGTTATGTTCAATGTCTTTAAAATTTCTGCCAAACGGTTGGTTGATTGAGACAAAGGTATTGCGTCCATTATAGTTTGCAGGATCTGGCATGCTGGAGACTCAGTACTTGAAGAAGTTGTGCCCTCACCATTATCCTTATGGATTAGAAGAGAGACTTGAATCATGTTGGCTATAAGACCCTTCAGCACAAATAACATGGGTAAAACACAGAAATCCACTAAAAAAGACAATAAATTGATCAAGGTTATGGATTATTCTTACCATTCTTGCACGAAATTGATCCTTCAAGTGACCTCGATAAGCATGACCAATCTGATGGATCAGCTCCTTCGTCTCAGCTTTACCTAAAAGATCTTCCAAGGCCTTGTAGCAGAAATTGTTGAGATAGAAAGCAATTCCTCCAACAACTTCTTCTTGAAAGAGGTTACTTGGTGTAGATCTATTCACTAAACCACTGGGTTCAAGATTAAGGGCTTCAACAAAACTTTTTGCACTAGAAGCAATGGCCGAAACATGATTATCATCAAACGCGTTTATGCGTTCAAGGAAATCGACATGGCCATTTCCTTCAAGCCACATCCAAAAGGCAATTATCTTCAGGGCAAGGGATGAATCAATCTGAAAAGAAAATACTAAGCGAGAGAACAACTGGCGCACTAGCATAAGGCGCGGATCAGAGGCCATGGACAGAATAAAAGAGAGTTGCTAGTGTTGAAACTATGGATACAGATGGAGAAGAAGGCCTCTGGGTTTGCTTAATAATTAAGGAAATGCTAAGATGCGCGGCGGCTTCAGGCTCTGGCTTCCAGCTTAGGCTTGTGGCTTCAACTGAAATTGGACCGTAGCCGTTGTTAGTTTTTTCTAAGAAAAAATATTAAAAAATTGAGAAAAAAAATTAAAAAACACTATATCATTATAGACAATACAAAGGAATAAGAGAAAAACATAGCCAAATTTTGAAGTCGATCTATTCCAAGTGGCTTTTGACTTAAATAAGCTAAAATCTTCAAAAAAAAAAGTAGCTAAAAAAGCCAGAAGCTTACAAGATTTGTCCTATATCGAAACAGTTCAAAATTAAGTGGTGGATGGGTAACGCTAACAAAAGAAGTTGACAATGTACAACCTTTACTCGTAAAAGATAGCCACGCTTTGCATACTTGCCAAAATAGCTGACAAACTTTTGGCACGAACCTTGCAAAAGCGCGTGACTACACATATATATTCATATGTTTTCTGCATGCATCTATACGTACCAAAAGTATGACATCCACTCATGAAACCCTTCTAAAGTATGACTGCATTCGTGCCTATCTATAATCCTCTTTTGCAACTCCCTGTAATTCAAAATATCTATGCCCCTAATGGGGATAAAATTATTGGTCCTTGTGTATTCATGATGCTATGTAATACTAGTTGAACGAAATGAATGGTAGGCTACTGTGGAGCCTATTTTATTTTATATTTTGATCTGTAGTGCGTGGTGATCAAGTCATCCCTCATTGCAAGGGAGCAAAACGAAGTATGGAGCTTTCCCGAATTTTTTGTACAAATAATTTATTTTTTATTCGAAATTATAGAAATATATCCGCGGAAAATTTTCTTACAAAATAGGCTCCAGTCGACCAATAGAGGGGCGACTAGAGCCAATCGCCCAACAGGGAGGCAACAAAGTTCTAGTCGCCCTACCCTCGGGCGACTGCAACCAGTCGCCCCCCATTGGGTGACTTGTAGTGCAGTCGCCCCCCTCCCCATTAGGTGACTGCACTCAGCCCCGTGAATTTTTTAAATTTTGCTAATTTTGTAATTTTTAACTGGGAAAAAATCTGCTGGAGTTATAAAAAAAGTTTATTTTCATTGTATGTTGTAGGTGCATAAAAAATTTTGGGAAATTTTTTTAGGAACAATTGACCGTAGAACGATCGGTACGTACGATGGTAAGTGATATTTTGATGTTACTGAGAATTCGTGTACGGAGAAAACCGCTATGTTAATATTGTTAGATGACTTGCTATGTGAATCATTGAATGCGAAAAGACGAGATAATAGGCTTGTTTGGATTTAAATAAACTTCATAATACAATTGGGAGTAACATGCTGCGTACTTTTTGATTACATGCATAACATATAGCATCATGTGCAACTAACCCACTCAACTGCTCGTACGACCTACTGTGTGGACTGGGGACATTTTCCCTTCCTTGCCTACTCGGCATTGAACTCCTCGGCGGCCTCTTTTGCCTTCATTGCCATTTCTCTCTTTCTCTCGCGAGCCTCCCGCTCCCTACGCGTGCACGCTTTGAGATGAGCTTTCGTCTCACGTTATATACACAGGGTTTGCTCGTTCTTGCGACGCTCCTCCTCCCGCATCTCCGATGACCTTGCGACATTCCACTCCTCGAAGTCGAGGGTCCATTGGTACTCAGGATGGATCTTAAGATCGATCCATTTGCGGAAGGCACATAGGGATTCCAGGGACTGTAAATACAAGGGAGAGATTGTTAGTGCGTGCTGTGAAGGAGAAAAGGTAGAGGAAAATGGTGCACCTGGTCCTTACCGGCTGCCGATAGGTTGTGGTGTCTAGACGGCGGTCGGGGTAGTCACTGGAGTAGTTTGCGCAACCCTAGTAACGCATACCTAGGCTGATGTGGTACTTAGACTTGAAGAACTTGCACGTGTCCCCGCACCAACAAAGGGAGGTGCCTCCACCTCGGGTGGGAGTTGCGGTGAACGCTCGGTGGTAATGTTCGGGATGGGATTGTTGCTACGGGGCCCCTCATTGCAGGGAGCTGACCTCGTAGTACGCCGGGCTTGTTCTACCCGGGCCGCAATAGCCCTTATTTTCTCATCGCGGGCGGCAACTGACCGTGCTAGGTCGCAGATCTCCTCCAATTGCTTTACCATCTTGTCCCATTGCTTCTTCTGCCTTTTGTCCATCCCAGTGCGATGAAGGAAGCGCGGTGTAGTGTGGGGTTTGGTCGTGTAGTGTTCCCTGCGAAATGGAACGCACCCCAACTTACAGGGTCCGTTTTTCTTCTACTCGTACGTGTAAAGCTGGTGCGTGTGGTCCTGGTACTGAGTAAAGCTGGGCTGTGATGTCATGTCTCTACAAAAAGCTACGTCATCATGCCATGTGACTGTGCAAAGCTGGCCTCTTTTGTCATGTCACTGCGCAAAGCTGACCCCTTTTGTCATGTCACTGTGCAAAGCTGCCCCCGTTTGTCATGTCAGTGCTCAAAGTTGCCCCCTTTTGTCATGTCACTGCGCAAAGATGCCCCTTTTGTTATGTCTCTATGCAAAGCTGACCTCTTTTGTCATGTCACTGCGCAAAGCTGGCCTCTTTTCTCATGTCACTGCGCAAAGCTGCCCCTTTTGTCATGTCACTTCGCAAAGCTACCCTCTTTTGTCATATCTCTGGACAAAGTTACCCTCTTTTGTTAAGTTTCTGCACAAAGGTGCCCGCTTTTGTCATGTGGTCATTGCACTAAGTTTTCTCGTTCGATATAAAAAGCACGGTTGGGGTCCCATGAAAGTTCCAGAACCCTGTAAATCGAACGAAGAAGTACTTTCTCCATCGTGCAGATACTTCCCGTGGAAAGGAGGGAGGACTTCGGTCCTAACTACCACTTGATACCCAGCAGGCGTGCTCAACCAGTGTGGCCAAAATGCAGACACAATGAGGACGCGGTCATGTAGGTCCTCGAAGGCCATTTCGATGGAGGGCGACGTTTCTTCCGATGCCCACACTCTGGGGTACAAATTGCTAATAGTACATTTTTCATTACTGCTTATAGAGCCTCTATGTTTACCATCCTTTGCCGCAGATGGCAAAATGCGACTTCGCCCGCTGGATCGATCCTCCTCGTGAACCGTATATTATCAGGTACGTGGATACATTATGGGATCGAATTTTTGAGTTGGAGCGACTCGACACTCTCAATGAGGAGAACAACGTCATCCGCCAACAAATGCAACGCGAGAGGGGCAACGAGGAGGTTGTCAACATAGGAAACTCCTATGATCCGATATGTTGCTGTGCAAACCCTAGCTGCATATGTGCATGCCACTACAACGATGGCCAGCCCTGTCCGAGGTGGCCCCCTCAGCAATACTCCATGTGGGTGCCACGAGGCTCGTTTGACATATAGGCAACGAGGTGTATGGTTGTATCGTAGTATGCAGAACTGTTGTTCGAAATAATGTGCAATGTTGTTAAGCATGTAATAGATTGGTTGTTATCTTCGTGCGGTTGCCATCATTGAAGTTCACTATTCGTTTGGAGCGCGCATCAAGTAGGTAAGGAGAAGTACAAGTAAGCACAGCACAATACTAAAAAGTTCACATCATAAATAACAAACATAAACAGTATATGAACAAATGGTGTATAGTCAGCACTACCCTCAGTCGCCACCTTGGCCTGCCCCATCTCCGTGCCCGTGTCCTCCTATACGGCCTCGCTTGGCCGTCCTTCGCTGCAACGGGTGACGATGCCCTGACAACGTAAGACGATTAGGAGACCGTCGCACCAGCCCCTGAGTTGCTGGAGTTGGCTGCACCGCTGCCTGTGTGCCCTCCGGTGCACCGATGAGGGCACTCCTGGAGAGAACCTCTGGTGGTGTGCCGTAAGGTGCAGACCCAGACGCCTGCCCGACCCACTCCGAGAAGTACTAGTCTTGTGCAAGTCCAGGGCATTAAATTGCCCTAATCATTACTCTTCAAACATGATAACTTATTTTGGAATAATCACGAGATGTATGTGGTTGATAATTTGTGACAACTTGGTTTATGCTTCTCAAAACCCTAAAAACTTGCTATACATATCTGGATAGATGGTAAGCGTGGTTGTGTGGATGTAACACGACAATCTGTGGTTTGTGGTATGTACCACCCGGACAAATTAAGAACTTAATCCTATGATGACCTCCTCATGTAAAATAGTACTACCACAAGCTGGCAAACTGTAGGCTTGAGTGAATAATTTACTAGACCTCGGAGTCTTTCCACAGGTAGGGGAGTGAAGTTATGCATGTGCGGACCAAAAATGCAGCATGATGGGACACTGTGTAAATGTGATGTGTGCCCATTTCACCAGTGCTGTGAAAAGCAGTGGTCCAGCTGTGCTGAGTGTTAGGGTATGACTGCCCACACTAATTTATGGGGACCACCTTTGGTGGTTCTCCATATGCGTTGATTGGTAATGGGGCGAGGTATTGTAAAGGCTTTGTGATAATCTCTCGATTTGCATGACCAAGGAATCGCGTAGACCCATCGACTTGATTGTCTCTTGTGGGTAAAGATGTACAATCTCTGCAAAGTATAAATTGTTCAAATAGCCATGCCCACAGTCAAGGGTGGACATGGAAACTACTTTGAGTTAGCTCTATTTCAAAACCTTTATGGGTGGGATAAAAATCTATCGGAGGGAAGTACTCTGATTTTGGCTTTTCTTGGAAAGACGCACTCCAGTGGTGATAATAACAAAAACTAGCATTTGATGGAGGTAACTATGCACTTTAAAAAGTGGATGTAACCTGCACTACTATTATTACTACATTCTCACAATCAACTTTAAGAAAATCTAGTTTAGTTGAAATTGCTAAGTCTCAGGAGCTTTTATACTTATTATACTTTCAAAACAATACCTTTAGCAACTAAAAGAACCTCCAGCCTCCATTGATAGCTTTGCATCTATTATTATTGCATCCTGTGTGGTGCCTTGCTGAGTACCATTGTACTCACTCTTGCTTAATTACCATCATTCAGTCAGTAAGGCAAGAAGGACAAGTCCTGCTGTGCGTTGAAGGATGCCGACAGAGTTGGAAATCAATGAGGCCAAGAACTAGGTCACGAACCCTAGTTGGCTACCTATGGGTAAGCCCTGATGGTCCCACCTGTGTGAAGTTTCTGCTGCTGCATTTTATTGATTTTGGCTTGATCTGCTCATGATTAAGTTATTACTGTATTATCTACGTTTCTGCATGATATGCGTTGGTATACAGTAATGTATCTATAAGCACTATCTACTGATCCAGAGAATAGTGTGGTGAAATCATAGAGGATCTAGGTTTGTTAAACCCAAGGTTTGACATATTTGCTTTTAAACTCATTTCAAAGAAGGCTCCCTCTAAACATAAGCATATAAATTTGAGAGGTAAATATTATGCACATGTAAAAATTTTGGAAAATTTTTGGCAGAGCTTCTTTTGGATGATGAACTTGAGGAAGCATTATAAGCATGAGCACAAGGCATGAATATAAAATCATATGGAGAATTATAGGCAATTGTAGATTCATGCATACCATCGTAAGCAAAGTGATTACAAGTTCATCATTATACCAAAAGTTACATATCACATCCACATAGAATAGAACATAATACCATGACAAGGTTCATTACACCATAAGACAAAGTTCACAAGTTCATAGATAGATTTTTCTTGCTACATCTTCTTCACTATGCTTCTCCCCATGTGCTTGCTACTTCTTCACTTTGCTTCTCCCTATTTGCGCCTTCCTTTTCTTCTCCCCCTTTGGCATCAAAATACCAAAAAGGGTTACTCCTGCGGTCCTTGAGGTGAAGGATCACAGCGGCAACGGCGGCTGTATCGGATAGGAGGAGGATGAGAGGATACTATGTCCCCGAGAGTAGAAGCTATGGCAGTCAAGGAGGCAAGTTGTTCCATTGTCTCCAATTGGCATTCCTCCAACCTCAGCACTGCAAAATAGATCTGAGAAAGAGATACTTGGTCTTCTTCTGGTTGCATCTTCTCCTTGTTGAGCTCAGGAATGAGGAGGTGCAGGAATGGGAGGACCCTTTCGTGGCTTGTACAACTTGTGGGTGGATCCCAATTCTCCACGATATCTGGTCTTCTGAATGATCAAAGCCATGATATATGGAGTATATTATATTCTTTTGACCGAATCATGCTTGCAAGAGGCTATTTCCCGAATGATGAGATCTACCACATCGAACTTCCTACCATGCATGATGTTGTCGATTATGTTCTAAGCATACCCTCTAATGGCATCAAAGTTCCCACTTTTAGGGTGAATGGTGTGGTTGATGATTCTATTGACCAAGCTAGAAATAGGGAGAAGACCGGCTAGCTTTCCTAGAGTATATTTGACATTTCCATCATAGTAATCCATCCAGGCAGGAACCATAAGTGCAGATCTTTCATAAACTTTCCCATAGCTGCTCGACTCGAACCTGAGAGCTAGCTTAAACTCATGCTTATGGCAATTCAAATAGGTAGTCCCCATCATCCATGCCAAATGAGTGAAATTGGGAGAGATATATAATGTGACATAGAACTGCCGAATGATCTTCTCATTGTAGTCACAGTTCAGAGCAACGAGGTCATGAATACCGGCAAATATTTGTGATCAGCAAATTGCCTGTGAGGGCCATACATCTGTTCATACACTAGCTCCTGAACTCTAGTGTGGAACTTCGGATTTGTAGAAGTCTTTGGGAGCACAAACTGATTTCTTTGACACAGTATGATGATTAAATCACTAGTGATTGTCCTCAAGTTGATTGGTTGCTCCTCAGGCTCTTCCATTTCTTCATCTGATTCCACTTGTGAGCTCTCCACATTTTTAGACTCAGTTTCTATGTCATGAGCATGTCCTTTTCCCCTATCTTTATTTGTTTTTTTGAGCTGCCTCTGGAACAGCTACTAAAGCTTGGATAGGTTGGACTTGCAGGGATGCAGAAGATTGCATGGGAAGGATTGGTCGAGATCTTGGAGTGCTATAAAACTTTCATGTGGTGTTCTTAGTCCGAGGCATCTTCAAGCAGAGAGAACAGATAACAAGGACAAATTAGAGATCATCCAAAATAGGTTTAAAATTGAATGGAATGAAGTGGTTATCTTGTCAGAAAAATTGGTAGTACCAACATGCAAATGGAGGTAGTACCAGGCTGCAAAAGTACCACCATTCAATGGCCGAAACGACTGCACCACGGTAGTACCGTACATGACGAGTGGTAGTACAACTTTCTCTGAACATGTTCTAGGGCAAATCAATGTGTAGTTTTTCTTATGTTTCTCATGGATAGAATCCATGGAATTGATACATTAACATCATAGAACACCAATTTTAGCAATTTGCATAAGAGCAACCCACTAAATCATTCGCATTCTCAAAGAAACCTAATTTTGACCCAGGGTTCTAAAGTAAGGTAAAAGAGGAGATCAAGAAGTGCTTTTACCTTGAGAATCGAGGGAGATGAACCCTTAAGCACTAGGAAATCAATAGGAATTGAAAAGAACTCGAGAAGATTTGAAGATCTTTAGAGAGGATTTTTGAGGAGTTCTTCGGGAGAGCAAGTACATATGCGAACTAAAATATCGCTCGAGAGAGGGAGTGAGGAGTTAAAGGCTCGAACAAAGACAGTTAATGCACTTCGACCACAGGTCTTATTTCCACCACGTTGGTCTTCAACCACGCTAGTCTTTGACCACGTTGGTTTTTGCTTCACCAATCGATGCGCAGAAACAATGAGAATGAGAGGGATAGAGTGAAGGTATTTTTAATTCCTGGTCACCTCCTCCCTTTTAACTGTGAACTAGTAACTAACACATTAAACACAATTTACTATATTGTAATGTTTACATTAATGCACATGTTATCAGTGTAAAAAATCAGTTACACGTGCAAGTTAAAAACTTATGCAAGGTGCAAAAGGAAGCAGCACCTCAAGCAGCTAGGCCCAAAATTGCAGCAGCATTCACGTACATGTCACAGGCGGGTGATGGTGTGGCGTGGCATGGTGAGGCGAGGCGAGCTAGCACGCACGTGTAGTCTTCCTTTGCTTTCCTTCACCATAGTCATACCCACTCTTCCTTATAAATGACTATGACTATCTTTTGGTGAGTAATATGGGACTATTTGTCCCACCACTTGCCATGCATGAGTGGGGCCTTTGTGATTTATAGAAATTATTATTTAGGTTGGGCCCCCAAATACTCTAACAATCCCCCCACCAAATCTCAAAGGCACCTAGAGATTTCTCACTGTGTTAAAGCACTGTTAATATACCAATTTTTTAGTGGAGATCTAATTAAGTTTGAACATCCACCTAGAGTCCCGAGCTACACTTATCCACAACTACCTTGAATTGACAATTTTGTGTAGACAAGTTTCACTTAGAATCTAATCTAATACTTAGCTGCTGATAGGCTACCCCTCGGGTAGAGCATATTGGTTAAACTCCTATATCTCTTTATGAGCTTCCTATAGAGTTCTCACATCTCACGGACTATATGCAATAGTTGGGCTCATGTAGGTGCGTTCTTACAAGAATACCCTGCAAGTTGGTATCTTGTTCTTTAGAGCCTCAGAACACATTAAGACAAAAGTCATCCTACCATACAGTAATGAGAGTACTACATCTACAATGGAGTGGTTCATTAACATTAAGGTGTACTCTCTAGTTAAACAGACAGCTTGTTTTTCCCAATAACCTACTTCACGAGATCTCCGATCATATAGGGTGGGTTACCACTATGTGTAACTCAAACATGTCTCAAACCCATCTCCTAAGATGCATTATCAATCACGTTTTGCGACAATCCCTTTGTAAAGGGATCTGTCAGATTTTTAGCTGTTTCTCAACTTTCTGACAACCTTCAGTCGCTGTTTCACATGTCTTGAGAACTTCATGTTATCTTTAGCATTTATCACCTTTATGATAATTGTTTGGTTATCACAGTACATAAGGATAGCTAGGATAGGTTTCTCGACCACCAGCAAATACATCAAGAGCTCACGCAACCATTCAACCTCAATGGTTGCTGAGTCTAGCGCTATGAGTTCTACTTCTATGTCTAACCTTATCAAAATGGTATGCTCACATGACCTCCATGAAACAACAGCTTCATCTGGAGTGAATACATTTCCACTATATCTATTTAGAATCACTATATTCCTCGAGTACACTAGGATACCTTGTATAGTGAATTCCATAGGTGCCTCTCAAATAGTGCAAACCCTCTCAAGTACGTAGCAATGATCATCTCCCGGATTAGAAGTAAACCAGATTATTTTGCTCATAACAAAAGAGATGTCAGAATGGGTAGCATCAACTAGGTACATGAGTGAACCAATGATCTGAGAGTATCTCAATAAATCTTTTCCTAGTATTTTCTTCTTTCAAAGTATTAGACTAGGATCATATGGTGTTGAAGAATGCTTGTTGTACACATAGCCGAATCGGCTCAAGACCTTTTTCACACAATAGGATTGTGTGAGAGTAATCACATTCTCACACCTGATCAGTTTGATGTTCAATATAACATCAGCCTCTCCTAGATCCTTCATGTCAAAGTGTTGGGATAGAAATATGTTGACCTCATTTATCACATCAATATCTATTCCAAATATAAGTATGTCACCAACATATAAACATAGAATTACTCCTTTACCCCGACCATGGCGGCAGTACACATATCTGTCAGCTTCATTTACCGCGAAGCCAACAGATGTTAAAGTTCTGTCGAGCTTCTCATGCCATTGCTTAGGTGCTTGCTTTAGACCATACAAAGATTTTAGCAATTTACACACTTTGCCCTCTTATCCGAATCCTACAAAACCATCAGGCTGATCCATGCAAATTTCCTCTAACTCTGTATTAGAAAGACGTCTTTACGTCCATTTGATGGATAAGAAGACCATGTGAGGCAGCCAACGATGGTAATACTCAGATAGTGAGAGACCATGTAAAGGTATCCCCATGTTTGTGATGAGTAATTGATGGTTGTGTTAGTGAGTTTGAGCTTGTTTTGGGTATTCTAGGGTTGAGTACCTTTTGCTTATGCTAATGTTGTTTATGCTATTTCGTGCGGTGCTATGTGACGGTTAGCTTGTCTGTGTGACTGCAGGACTTTGGAGCTAGGTCATGGTGAGGCGAGGAGGATCGGGACTAGGCACAGGAGGTGTTGAGGTCTAGACGGTTGGTGATGCCGAAGATGATCGAGGCTGCTGAGATGGTTGTGAGTCGGGAGACGAGGAATTGGAGTTGGAGCTACCGGTGGTGGACACGACGGGCAACGACGAGCGAACTGGGACTAGGCTCAGGGAGGAGTCGGAGGTCTAGACGGTTGGATGTTGGTTGTGGTCGTGTGCGACGGAACAGACCAGGACTAGACTTAGGTGGAGTCGAAGGTCTCGGTCGGAGTCAGGTGGACACGACGGGCAGCGGCGAGGTGGATCGGGACTAGGCTCAGAAAGGAGCTGAGGTCCAAACGATCAGGATGCCGGGTGCGGTCGTGTGCAGCGAAGCGGACCGGGACTTGACTCAGGGAGGAGTCGAGGTCCAAACGGTCAAGGTAATGGTTGCGGTAAGCTTCTGGGAAGGTGCTTGAGGGCAATTTGGGCAATTGACTGAAGCCAAAATGGAGTGGTGGTTTTTCCCTCCATCCTGATAGAGCTTTGACTTCTTTGCCTCATGTGTGTATGGAGCAAGGGAGTCGATGTTGGCCTGCACTTCTTGAATTTCCTCTTGAGGCTATGGTGTTGGCTTTAAGAAGAGAAGGGGCTGTGCAGGAGAAGTAAGCAAGAGTGTGTGAAGCATGTGAGCTGTGTTATCTCCTGCGTGTGTGAGAGCTCAGGAAGGGTGTTCTTCTTTGAGAAGCATGTAGTGAGATGAGATGATTGTATCCCCTGTGTAATCATTCCTCTTAATGCAATCATTCATGTCTTCTCCTCAATTCTTGAGCTGATTCTCTTGTGTTGGTGTGTCTCTGCTCCTTTCTACGTTTATTAAGTTTAGTAGAATCTTTTGCTCTAGTAGCTATTTTTTGTTTGCTCTGTGATGGGAAAATACTCAAGGCCATTTGGCCATTCCATTCCCAAGAGCAAATGAAAGATTCAATGATTCCTGTCATTTCCCAGCCCTGCGCTTCATTTACTCTGTTCAGCATTTATTAGGGTTTGATGTCAGGGCAACCATGAGCTTTTGATTTTTCAGTAGAATGTTTGCTCTAAGGCTATGAATTCTAGTTGTGAGACCTTCTCCAGCTGAAATGCAAAGGTTTATGATCAATAGACATGAGAATGTCTAGACATTCAGCTTTTGGTCTCATATCTCAGGCTATTCTTCAGATTCTAGCTAAAATCTTGATTCCTTGCTCTGTTGATGAAATCTTTTAATTCTTGTGGTCTTCTTGCTGTTTAGAGTATAGTGCAGTTCTTTTGATCTAAGAAGGCCTGCAAAACTTTAGCCAATTTCTCTGTGGTCTGCTTTTTCAGTAAGAACTGTGCAAATTTTTTCAGTCGGGAGCTCTGTTTTTGCGGCCCCGGTTAGACCGCTAACCCTAGCGGTCAGACCGGTTGGTACATGGCGGTCTGACCGGCGGCAGCCAGGCGGTCTGACCGGAGCCACAATGGCGGTCTGACCGGCCGTGAGCCACCGGTCTGACCGGCCGAGGTGCAGTGGTTGGATCGGCTGCTGGCAAGCGATCTGACTGGCCTTCTTACGGCAGTCAGACCGGCCTGCTCTCTCAGTGTGTATTTGTTCTCTGTTTTTCCTGTTCTGCTTTGTTCTTCTTTGTTGCGTTTTCGTGTTTGTTCAGTTTGGATTTCCAGAGAGTATGAATCTTTCTTTTCATAGATTTCATATCTATCGGAGAGGAGATTTTTAGTGGATACTTTTGGGGGCAAATTTTAAATGGCACCATTCACCCCCCCTTTGTTGCCATTTCCGATCCTACAATTGGTATCAGAGCAAGTTAGCTCTTCTTGATAGATCTTGACCGGTCTGTGAGCCATGGCAACGGACAAGTATTCCACCAAGCCCTCGATCTTCGATGGGATTGATTATCCCTTGTGGAAGAGTCGGATGGAGACCTATATTCAGGCTCAGGGCTATGCGATCTGGCGTAAGGTTAAAACGCGCTTTATTGTTCCTGCCGATGAGAACATCAATGTGGCAAACATGCCCGATGTTGAGGCAAATGCTAAGGCAAGGAACATCATCATCCAAGGTTTGAGCTGAAATGAGTTTGATCGCATTTCTCATCTTACGTCGGCCTTTGATATTTGGGTGACCCTCGATGCTTACCATGAGGGCACCACCCAAATTAAGACGGTTCGACAGGACCAATTCAAGCGAGATTACAACAAGTTTGAAATGCTCGCTGGAGAGTCCCTTGATCAGTGCTTTGCGAGGTTCCACAAGATTTTGAGCAACCTCCGAGCGGTCGGTCTCACATACCCCGACTCGGACAATGCTCGTCAAATGCTTTCAGCTTTGGATTTGCGTGTTTGGGAGATGAAAGTGACCACCATCAAGGACACGGCGGATCTTTCGACTTTGACTCTTGATGCGTTGTACTCATGTCTCAAGACTCACGAGATTGACATTGTCTCTCGCAAGTCGAAGTCACAGTCAATGGCTTTGGTCACTGATCCCAGTTCGACTTCTGAGTTTCCTTCTGATGGCATTTTTGGTTTTTCTCTTGCTGCTGTTCGTGAGATGAGTGATGACCTACTAGAACAGCTTCCAGAAAACCAGCTAGCCCTCTTAGCTAGAAAATTCTCCCATGTATATAAGAGGGTTAGGGAGAGAAAGAGAGGTGGTCGTGTGATTTGCTTTAAGTGCGGTGACCCCAACCACATTCGAGCAAACTGCCCCAAGCTGGAGGGCAAGAATGATTATAGTGGTTCGAGCAAGAACGACTACACCAACAAGAAGCCCCCCCGAGCAAAGAGAAGAAGTTCCGCAACATTGGCAAAGCCAAGAAGCCCTTCCACCGCGTCCTCACCACCTTCGATGACCTCGACCTCAGCGAGGTGGAGGGGTGGAGCGACGATGATGGGAAGGACAATCAAGATCCCAAGGATGGCGATGACTTCAGCGGCATGTGCTTCATGGCCCTTGAGGGCGACATCAGCGACAGCGAGCTCTACTCTAACTCCGATGAGGTATATCCCTCCTACGACCAACTCAATGAAGCTTTTTCTTAAGCTAGGTAAATTTCATGCTAAATCTAGAGCTAGGTGTAGCGAGTTAGAGAAAGAAGTAGAAAGATTGTCATGGGAGCTTACTTTACTTATATCTGCTCCCTCTCGTGACGAATGCGATGTTTGCTCCTCTTTGCTTGGTAATATGGAGAAGCTAAGGACCTCTCATGATAGTGTGTCTTCTGAGCTAGATTTGCTTAAGGTGGAGAATGTTAGTCTACTTGCTGAACTAGAGATGAGTAGGGTAGCTGCTCTTTCATCTACTATTGTTGAGACTACTTCTTGCACCTCATGTGAGGATAAGGACAATGCCTTTAGAGGTCTTTATACCTTGCTTCTCGATATGCCTGAGACTTGTGAAAGTTGTAATAATTTGAAAATGAATCTAAAAAGGGCAGATCATAAAATTGCTAAATTACAAGATTCTTTACTTGAGCCTATTGTTTCTCGTACCAACTGTCCTAGATTAACCTTTGAGCTTGAGTCTGTGTCTAAGCAATTTCAAGAAATGGTTGATCATAATAAGAAAATGGCCTAGTATGCTTCTAAGGACCCTGTTAGCTCACCATGCAATAAATGTGAAAAACTAAAATCTGATTTGATTGCATTGGATGAAAAATGTGTGAAGCTAACTAAGGACCTTCTAGAGAAGTCACCATCTGCTTGTAATGTGAGTGCTGTTGTGGGGAAGAAGCCTAAGGGTATTGTAGAGACGCTTAGCGACGAGAACCAAATGGCTAGCAGTAGGATTGTTCCTTCTGAGGCGGCTGTGCGTGCACATGCCATTCATTCTTCTGTTATTGGTTCTTCTTCTACTACTCCCTTACCTTCTGCTATCTCTCCTTCCCCTGCTCTTCTTGCACCTCTCTCTTTCGGGAGTGTCAGTATCTTATGAACACTCTTGAGAGATTTGTAGGAGGCAAGAAGAAGCTAAATCTTATTTTAGACCAATTCAAGATTTGCAAATTCAATGAAGGTCTAGGATACGATTTTTCTGAGGATGTTAGGAAGCATTCACCTGCTATTCTTAGACCCATAGCAGCGGGTGTGATCGAGGTCGAGCCCAGAACTAAGAAAGTTCAATTCAAGGCAGCGGGTTTTGTCCAAGGGATTTCTGATAGTAAGGTGGTTTCAACCTCTCAAAAGGCGAAGCCCCATCATGCTACTTCTACCTCTCAGAAGGTGAAGTATCATTGTACCTTCTGTCAGAAGGATGGACACTTGGTCGAGAGATGCTTCAGGCGCGCCAAGATCGCGCATAAAGACTGTGTTGAGGCTCTTAGGCGTATTCAGGGTCAGCCCCCAGACCTTAAGTGCACCTAAGACCAACACGAGGTCGAGAGTTGCTTCAGTTGATGGGTTTGGGCAGCATCGATGACTTGGATTTTCTGGTTTTCTGATTTTCATCCTCGATATGCCTCTGGTCGTGAGTTCCGCCATTTTGAGGGTAGATCTCGTTTCCCCCATCGAGATGGCCATCCGCGGCGAGATCAGCATGTTGCTAGTGCTCTGACTCGCTCTTCCAAAACAGTCGGACCCAACAACAGCTTCAGGTCTGCTCGTAGAGCTTCTGGCTCTTTGAGTGAAAGAGAGCATAGGGTAGTTAGAGGTCAGTCGTATGTGGCTACTTCTTCTGCTCGTCGTGTGACTCAGTATTGGGTGCCAAAATCTCTCTTGATTTATCCCAGTACTGAGCCATCTCTCTCTATTTGACTCAGGTTCGCCGGGCATGGAAGGGAAATGTTTGGCTCGTCGACTCCGGGTGTTCACGACACATGACCGGAGATTCTTGTTGGTTTTCTTCCCTAGCCCGTGCTCCAGGTGATGAGAAGATCACCTTCGGAGATGCTTCATCTAGGCGCGTCATCACCAAAGGTACTGTGCGCGTGAATGATTCTTTCATTTTGAAAGATGTTGCCTTGGTTAGTAAGCTGCAGTACAATTTGCTTTCAGTTTCTCAGCTTACCGATGATGGTTTCGAGGTGAGCTTTAAGAAAAACAATTGCAAAATTCTTGATTCTTCGGGGAGTCTGGTTTGCGGGATTTCTCGTTATGGGAGGATCTTTCGTGCTGAGTTTTCTGAGTCTTCTGGCGATCCTCTCAGGTGTTTAGTTGCTTCTGAGTCCCGCGATCTCTCTTTCTGGCATATGAGACTTGGTCATATTGGAAGTGACCATTTGACCCGAGTTAGCGGCCACGATCTCATTCGTGGTCTGCCGAAACTCAAGATGGTCAAAGATCTTATTTGCGCACCATGCCGGCACGGTAAGATGGTTGCCGCTTCTCATCCTCCGGTCACAGTTACTATGACCGATGCACTGGGACAGCTGCTCCACATGGACACAGTTGGACCAGCTCGAGTGCAGTCAGCAGGAGGGAAGTGGTATGTTCTTGTTGTGGTCGATGACTTCTCGATGTATTCTTGGGTGTTTTTCTTAGCCTCGAAGGATGAGACGTTTTCTCATTTCCAAGGTCTTTTTAGTAAGCTTTCTGTTGAGCTTCCAGGTGCCTTACGAGCGATCCGCAGTGACAATGGCACGGAGTTCAAGAATTCCTACTTTGAGAGTTTCTGTGGTGAGACAGGTGTAGAGCACCGGTTCTCTTCTCCATACGTCCCTTGGTCGAGATGGCCAGGACGATGCTTGATGAGTACTCTACACCGAGGAAGTTTTGGGCTGAAGCCATTGCGACCGCGTGCCATGTTTCGAATCGAGTTTTTCTTCGGGCACACTTGCACCGCACTTCTTATGAGCTGAGATACGGGCGAAAGCCCAACGTCTCTCATTTTCGTGTGTTTGGTTGCAAGTGCTTTATTCTGAAGTCTGGGAACCTAGACAAGTTCGAGTCACATTCCTGTGACGGTATCTTTCTAGGCTACTCAACTTCTTCGCGGGTTTATAGGGTCTGGAACTGCGAGTCTAGCAAAATAGTAGAAACCTGTGAGGTGACCTTTGATGAGGCCAGTCCGGGGTCTAGGCCCGATATCTCAGGTTCGTTAGAGCAGTCCGAGACCATCTTCGTGGATGACGAGGACGATGGAGACGATGGTTGTCTACCTGATCCAGTCCCTCATCCATCCCATGAGGTGCCTTCTTCCGCCGCACCTCGAGGAGATCAGCCCATGCCTTCTGCTTCTTCTGGAGCTAGTGGCTCTGTTCCTACCCCGTCAGCTCACGAGGTAGAGGCCACTTCTTCATCTCATCCTGGACCTCCTAGACATATCCAGAAAGCTCATCCTTCAGAGCAGATCATTGGAGACCTTTTCGAGCGTGTTACCCGCTCAAAATCTGGCTTATCTCAATTCTGTCTCCATTCTGCTTTCATTGCCACCTTTGAGCCCAAAGATGTTTCTCATGCTCTTTCCAATGAGTCTTGGGTCAATGACATGCATGAGGAGTTAGAGAATTTCGAGAGAAACAAGGTCTGGTCGCTTGTTGAGCCTCCGCGAGGTCACAATGTCATTGGAACCAAGTGGGTGTTCAAAAACAAGCAGAGTGAGGATGGGGTAGTCATTTGAAACAAGGCTAGACTGGTAGCTCAGGGGTTTTCTCAGGTTGAGGGTCTAGACTTTGAGGAGACCTTTACCCCTGTAGCTTGACTTGAGGCCATTAGAATCCTACTTGCCTTTGCAGCTTCTAAGGGTTTCAAGCTTTACCAGATGGACATCAAGAGTGCCTTCCTCAATGGCTTTATTGAGGAAGAAGTCTACGTCAGACAGCCTCCAGGTTTCGAGAACCCCAAATACCCAAACCATGTTTTCAAGCTTTCCAAAGCGTTGTATGGACTTAAGCAGGCCCCTAGAGCTTGGTATGAGAGGCTTAAGTCCTACTTGTTGAGGCATGGGTTTGAAATGGGTAAAGTAGATAAGACCTTGTTTATCCGTAGGCTTGGCAATGACCTTCTGCTCGTCCAGATCTATGTCGATGACATCATCTTTGGCGGCTCTTCCCATGCTCTGGTTTCACAGTTCTCGGATGTCATGAGCACCGAGTTTGAGATGAGCATGATGGGCGAGTTGACCTTCTTCCTTGGCTTCCAAATCAAGCAGACTCTGGAGGGTACCTTTTTGCATCAAGGTAAGTACACTCGCGACCTCCTGAGACGCTTCGACATGAGTGATGGTAAGCCGGTGTCAACTCCGATGGCTTCTACAGCCTATCTTGACCCAGATGAGGATGGCGAGCTAGTTGATCAGAAAGAGTACAGAAGTATGATCGGCTCCCTTCTTTACCTCACTGCCTCGAGACCAGACATACACTTCTCCGTGTGTCTGTGTGCTCGTTTTTAGGCTTCTCCTCGCGTATCTCACCGCCAGGCAGTGAAGCGCATCTTTCGGTACCTTCGAGCTACCATTGACTATGGTATCTGGTACTCTTTCTTTTCTTGTCTTTCCTTGAGAGCCTTTTCGGATGTAGACTTTGCCGGCTGTAGGATAGATAGGAAGAGCACTTCTGGCACTTGTCAATTCATTGGCACTTCTCTCGTTTCTTGGTCTTCAAGGAAGCAGTCCGGTGTTGCGCAGTCCACCGTAGAGGCCGAGTACGTTGTTGCAGCCAGCTGCTGTAGCCAGGTGCTTTGGATGGCTTCGACCCTGCGGGACTTTGGGTTGGTCATAGACAGTGTTCCACTCTTTTGTGATAACACTTCTGCGATTAACATTGCTAAGAACCCAGTGCAGCATTCTCGGACCAAGCATATTTGAGAGACCATGTGAAGGGCACCCCTTGGTTGTGATGAGTAATTGACTCTTGTTCTAGGAAGATTGAGTTTAGTTTTTGAGGTTTGTGCTAAGTTCTGCATTGTCGTAGCCCTGGCGAAGTGTTCTGCAGCTAACACGACCACGTTGGTCGTGGTCGAAAGTCATGCGCACTGGTTACGACCACTGTGGGCGTGGTCGAAGGTCACCCGAGGGGTCTACGTCCACTTTGGCCATGGTCGAAGGGCACCAGAAGGCAGTACGACCACGTTTGGCCGTGGTCGAGGGCCAGTACGACCACGTTGGTCGTGGTTGAAGCAGGTTACGATCACGTTGGCCGTGGTCGAAGGCCAGCACGACCACGTTGGTCGTGGTCGAAATAGGTTACGACTACGTTTGGCCGTGATCGAAGGTCTCCAGGGAAGTTTAAGACTGTTTTCTGCCCTAGTCGTATCTTGGTCATGGTCGAAATGTCCCGTACGACCACGTTGTGCGCTATCGGAAGCCAGCCGAGCCTTCTACGACCACGTGAGTAGTCGGCACTCTACGACTACGTTATTGAGAGCTGCGGTCGGAAGTCGATGCTTCGACCACCGTGGTCGGGGGCCAGCACTCGAGCTTGCGACCACGTGGGAAGGCGGTGGACTTCGACCATGTTGTGAAGCGGTCGAACGAGGTCGGGTCGGGGTCAGACTCAGTTGGAACTCAGTCGTAAGTGGTCGGAAGGGTTTCGACCACGATGAAACAAGTCGTACGTGGTTTGAACGGGGTTCGACCACGATGGGAAGCGATGAACGTGGTCGAAAGGTGGTTAAATCACACGGTAAGTGGTCGTATGCAGTCGGACGGGCGTGAGGAGCGATCGGACTCGGTCCGAACACAGTGGGACTCGGTCCGAAGTGCTCGGTACCGGTCGGATTTGGTCGTAGAGCAGTCTGGCGTGGTCGAACGTGCTCGCACGCAGTTGGAATCGGTCGTATGACCTGCAGACTTGACCATTTGAGCTGGAGTTTGGTCGTAGGGCTTTGTGATGAAGTCAGGGACCTTGTGCACTTGTTGGTTTATCTTTTCGATCGGTCGTAACGACTTGGGTTGAAGTCGTAGTCTTTGAGCGTTAAAGCCGTAGCGAGTTGTGGCTGGTCGTAGCAAGTTAGCAATGATCATAGACTCATTGTTTCTGATCATATGGCTTGGTTTTGTGGTCGTATGTCGTGTGCATTCATTGTTCTCTATTTTCGACTAGTCGTAGGTGGTATATGACTTGGTAAGAGTATGATTTGAGTTCTGTTTTCTGGCTCAAGTAGTTGGATACTATTGTGAGCGGTGCTATGTAATGGTTTGCTTGTCTGTGATGGTTTGCAGGACTTTGAGACTAGTCGTGGTGAGGCATGGATGGTCGAGACTAGGCACGAGGGTGCTGAGGTCGTAATCGGCTGGGAGATGCCAAAGACGATGAAGTCTGTGAGGTGGTTGCAAGCGTGATCGGCAAGGCAGGAGGAAGCTTCCGGGAGGGCAGCGAAGTGGCATTTTGGAGAAATGCGGAAAGCTGCAAAGGGAAGCTGTGTCCCTGCAAAAGCACGGGAGTTGTTGGCGCTAACGGGTAAAGCAGTGGAGCCGTTGGGTGTAACGGGTAAAGCACTGGAGCTCGTTCTCGCTGTTGGGTAAAGAGAGTGGTAAAACCCGGTGTTAGGTGGGAGTTAACGGGTTCTCCCCCTTGTAGCAAGAAGACTATAAATAGAGAGGGTAGAGCTCGGATGCTCAGCGAGGTTGTTCCTGAGTCACTCTTGTACCTCCGATGGAGTGGCTGTAGAAACCTCCATGATCAATCGTGTCATCTCTCTTCCTCTATGTTGAGTTTCTGTTCTGTGAGGTGTTTGATTGTTTTGTTTGTGCTTTCTCTGCGTTATCCTTTTCTTGTATGCATGAGAAGCTGATTCTTAGTTGTGCTCTGGTCTTCTTGATTTGAGAAGAGTTCTAGCTGCCTTGTTTCCTCCTGCTCTGAACTGGAAATCGTACCTAAGACCATTTGGTCAAGTTATTTCCGAGAGCAACGAGTGGTCAGAGGAATCTTTGCTCGATCGTACAATATTTTCTGTTCACCATTCTTGTCGGACTCTCTTGCTGCTGGATCTCGATTCCTCTGGAACTGGGTTTGATCATTCCGACCACAACAGAGAATCGACCGATCACAGTAAGATATCGACAGCAGAGAACTAGCTTCTTCATAGCTCTCTAGCTATCGGAGAAGAAGAATTGGTGGAAGTACTCGGGGAAGTTTGAAGGCACCATTCACCCCCCTCTGTTGCCATTTCGGTCCTACAATTGGTATCAGAGCCGGTTAGCTCTAATTCATAGATCTTAACCGGTCTCAAGAGCCATGGCGACGAACAAGTACTCGACCAAGCCGCCCGTGTTCGATGGCATCGATTACCCCTTCTGGAAGAGCCGAATGGAGACATACATCCAGGCCCAGGGGTATGCCATCTGGCGGAAGGTCAAGGTACGATTCGCTGTTCCTGCCGATGAGAACATCAATGCCGGGAACATGGCTGATGTTGAGGCGAATGCAAAAGCAAGGAACATCATCATCCAGGGGTTGAGTCGTAGCGAGTTTGACCGTATATCTCACCTGTCGTCCGCCTACGACATCTGGGTGACCCTCGACGCATACCATGAGGGTACCACCCAGATCAAGACGGTTCGACAAGACCAGTTCAAGCGCGAATACAACAAATTCGAGATGCTTGCTGGTGAGTCCCTGGACGAGTGCTTTTCGCGATTTCACAAAATCTTGAGCAACCTCCGAGCGGTCGGTCTCACATACCCCGACTCGGACAACGCTCGTCAGATGCTCGCGGCACTCGATCTGCGTGTCTGGGAGATGAAAGTGACCACCATCAAAGACACGACAGACCTCTCGACCTTGACTCTTGACGCGCTATACTCGCGCCTCAAGACTCACGAGATTGACGTTGTCTCTCGTAGGTCGAAGTCACAGTCGATGGCTTTGGTCACCGATCCCAGTTCAGCTTCTGGTCTCTCTTCTGAGTCTTCTTGCGGTTTCTCCCTTGCTGTTCTCTGTGACATAACTGATGATCAGTTAGTGTTGGACCGAAATGGCGACAGAGGGGGGGTGAATGTCGATCTTTAAAAATCGCCCCCAACAATTATCTTCTTCTCCAATAGCTATGGGAGCTATGAAGGAGAAAATAAACCCTTACTGGACATCACAGAGACAAGGAAAAACTAGACCCAGAAAGAAGCAATCAAGAAAAACAAATTCAGCGCAAGTCTGGCTGCAAGCGGTAGTACCGCTGGGACGAGCGGTAGTACCGCTGAGCGGTAGTACCTCTTCCAGGAGCGGTAGTACCGCTGAGCGGTAGTACCTCTTCCAGGAGCGGTAGTACCTCTCGAGGAAAAACAGCAAACAGAAATTTTCAGACAATGAATCTGAAAACTGAGAAATTCGCAAGATTCTTTGATTCTTGGCTTGGGAAACTTTGAGGATAGCTAGGGAATACTCCCAGAAGACTAAGCCAAGAGCCAATTTCAAGAAACCACTTTCAAGAAACACGAATTTCAGATTTGGGTAAAAATCTGAAATTTTGCCCGAGCTGAGCCAAAAATCCAATTACTCCCAAACCGTTGATCCTTTGGCTATGAAATTTTGAGGGTAGCTATTTAATAGCCTCTGGACTCTTCATACCAAATTTCAAGCCATCTTAACAAGGGAGTCAAAATCTGGACAAAAACCTAGAAAGAGAAAAGATGAACAGAGGAGGCAAACAATGAAAATCTGAGATTAAAACTTGGTTTGCTCTTGGAGTTAACTAGCCAAATGGCTTTTAAGCATCACCCATGTCATAGCAACCCATTTTGGCACTCTCCAGCAATCAAGAACTCGAAAATCAAAAGAGAGCAAATCACCCAAAATGAAGAACGAAGAACAGAAGCTACGACAGAGAGGAACCAAACTTCAGATCTTCATTTCTTGGATCACAATGAATACAGAGGAGTCCCGATGACACGATTGAATACAGAGGAATGATTACAAGACTCTCAATCCATCTCCTCACTCTCTCAACTCAAGAACACACACTCATCCATGGAGGGAGGAAGAACACCCACTAGAACTCACACCTAGAAACCATCGTAGAGGACAACAGAGGGAGCACACTCTGCCTCCACCAACTCACACCAACTAAAGAGCTAAAGGAAACAACCTTCCCAAAGCCTCTTTTGACTAGTGTAAACCCTAATTCCTTACAAGTGCTCAAATGGGCATGCAGCCCCTCCTCTCCTTTTATAGCCCATGGCTAACGGGTCTCCGCCCCGTTACGCCGGCTAAATCCAACGGAGCCCGCTCCCGCTTGTGCAGCCTTGCGAAATTCCCGTTTCGCCCCTCCTGCACCTTCCGGGAAGCTTCCGCGCTCCTTGTCTTGCACGCCTCGCAACCACCTCGAGTCCACGTCGTCTTCGACACATCCTGACTGTTCTGACCTCAGCGCCACCTGCGCCTAGTCCGGTCCACCGTGTCTCGCCACGACTCCGCTCGATGTCCTGCAGCCACACAGACAAGAAACACATCACATAGCACCGCTCGACACATGAAAGCGTAAAATAGCATAAACACATCATGCTTACCCATGATGAAGTCCAAACCTGTCGAAGCATTAGAATAAATGACCTAAGCCCAAACGACCAAGTTTGACCAAATCGACCGAGCCCGTTGCACCACGCAACGACATGGTCAAAACCACCCAAACCAAACTCGACTAACCTACACCATTGTCAATTACTCATCATTCTCATGGGATCACGACCACATGGTCTCTCAGTTAGAGCAGCTTGCGGATGATCAGCTGGCCCTCCTAGCCCGAAGGTTTTCCCATGCCTATAAGGGTAGGAGAGACAGAAAGAGAGGAGGACCAGTCATCTGCTTCGAGTGTGGTGGCCCCAACCACATCCGAGCAAACTGCCCCAAGCTTGGGAAGGGTAAAGGTGACTACGGCGGTTCGGGCAAGAACGACTACACCGACAAGAACCGCAACACGAAGCCTTCAGCACCTGCTCCGGGAAAGAAGAAGTTCCGCAACTTCGGGAAGGCCAAGAAGCTCTTCCACCGCGTCCTCACCGCCTTCGACGACCTCGACCTCAGCGAGGTGGAGGGATGGAGCGACGACGACGGGACGGGTGACCAAGAGCCCAAGAATGGCGGCAACGACTCCTCCGGCATGTGCTTCATGGCCCTCGAGGGCGAACTCAGCGACAGCGAGCTGTACTCCGACTCGGACGAGGTATGTCCCTCCTATGACCAACTTAATGAAGCTTTTCTTAAGCTAGGAGGATTTCATGCTAGATCTAGAGCTAGATGTAGCGAGTTGGAAAAGGAAGTAGATAGACTGTCACGGGAGCTTACTTCACTTACATCTGCTCCCTCCCGTGACGACTGTGATACATGCTCTGCTTTGCTGGTTGATATGGAGAAATTAAGGATCTCGCATGATAGTGTGTCCTCTGAGCTTGATTCTATTAAGGTAGAGAATGTTAGTCTGCTTGCTGAGTTAGAGTTGAGTAGGATGGTTGTTACCCTACTTACTACTGATGAGACTACTTCTCCCACCTCATGTGAGGTTAAGGACATTGCTACTAGAGGACCTTATGCCATGCTCCTTGATCTGCCCGAGTCTTGTGAAACTTGCAATAATTTAAAGATGAACCTAAAACGGGCAGATCACAAGATTGCTGAGTTGCGTGCTTCATTGCATGAGCCCATTGATTCATGTTTGAATTGTCCTAGATTAACTGCTGAACTTGAATCTGTCTCAAAACAGTTTCAAGAAATGATTGACACTAATAAGAAAATGGCTCAATTCGCGACTAAGGATCCTGTTAGCTCACCTTGCATTAGCTGTGATAAACTAAAACTTGAACTCGTTGCCTTGAATGACAAATGTGTGAAGCTAACTAAGGATCAACTAGTGAAGGCACCAACTGCTTGTACTGTTTGTGCTGAGAAGGGGGAGAAGCCCCAGGGTAAGGTGGAGACGCCTAGGAACGTGAACCAACTGGTTAGCAGTAGGACTGCCCATTCAGAGTCGGCTGTGCGTGCACAAGCCATTCTTCCCTCTGCTGTTGGTTCTTCTTCTGCTCCCTTACCTTCTGCTGTCTCTTCTTCTCCCTGCTCTTCTTGCATCTCTCTCTTTCGGGAGTGTCAGTATCTTATGAACACTCTCGAGAGGTTTGTAGGCGGCAAGAAGAAGCTCAATCTTATTCTAGACCAATCCAAGATTTGCAAGTTCAATCAAGGTCTAGGATATGATTTCTATGAGGATATGAGGAAGCATCCTCCTGCTATTCTCCGACCTATCTTAGGAGGTGTGATCGAGGTTGAGCCCAGGTCTGACGAGGTGAAATTCAAATCAGCGGGCTTTGTCCAAGGGATCTCTGACAGTAAGGTGATTCCACCTGTTGCTTCGGCCTCTCAGAAGGCGAAGCCTCTTCGTACTACTTCCACCTCTCAGAAGGTGAAGTACCACTGCACCTTCTGTCAGAAGGATGGGAACTCGATCGAGAGATGCTTCAGGCGCGCCAAGATCGCGCGTAGAGACCGTGTTGAGTCTCTTAGGCATATTCAGGGTCAGCCCCAGATCCTGAGTACACCTAAGACCAACACGAGGTCTAGGCTTGCTCCTGTTGCGGAGTTTAGGCAGCATAGAGGACTTGGTTTTTCTGAGTTTTCTGTTTTCCGTCCTCATGCTGCTTCTGGTCGTGACTTCCGCCGTCCTGAGGGTAGATCTCGTTTTCCCCATCGAGATAGCTACCCGCGGCATGATCAGCGTGTTGCCGGTGTTCCGACTCGCTCTCCCGTAGCAGTCGGACCCCGCAACAGCTTCAGGTCTGCTCACAGACCTTCTGCTTCTTTGAGTCTCAGAGAGCGTAGGGTAGATAGAGGTCAGTCGTGCTTGACGACTTCATCTGCTCGACGTATTGTTCAGTATTGGGTGCCAAAATCTCTCTTGATTTACCCTAGTACTGAGACTTTACTCTCTGTCTGACTCAGGTTCGCCGGGCAGGGAAGGGAAAGGTTTGGCTCGTAGACTCCGGGTGTTCACGACACATGACCGGAGATTCCCGTTGGTTTTCTTCCCTTGCCCGTGCTCCAGGTGATGAGACGATCACCTTCGGAGATGCTTCATCTGGGCGCGTCATCGCCAAAGGTATTGTGCGCATTAATGATTCTTTCATTTTGAAAGATGTTGCCTTGGTTAGTAAGCTGCAGTATAACTTGCTTTCAGTCTCTCAGCTTACCGATGACGACTTTGAGGTGAGCTTTAAGAAAAACAATTGCAAAATTCTTGATTCTTCGGGTAGTCTGGTTTGCGGGATTTCTCGTTTTGGGAGGATCTTTCGTGCTGATTTTTCTGAGTCTTCTGGTGATCCTCTCAGGTGTTTAGTTGCTTCTGAGTCCCGCGACCTCTCTTTCTGGCATAGGAGACTTGGTCATATTGGGTTTGACCATTTGACTCGAGTTAGCGGCCACGATCTCATTCGTGGTTTGCCGAAACTCAAGATGGTTAAAGATCTAGTTTGTGCTCCATGCCGGCACGGCAAGATGGTTGCCGCCTCCCATCCTCCGGTCACAGTCACTATGACCGATGCACCGGGACAGCTGCTCCACATGGATACAGTGGGACCAGCTCGAGTGCAGTCAGCAGGAGGGAAGTGGTATGTTCTTGTCGTGGTCGATGACTTCTCGAGGTATTCTTGGGTGTTTTTCTTAGCCTCGAAGGATGAGACGTTTTCACATTTCCGAGGTCTTTTCAGTAGGCTTTCTGTTGAGCTCCCAGGTGCCTTACGAGCGATCCGCAGTGACAATGGCACGGAGTTCAAGAATTCCTACTTTGAGAGTTTCTGTGGTGAGACAGGTGTAGAGCACCAGTTCTCTTCTCCGCACGTCCCACAACAGAATGGCGTTGTGGAGAGGAAGAACCGTACCTTGGTCGAGATGGCCAGGACGATGCTTGATGAGTACTCTACACCGCGGAAGTTTTGGGCTGAGGCTATAGCCACCGCGTGCCATGTCTCAAATCGAGTCTTTCTTAGGGCACACTTGCACCGCACTTCTTATGAGCTGAGATACGGGCGAAAGCCCAGCGTCTCTCATCTTCGTGTGTTTGGTTGCAAGTGCTTTTTTCTGAAGTCCGGGAACCTAGACAAGTTCGAGTCACGTTCTTGTGATGGTATCTTTCTAGGTTACTCGCCTTCTTCGCGGGCTTATAGGGTCTGGAACTGCGAGTCTAGCAAAATGGTAGAGACCTGTGAGGTGACCTTTGACGAGGCCAGTCCGGGGACTAGGCCTGATATCTCAGGTTCTTTAGAGCAGTCCGAGACCATCTTCGTGGATGACGAGGACGATGGAGATGTGGGTTGTCTACCCGATCCAGTCCCTTATCCACCCCTTGAGGTGCCGTCTTCTACCGCACCTCCAGGTGATCAGCCCATGCCTTCTGCTTCTTCTGGAGCTAGTGGCTTTGTTCCTACCTCGTCAGCTCACGAGGTAGAGACCACTTCTTCATCTCATCCTGGACCTCCTAGACATATCCAGAAAGCTCATCCTTCAGAGCAGATCATTGGAGATCTTTTCGAGCGTGTTACCCGCTCAAAATCTGGCTTATCTCAATTCTGTCTCCATTCTGCTTTCATTGCCTCCTTTGAGCCTAAAGATGTCTCTCATGCTTTATCTGATGAGTCTTGGGTCAATGCCATGCATGAGGAGCTAGAAAATTTTGAGAGGAACAAGGTCTGGTCGCTTGTCGAGCCCCCGCGAGGTCACAATATTATTGGGACTAAGTGGGTGTTCAAGAACAAGC
Source organism: Dendrocalamus latiflorus (assembly GCA_017311315.1). Taxonomy (NCBI): domain Eukaryota; kingdom Viridiplantae; phylum Streptophyta; class Magnoliopsida; order Poales; family Poaceae; genus Dendrocalamus; species Dendrocalamus latiflorus. The sequence continues at coordinate 9,024,097 of CM029671.1, read as the reverse complement.
AAAGCGAGGATGGAGTGGTTATTCGAAACAAGGCTAGACTGGTTGCTCAGGGGTTCTCCTAGGTTGAAGGTCTAGATTTCGAGGAGACCTTTGCCCCTGTAGCTAGACTTGAAGCCATTAGAATCCTGCTTGCCTTTGCAGCTTCTAAGGGTTTCAAGCTTTACCAGATGGACGTCAAGAGTGCCTTCCTTAATGGCGTTATTGAGGAAGAAGTTTACGTCAGACAGCCTCCAGGTTTCGAGAACCCCAAATACCCACACCATGTCTTCAAGCTTTCCAAAGCGTTGTATGGACTTAAGCAGGCCCCCAGAGCTTGGTATGAGAGGCTTAAGTCCTACTTGTTGAGTCATGGGTTTGAGATGGGTAAAGTAGACAAGACTTTGTTTATCCGTAGGCTTGGTAGTGACCTTCTGCTCGTCCAAATCTATGTCGATGACATCATCTTTGGCGGCTCTTCCCATGCTCTGGTTTCTCAGTTCTCGGATGTCATGAGCTCGGAGTTTGAGATGAGCATGATGGGTGAGTTGAGCTTCTTCCTTGGCTTCCAAATTAAGCAAACTCGGGAGGGTACCTTCTTGCATCAAGGCAAGTACACTCGAGACCTCCTGAAGCGCTTCGATATGAGTGACGATAAGCCGGTGTCCACTCCAATGGCTACCTCAGCTTCACTCGACCCAGATGAGGATGGCGAGCCAGTTGATCAGAAGGAGTATAGGAGTATGATCGGCTCCCTCTTGTACCTCACTGCCTCGAGACCGGACATACACTTTGCTGTGTGTCTTTGTGCTCGGTTTCAGGCTTCTCCTCGCGTATCTCACCGCCAAGCGGTGAAACGCATTCTTCGGTACCTTCGAGCTACCATTGACTATGGTATCTGGTACTCTTCCTCGTCCTGTCTTTCCTTGAGAGCCTTTTCGGATGCAGACTTTGCTGGCTGTAGGATAGATAGGAAGAGCACATCTGGCACTTGCCAATTCATTGGCACTTCTCTCGTTTCTTGGTCTTCGAGGAAGCAGTCCGGTGTTGCGCAGTCCACCGCAGAGGCCGAGTATGTTGCTGCAGCCAGCTGCTGTAGCCAGGTGCTTTGGATGGTCTCGACTCTGCGGGACTTTGGGTTAGTTATCGACAGTGTTCCACTCTTTTGTGATAACACTTCTGCGATTAACATTGCTAAGAACCCAGTGCAGCACTCTCGGACCAAGCACATTGATATCCGATACCACTTCCTTAGAGACCATGTAGAGAAGGGTGATATAGTGCTCCAGTTTGTGGAGAGTGACCACCAGTTGGCTGACATCTTCACCAAGCCTTTGGATAGCTCGAGGTTTTCAGCTCTACGGGGAGAGCTTGGGGTGGTTTGTCCTTATGGACTGTAGTGAGGGGGAGCTTTGGGCTTTACTGCTTTACTATATTGATTATGTTTCTGTCTCATTTCTGTTGCATTGCACTCGGGGTGCATTCGGGTTTAGTCCTTCTAGCATAGGTTAGAGTGCTTCTCTTGCCGAGATGCTTAGACTTCTAACTCTTATCTTGTGCTACCAGGATTAGCTGCTTCTTATCTCACTAGGTCGAGCTCACTCACTTCTTGTAGGTTCTAGCGAGGGTTGGGCCACCCTCGGGTAGACAGGGTACGTGTTTGCTCTCTAGTGTGTGATTTACTGTCAGCTGATTGTCCTGGAGTCATATGGGGTAGATGAGAGTCAGTCTGAGCCATAGTTGCCTCTATATCTTTTCTATGCTTTAAGGACTGCCTGTTTGCTGTTTTCTTTCCCAGCTTCTCGATTCTTTTGCTTTGGTTCAGGGGGAGTTCAATTGGGAGCTTCTGGAGCTTAATTCTGACATAACTCAACTTGAACTAAAAGTTGCATCTAATGTTGAGGGGGAGCTGGTCTTTCATGCATTTTCAGCATTTCGCATTATAATCAAACTGCATTGAGCCTTGATTATTATCCTGTTATGACATGCTTCAATGCTTTACACCTTGCCATGACTTGTGCTTAGCTTGCTAAATTTATCATGACTTAATATGTGTAGACTAGCGTTTGCCATGATAAGTTAAGTAAAATTGATCAACTTAAATTAAACTTGTCATGCTAGCATTTGAGTTTAGTCTCTCTTGAGCTATCCTTTTATGATTCATGCCATGTCAAATAGGCTGAGTAAAGCGTTGAATCTATATTGAGCCTTAGTTTGAGCTGTTTTAGTCTCCTGATGATACATGAGTTAGTACAATATGTTAAAAAGCAAAAAGATCTCTTTTGTGCGAAAAAACTGATCTCACCAATTCTTTCCTATGAGACGGCTTGCCATTGCACTTGGCATGAACTCAGGGGGAGTTTTGGATGACCTAGACTATCTTCTTAAGCTTATTGCTTGGAGTAGTCGCATAAGGCTTGAGATCTAGCACATAAACAAAAAATTGGGTTGAAAAACAACCATATGCTTTCAAAAGACAATGTTTAATGTGCTCAATTTGCTTAATCTACAATCAGAACCAAGTACCTTAACCAATGTTTCAATCTTGAGCTTATAGCACTCTATTTGGACTCAATGTTAGCTTCTTTGTTCCGCTTAGCTTATTGACATGGCCTGCATCATCCTTGGATGTCTCTAGCTAGACTTTACTCATTGATGACGTGACTTGCTCACAAAATGCATTACATTTCAGATTGTCATCTATGTGCTCTAGCTGGCTTATATATATGTTGTCAGGATCTAGATAGCGTTTTATTGAGTTATGGCTTGGTGTATTACATTATGATCATTATGGATAACTCTCATGGCTCTAACTGCTTTAATAAACAAACTTCAGCCATATTCATCCATTCACATGTCATATTCTCTCTATTGCATCTTGGTGTGTTTATTGCCAAAAGGGGGAGAATAGAGAAGAAAAAGTTTGTTGGTTCCAGTTTAGAGCTTTGGAGATCAATTTGCTCTTTCAGTTGTTGCTCTAGTGTTCCTTCTGTCAACATGGTCATTTGTGTGTTGGAGATCAATTTTCTCTTCTTTGGACCATGTTGGACTTTTCAAAACAAACTCAACTTCTTGCTTCTTCTGGGTTTGTCAATATACTCATCAAGGGGGAGATTGAGAGACCATGTGAAGGGCACCCCTTGGTTGTGATGAGTAATTGACTCTTGTTCTAGGAAGATTGAGTTTAGTTTTTGAGGTTTGTGCTAAGTTCTGCATTGTCGTAGCCCTGGCGAAGTGTTCTGCAGCTAACACGACCACGTTGGTCGTGGTCGAAAGTCATGCGCACTGGTTACGACCACTGTGGGCGTGGTCGAAGGTCACCCGAGGGGTCTACGTCCACTTTGGCCATGGTCGAAGGGCACCAGAAGGCAGTACGACCACGTTTGGCCGTGGTCGAGGGCCAGTACGACCACGTTGGTCGTGGTTGAAGCAGGTTACGATCACGTTGGCCGTGGTCGAAGGCCAGCACGACCACGTTGGTCGTGGTCGAAATAGGTTACGACTACGTTTGGCCGTGATCGAAGGTCTCCAGGGAAGTTTAAGACTGTTTTCTGCCCTAGTCGTATCTTGGTCATGGTCGAAATGTCCCGTACGACCACGTTGTGCGCTATCGGAAGCCAGCCGAGCCTTCTACGACCACGTGAGTAGTCGGCACTCTACGACTACGTTATTGAGAGCTGCGGTCGGAAGTCGATGCTTCGACCACCGTGGTCGGGGGCCAGCACTCGAGCTTGCGACCACGTGGGAAGGCGGTGGACTTCGACCTTGTTGTGAAGCGGTCGAACGAGGTCGGGTCGGGGTCAGACTCAGTTAGAACTCAGTCGTAAGTGGTCGGAAGGGTTTCGACCACGATGAAACAAGTCGTACGTGGTTTGAACGGGGTTCGACCACGATGGGAAGCGATGAACGTGGTCGAAAGGTGGTTAAATCACACGGTAAGTGGTCGTATGCAGTCGGACGGGCGTAAGGAGCGATCGGACTCGGTCCGAACACAGTGGGACTCGGTCCGAAGTGCTCGGTACCGGTCGGATTTGGTCGTAGAGCAGTCTGGCGTGGTCGAACGTGCTCGCACGCAGTTGGAATCGGTCGTATGACCTGCAGACTTGACCATTTGAGCTGGAGTTTGGTCGTAGGGCTTTGTGATGAAGTCAGGGACCTTGTGCACTTGTTGGTTTATCTTTTCGATCGGTCGTAACGACTTGGGTTGAAGTCGTAGTCTTTGAGCGTTAAAGCCGTAGCGAGTTGTGGCTGGTCGTAGCAAGTTAGCAATGATCGTAGACTCATTTTTTCTGATCATATGGCTTGGTTTTGTGGTCGTATGTCGTGTGCATTCATTGTTCTCTATTTTCGACTAGTCGTAGGTGGTATACGACTTGGTAAGAGTATGATTTGAGTTCTGTTTTCTGGCTCAAGTAGTTGGATACTATTGTGAGCGGTGCTATGTAATGGTTTGCTTGTCTGTGATGGTTTGCAGGACTTTGAGACTAGTCGTGGTGAGGCATGGATGGTCGAGACTAGGCACGAGGGTGCTGAGGTCGTAATCGGCTGGGAGATGCCAAAGACGATGAAGTCTGTGAGGTGGTTGCAAGCGTGATCGGCAAGGCAGGAGGAAGCTTCCGGGAGGGCAGCGAAGTGGCATTTTGGAGAAATGCGGAAAGCTGCAAAGGGAAGCTGTGTCCCTGCAAAAGCACGGGAGTTGTTGGCGCTAACGGGTAAAGCAGTGGAGCCGTTGGGTGTAACGGGTAAAGCACTGGAGCTCGTTCTCGCTGTTGGGTACAGAGAGTGGTAAAACCCGGTGTTAGGTGGGAGTTAACGGGTTCTCCCCTTGTAGCAAGAAGACTATAAATAGAGAGGGTAGAGCTCGGATGCTCAGCGAGGTTGTTCCTGAGTCACTCTGAGTATTTCGTTTCTATTTGTGTGAGTTGTCTCTGGGTAGAGCACGGTTGCTCTTGTACCTCCGATGGAGTGGCTGTAGAAACCTCCATGATCAATCGTGTCATCTCTCTTCCTCTATGTTGAGTTTCTGTTCTGTGAGGTGTTTGATTGTTTTGTTTGTGCTTTCTCTGCGTTATCCTTTTCTTGTATGCATGAGAAGCTGATTCTTAGTTGTGCTCTGGTCTTCTTGATTTGAGAAGAGTTCTAGCTGCCTTGTTTCCTCCTGCTCTGAACTGGAAATCGTACCTAAGACCATTTGGTCAAGTTATTTCCGAGAGCAACGAGTGGTCAGAGGAATCTTTGCTCGATCGTACAATATTTTCTGTTCACCATTCTTGTCGGACTCTCTTGCTGCTGGATCTCGATTCCTCTGGAACTGGGTTTGATCATTCCGACCACAACAGAGAATCGACCGATCACAGTAAGATATCGACAGCAGAGAACTAGCTTCTTCATAGCTCTCTAGCTATCGGAGAAGAAGAATTGGTGGAAGTACTCGGGGAAGTTTGAAGGCACCATTCACCCCCCTCTGTTGCCATTTCGGTCCTACAATATTGATATTCGCTTTCACTTCCTTAGAGACCATGTAGAGAAGGGCGATATAGTGCTCCAGTTTGTGGAGAGTGACCACCAGTTGGCTGACATCTTTACCAAGCCATTGGATAGTTCGAGGTTTTCAGCTCTGCGGGGAGAGCTTGGGGTAGTTTGTCCTTATGGACTATAGTGAGGGGGAGCTTTGGGCTTTACTAGTTTACTATATTGATTATGCTTCTGTCTCATTTCTGTTCCTTTGCATTTGGGGTGCATCGGGTTTAGTCCTTCTAGCATAGGTTAGAGTGTTTCTCTAGTCTCGCTGCTTAGTCTGTTTCTCTCATCTTGTGATCTAGGATTCTGCTCTATTAACCGCTTCTCTTCGTTCACTAGGTTGAGCCTACTCACTGCTTTTAGGTTCTAGCAAGGGTCGGGCCACCCTTGGGTAGACAGGGTACGTGTTTGCTCCTTAGTGTGCTAGATTACCGGCTAATAGTCCTAAGTCATATGGGGTCGATGAGAGTCAGTCTGAGCCATAGTTGTCTCTATATCTTTTCTATGCTTTAAGGACTGCCTGTTTGCTGTTTTCTTTGCCAGCTTCTCGATTTTATTGCTTTGGTTCAGGGGGAGTTCATTTGAGAACTTCTGGAGCTTAATATTGACTTAACTCAACTTGAACTAAAAGTTGCATCTCATGTTGAGGGGGAGTTGGATTTTCTGCATTTTCAGCATTTAGCATTGTAATATAACTACTTTGAGCCTTGATTATTATCCTTTATGACATGCGTACAATGCTCTACACCTTGCCATGGTTTGTGCTTTATTCGCTAAATTTATCATGACTTCATATGTGTAGATTAGCTTTTGCCATGATAAGTGAATTAAAATTGATCTACTTGAATTAAAACTTGTCATATGTCTTTCTTGAGATATCCTTTTATGATTCATGCCATGTCAAATAAGCTTAGTTGAGCGTTGAATCTTTGTTGAGCCTTAAGTTGAGCTATATTAGTTCTTGATGATGCATAAGTTAGTACAACATGTTTAAAAAGCAAAATGATCTCTTTTGTGCGAAAAAACTGATTTCACCGATTCTTTCTCATGAGACGGCTTGCCAAGCACTAGACATGAACTTAGGGGGAGTTTTGGATGATCTAGACTATCTTCTTAAGCTTCTCGCTTGGAGTAGTCGCATAAGGCTTGAGATCTAGCACATGAAAAAAAATGGGTTGGAAACGACCATGAGCTTTAAAAAGAAAATGTTTTATGTGTTCAATTTGCATAAGCTACAAAAAGAACCATGTACTTAACCAATGTTTCAATCTTGAGCTTACAGCACTCTATTTGGACTCAATATTAGCTTCCTTGTTCCGCTTAGCTTATTGACATGTGTAACATCCCAAAAATTTGCTTTCTGAAAAATTAATTTCAAATTAATTATTTTAAAGTATTTGAGTTTTATTTGGATTTGTCCTGAATTTCTGTTTTTGAAAAAGCTAGATTTGAAAAGTATTTTAAGTAAAACCTAAAAAAATATTATTAAATAAAAAGATATTTTGAATTTCTATAAAAATCCTAATTCAAATTAATTATTTGGAGTTATTTGGCTTTTATTTGGTTTCCTGGATTTTCTGGAGTTTAAAAATGTATTTTTAAAAAAATAAAAAGTATTTCAAGTATGAAAATTAAATACCAACATTAGTTGGAAGTATTTTTATTAAGTCCAAAATTTATCCAGGAACTTCTGTGAATTTTTTTGGAATTTTTTGAATTTATTTCATATTTTTCTGAGCTTATTTGAATTTTCTAGGCTTTTCTGAAAATCTGGAAATCAAAAACAAAAATCAATTCCCTCCCGTTCCCCTCCGGCCGCCACGTGGACGGCCAGATGCCGGCCACGTCTCCCGGCCGATCCCGCCTCCCCCTCCTCCCTGCTTGCCACGTGTTCGGTCCAGATGGCCCCGCCCCCGCGCCCTCGGCCCATCCGCCCGTCCGCCCGCCATCCATTCTCGGCCGCCCGATTCACCCGGCGCCACATGCCGCCATCCCCCCCCCCCCCCCGCCCGCTCTTCCCCCTCTCAGCCCCGCTGACAGGCAGGGCCCGCCTGTCAGCATCGTCCCCTTTCCCCGCGCCCCTTCTTCCCCGTGTGCGCCGCCGCCGCCCGCAACGGCCACTCCCGCGTCTCCCGGCCACCTCGCGCCCGCCCCTCCCTTTCCGTGCGCGCCGCGACCACCTCCTTTCCTCTCCCGCAAGTCGCGCACCGCCTCCTTCCCCAATCCTCGCGCCGTGTCCGCCCCTAATTGCCCGCCATTCACGCCGCCCCCGCCATCTCCGGCGAGAAATCCGCCTCGCCCCCACGCCCCTCCGCCCTATTTAAACCCCACCCGAGCACCTCCTCCTTCCGCCCATCCTCCTTCCGCTCTCTTCTTCCCTCTCCGGTGAGCCGAGTAGCCCCGCACCGAGCTCACCCGTGCGTACGCCGGCGAGCTCCTCCGGCAAGCAATCGCCGCCACCTCGAGCCACTCCGCGCCTCGCTGTCGCCACTTCCGGCTCCACCGTGTCGCCCCCGACCTCCTCCACTCCTCGGCCGCCCCTCCCCGCCGCCGGAACCCCCTCGCCGCCAACGCCCGAGCCGTGCCGCCGCCTCTTCACACCGCCGGCCGCCTCCGGTCGCCCACGGTGAGCCCGCGCCCCTTCCCCGAGACCCCCCGTGCGCCCCTCTCCCCGTTTCCGCCCTCGCCGCTCGCCGCCGGCCACCGGAGCGCCGCCGCCACCACCGTGCCCGAGCTCCCCTCACCGGCGCCTCGCCACGTCAGCGCCGGGAGTGAGGTGGCAGCCGACGTGGCCGCCGCACGGGCGCCACGCACGCACCGAATGCCACCCCACCCCATCCCTGCCACCTCAGCCGCCGCTTCCACCCGTGGACCTGGTCCATGGACCAGGGGCCCACATGTCAGCATGACTCCCCGGGAGTGATGTCATGCTGACGCAGAAATCCAATTTTCCAGTATAGAAATAATTCGGCTGAAAAATAAATCCCAGGGCTGACGCATTGCTGACGTCATAAATCCTTTTTCAGTAGAAAAATAATTCCAGAAATCAGTCTTTTTCCTTTTTCCTGATTTTAAACTTCCCGGAGCCCGTTCTCCCTCGTTTTAACTCCGTTTGAGCTCATTCAAATTTCTAAATTCATCAAAAATTCCAAACTATCCATTTCTTTCATCCTTTCAAATATTTGAAATTTATTTGATATTTCAAAATTCAAATCTCAAATTCTAATGCCTAGTTTAATTTGAAAGCCTTAGTTCCATTCCAAATTTTCTGTGCACTTTCAAAATTCAAATTCAAATCTTGCCAAATATCCATAAAATCCATTCTATCTTTCTTGGTCCAAATATTGTCTCAGTAATTTCTTTTCCCAACCGATCTTCCAGATATTCGTTCTCCCTCGTGTGAACCCCAAATCCGCTGAATCTTTCTCCTAAATTCGTCTAAAATCATAATCTATCCAACTATGGCCTCTATTTGAATTTTTGAGTTTATTTGAATTTTTGTTTGTATTTATTTGTTTTGTTACTCTGTTTTTTCTCGCGTAGAATCCAACGTTGTTGAAGACCTCTCCACTCCGCAGCAGGAAGACCTCGAGAGCGTGCTAGAAGGCAAGTCTCCTTTGATCATCTTGAACCTATGCTTTTGAAAATGTTTTAATTATTTTAAATTGTATGCATTGCTATTTACATAAAATATTAGTTCAAATCTTTAGGAATTAGTTATTCCAACTTTGTTATGCCCTCATTTGACATTGATTGCCATGTACCTTGTCACCCTAGAACTCCCTTTGTCTCAATAATGAGATTAATATTAATCTTGGTGAATATTAGAATGGTAGGATACTGCTTAGTCATGCTATCTAATAACTTTGGAAAATCTTGAAAATGGGAAATTATGATTTATTATTGAACCCTTGTGTAAATGAAGTGGCAATTGGAGTTGTCACTGTGATTTTAAAATAAAATAAAATGAGAAAGTTGGTTTAGATTAGGGTGGATGGTTGGTTTGGGTTGGTGCAGGAAGCACGAGATCTTGTTAAGTGTATGTTCCACCCTAGTCAATTAAGGACCGACGCTTGTGTTTGTCCAGACTGAGCATTAACCGTACAACCACAAGTCTATATGGGTACGACCTAGCTGACTAACTTATGATAGTCTAGTTTAGGTGCCACCAGTGGAAAGTGGGTGCCAGGGATGGACTGGTTATCCACAGTGAGGGACAGGGATTTACTGTACTCATATGGCGCAAGAGGGGGCTTCGGTTTGGGCAGTTAGCCTACCTGCGGTGAAACCTCAGCGGGTGGTATCTAGCTAGATTAGAATAAGGTAAAGGCTTTGTGATATTTTATCTGGGTCTCATGCCAAAGGAAGCGTGTTGACTTTTAGGATAATTTATCTCTTGTGGGTAAAGTTGTACAACCTCTGCAGAGTGTAAAACTATTCGAATAGCCGTGCCCACGGTCAAGGGCGGGCAAGGAATGCATTCACATGATAGATTTTTGGTTTTGGTTTTAAAATCAAAGTTTTTGTATTCCGAGAGTGGAGGGAACTCTAGGAAGGGAATCCTGGCGGTTGGAGCCAGAGAGGGTGGATGTAACCCGCAATATTAACTGGTTCAATTGGAAAGATTAAGCTAGTGTTGGTGGATGGAACCTTCACTAGAGAATAATTGTAGTTCTGTAAAATCATTTACTTTATTAAATTGATGCCTTCGAAAATAATTAGTAGTAATTGAATTTAAAATATTGCTTTGTGCAAAAGAACCATATAGCCTTCCTTTGTCAAGCCTTGCATCTATGCATTTTTCCCAAGACTTGCGGAGTACTTTATGTACTCACATGCTACACTCAAAAATAAATCTCAGAGGAAGTTGAAGCTCAAGAAGGTGACTACGACTACTGCTTCGCTTGTGGCTGTGACGGATTCTTCCCGGAGGACTAGGTCGCGCTTCCCCAGTCAATTGCCTGTGGCGTATTGATGGGTCTTCACCGAGTTTATCTTTTGCTTCCGCTGTGTTTCGTGTGTGCGAGGTCTTGAAACCTCAATTGTAATAATGAGACCTTTTGGTCTGTACTCTTTAATATTGTAATAAAGCGTTGCTGGTTATGTATTCATTTCTGTTTAACTGTGTGCACTAGCTTTGATCTGGGACTAGTGCAGTAATACACAGAGGGCCCAGGTTCGGAAATCCGGGGTCCCGACAACATGGCCTGCATCATCCTTGGATATCTCTAGTTAGACTTTGTTTATTGATGACTTGACATGCTCATAAAATGCATTACATTTCAGATCGTCATCTATGTGCTCTAGCTAGGATATACATATCTTGTCATGATCTAGATAGCCTTTTATTGAGTTATGGCTTGGTGTAGTTCATTATGGTCATCGTGGATAATTCTCATGGCTCAAAATGCTTAGAAATAATCAAACTTCAGCCATTTCATCCATGTTTGTGATCTTATTATCTCTTTTGCATCCTTGATGTGTTTATTGCCAAAAGGGGGAGAATAGAAGTGAAAAAGTCTTTTGGGATCATTTTAGAGCTTTGGAGAACAATTTGCTCTTTCAGTTGTTGCTCTAGTGATCTTTCTGTCGACATGGTCACTTGCTTCATTTTCTTCTTTGGACCATGTTGGACTCTTCAAACTCAAACTCAACTTTGCGTTTTTCTGGGTTTGTCAATATACTCATCAAGGGGGAGATTGAGAGACCATGTGGAGGTCATCTCGTATTTATGATGAGTAATTGACATCGCTTTAGGTAAGTCAAGTTTGGTTTGGGTGGTTTGGACCTTGACGTTGCATGGTGCAACAGGCTCGGTCGGACTTGGTCAGACTTTGTCGTATGGGATTAGGATACTTATTCCGATGATTCGACAGGTTTTGACTTCAGTGTGTGTAAGTATGGTGTGTTTATACCAATTACGCTTTCAGGTATCGAGCGGTGCTATTTGATGTGTTTTTTGTCTGTGTGGCTGCAGGACATCGGGCGGAGTCGTGGTGAGACACGATGGACCAGACTAGGCGCAGGTGGCGCTGAGGTCAGAACGGTCGGGATGTGTCGAAGACGACGTGGACTCGAGGTGGTTGCGAGGCGTGCGAGACAAGGAGCGCGGAAGCTTCCCGGAAGGTGCAGGAGGGGTGAAATGGGAATTTCGCAAGGTTGCACAAGCGGGAGCGGGCTCCGTTGGATTTAGCGGGCGTAACGGGGTGGAGACCCGTTAGCTGTGGGCTATAAATAGGTTGGAGGGGCTGCATGCCCACTTGAACACTTCAAGGGATTTTATGGTTTCCTTTAGTCAAAATAGGCTTTAGAGTTTGCTTTGGCTTTAGGCTTTAGTTGTTGAGAGTTGTTGGTGGAGGCAGAGTTGTGTTCCCTCTGTGTCTCTGTTCGTAGTGTTTCCAGAGTGTGTTCATCTGTCTTCTCAAGCATGTAGTGAGTGCTCTTGAGATTGGAGAGGGTAAGAGAGGGATTGAGTAGTGAATCCATGTAATCATTCGTCTTGTTCTAATGTTCATGCGTATCGGGACGTATCTGTAATCATCTGGTTTCAATGAATGGAAATCTGAAGTTTATTTCTCTCTGTTTATGCTCTCTGTTCTTCGTTTCTTCTTTTGGTGGATTTCTGAGTTTTCTGAGTTTTGAGTTCTTTCTTGCTGGGAAGGCCCAAAATGGGTCGCTCTAGGTTGGGATGATGCCTCAAGATCATTTGATCAAAGTTTCCCAAGAGCAAACTTCGTTCAATCTCAGATTTCATGTTTGGGACTTCCTCTATTCTTCATTTGCTTTTCTAGGGTTTGGTGCTATTTTCATTTCCCTTCACGAGATGGCGTGAAACCTAGCATGAGAGGTCCATAGGCTATTGCTAACCTATCCTCAAAGTTTCATAGCCAAATGATCAAAGATGAAATGGGAATTTGAGTTTTTGCGCAGCTCTCTGAATATTTTCGGTTTTGGGTATAAATCTGAAATCCTTTTGATTTTCTAGTGGATTCTTGATTTTGGCTCTTGGCTTATTCTTCTGGGAGTGTTCCCTAGGTATCCTCAAAGCTTCCCAAGCCAAGAATCCAAGAATCCTTGCGAATTTCTCAGTTTTCTAAAAATCATGTTTGCTGAAATTCTTCATGCGGTACTACCGCTCGGCTCAGCGGTACTACCGCCCATGTTCGGACCAGTCCGATCGGCAGCGATGAAACGTTCGGACGGTCCGAACGTCTCCGGCAAGAGGTACTACCGCTCGGCATAGCGGTACTACCACTCGTCTCAGCGGTACTACCGCTTGCAGTCTGACTTGCTCTGAAATTATTTTTCTTGACTGTCTTTTTCCGGATCTGGTTTATCCATGTTGCTGTGATTTCCAGTAGTGCCTATCTTCTTTCTTTATAGCTTCCATAGCTATTAGAGAAGAAGTATAAGTGTGGATTCTTGAGGGGCGAATTTATTTTAGAAAGCGACATTCACCCCCCTCTGTCGCCATTTCGGTCCAACAGAATATTAGCCCCAATGTCGACCCACCAATGAGTAGAAAGACATGCAGAGAAAACGGTAGGTAAATTACCATACCCAGATCCTCCAGTATCAGCAATAGTCTTGTTGGTACTATTCTGCCCTTGCTAAATTTTGATGCCCTTTCGCTTACAGTAATGCTTGGCATAATGTCCATTGTCACTGCAAACATAGCATGTAACATCCTCCATATTTTTCTTCCTTTTGTTGCCATTGGTCTTTTTAGGACTCGTGGTTGGAACCACCTTGGCTTTTCTCTTGTTCTTCATATTGCTAGCCCGCCGCACAATATTAATACTAGACTGTCCCTTGACCACTTTTGCTACATCCTTTGCTCAAGCTTTTTCTTCAATATCAAGACTGGCAACCAAATCCTCAACAGAAATGTCTTGCCTCTTGTGTTTCAGAGTTTTGACAAAATTCCTCCAGGATGGAGGCTTAGCAATTATGCCTCTAGCCACAAACTTGTCTGGCAACTTGCAACCAAAGTATGCGAGATCTCTCATGATGAACTGTAGTTCATGATCTTGCTCAACCATAGAATGGTTATTAACCATTCTGTAGTCATGGTATTGCTCTGTGACATACAATTCTCATCAAGCATCTACGGCAGTGAACTTATGTTTGAGTGCCTCCCACAGCTCAGCAGCGTTTTGCATGTGCATATACACATTGCAAAGCTGGTTAGACAACACGTTCAGAATGCATCCGACAAATATTGTCATAGCCGTGTCAAACTCTCTCCGTATTTTGATAGTGTGAGGTCCTGGAGACATGACCCAATATACATTCGTAGCCGAGAGCCACAACTGGACTTTTGTCTGCCATCTTTTGAAATTCACATCGGCAAACTTGTCCGGTTTCATTGCCTCAGCAAAGTCAACCATCACTAAGTGCCAATCAGGTTTTTGAATTGTTAGTAAACAGTGCACTTTAGTGACTAATTTAAATCGATAAACAATAGGAAATGCAAATTCGCAAATTGCAAATACGTGTGTACTGCAGGTTCTCAATAGTTTACCAGACAACAAGAACAATAGCATAGTAATCTTGTATATATCGGACAATACATTGAGTAAAAAGGACATTGTACTCACAGTAGGTGCTAGGATCAGTTTGAGGGTTACAAGAAACAGTGAGTGGCAAAGTATTTCCCAAAAACCTGATTCGTCCCTTTCCCATGCGGAACTCGAGTGGCGATGGTTTCAGAGACACTGCTCTTCCCACACAGGTGCATGCCGTATTTTTAATTTTCTGGTCGTCTCCTCCCTTTTAACCATGAACTAGTAACTGACACAATAAACACAATTTAGTGTGTTGTAATGTCTGCATTAATGCACACGTTATCAGTGCAAAAATTTAGTTACAAGTGCAAGTTAAAAACTTATGCAAGGTGCAAAAGAAAGCAGTGCCTCTGAATGCAGCCGAGCCTAAAATCGTAGCAGCATTCACATGCACGCTGCGCATGGGCAATGGCGTAGTGAGGCGAGCCAGTGCGTGTGTGTAGTCTTTCTTTGCCATACCCACTCTTCCTTATAAATGGGTGTGACTCTTTTTTGGTGAGCAATATGGGACTATTAGGGCCTATTTGGGAGAGCTCCACCAGCTCTAGATCCACGAAAAACAGCTCCACTCCACGAAATTTTACCCAAACGCTCCAGCTCCGCGAAATCTGGATCCACCAAAATCCTGGATCTGAGGGCCAGATCCATGGATTTCATGGAGCTCCTCAAGGGGTGCTCCACCGTGGAGTTGGGTGGTAATTACCCACCAATGCCACTGATTACACACCCCATCCCACCAAAAGTGGCCATTCCCACCAAAACCTCAATTTCGTGGATCTGTAGCTACTGTACAAGCCAAACACTCTATGGTGGGATCCCAGATCCACGGTGGAGCTACTCCATGGTGGAGCTGCTGCTCCAGATCCACGTTTTCAGTAGTAGAGCTCTCCCAAACAGGCCCTTAGTCCCACCACTTGCGATGCATGAGTGGATCTTTATGATTTATAGGGAGTATTATTTGGATTGGCCCCAAATACTCTAACACAACGCAATTTCTCCATAACTTCTACCAGAAAGAGGCTACTTGGTGTAGATTTATTCACCGAATCACTCGCCTGGTTCAAGATGAAGGGCTTCAATAAAACTTTTTGAACTAGAAGCAATGGCCAAAACATGATTATCATCAAACGCATTTATGCATTCAAGGAAATCATCATGGCCATTTCCTTCAAGCCACATCCAAAAGGCAATTATCTTCACGACAAGAGATGAATCAATCTGATAAGAAAATACTAAGCGAGAGAGCAACTGACGCACGACCTTAAGGCACGGATCAGATGCCATGGACAGTATGGAGGGAAAGTTGAAACATCCCAGAATTTCTAAAAGTTATTCATTTAAATTCAAATAATCATTTTTTTCTTCCATGTATTTCCAAAAAATTTCTGCTTTTAAGAAAAAGGTTTATCTCATTTCCAGCTACCAAAACAGAATTTCTGCAATTAATTAAAACCTGGCCAAGACCTGCTAATAATTCATTTGAGTTCTAAATAATCTCAGGTGCCTTTCCAAAAAATTTCATAATTTGTGAAGTTGGTTTGCTAAATTTAAATTTTGACACAATTTTTACAGCTAACTTAAATCATAAAATAATTAAAATCCAATTCCCTGTTCGTAGGCCTATTTCTCTCCCCTCGGCCTGGTCTATCTTCTGCTTCGGTCCATTCCCAGCTGATGCTATATTGCCATGAGAGATGTCCTTTTTCCGCTTTCTCCTCTCAAAAGCATCTTTCGACCTGGGTGCCTTCTTTCTCGCCGCGCCTCTCTCCCACACTACCGCGTGGGCCTAGGACTTTAGGCGTACTTGCCAGAATAGTCACGCTTTAGGCATACTTGCCAAAATAGCTGGCAAACTTTTGGCACCAACCTTGGAAAGGTGCGTGACTACACATATACAGAATTAAAGCGTTTTTAGCATTGTTTAGCATCGTATTTACATAAATATCCATATATACATACAGTATTTACAAAAATACAACTTTTACCGTCCGATGGACAAGCGGCAGTGCTGGCGAGGCGACACACAGCGCTACCGCCGCCGGCAGGCGCTTGCCGCCCCCTCATCAGATGGCAGGCAGCGTGCCGCCTGGTGGGGGGACGGCAGTCTTGCCTGCCGTCTGGTGAGGGGGCAAGGTAATTAAGCCGGCAAATTAGCCGACTTAATTACATGTTTTAATTTTTTGTTGAGTATTTGTTTAAATTTTTAAATATATCAAATGAGTTCAAAAAATTATAAAAATTTATGTACAGTCTCCTAACATAACGTACCTCGTAGTATAATTTTTGGATAATTTTATCCATTGTTAATGTTGCTCCAAAATTCATAAAATTTTGATACTTCACAAGTTTTTACATATAGCAAACGGGTTTCAAAAATTACAAAATTTTATGTAAAGCCTTCAAACGCATTCATAGTTATTGTATAATTTTTTTGGGAATTTTATGTGATCGACATTTGTCATGTTTATTTGGGTTAACTTAATCATGAATTTAATTATCCTCACGCATCTTTTCAAGTGACATGTGTCAGCCAATCATGCTATATTTTATTTTCTACTATTTGATTCGCACAATTGTCACTATCTATGTATGCGCCCCTCACTCGCACTTTGTCATTCGCACTAATGTTATTATTCCGTGTCGCCCCCCTCGCCCACTCAGTCATTTGCATATTTGTCAGTGTTACAATGTGTCCCTGCTCACCCGAAGCGCTGCTCATGATAATGGGTCCTCAATATATGGGGTGAGCACACCGGGTTCACCTTTCACTCGGCCATAAATACAAACCTGGCGCAGTTCATCATTGCTCATCTCAGTGCTCATCGCAGAAGGTCATTGTCGTGGTCATAATTCACAATTGGGAGTGCGTAACTCATTACTTCAAGAAGCCAGTGCGTAGCTCAAAATTGGCAGTGCTAATTTCTTCTTCGGAAAGACAGGTAATTTTTGATCGTATGCTTTCAACGTTATTCCCGTAATCCTAGTCAATTAGTGTTATTTAGTTAGTCATAACTAATGTAGTTTGTATTACGAAGTAAGTAGATCATAATTAATGTAGTTTGTGTACGTACGGTACCCATAATTTGTTATTGAATAGAAATATGCAATTAAGTAGTCGTAATTACTGTAGTGGCAATTAGTTAGGGGTAAATAATGAGTTAGTGCTAAGGATGACGGTAATGAATGGCTCGTCATTTTTTCCGATGAGTAATCAAATTATTGGTAAGTAGTGACGTATCCGTATGTAGTTACGCACATGCATGTAATCACTGACTTGTAGTATGTTGATGTCACTATCAATCTTCGCACTAATATTTCATCTGCCCCATTTGTTGCAAGGTACTCTCAAAAATTGATAGTGCGTAGCTAATTATTTGGAGAATGCAGTGCATAAGTTATTAAGGGCGTGGTAGTGCTGATAACTTCTCCTGAAAAACAGGTAATTTTTTATAGCATGCTTTCGACGTTATTCCCGTGGTCGTAGTCATAATTATTGTTATTTAGTTAGTCATACTTAATGTAGTTTGTAGCATAAAGTAAGTTTTATTGTCATTATTAATCTTCGCAATAATATTTCGTCTGTCCTATGTATTAGTAGGTATGGCTTTATTGAAGCTTCTGGAGCACTCGTACGATGAGAAACATCGTTGCCACACATGGATGATGGGTGACGCAACTGGCCCTTTGCCGTTCAAGCTGCCGGGGTGGGGGAGCGATCCGGGGCACTAGACGAGCGCTATGTCCCAACCTTGCGGGCCACAGGCTTGTTGCCCTATGCGAGACTGGTCTTCACTAGGCACACGTTTACCATCAACGACAGCCTACTCGCGGCACTGGTGGATAGGTGGAGGCCCGAGACACACACATTTAACTTTCGTTAGAGTGAGATGACGGTCATTTTGAAGGACGTCGCGTTCTTGACCAGTCTCTCTTTCGGGGGTGACGCACTTGTTCCAGCCCTTGCATCAGCTGACTCGAAGGAGAGGCTGGTGGACTGGCTCGGCCAGCCTATCTCAGAGAGTGCACATGGTGTCCCCTGCACGTGGCTTAACAATTTCAGTGTGTGCCCGTAGGTTACACCGCTGGAGGTCATCAGGACGCACCTCATCTCATTCGTTATCCAGCTCTTTGGTTGGAGCATGTTTCCAGCCACACACGGTGATATTTGCAACACTGAATTCATCGGCCTTGCCGAGTCTTTGGTGGATGCAGAGTTTGGGGCGATGCCTCGATACAACTAGGGATCAGCGGTTCTTGCGCCACATATCAGGGGTTATGCGACGCTTGCCAGCGCGCCACTGCTGATACCCCCAATCTCGTTATCTGCTACGTGCTCCTGCAGCTGTGGATCTAGGAGCACTTCCTATCGAGGTGCTACTTGTTGTGACACAATGAGTTCGAGTTGTTGCATGACAGCGACGTCATATATAGTCCATGGATGGTAGATTTTGTGCATCGTATACCACCGTACAGGCTGTCCCTGCATTGCCTAGAGGATGCGGAGCTATGGGCGACGACACACCATCGAGTGTTCTTGTACATGGTGGAGGCACCATAGCGCATGATGTGATAGTTGGGTTTGCACCAGGCCCTGCCCCCTCTGGACAGCAGGTTCCTACCACAAGCTGTATACCAGTGAGTCAAACTCCATCCGCCTAATGTGTACACTGTGTATGTCTTGATGTGTAACGTCGATGTTTTTGGAAATGTAGGCAATCAAGGGCTAGTCGGTATGGTACGGACTAGCGGCCAATGCAGCAGCAGTGGACAACAGCATGGACAGACAGGGTGCACCTCGATGTTGTCATAGAGCAGCGTCCGTATGATGTGTAGACGTACAACAAGTACCTAGAGTAGTACGTACCCTGGTCACACAGCAGACTCACCATTCCTCCACCAGATCGCCCCGAGTAGATCACGCACGAGGAACGCCTACAACGCTCAATCGATTCCCACAGCGTTTCGCAGCATGACAGTGTAAGACGGTTTGAATATCTTATCGTTTCATTCAAGAAATTCATACTGCTCATTACTGAACCTGTTTCATATGTCACTTCAGTTGGAGCGGGAGCAGCGCATCGCAAGTGCGTCGAAGGCCGCCATCAGTAGCCCGGAGACACCACCGGCTCTACAGAAGACTGTGAAGTTCACGCTAAAGTAGGCCAAAAATAGTGCACAACCTAAACTGTAGCCATTCCACGGATCACAGTGTGCACATGAGGCACCCAGTGGGGCACCATGCTCACCCACTAGATCATCGTGACCTAGAGAGTCCGGCCGGTCATCGCAATCTACTGAGTCTGCATGGCGTCGTAGTACTAGCCGTCAATCATCTGTGCGCCGCATGGACAAGGAGGTAACTTACGTATGAATCTACATTTTGTTTTCCTATTACGCCTTGTGTTCCACTAACATCATGGCGTTCTCCCACCGTAGGTCCATCGTCGAGATGCATCCTTTTTGTCGTCCTCACCACCTGCACAGACTACTACTCCTCGTTATTCATCTTCACTGCACATTCGGGAGGTATGAGATTCGTATTGTACATCTGAATATTTGTTGTGACTGATATCGTTTCATCTTGCAGCCTCCAATTCAACATGGGGGTGACGACGAGTCCACCGATGACGGCACAAGCCTCCCAGATGCTTCCAGAGAGTAGTACACGGCGCCAGGGTTTGCAGCGTACGTAGGGCAGAGCTCAGCGTTTACAACATACCTAGGGTTTGGACACTTCGGTGGGCAGAGCTCCTCCGGCTTCGCTGCCACATCGTATGGTTAAGGTGAGATCTCCTTCACACCACGAGGGGGATTTCTAGAGTCCTTCGTACATGACATTGTTGCGAGTGCAATGCCGAGCAGTAGCGGTGTGATGCCGCAACAAGGTGAAGTCGGTGTGAGACCGAAAACGCTGACAGCAGTGCAAAGCTGCTGTGTGGTCGATGGCAGTGTGAAGCTGCCAGGAGGTCATTTCAACATGTGGTCGATGGCGGTGCGAAGCTGCCGTGTCGTCGATGTGGTGTGAAGCTGCTGTGTGGTCGTTTCAACATGTGGTCAATGGCGGTGCGAGACCACTGCAAGGTGAAGTTGGTGTGAGACTGACAATGCCACAGCAGTGTGAAGCTGTTGTGCGAAGTTTCAACTTGTGGTCAAAGACGGAGGAGTGAAGCCATCGTTGCTGGAGAAGTGGTGTGATGTCGCTGCAAAGAGAAGTTGGTGTGAGACCGACGACGACGACGAGTAGACGCTACAAGAAGACGTTTGTGAGAGGCCACAGCATACGACCAGAAGCTTCTGCAAGTGGCAAGAAGATGCAGGTGATCCGTATCAGTGAGTCAAACCATCAAGATTAAGGGGGAGAATGTTAGAATTAATCTTGATGATTTGTACGTGGTCGTCGGTGCCATGGTCGAAGCCACATGCGAAAAGGCATAGTCGTAGTGACCGTGGTCGAAGTAACCATGGTCGGAGTAGCGCCGTGGACGTGACGTTTGGGTGTGGTCAATTACGATCACGTTGTGTATGGTCTTAACAACCAACGTCGTGGTGCTTATGTGTGGTCGTTACGACCACGTTGTTAAATGAAATGAAATAGTAGCCTACCATGGCATCTGTTTTATTTTATATTTTGATTTCCAGTGGATGATAATCAAATGATCCCTTCTTTCGTGGGAGCAACACAAAATTATATACCGTAATTCCTTCTAAGGCTCCGCTTATTTTGGTTTGAGCTTCTGACTTCTAGCTTATTTTTCACTATTCCTAAATTTCGTATTTTCTGGCTTTTCTGAGCTTTTTTGTTGGTTTTTTGTATTCATTTGCATCGTCCGTGATGGGCTAACCTGTTTTTTCTTTTTTTTAATTTAGTTACGCTAAATAAGCTATTATCAGCTACATTACAATTTTAGCTAGTTATAGTGTAATTTTAGTTATAAATCAGTTTATTTTAGTCCAACCGAGCGATATCTAGAACTCACGCCAATCCAATTCCTAGGGTATTGGTTGGTTTCCACGCTACAAAATATCTCTCTTAGGTAGGGGTGCAAACGGGTCGGGTGAATCCCGACCGATCCGGCACCAAATACGATTAGTACCGAATCCGGAGAAAAAATATGGGTTAGGATATGGTAACAACAATATCCGTCCGAATCCGATACGTCTTCAAGTTTGATTTCAGGTTAGTGCTACTATTTGACGTTTTATTTTCTTTTCCAATGGTAAAATAAAATCTTCCACATTAGCTATTAAGTAGTAACATCAAGTTCTTGACAGTACGTCCTCCTACTCCATTTGCTGTACTGCATGCATTCCTTACAAACAAGTAGGGGTGCAAACGGGTCGGGTTAATCCCGACCGATCCGGCACCGAATCCGATTGGTATCGAATCTGGAGAAAAAATATGGGTTAGGATATGGTAACCATAACATCCGTCCGAATCCGACTCGTTTACACCCCTACTTTTAGGTCCCTATGAACCTCCCAAAATAAACCACATTTTAAATTGCTTCGAAACAAGTCCTATCGGGCCATTCATGCGTGTCCTCCCAAAATAAACCACATTTTAAATTGCTTTGAAACAAGTCCTATCGGGCCATTCATGCGTGTCCAAATGGGCAGTACGGATGTCTCCGAAAACCGCTCGGTTTGGCTACGTGCATGTGCTGTGTTCCGGAGGCCGGGTATTCTTCTTTGTTCGGAGTCCAATTTGGGCAAACGAGCAATCCAAATTGTAGCCCCCGGCGGCACGATCTACAACTTTGTACATGTGTCCATTCATTCTGAGTCCACAAACGTCATATATTTTCATGTATTATACTTCAAATACTAAAATTTATAACGTGGATTTAAATTTTTAAAGCTAAAAGTAAAGAATGATTTTCGTTAGACGAAGAAATGAAATATATTGAGTAGGCTGTGTAATAAGAGCGAATATAGACGAATATTATTTTTTCTATATCATATTTTGTTTTTTTTCACGGGGTTAGAGTTAAACATAGATAGTATTACATACTCATTTCTACCTTTTGCATTCGCTCCAAATGTCTTCAGTTGGTCGATCTGACAGAACTTTTTTTTTGCACCCGCTACATAGCTATTTAGACAGTAGAGATGCAATTGGATAGGATACTAATGGACATCACTCATCCTGTCTATTGACCAACCGAACTAATCAACTTTTTAAAACGGAGATCAAACTGGTTACTTAATCATTCGTCATGCATGTCTTCAACTATCAAGGTTCTAATTCTAGTCCACTTTTATGTATACGAGTGAGTTTTAGTAACAACTTTCTGATGTCCTTTTTTTTTGCAAAAAATGAAACTATGTGATATCGTAGGTTTATCGTTGACCTCCGTTTTTCTACATGTGAGTTAAGAATATGTACTAGCGTATGTATACACGCATGGCGTATGTGCGTGGTGGTGTATATACATCCTTATTGTGAGAGAGAAAAAAGCACGCCCATTGACGTCTCGCCAAGCTCATCATGTGGCCCAAGCCCTGCATGTCCCATGTCCAGCCAAAACCGGCCCGGCCTGGGTAGCCATTTGCAGCGACAAAACCCTTCCGCAAACCCCACCGACCGTCGGTCAGCCATCACGGTTCCCAAATCCAAGAAACCGAGGGTGCGGGAGCCCGACGCCGGGTGCCAAGAACCGCCGGAGAACGGAAATGGCGACAGTGACGGAGGCCCCGACCTCGTCAGCCGCCTCCTGTACTGCATCCTCACCACCGTCATCTCCCTCCTGCCCACCGACGACGGCGCCCGCACCCAAACCCTCTTCACCCAGTAGCGCCACGTCTGGCGCTCCACCCCCTCAACCTCTGCGACGATAACATCCCCGCCCATTACCGCGATCTTTCTGGCCTCATCTTCCGAATCCTCTCCGCCCACCGGGGCCCAGTCCGCCGCTTCTCGCTTAGACGGTCGCCTGGTTTATTCAACAGCTACCCGAACGCGGATGGTTTGCTCCAGTTACCCACCCTCGACAACTCTAGGAGGTCGAGCTGTGGTTTGGGTTCACCCTGCAAGCTCTGCCGCCAGTCGCGCATCGGTTCAGGGTGAAGAGGGTTTGTGACAACATCATATGGTTAATGTTACATTTAAAATTCATGATTACATTGATATTGTTTCTTATGATGTTGTACCTATGACTATGCCATTTGCTTTTAGGGCGACCTTGGCAATATAACCATAGTGTTATGCATGACGGACGCACTAATACCTACACATTTAAAATTGACGGTTGAACTAAGAAATTATTTCCCATGACACCTAATCAAACACTAGCCCAAAACATGCAAAAGAAGATGGAAGTTAAGGTAGAAAGTGAAAAGCTAAAATTGAAAGGGAAAAATGAAGAAAAGAAGTTAGTTATGATCACAAACAAAATTGATAAAAAAAGAAATGGGATAAAATCTTGACTTGATGCATATTGTTCTCATTTACAAGGATACTTTGATTTCAACTAAAGACATAACATCTCTTCCTAGTGCCATTTCCAAAGTTTTGCAGTCATTTAAAGACGTGTGTTGTGGTTACAGACCAAACAGAGAGAGAAAGAGTATGGTAGTGGGGAGTTGAGTAAATGAATGGCTTCGGGTCTTTCCCCATGGCCTATGTCCCACATATGTACATCCACATGGGGAGTGCCTTTACAATTATACCCCTACACCTGAGTATTTCCCTCAGGGGATACCTATGTCACTATACATGTCCCATTCTGGGCCTTACACTCTCTTAACAGGCCTGCTGGGCTTAGGTGGGGGCCACCCCTACAACAGGAGCCTCTCATGGTGAAGGGCTTCACGGGCCGAAGCCATGTTGCCGAGCCCTTCGGCCCCCTCCGTCCCTGCGGCCTGTGAGCTTTTTCAACGTCCGAAGTGTAGTGTTCGCCTTATTGCGAAGGTATGGCGCCGGGCGGCCTGTCGAAGACTTCGTCACCCACAGAGTCCTGCCGTGGCGTGGTCGTGTCTGTCATCCGGAGTGGAGATGTTGGCGGAGTCAAATGCGTCGGTGTAGGAGGCGGAGCGGGTCGTAAGTCGGCACGCGCGCACGTCTCCGGCGTCAAGGGCCCTTGACGACAAGCGACCGCCAGTCTACCCCGCGGGGTTTGGTTGACGCGGCGCGAGACTTGAGGGGGGCCCGGTGATACCACGTGGCGGCGTTCCTTATCCCGGCGCGGATCTTGGAGCATCGTGGTGGTACGATGCTGCAACGCTCCCCTGCCGGTTTGACTCCTGCCGGTTGGCTCTGTCGCCGGTTGGGCTTCTGACGGTTGGACTTCTGCCGGTTGGCTCTCCCACTGGTGGGGTATATATAGCTTGCTGGTGTGACATTGTACCTGCATTGTGTGCTCCGATAGGTGCTGCTCCCTTAAAATGGGCCTCTTCAGTGCATCCACATTCCATGGCGTCACCATGTGGCTCGGGGAGTGTTGATGTACTGATGGAGGCCTATTTTGCTCGGGAACTTGGTTAGCGTCTATTAACGGCAACCGCTTGCACCTGCTGTGCTCGCGCTGCATTTCTGCATATAACGGCAAGGTTTGCTCTGTTCTCTTAGATAGGCTCACCTTCAGTCGGGGCTTGTGATCAAGCCCATCTTCGAGAGAATATTGACGGACTGAAGGTGGTCTGTTTATGAGAACAAGCCAAAACTTGGCGTGACATAATCTGAGCTGGTGCGATGTGCGAGGAATGTCGTCGGACGTGCCGTCCCGCCGCGGCGGTGCTTACAAGGCGAGCAGCGGGGTGGTGTTCCGAAACAGCTGGTTCCTGCCTTGGAGGGTAGTAGCCGCAGAGAGCAGGCGTTTGCGGGGTGGTCCGGGGGTGCTATGTGCGTGAGGGTAAGCATCGGGCGCTCCGTCCACTAGCCTTCGAAGTGGTGGCAGTGGAGCTAGCGCCTAGTCGAAGTAGACGCGCGAGCGCTCCGTCCCCTACCCTTCGAAGTGGCGGCAGCGGAGGTGGCGCCTAGTCGAAGTAGACGCGCGAACGCTCCGTCCCCTACCCTTCGAAGTGGTGGCAGCGGAGCTGGCGCCTAGTCCAAGTAGAAGCCCGACCACTCCGTCCCCTACCCTTCGAAGTGGTGGCAGCGGACTCCCTGGGGTGAGCGCGACCCCGCGGTAGTGCGCCTTAATGGCTCCGGGAATCGCGCCGACCCCAGGGCTGGCACACGTGGGCTACTGTATCCGTATGCACTCGTCCTTTCGAGATGCACACGCGGCGGGCCCTGACTGGCGTGTCGTCGGGCCGTTAGCGGTCAAGCCCCTTCCCCAGAGGGGCAGGGCACGTGGCGCGGCGCTGTAGGTGCGCTGCACGCTGGCTACTCGCCTTCCAACGTGCGCCCCCGGTTGCTAGCAGTTGTGCGCCTTGCCGATTTTCGGTTGCCCATGGCACGCGGATTTGCGGTTGTCCCTTCGGACAGGTGTGGCCAGGGTCGGGGGGTCGGTGACCCCGTTTGGGCTGTTGCGGTTTAGGGTTCGAAGAGCCGCGCTGGCGCGCGCCGAGGCTATGTCGGGTCGCGCGATCTGCATTTATTCCTTGCGCTGACCAACACGCGGTGGGACGCTAGTGAGGCGTCGTGTGGTGGTAGGATTCTGTACGACCACGGTCGCATGCTGGCTGCGTGTACCGCCGCGACGCTTCGGCTTCGCACGTGGGGAGGTGAGCGGTTGTCGCCCGTCGTTTGCGCTGGCCCACGGTGGGAGGCGGGGGGCTTATAAGTATCGCCCGTGGCATTGCGCCTTCGCCTCTTCACACTTTCTGGTTGTTCACGCCGCCCCCCGCATCCGCTCGCCCTGTTCCTGCGCTCCTTTTCGCCGCCGAGTTCCTCGTGGATGCTGATGGCGACTTGCGACGAGCGTACTCATGCGGGCGGCTATGCCATCCGCAGGCGGTCCTCACCGCTCGAGGTGAAATACGCGCTGGAGGAGCGTGATCTGGCGGTGGCAGACAAGTGGTGGGCGGCGAAGAAGAGTCAGGGTCCGTACTCCGGCGAGTTGGGCCGCACGCTCGTGACGGAAGACACGATCCGGTCACTGCTGCGAGAGGGGAGGCTCTCGAACCGCCAAGCGGTGCGGTTGCCCGCCGATGATGAGACGGAGCCGTGCCCTAAGACGTCGGAGGCGATAGTCTTCGTCGTGTACTTCGAAGCCGGACTTCGCATCCCGTCAGCAGCAATTGTTGGGGCCGTGCTGCGGACCTTCAAGCTGGAGTTGTCGCAACTGACTCCGAACGCGGTGGCTCGCCTCGCCGTGTACAGCTGGGCCCTGCGCTCAGAGGGGTGCTGGCCCAGCGCCTCGCTGTTCGCGTATCTGCATGAAGCTCGGTGCCAACCAAAGGAGCGGAAGGACGGTATGCTGTCGAAATTTGGCAGCGTCAACTTCATCTTGCGGATGTCATGTGGGAAGCTCTTCCCCGCGAACGCGACCCGAGGGAAGTGGGAGGTCAACTGGGCGAGGCGGTGGTTCTACCATCATGTGGCGAGTGGCAGCAGCCTTGAGTGCGCAGGCGGGCCGATTACATTCAAGACCTCGCCCGGCTTAATGCTTGACCATGAAGATAGGCTGAGGGTGCGAAGACTTGTGGGGGTCGCCGCCCGCTTCAATATGCGCGACCTCGCCGAGGAGTACCTGATGCTTGGTGCGACGCCGCTTTCCCACGGTTAGTGCTTCACAACCGGGGAATGTCGGGATGATAACGTTCGCCCGTCCGTTTGCTCGCTGCCCGTGCCGACTGGTCTTCGTAAGTCTCGACCATGTCTTCCTCTTCGTTCGTACGTATTGCATTGTGTAAATGTGCTGTCTGGCACAGGGACTCGCCTTGAGGACGCGGAGCGTGCCGCGCGCGCGTTCCTTGGGCCATACACCGGCAGGGAGCATGGGCAACGCGCAGCTGCGACTGCGGAGGCCGGATTGGGGCGGATCAACCGCGTGTGTGAGGCCTTAGGGCTTCCTGTGCCGGATCGTGCCCCTCCGGACCAGCAACATGAGGATGACGGTGCCGTGAAGACGAAGGCGTCATCCCGCAAGAGGGCCCGGAGCACTGCGACTACGCCCAGTACGGCGGCTGCCGCTGTTCCCGTTGGCACGGTGAGCCCGGAGCCAGGTTCGGCGAAGTATGCCAACGCAGACTTCGAGGACGCAGGTACTTAGGGCGAAGGCGCCGACAGCGGAGGGCGCGCCGCGGAGGTCTTGCTACCCGCAATTGTCGCCGGGCCGGTGGTGCTGGCTGGCGGCACCGGTGCGGAGTCCTCGTCTCCGGCCATGGCTGTGGCGGGGCTGCCCTCCACGGGAGTATGTGGAGCGCAGCCTTTGCTAATAGCGGCGACCGAGGCTGAAGTGTCCTCCGCAAAGGTCGTGGGGGCGAAGCCTCCGACCGCTGTCGTTGTGGCTGGGGAGACCCCTTCGGCGAGTGTTGCCGCAGGGGCTCCTTCCGTGGCGGGTACCGAGGTGGTACCTTCCCCTCAAGCGAAGTGGTCGACTGGTGTTGGGAGCTTGTGGGACTCCGCTTCGGGCACCGTGGTTCCTCCACCCCGCGCCCTCCCGGCCCCTCGGACCGCCGTGACCGTGGCGCAGGATCGGTTGGCGCTAGGTCCCGACCCGGAGGTCCCCAGGGCTTGCGAGACAACACCGTCCGTTGGGGCCGAAGTGGAAGCGGTGCCGCCCGCGGCTAGGGAGACGTCTCCGCGAAGTCCCCCGTCTGCCACCGAAGGTAGGTTATGACGGCACTCCTTCGATAGTTTTTTGCACGCCCCCCTGACAAATGCGTACTTCCTTTTTGCAGCAGCACTCATCCCGGAGGAGGAGCCGTTCCTAGAGCGCGGGGGTCCTGGTGCTAGCGACACGGATGTCGCGCGCCTGGGCCCGGCGGACTTCGTGCCTCCGTCAGATGCTTTGAGGGCATGGTGCGGGATTGCGGAGGACGCGGCCGCCAGCATCAGCCAACAGGCGTTGCAGACCTACGGGTCAGGGCGCCTTGGGGATGCATTGGAAGTGTCGGGAGTGAGGGTAAGCATCTGTCTTTAAGACCACCTGTCGTCGTTTAGTGCTTGCTAACTCCTGCGCCGTGCAGACACTCATGTTGGCCCAGGCCCTGCGAGGTGCTTACGCTTGCGAGGGAGTTGCGCTGCAGAGTAGGCTGCAGGCCGCCGAAGAGGAGCTGCAGGGAGCTGCTGGAGGGCACTCCGCCCAGGATGCTCGTATACGCCGCCTGGAGTTAGAGTGCGTGGAGATGAAGGCGCGCACCGAGGGGCTCGTTGCCGTAGCGCGAGCGTCGGCCGCGGAAGCGGTGCGGCAAGAAGCTGCTGCGGAGCGGGATGGCCTTCTGCAACAAATCGCTGCTCTAGATGGAAAAAACAGCGAACTTGCTGCCTCTCTTGGCGGAGCGAGATCGAGCCTTGGGCGATGCTTCGGTAGCGGCCTGGGACGCCATGCTGGCCCTGGAAGGTACCCTTAAGGGGCTTGTCGCCGAAGTGCCGGCGCGGTCCTTCGGGTCTGAGGACCTGTCGCGGACACTTCGGTGGATTGGAGATGCGGCCGGCGTTGCACGCGGCGCCGCGGCGATCTTTGGCAATCACTGTGCCTACGTGGCGTCGTGTCTGACATGCGCGCTCCTGCGACACCGCGGTTGTGAACACGTCGCGGGGCTAGTCGATCCTCAACTGGAGATGCCCGTCGGAGGCGGGGTAATGTCTGGCACCGTGCGCGCCGTACGCCGCGCCATGAAGTTCTTCCATGAGCAGATATGGGAGTACTGCGGCGAGGCCGCAGCCATGGTCGAGTTGCGGAACAACTTGCACGGCGAGGGGAACCTTGGCCGGTTTCTGGACGAGGTCCCCCGGCGTGATGAGGATGGCGCTGTGGCCCTGCAGGACACCGCGAACTTACAGGTGTGACGGGGGTGTCGCGTGTTGGTGTGCGTTGTAAGCGAAGCCCGGGTTGTCTCTCTTTTTTTATATTCTTAGTAAAGTACGGAGTTGTTTCCCCGCTGTTCTGATTCCTGCCCCCTTGTCCCGAGCAGCTGCACAGCCGGGGCCGGCTACTAATCTCCGACCTTGCAACCCGACGGCGTCTTCGACGCTGGCAAAGGGCCGAGGAAGCGTTGGACTTCTGGGCAGGTCGGGCGTCTTCGAGTGGAGCCTCGGCACGGACGCATGTTAAGGAAGAGCCTGCCGAGTAGCAGCTTGGTGCGTCGGAGGTGTTTGTGCGCCTTTGTAAGCGTCCTTAGCGAATGCAAAGAACGGTCTTGATTAGATCTTGCGAAGTGCATCTCTGCCTCTCCGGCTACACTGTCCCATGGTAAACTCGGGGGGTTACTACGCTCGCCCGTATGCGACGATTTGCGCCTTGCGAGGGCAGCGGGGTCATGGTAGACGCGTAGTTGCAATAACCACACACACGCTCCGTTCGATATCCCTTCGAAGCGGTGGCGGCGGAGCTGGCGCCTAGTTGGAGTAGACACGCAAGCGCTCCATCCCCTACCCTTCGAAGTGGTGGCAGCGGAGCTGGCGCCTAGCCGAAGTAGACGCGCAAGCGCTCCGTCCCCTACCCTTCGAAGTGGCGCCAGTGGAGCTGGTGCCCAACCGAAGTAGACGCGCAAGCGCTCCGTCCCCTATCCTTCGAAGTGGTGGCAGCGGAGCTGGCGCCTAGTCGAAGTAGACGCGCAAGCACTCCGTCCCCTACCCTTCGAAGTGGTGGCAGCGGAGCTGGCGCCTAGGTCGAGGTAGACGCGCGAGCGCTCCTTCGCTAGATTATGCAACAGCCTCTGGTGTTTCTCGCTCGCGGGTGCGCTCGCGCGGGCTAAGCTGTCTAAGCACGTGGGGCTAACATCCACGTCTTGTTTATACTCCGTAGAGTGCGCGGGGATAGCATCCGCATCTTTTTTATGCTCCGGAGAGTGCGTGGGATCGACATCAACGTCCTATTTATACTCCGAAGAGTACGCACTAGGCAACGCCCATGCGTGCGCGGGGTTCGCATCTTGTTTATACTCCGTAGAGTGCGCAGGGATAACATCCGTGTCTTTTTTATACTCCAGGGAGTGCGTGGGATCAACATCCACATCCTATTTATACTCCGAAGAGTACGCACTGGGGCAACGCCCATGCGTGCGCGGGGTTCGTGTCTTGTTTATACTCCGTAGAGTGCGCAGGGACAACATCCGCGTCTTTTTATACTCCGTAGAGTGCGTGCGGAGGCGGACCGCGACGCTACGTCTTATTTAGAGTCCGTAGACTGCGCGCGGTGGCGAGCCGCCGCGTGTTGCGGGCGGTGAAATTGTGTGCGGAGGCGAACCTCGACGCTACGTCTTATTTATACTCCGTAGAGTGCGTGCGGAGGCGGACCTCGACGCTACGTCTTATTTAGAGTCCGTAGACTGCGCGCGGAGGCGAGCCTCCGCACGTTGCGGGTGGTGAAATTGCGTGCGGAGGCGGATCTCGACGCTACGTCTTGTTTATACTCCGTAGAGTGCGTGCGGAGGCGGACCTCGACGCTACGTCTTATTTAGAGTCCGTAGACTGCGCGCGGAGGCGAGCCTCCGCGCGTTGCGGGCGGTGAAATTACGTGCGTAGGCGGACCTCGACGCTACATCTTATTTATACTCTGTAGAGTGCGTGCGCAGGCGGACCTCGACGCTACGTCTTATTTAGAGTCCGTAGACTGCGCGCGGAGGCATCCCCCACGCGTCTTTATTCATGCTCATGCATAGTGCACACGAAGGTGATCCTTCGTGCGCTTTTGGTATGTAAACGAGGGATTTGCATGAACGATGCACTTTATTAAATTCCTGTTTGCGCGGGTGAGCGATTACAAAAAGGGGGATACTGACCACTAACCGCTATGAAGGGGCGACCGCTGACGAGTCGCTACTGCCGGGGCAACCTTGTGCCCGAGGAACGCGAGACGCTCTCGGGGGGCGCCCGAGGGCTTGGCATCTGCATACCTGGCTTAGGTGCCTTGGCGAGCCGTGTGGCATGGATCTTTGGCACCCAGCTCTATGCGCCGAGCCATATCCTGGTCGCCATGGACGACGATGATGGCCTGCGGTCGGGGAAGCTTCATGCACAGGAAGCCGTGGTTCAGGACTGCCCCGAAGGTATTTAAGAGCGGCCGCCCTAATATGGCGTTGTAGGGGTATGCAATGTCGACCACGTCAAAGATGGCGTCTTCGCTTCTCACATTGTCGTTCTGGCCGAAGGAGACTTGGAGGCATATCTGGCCCAAAGCGCGCAAGGGCTGCCCTCCAAATCCTTGCAGCGGGATGCCTGAAGGGCCCAACCGGCTCCGAGGGATCCCTATTTGGTCGAAGGCCGTGGCGAACAGGATGTTCGCGGAGCTTCCTCCGTCGACTAGGGCACGCCTAACTTCGCATCCGGCTACAAGGACCCGGACGACCAAAGGGTCTTGGTGAGGAAACTCCACGCCTTCGGCGTTAGCGGGCGTAAATGTGACTTCGTGTTGTGCCCATTCCGGTGGCGCCTGCGCCGGGTATGCCGCGACGTGGTGCAGTCTCCTCGCGTAAGCCTTCCGTTGCCGCGCCGAGGCGAACTCCAGCGAGGAGCCTCCGGAAATGACATTGATGATCCTGCGTTGGGCTCCTTCCGAGGCTTGTAGCTGCAGGACTTCTGGGGCTTGTAGCTGCAGGAGGCCCTCCCGGGGTTGTTGCACATGTGCCTGAATTCGCGGGAGGCCTTCTGGGGGCTGTATTCCTTGGTCCTGGGGTGTTGGACGTGGGCCACCACGGGCGCGCGTGTTTCCGGGTTCTTATCCCTGGCGACGCTCTGCCGTAGCGCTGCGATGGTGGCGCAAGTACGCGTGCCATGGTTGCCTCGGCCATGGATTTCACACCACAGCCCGTGGTGCTGGTTGACGTACTCTTCGCGGGTTCTGTCGTCGTGACCCCGACCACGTCCCCGTCCTCGGCCTCGGTGCCCTCTGCCTCCGCGACCTGCAGAGGCGTTCTCTTCGGAGCCACCCTCGATGTCAAAGACATAACGGGGTTTCCTGGACCTGCGTTGGTCGCGCTTGGGCCCGTCGCCTGGCGGGTCATTGTGTTGGGGGTCCTTGCGTTCGGGGGCGCCCTTCGGCTGCTCTTTCTTGCGCTTACCCTTCGAAGAGCCCTGCTTCGGCGAGCCCTCGCTCTTTGCCGAGCCCTCCGCCTTGTTAGTGTCGGAGTCCTCACCGTGTCGCCTCCACGCGTCCTCCTCCGCTCTGGCGTACTCTTCCATCTTGTCGAAGAGTTTCGCGACCGTCTTAATGGGCTTGCGCGCGTTGTATTCGGCCATCGGTCCCGGTCGGAGGCCTTGGATTGCTGCATTGATGACGGTTGTTTCGTTGACGTCCTTGACCTGGCAGCGCACTTTCGCGAAGCGCTTAAAGTAATCCCGGAGCCTTTCCTCGGGTTTTTGCTTGACTGCGAAGAGCTGGTCCGCATCGACACGCTCGACGTAGTTTCCCTGAAAGTTGTTGTAGAGTCGGTTGCGGATCTGCTCCCACGCGTAGATGGACTGTGGTTCGATGGTGAAGAACCAGGACAGCGCCACCCCTTGTAATGCGAGAGGGAGCCCTTTCGCTTTCGTGGTGTCGTCTCCGCCAGCGGCTTCGATAGTGGTCTCGTACACGCGCACGAATTCTCGCGGTCAGAGTCGCCTTTGTAGGCCTCGATGACGCTCGGGAATTTGAAATCTTCATGCCATGCCGCTTGTTGTAGGCGTGCGGAGAGCGGGGACTCCGGGTCTACGCGCCGCAATGGGACGCGACTGGACGTAGGGGCGTCGCGGCTATCCTCCCTCTCCGGAGCGGGTTTAGATGCCCCCGCCGGGGGGGCGTGTTGTCTCCGAGCCTCTTGCAGTGCCATTTCCAAAGTTTTGCAGTCATTTAAAGACGTGTGTTGTGGTTACAGACCAAACAGAGAGAGAGTATGGTAGTGGGGAGTTGAGTAAATGAATGGCTTCGGGTCTTTCCCCATGGCCTATGTCCCACATATGTACATCCACATGGGGAGTGCCTTTACAATTATACCCCTACACCTGAGTATTTCCCTCAGGGGGTACCTATGTCACTATACATGTCCCATTCTGGGCCTTACACTCTCTTAACAGGCCTGCTGGGCTTAGGTGGGGGCCACCCCTACAACAAC
Source organism: Dendrocalamus latiflorus (assembly GCA_017311315.1). NCBI lineage: Eukaryota > Viridiplantae > Streptophyta > Magnoliopsida > Poales > Poaceae > Dendrocalamus > Dendrocalamus latiflorus. The sequence goes on along the minus strand of CM029671.1, from coordinate 8,990,891 downwards.
GTGCTTCCTGAAGAAATCCCTGCAGGATTACCTCCCATAAGAGGTATTGAGCACCAAATTGATCTCATTCCCGGTGCATCATTACCCAACCGTCCACCTTACCGCACCAATCTAGAAGAAGCAAAAGAGATTCAACGCCAAGTATAAGGACTTCTTGAGAAAGGGTATATACGTGAAAGCCTTTGTTCTTGTGCTGCTCCTGTCATATTAATTCCTAGAAAAGATAGATCACGGAGAATGTGTGTTTATTGTCGTGCCATTAATAATATAACTGTTAGATATCGTCATCCCATCCCTAAGCTTGATGATATGTTAGATGAACTTAGTGGCTCTACTATATTCTCTAAAATTGATTTGAAAAGTGGATATCATCAAATAAGAGTAAAACTTGGAGATGAATGGAAAACTGCATTTAAAACAAAATTTGGTTTGTATGATGGTTGGTTATGCCATTTGGTTTGACTAATGTTGCTAGTACGTTTATGAGATTAATGAGTCATGTCTTAAGAACATTTATTGGAAAATTTCTTTTTGTATATTTTGATGACATCCTTATATATAGCAAATCCATGGAGGAACTTGTTGAACACATAAGGCAAGTCTTAGAAGTGCTAAGAAAGGAACAATTTTATACTAATATTGAGAAGTGCACTTTTTGTACCAACAAGGTTATATTTCTAGGTTTTATAGTTTCCAGTCAAGGAGTTGAGGTAGATGAATCAAAAATTGAAGCAATTAAAAATTGGCCTACTCCTCTAAATGTTAGCCAAGTTAGGAGTTTTCATGGATTAGCTGGATTCTATTGGCGCTTTGTCAAGGACTTCAGCACTATTGCCAGCCCCACTTAATGAATTAACTAAAAAAGGTGCTCCTTTTCAATGGGGTGAATCACAAAAAAAATCATTTCAAGAACTAAAAAAACGTTTGACTGAAGCACCATTACTTGCTAAAATTTTTGAAATTGAATGTAATGTTAGTGGAGCTGGTATTGGTGGTGTATTAATGCAAAAAGGAAAACCAATTGCATACTTTAGTGAGAAATTAGAAAGTGTACAATTGAACTATCCTATTTATGACAAAGAATTATATGCTTTGGTTCGTGTACTTGAAACATGGCAACATTATCTTTGGCCCAAAGAATTTGTTATACATTTCGATCATGAGACATTAAAAATACTTAAAAGGGCAATCAAAATTGAATCGTAGGCATGCTAAATGGGTAGAGTTCATGGAAACCTTTCCATATGTAGTTAAACATAAGAAATTGAGAAGAAAGCACAATACTATGCAGCAAAGGCTAATAAACTCAAGAAAAAGATGTTGTTTAAACCTGGTGACTTAGTTTGGTTACATCTTCGCAAGGAGCGGTTTCCTTAAAAACGTAAATCCAAACTGTTCCCTAGAGGAGATGGCCCATTTAGGGTGCTTGAAAAGATTAATGACAATGCCTACAAAATTGAACTCCCATGAGATGACTATGGGGTAAGCACTACTTTTAATGTTTCAGACTTATCTCCTTTCTTTGGTTTTCAAGAAGCAGAGTCAAGAGTGACTCCTTCTCAAGAGGGGAGGATGATGAGGACATCATTAGCAAACACACTACATCATCTACTTAAGTGTTGAACCCATTGGACCAATCACAAGAGCTAGAGCAAAACAAATGTAACAAGAGGTGAATCTTTTCCTTAGTGATTACTCATGTACTTATGAGAATTTGTTGCTACATAGTGCTTCTATTTTATGTGTTCTTAGATTTGAGGAAAAATTAACGGATGGAAAAGAAACTTTAGAGACACGGGAAGCATAGCCACAGGAGATCGCGTGGCCACAAAAGATTATCATGGGTGTGATGTAATCGCATATGTCATCATAGCCACAGAAGATCATGTAGCAACAGAAAATCATCATGAATGTGATGTAAGTGCATATGTTATCATAGTCACAGAAGATCATATAGCCACAAAAGATCATGCAACCATGATGTAAGCGCTTATATCATTCTTTCTTAGGGCATCTGTAGTGTATGAAAATAGAAGGTCTTAAGCCAACTTAAGGTCAACATTATACATTACAGGGGTGACCTTAAGCAGGCTATAAGCAAAAAAGGCTTAAGGCTGGTCCTCAAACTAAAGGCCTGGCCACAAGCATTAAAATACAATTTTTCTTTATCTGCCAAGTGGGACCGTCTTAAGGCCTCTTGGGTTATATACACTATAGAGTCAGCCTTAAGGTTTAGATGGGACCTACCTTAAGGCCCCTTGGGTTATATACACTACAGATGCCCTTAGCCCCTAAGCCATGTAACCCTATAAATAGGAGGGTACCCCCTCTATGGAGGCATAAGTCATACTTGGAAATGTTTATAGAACACTGTTCTTCTCTGTGTGTGAGCCATTTCCATCACCAATTGAGACTGTGTGTTAATTCTGAGTTATCACTCCGTTGTTCTTGTGATTCGTTGAGATTGCTTGAACGTGTTTGCTCCACGATAGCGAGTGGACGAAGGCCGTAGTGTGTGGTTGAGTAATTTGAGTGCTGCAGGTTGCTATATAGAGATAGTGATTGGTCGCATCATTTGCTTGGTTGCACGGGCTAATTATCCATAATCCTACATCGTGAAGATCGGGCCACCCCATCTTCCCGCATCATTATGAAGTGGTAAATTGTAGATTACAATATTAAGAGTGGTAAATACTAAAAGACCATTCTTTGCATCGGCAAATAACAGCCCTCCTGCCCGTTTCCAGTTTTAAAAAAAACGGGATAAAGACTTCTTCACCCGGCCTTTGCATCCTGCCCATGGGTCTGCACCTGGGCCATCGAACCAAATGCGCCCAGCGACCATCATCTTTTGCTGGAACCTCCCATAGGCATGACGTCCTGTAACACCATCACCATCGGGGCCGTATGTACCTACGTAAGTAGACCTGCATTTGAGACTGCACACCTCGATAACCCAAAGCAAATTCTCTGATACTGTAGATTGCCTTTAGGCAATTCTCATCCGTGCGTGCGACTCTGAAACGAACCAATCGCTACAGTGCATCGCTAAAGGAAATACGCTGTAGTGTCGTGTCATTGCGGCTGCTTTTGTAGTGTTCATCCCTGCCCTTGTTGAAGGCAGAGGAAGTGGATCCAGACAAGATGATACCAGCAGTCATCCATGGATACGACGCGCGCGTGCGACGTACGTAAGAGATTACAGGTATGCCGCCAGGCGCCAAATAGCGAAACACCTCGGCACCTCCCTCCTCGCCTCAAATCTCCACCACCCACACCACGGTCAGCTCACCACCACCCGTTTTCATCTTCTCTAACGCCACCAATTCCTCTGCATGCGACGCCGCGCATGCACGCACGGACACACCCCGCTCTCCGTCTCTACGCGCCATGCATGCAGCCTACAACTATATACGTACCGACTTGCCTGCCTCTCTTCATCGACCTAACAAAAACTTCATTTCATTGGCACTGGTTTGCGCCATGGCAAGATCCCAAGGCGTCGTCCTCCTCCTCCTCCTGGCCGCCGTCGTCGCGACAGTTGTCGCCGCCGCGTCCGCCACCTCCTCCGAGGAGTCCAAGCCGACCATCCTGACGCCCGTGGCGGATACTCCGCTCGGTTCGTTCGACGGCGCCGATGGGCCCGTCGCCGACGACGCCATGGAGGACGAGGAGGCCGCGCCCGTCGGGGCACCCATCGGCACCACCATGACCGAGCCCAAGCCGGAGCTCAGCAACGCGCCCCCCGGCGCTACGGAGGGTGATGACGCCGACACCAATGGCGCCACCACTGCCTCCGTCCTCGCCGGCGCCCCTGCCGCGGCCCTCGCTGCCGCCGTCGCAGCCGCCGGCGTCTTTGCCTTCTGAGGGGAAGGTGTGTACCGCTAGAGAGGGATTGATGCAGATTTTGATGTGTTGTACTGCTTAACATGTGCACGCGCTTACGTGCTTTAATTTTCCTTTCTATTTACACACATATATATACACCTCCGCATCTTTTCCTCTTTATCCAACCACTTTTGTTGAGGGATCGGACTTTCTAGCAGGGATCGATAACGAGACAGTTCGTTCTTGTTGACCAATTGACAAGACACTAATAGAATCTATCGCACGTAAATTTCTGGTTATTTACAATAATTAGTGCCTAAACACGTAGCATTACTTATGTATTCATGGGTCCTGTCCAGCTCTCTTATTCTTCTTCATCGTCCTTTGCAGCTCTACCTTATTAATTACTAGTAAGGTGTCTATACGTTACAACGAAGTACCAAAGAGGATGATATATATAAATAAACATGATCCAAATCGTACCATGAATATCAATTTTATCTGACACATATACTCCAATGTGAACCACACGAAAAACTTGTAAAGGAGTTCATAGTTTTTAGCGTATTTTGTAAATACCTTCATATACGTGCATAAAAAGGAGTATGTCGAAAAAATGTACATACCACCTCTGAAAAATTATTCATACCACCTAGATAGTCTTAAATACCCGTATACTACGCGTATATGCCCTCCGTTACGCGAGATACTCCCTACATTATGAGATACGATATAGGGTGTAATTACACCCGGGTGTAGAAAAGAGGCATCCTATATATATATATATATATATATATATATATATATATATATATATATATATATATATATATATATATATATATATATATATATATATATATATATAGACACACAAGCATGTCCACATTTAGTAGGGATAGCGAAACATCTCTATTAATATAAATCGGGTGTTTGTCCATCATCCTTACCTTCGCGTAGCATGAAGCACATTAAAAAAGGCTCCCGAAAAAAATCAATCAACTAGCTCTCCAGAAAACCAATTCACTCAGCTCAATCAATCAACTCGGCCCATACGCAACCCAAGCCCACGCACAGCATCCCCTCACTCCGCCACCTGTCTCATGACTCACAACATGGCTTCACCTCATGCTGATGTCGAGGGCGCCCTTCCCCACCTTTCTCCTTTCGCACACCTCGCGTCGCAACGGCCACCGCTGCACTCGAGGTTGTTGCTGCTTCGGCCAAGGCTAAGATCCAGATTGTGGGGGCTGCCGCCTCGACACACGTCGTCGTGCCACAATCAAGGCCAATGATGAGGGGCCCTTCCGTATGCCCACGACGCTACTGATGCACTCGAGGATGACACCGCTCCGACCACGTCACTGACACACCCAAGGATGATGACGCTCTGATCTAAGCATTTGTGGGGGGCTGCCACCTCGATTCATGCCATATCCGCTGCAATAGTGAAGGGGCCCTTCCCCATGCCCCCACGTCGTCGCCGCACACGAGGCTGCATCACTCCGACTAGGGCTCAGATATGTCCAGATTGGGAGGACACGGTGATGGGGTCGAAGGTGGAGCTGTGGGAGCCAAACTTGTCGGAGTCCTCATGCATCCCCTACTCGGAGTTCATCCCATCACGTCCGTGCCGCCTCTAGATCTAGGAGCTAAATTCGTAGGAGTGGACAAGCTCCATGGGGCAATTGGCAACCCAACTGCCCAACTTCAAGATACCACGATTTCCTCCTACGACAATACATATGGAGCAACAATTCTTTCATTTTTTCTTCAACTTCTTTCACTTCTCCAACTCAACCACGGAAAAGGACCAGGTAAATATTTTGCTCCACACTCTAATTTTCTGGCTGTGTTTTGGTTCTCACCATGCTTGATTTCTAGCTTTTGCGCAATCTTGTTTGTTGTGTTGGCAAATGTTATTAATGCTTGTCAGTTTTCTCACCATCACATTACATGTTGCATTTTTGTTTGAGACTGTTTGCACATCCTGATACAAACGGTACTATACTATGAGGCTGACAGATTTCAATAAGAATTCGAGTAATGAAGATAGCAAAACATAAGTAAGCAGTGGTATAGCAACATTACACTTCTAGTATTGGATTGATATGACAACAAGAAATAAACCAACTATTGACATTGACATACATGTGCATGTCAAGGACTAGTTAAGCAAGTAGTTATTACTAAGTAGTAAGTTCTAACTATCAAAGTAGCAAATAGATGACAGAGGCCATGATATAGCATGGAGAATGCATCTAATTTTTTGTTTATTAGATTATCAACGCTGTGAACCTCAGTGATGATGAAAGGGAGTCTTGGAGGGTGTTTTTTTATCATGGTTTATCATTTCTTGATATGATATAGAGAAATCAGAAGATGGTTATATGTGTTATTTGTAGCCACTAACAACTGCAAAAACAAGAACTTGATTATGATGTAATGGGCTTACCTTTATGTGATCTTATATTTCTAAATCAAGTAGTCCCTGGTAGGGTATCTGAAGTGTAAGCGTCTCTAATAAACAGCATCCAAATGACTAGATATGCACTTCCTGCATCAAAGAAATATTTATTTGCATCAATCAAGCCTTTTTCTGGGGGAGGGGGTTGTTGGGTGTGGGGATAGATATTTGACTAACATACTCTACTATGTAGCTATTGGCCTATTTGTTGATATTAACATAGTTTATAAATTTAAGTGGATCTTAATTTACTAAATCCAAGTAGATTTGCACTGGATACCAATATGAACAATTTTAACATTTATGCATCTCACATTATCCCTAAGAGCAAGCATATTTATCTTGGACAAGGCCAACGTCACATTGAGGTTTTACCTTGCTCATGATGATTCAACGCTTGTCCTCCTTATTATCATCATCTGTGGACTCCAAAACCTTCTCCTCCCTGGCACTTGAGCAACCAAAGATAAAGAATGTACCACAAAGCTCACACTTGTGGTTTCTTGCAAATAAAATCACTCTCTAGTTGATTTTAAGCCTCATGTCATAAAGCACATCATTGGCAAAAACACTCCAATATGATGCAAAGAAAAGCTCACAAGGCTCCCTACTAGTTGCCATGCTCAAGATCGATTAAGATCAAACAAAGAGCCAACATGGCTTTGATACCACTTGTAGGATTGGATAGGCAACAGAGCGGGGGTGAATGGTGCCCAAAGATTTTTCCTCTAAATATTCATATATTCCTTTTTCTCCAATAGCTACAAAGCTATGAAGATTAGAATATGATGTCTACATGAAAACAGAGGAACACAGAGCTCAGTACGACTAAATCAGAGCACAACGTGGTCAAGAGACACCAGTCAGCCAAACTGAACACCACTGGACAGCAAAGAAAAGCAACATAGTCAATAGACAGACAACGTGGTCGAAGCAGACAACGTGGTCGAAGTATACAACGTGGTCAAAACCGACAACGTAGTCGTAACCAACGTGGTCATAACCAGTGTGGTCAAAACCAACGTGGTCATGACCAACGTGGTCGTAACCACCGTGGTCGAAACCAACATAGTCATAACCAACGTAGTCGGAACCAATGTGGTCATAGCCAACGTGGTTGAAACCAACGAGGTCATAACCCATGTGGTCATAACCAACGTTGTCGTAACCACTGTGGTCAAAACCAACATTGTCGAAGACCTATATGGTCAATACCAACGTTGTCTATGTCCAATGTGCAGTCGAAATGCCAGCGTACTTCAGGACCAATGAGTGGTCGGCAACCAGCGCTTGTCAAAGACCAATGTGATCGCAAATTATGTGGTCGAAGACCAATGTGTGGTCGACACCACCGTAGTCAATGACCAAGGTGCACACAGAAAACACATGCTGTCAAAAACTAGTATGTGGTCATAATAGTTTAGAATGTGATCAACAGATCTACGACCATTGAGCAAACGAAAACAGATGTGGTCATAAACGACTATAAGTACCATAGGAGGCGCATGACCACCAGACCTGAAAACATTAAAACTTTTGATTCCGAGATCAAATGGCCATGGAAATTTGTATGCAAGTATCTTAAAGTCTTAGGAAGCTAATCCCATCTTGGATTGAAAATTTAGTAAGCGAGTTGAGACCTTTTTAAGATTCGATTAACGACGCACAAGAACAAAGACTTAAGATCGAACAGATGAACTGACCATACTCGTGGAAAGATAATAGCTAAGATTGCTATACATCCAATCCCACATGTCACAGCAAGTAGCTACATTGGAGAAATCAAATCAAAACTTTGGATCAAGAAAAGATCAACAGAGAAGAGAGCAGCTATATGATGTGGTCAATGACCATCGAGCACTCATAGTTGACTGTGGTCGTAAACAACTCGAAAAGCAGAGGCGCCCGACCGAGACCATTAAGGAGATCAGGTGTGGTCGTGAACGACTAGAGGTAACAAAAGAGGCACATGACCACCAAATCTACGATCATCGAGCAGTTGAAACCAGATGCAATATGCTCTAAAACTTGACCGTGGTCGAAACCAGACACGGTCGAAAACGATCTGGAAGAACAGAGCATCGCACGACCACAATATCTAAAATGCACATATCTATCGATTAAAAGATCAAATGGTCATGAAACTTTGTACGCAAATTGCTTAAGGTCTCATGAGACTGTTCTAGTCTTGAATTGAAAACTTATTAACCAAGTTGACTCCTTTTTGCGATTTGATCAAGCGCAGAAGAACTGAGTTCAAGAACCAAAATTGTTGATCAGAATCGCTCGTGGGTCAAAGCGAGCCAAGATGGCTTTGGTTGTGTTCCCACCTGTCACTGCGATTCAGAGCATCAACGAGATCAAGCCAAGAACACCTCCAGATCAAGAAGAGAGAAACCTCCAGATCAAGAAGAGAGAGAAATAGAACAGAGAACGTAGAGGAAGAAACAAATCGAAGCCAAGCAAACCCAAATAGAGAAGAGATACACAAAATGTAGATTGAAGATTAATGTATTGCTCAGATGAATGATTTCACAGCCACTCCCCTCGAGAGGACTAAGCTCTAACCCGAGAGGCACACTCACTCTCTAACCTAACTCCGATCAGAGGGAGAGGCGTCAGCCACTAAGGCTTAGCCCACCTTCTCAACCCTAGCACTTGCCTCCCCTCCCCTTTTTATAGGCTCACCAATGAACCCTAAACCTTAATGGATTCTACCAATAGTCCAAACCAGGGATAACCCGTTAACCTAACACCAGGTTTTACTCACGCATGCTTGTCAAAGTAGCTTACATGTGGCCCCGATGACTCGTCGTCAAGCCTCTCATGCGTCCGGATCCCACTAAACCGTCCTCGCTTCCAAATGACCCAAGTCACTTGGCGCACCACATGTTTCTCCTCGCGCATGACGGCACCCAGCATCCTTGACCGTCCGGACCTTGACTCCTTCCTGAGCCTAGTCCCGATCCATCGCGTCGTTTTACATCATTTCCACCTCCGGTAGCTCCTACTGCAGTTCCTCATTGTCCCGGCTTGCAACCACCTCACTAGCCTCGATCATCTTTGGTGTCTCCCTGACCGTTCTAGACCTCAACACCTCCCTGTGCCTAGTCCTAGTCCTCATACACCTCACCATGACCTAGCTCCGAAGTCCTGCAACCAACACCAACAAGAAAACAATCGCATAGCATAGCACAAAACACAAGAATCATCAACTTGCATAATCAGAATGTATCCAAGTGCACAATCTTAGCAAACCTCTGGTCTAAAACAACTTACGACTACTATGATGCACAAGACAGAGGTACTCGTAGCCCAGAAGTCCTACCTACAGTCTACGACCACTCAGCAATCTGCGACGACCATGTAGCAAACGCTACGACCATCAAATGCACAGGCATACTAAATGCTATGACTATTGCTCATGTTTAACAGAAGCTACGACTTCCAACAACACAGCTTATGACTACCGATCATGACCAGATAGTAAGCTATGACCATTAATCACCAGGCTATGACCATGCAACAGTCACTACAACCATCGCTCACAGCGGCTACGACTTTACCAAAACTAGTCGCTACGACTATCGATCACCAGGCAGAGCTACGACCATTAACTGCAAGCAACGACTACCAAGTCGTAAGGGCACCTATCGACCACCAAGTCATAAAAGCCTCTACCGACCACCAAATCGTAAACTCAACTGCCGACCACCAAGTCAAAAAATAGACTGCCGACTACCAAGTCATAAAATCGACTACCGACTACCAAGTCATAAAAACGACAACCGACCACCAAGTCGTAAGATTGACTGCCGACTCCCAAGTCATAAAAACGGCTGCCGACCACCAAGTCGTAAAATCGACTACCGACCAACAAGTCATAAAATCAACTTCCAACTACCAAGTCATAAGATCGAATGCCGACCACCTAGTCGAAAGAGCACCTATGACCTCAAAGTCGTAGGAGCACCTATGACCACCAAGTCATAGACCACGAGAACGATAGCTAGAAAGCAAACCTCTGCAAATGCCTTAAAAACCAAACTCAAGCTCTACACAAATTCTAATCCAAAGGTCAATTACTCTTCATAACCATGGGGTGACCTCCACATGGTCTCATAGTATTCACCCTTACTTAATTATTGTTGTTCAGAGGAGGGATGTTTCGACTTCGGTGTGAACATTGATGAGTAGGCCACATACCATAGTCATTTGCCTGTGTGCAGACTTGATTTGCTTCTCCTCATTATTGTACCTTACACTATTATTTCTTTTATATTTGGCCTATGTCCACGGAGATGTAAACTTGACCATAAGGCTCTTACTCTTTTATTTTAATAATACTTGTCATTATGGATGATATGTATCTTTGTTACTACTATATGTACTAGCTTTTCCTAGATTAGTGTGATTGACACAGAGGATCCAGATGTGTTGCTTCTAGGTCCAATAAAGTATTTCTCATTTGCATCCTCATGATTTCCATGCTAACCAGATTATTCATGTTTCTACTGTTGTTCCGAGACATCGTGCTTCTGGTTTTCAAGATCTAGTATTGTGGCATCGTAGGCTTCAACATATAGACTTCGATGACTTGACTATAGTTAGTAGCAAGTACCTTATAGGAGGATTGCTTAGGCTTAACAATTGTAAGGACCTAGTTTGCATGCTTGTAGACATGGTAAGATGATTTATGTTTCTCATCCTCCTCTTACCTTAGTGATGACCGATGGACCTGGCCAATGCTTGCACTTAGACACAGTTGGTCATTCCAGAGTTCAATATGTAGGAGGGAATTGGTGTGTGTTTATCATTGTAGATGACTTCTCTAGGTATCAATGGGTGTATTTTATCTCTTCTAAAGATAAGGCCTTTGACTGCTTTAGAGAGTTGGCCCTTAGATTAGCTGTTGATTTCCTATGAGCCTTGAGAGTCATCAGAAGTGATAATAGCACCGAATTCAAGAACACATCATTTGCCATTTTCTATGCTGAGCGAGGTCTAGAACACCAATTCTTTTCTCCTAGTGTCCCCCAATAAAATGGAGTTGTGGAAAGGAAAAATAGGACTCATGTAGAGATGGCTAGGACTATGCTAAGTGAACATAGCACTCCTAGGAGGTTTTTAGTTGAGGCAATTTTCACTACTTGCTATGTGTTCAATTGGGTGTTCTTGAAATTTTCCTTAGGCAAGACTTCCTATAAGTTAAGGTTCAATCATAGACCTATCATCTCTCATTTCAAGATATTTGGTTGCAAGTACTTCATTCTAAAATATGGTAATTAAGATAAATTTGAATCAAGATGTTATGATAGCATTTACTTGGCTATCCTATTCATTCTCGTAGCTTCCATGTTTTTAATTTATGTACTAACAAAATCATTGAGATTTGTAAAGTCACTTTTGGTGAGGCTAGTCCGAGTACAAGACCTAACAGTACATGTATATAGGTACATGGTGGACAGGAGAGTATCTTCATCAAAGATGACCTTGACTTAAAGGATGAGAATCCAATCCCGCTCTAGTCACTCCTGAGTTGGTTAGAGACTCTGCTTCCACTATTTTGGATTTTGTAGAACAGCCTCCTGCCACCTTCACCAGCGCTTCGAGTGGCTCTGCTTCTACCTCCATATCCCATGTGGTAGAGGCCACATTTGCACAAGGACCTCCGCTTCACATTCAGCGATGATGCCCTCAAGAGTAGATGATTGGGGATCTCCATGAGTGAGTTACTTGCTCAAGGTTATCTCTCTATATTCTTATACGTATTTTGCTTTTGTTGCGTCTTTTGAGCCCTGAGATATCACCCATGCTTTATATGGTTTTTCTTGGGTCAATGTCATGCATAAACAGCTTGGAAACTTTGAAAGAAACTAAATCTAGACCTTAGTTGAACCCTCTCCTAATCATAATGTAATTGGTACAAAATAAGCTTTCAGAAATCGGTAAAGTGGGGATGGGTTGGTAGTTCACAAGAAGGTTAGGTTTGTAGCTCAAGGTTTTTTCCAATTAGAGGGCTTAAACTTTGTAGAAACCTTTCCACCTGTAGCTAGGTTAGAAGACATTTGTATTCTGCAAGCATTTACTGCATCTAAGGTTTTAAAGTTGTTTTAAATGGACATCAGGAGTGCCTTTTTTGAATAGTTTCATAAAAGAAGATATCTATATTAAACGACCAAAGCCTCCAAATTTCAATTTCTCAAACCTGTGTGTAAGCCTCCAAAGACTTGTATGGATTGAAGCAATCCCCTAGAGTTTGGTATGATAGATTTAAGAGTTTTCTTATTAAGAATTATTTCAAAATAGAAATGGTAGATAAAACCCTATTCACTCTCAGGCATGGAAGTGACTTTCTACTTATTCAGATTTATATGGATGACATTATTTTCGATAGCTCCTCTCATGCCTTGGTGTTCAGATTTATGAGTAGTGAATTCGATATGAGTATAATGAGCGAGCTGACTTTCTTCCTTAGTTTTTAAGTTAAGCAACTAAAGAAAGATACCTTCAATCATCAAAGCAAATACACAAAGAACCTTCTTTAGCATTTTGATATGGAAAGCAGCAAGCCAATGTCTAGTCCTGATGAAGATAGAGAGCCCGTAGACCAGAAGGAGTAGTGTAGCATGATCGGTTATCTCCTCTACCTTGCGGCTTTGAGGTTGGACATACAACTTTTTGTGTGTCTGTGCACTCAATTTAAAGCTTCCCATCATGCCTCTCATCGTCAAGTAGTGCGTCGTATTTTTAGGTTTCTTCAAGACACTTATGACTTTGGACTCTACTATTCTTCTAATTCTGCATTCTTTCTTTGTGCTTTTTCTGGTACTGATTTTGTAGGGTGAAGAATAGATTGAAAGAGTAAATCTGGCACTTGTCATTTCTTGGGCATATCTCTCATCTCTTAGTCTTCTAGGAAGCAATGCTTTGTTGCACAGTCCACTGCAGAAGTGGACTATGTACCTACTGCTACTATTTGCTCTCAAGTTCTTTGGATCTTATCTAATCTGTAGGACTATGGGTTGGTCTGAGATAGTGTTTATCAGTATTGCCCAAAACCCAGTACAACACTCCAGGACCAAGCACATTCACATTAGATACCATTTTCTTAGTGACCATGTAGAGAGGGTGATTTTGTGCTTCACTTTGTAGAGTCAGAGCACCAAATTACAGATATTTCCACTAAGGCTCTCAATTCTTCTCATTTTGCTTCTTTGCGATGGGAGTTAGGGGCTATTGGTCCTTTTGGCCGACTTTGAGGGGGGGTTTGATTTTTTTACTTTTATTGTATCATAATGCATATTTAAATTTAGCAACTTCTTTAAAAATATTACATGGAGCATTGACTATTATCCATGTGTGACATGATATCTTGTTTTATATCTTGCCATGTCTTTGTGCTAGTTTGATTGATTTATCATGTGTTTCCATGTGTAGCTTAGGTTTTGCCATACTATTTTGCTTAAATATAAAAAAAACTTGAACTACAACATGTCTTGTTGGATTTTATGACTAGTTTTTCTCTTTGTGATCCTCTTATGATTCATGCCATATCAAATAAGCTATGCTGAGTCTAGAATATAAATTGATCTTTAAATTGATTTCTGCTAGTTCTTTGTTGGAGCTTGAGTTTACTTCTCCTAAGCTTTTATGGCTCTAGTCGAGTATAGCTTACAGACAAAGAAATAACTTATTGTTCTTGAACTAGAAAATAAAAATGAAAAACGATCTCTTTTATGTGCAAAAAACCGGTCTCACCAATCTTTTCTCATGAGATAGCTTGCCATTGCACTAGTCATAAACCCACACGTAATTTCAAATGACCAAGATCATTCTCTGCAGCTTCTTGCTTGGGATGATCAGATTGAGGGATAGGAGGCGGATGCTGAGGTATAGGATAGTACTGGTGTGAACAATGAGAAATATCCTGATCTCCAAATCTAAAACCCTGCAATGGTGTACTAGAAGAAAATGATGAGATATCAGGGTTGTTGTTTCCATATGACAGACTCGAGTGCTCAGGCCATCCAGGGTAATAAGTGTCAGGGTATGGCCCACTCGGCTGAGCAAAGCTCATCCCATAACACTCTGGAGTGGACAAATAACCACGCTTGCACTCAGCGGGTGAATGGCCCTGAAAACCACAAGTCTGGCATATAGAAACAACTGGAGAGCAAACATCTGATAAAGAACTGTACTGATCATGCCCGTTCTCTAACACAACTCCTCGCTCTAAAGCATAGCGTCCTAATTGGCGAGACAATAGGTTTACCTGCTCTTGAAGAGTGTCATAAGTGCTAGGGGTGCTCATATAACCATGAGAATCAGAATAGTAAGCCATAGCCTCAATAAGTACCAATATCAATCAACCTGCGAGAATGGATACGAAAAATCGCAAAAGAGAGAAGTAACTAGCGAAAGGGTTAGGGATTAGCAATATATCACAAATATGAACAATAACGAAAAGAAAGACAAGTCAGCACAAACACAAAACAAGCTAAAGAAAACAAACGACCTAGTCTATAGCCTAACACTGTCGCTCTAAGCTAGTCCCCGGCAACGGCGCCAAAATACTTGATCGTGCAAAAATAGCACACCCGCAAGTGCACGGGTTGCCACTGAAATAGCGGTGAGTGTCGTGTTCTCCACAGGGACTAGACTGAGGCTACTAATGCTCAGCTAAAGCTAGGTTAAACGAAACGGGGGAGAAAACTAAACTAAAACGACTAAAACGACCAAACGATCTATCCAACAACGACGAAACGAACGACCGTACGAATTGACGTCGTACGAACGAACGAACAAAACGACGACTAACTAAAAGAACGAGAACGACGCACAAGGACAAACGACACGACAAGACTAAACGAACGAACACGACTACCGATCGACGATCTACCTAGCTAACGACCGCAAGAAAGAAAGAGGTAGAGAGACGAGAAGCAATAGGGGAGGGTTAGAAGCACGGAGGGAGTCGAGAGAGATCAAGGGAGAAAACGATTGACAGCTAACTAGACGACGACGGCACACGACAAACACATAACTACGACGACCACACGCACGACTAAACTATCAAGCGACCGCTGAGAAAAGCAAAGAGGGAGGGTTTAGAAGCAAAGGGAGGTCGAGACAGCACGAAGGGAGAAAACGGTCGCCGACTCGCTAAATCGCACATACAAACACTACGGCACAAACAAATTACTTAACAAGACAACTGACAGAATGACACTACTAACAGCTAACACAACACAGCAGAAATTACAGACACTAGCAATACTCACTGATCAACACATATAACAAAAGGCACTACTGTAAACACCACTAGAATACTAACAGAACACAAAATGCAAAATCATCTGAACAAATTAACACCTACTCACAAATAACATCTCAATGGGCTCAAACATTCATCACAGTGCATAGTTCACAATTCACATCCAACTGAAGCAAATCACATCTAACAGTAAATCATTATCAGTTAATTTGAGCAGTAATTAAGAAAAGCAACAAGGAAGAGGGATAGGAGGTAAACCGAGAAGAGCATAGTAGAGGAAGAAGAGGTCGGCAGCGTAGAAGAGGAGTAGCAGAGGAAGAAGTCGCAGAAGAGTCGTCGTCGGTGGATGCAGTAGAGGAGAGATGCGTTGATGGAGATGTCGGTGAAGTGGCAGCTCGCCAGCGGTGAGGGCGGCGCAGTGGAGGAAGGCGCTGATGTCGGTGAAGATGTGGTCGGCTGCCCGGCGCTTGGTGTAGAAGGAGGAGGCGGCGCCGAGGTGGTTAGGAGGCGAAGCCAATGCAACCGGCGGCGGCACTGTCCCGGCGTGATGCGATGAGCGGGATGGCGAGAGACAGGGGAGCGGCGGTGGATGTGGTGAGTGTGGATGGAGAGGAGAGGCTAGGCGGAGGGAGAGCAGAGGGGCGGCGCGGTAGGGAGCAAGGCGGCGGCCAAGATGGGAGGCGACGGTGGATGGGCTCGGATGTGGAGAAGAAAGGAGGAGAGGCGACTGCGCCGAATGGAGGAGCTGCGGTGGCGCGGAGGGGGATGCGGAAGAGTAGGCGGCGGTGGAAGGAAAAGTGGTGGCCGAGAGAGGAAGCGGAATAGAGGGGGCGGCTGTGTGATGGTGGCGCGGCAGGGAGAGCAAAGAAGGGAGGCGGCCGAGAGAGGAGGTGATGGCGGCGGAGAGAGGTGGCGTTGGTGGTGTGAGGGAGCAGGAAGGAGCGGAGGGGAGGGGTAGATGTGGGGAGAGGCGGATCTGGAGAAGGAGGGAGGAGAGGAAGACGGGGAGTTGGCGGCGCGGTAGAGAAGTGGTGGCCGCGACGAGTTTGGTCCGGCCTCGCCGGCCCCGAGAGTGGAGGAGGAGGAGGAAAGCATAGTGGGGGAAGGGAGAAGAAAACCGGGCTCAAGCTGTTCCCAGGCGGCGGCGCTAGGGTTAGGAGGGGATTGGGGATTCGGTAATTTTCTGATTTGGCCGTCGAGGATTTTGGGAATTGTGAACAGATCCTTATCCCAATGAGATTTCTTCCGTTCTAACCCTTGGAAACTCCGATTTCATCGCGAACAGATCCTACGCATTCGTGTCGATGCGCACATCTGTACGGAGCAGTCCAAATTTGTCGTTTATGCGCCTAGATCGCGCCGGCCTATGGAAAAGCACAAAAAAGTGTAAAACAGTCCATTTCGAGCAATTAAATATATAAAAACGTGTAAATGATGATAAATGGTCCCAAAATGCGAAAAATAAGAGGGTAAAATGGCATGTAAATATATGCAAATATGACGCATGTCATACCCCCAAGCGTAAACTTTTACTTGTCCTCAAGTAAATGGCATGATATTATCGAACCCGGACAACACGTAATCATGAGGTAAAAGACTAGTTAAATGCATGTAATAAGTCAAGAGACATACAACAATGCGAAATGTGATTATCTAACTTGAGTTTTGAGAACCATCCAAGATGAGAATGAATCAAGCAAAGATCTCAAATGATAACTACAACATTTGACTAAATCAAGTGACACACAAAAGTGTCAAAATACACTCAAGTGATCACATGTATCCAACCAAAATTGTAGGCATCGGAACGAGGTATAACATCAAAAATGAGCATAGCAAAGGGTCACGCTAAGGCATATGTTATTTGAGATAAAGAGACTAATACTTGCATGATATTTATGAAAAAGCCCACACTTGAGCCATGATACCTAATTTTTGTTGATTTTTAGCAAATTTAGAATATAATGGGCACTTGTGCCACTTTTTCACACCCTTGGGCAAACCTTGCTGCTTATTCAACACATTTCCGAACCAATGTGACATAGTCACTTATTCCACACACCCACACATTGCAAAACAACATTTTTTTTTCTTTTTTTTTCTTTTTGGTTTTGATTAAGCATCTTTAACCGGTTTTCATTAATGCTAAGTAACACGTGTCCCGAGACATGGATACCTAGATAAATCAACCAAGTTATTGGCTCAAGATAGGACTACCCCTTTCACAAATTTTACATTCAAGCAAAGTATCAATATCTAAAATAACATATGCCAAAGCATGAAACTAAGATATGATCATTCAAGAGGCGATGACTAGAACCAATTCAATCCGCAAATGGTCAAAACACATGCGTAACTCGCAATGAATCAAATGCTATAGGATCACAAGATTTCTAAGCACATCAAGGATAATAAACAAAACTCAAGCTCTATATGATGCCAAGTGACTTAAGACATACAAGGAACTAGTGACAATATAGCTCAATGAAATTTCGACATGACCTTTCTTGTTTAATCATAGCATGGGCTCACATGGCCAAGGTATACAATCAAGCATAACATGAGAGCAAATAGTAAAGGCCATATATCATCAACACAAGCATAATATGAAGCATAAGAATGACCATATATCATCAACTACACGACAATAAGCTCAAATGCTCACAAATATGATACAAACATGCTAGAACATCATCCATGCACATACAAGTCCTCCCCCAAGCATAAATTGAGCAATGAATCGAGAATGTGCTTAAAGGGGTAAGAAACAGCTCACCGGGCGTATATAATGCAATGGAAGTAAACAAATCATCCCGTGGCTTCTCGCATATATAAGAATGAAGATCTAGCACGAGACCTGAAATAAAAAGAAAGAAAAGAAAAGAAACCAACAAAAACTAACAAAAGGTATGGAAATAAAAAGATAAAGAGATGCTCATTTGGATGTAGCGGGAGGAGGGCCAAGGACGGGACATGGAGAAGGCACATGTCCGCCCTCCTCATGAAGCAACATGCCTCGAAATCCACCTGGATCCCAAGGGATGTCGACTCGAGCCAAGTCTACTCGCAGTCGATGGTACAAAAGTGTAAGCCTGCAAACAACCTCAAAGATATGGCAAGTATGTGTGATAGGGTTGACACTCTCTAAGTCATCAATAGAATATCCAATCATGTAGGTATATCGATAAAGTACATCATGAGGACTATATGTAAGATGAGCACAATCAGTAATAGAGTATGTCTCGTCAAAGGCAAGGAAATCAAACCTAAGGTGATCGGGGAAGAGTTTCCATACTACCTGAAGTGTATGTGAAGGAAAATGTACGGTAGTAGAAACCTCCAGAGGGGCGATGTCGACGAAGAAAGTAGCCGGTGATGGATCAATAGAAATGTGCTCCTCCTCGACATCGGAAGCAGCCCCCTCATCATCAAGAATGAATATCTCCATCTCAGGCTCAAAGATCGAATAATCATCTAAGTGGCCGACATCATCAAATGTGAATCTCTCCATATCAAGCTCAAGAAGCACAGGATCGAGGTCAAAGCAGTGAGAGTCTAGCTACCACATCAAATCTCTGAGTCTCAAGCTCGGGCTCATCAACAAAAGTATCAGGGTCCATATATGGTGAGTCCATGGCATCAAAAGTGACTAACTCTAGCTCAGGTCCGTCAATAGAAGGATTATCATCAAAACGAGGCACCTCTAAGGGGATCGGGAGCGTCTTAGTGGCACTAAATGAAGACTGTGATGTGGCATGAGAACTACTCAATGACTGAAGTGAATTTCTACTATCTACCACTTCTGATATCAATGTGCTCATTGCACTCAATTGGCTTTTTATGTCACTAAACTGAGTGTCCACCCTAGTAATATATGATGCCACCATCTCCTCCAACTTGGACAAATGATCAGATTGAGGGATAGGAGGCGGATGCTGAGGTATAGGATAGTGCTGGTGTGAACAATGAGAAATATCCTGATCTCCAAATCTAAAACCCTGCAATGGTGTACTAGAAGAAAATGATGAGATATCAGGGTTGTTGTTTCCATATGACAGACTCGAGTGCTCAGGCCATCCAGGGTAATAAGTGTCAGGGTATGGCCCACTCGGCTGAGCAAAGCTCATCCCATAACACTCTGGAGTGGACAAATAACCACGCTTGCACTCAGCGGGTGAATGGCCCTGAAAACCACAAGTCTGGCATATAGAAACAACTGGAGAGCAAACATCTGATAAAGAACTGTACTGATCATGCCCGCTCTCTAACACAACTCCTCGCTCTAAAGCATAGCGTCCTAATTGGCGAGACAATAGGTTTACCTGCTCTTGAAGAGTGTCATAAGTGCTAGGGGTGCTCATATAACCATGAGAATCAGAATAGTAAGCCATAGCCTCAATAAGTACCAATATCAATCAACCTGCGAGAATGGATACGAAAAATCGCAAAAGAGAGAAGTAACTAGCGAAAGGGTTAGGGATTAGCAATATATCACAAATATGAACAATAACGAAAAGAAAGACAAGTCAGCACAAACACAAAACAAGCTAAAGAAAACAAACGACCTAGTCTATAACCTAACACTGTCGCTCTAAGCTAGTCCCCGGCAACGGCGCCAAAATACTTGATCGTGCAAAAATAGCACACCCGCAAGTGCACGGGTTGCCACTGAAATAGCGGTGAGTGTCGTGTTCTCCACAGGGACTAGACTGAGGCTACTAATGCTCAGCTAAAGCTAGGTTAAACGAAACGGGGGAGAAAACTAAACTAAAACGACTAAAACGACCAAACGATCTATCCAACAACGACGAAACGAACGACCGTACGAATTGACGTCGTACGAACGAACGAACAAAACGACGACTAACTAAAAGAACGAGAACGACGCACAAGGACAAACGACACGACAAGACTAAACGAACGAACACGACTACCGATCGACGATCTACCTAGCTAACGACCGCAAGAAAGAAAGAGGTAGAGAGACGAGAAGCAATAGGGGAGGGTTAGAAGCACGGAGGGAGTCGAGAGAGATCAAGGGAGAAAACGATTGACAGCTAACTAGACGACGACGGCACACGACAAACACATAACTACGACGACCACACGCACGACTAAACTATCAAGCGACCGCTGAGAAAAGCAAAGAGGGAGGGTTTAGAAGCAAAGGGAGGTCGAGACAGCACGAAGGGAGAAAACGGTCGCCGACTCGCTAAATCGCACATACAAACACTACGGCACAAACAAATTACTTAACAAGACAACTGACAGAATGACACTACTAACAGCTAACACAACACAGCAGAAATTACAGACACTAGCAATACTCACTGATCAACACATATAACAAAAGGCACTACTGTAAACACCACTAGAATACTAACAGAACACAAAATGCAAAATCATCTGAACAAATTAACACCTACTCACAAATAACATCTCAATGGGCTCAAACATTCATCACAGTGCATAGTTCACAATTCACATCCAACTGAAGCAAATCACATCTAACAGTAAATCATTATCAGTTAATTTGAGCAGTAATTAAGAAAAGCAACAAGGAAGAGGGATAGGAGGTAAACCGAGAAGAGCATAGTAGAGGAAGAAGAGGTCGGCAGCGTAGAAGAGGAGTAGCAGAGGAAGAAGTCGCAGAAGAGTCGTCGTCGGTGGATGCAGTAGAGGAGAGATGCGTTGATGGAGATGTCGGTGAAGTGGCAGCTCGCCAGCGGTGAGGGCGGCGCAGTGGAGGAAGGCGCTGATGTCGGTGAAGATGTGGTCGGCTGCCCGGCGCTTGGTGTAGAAGGAGGAGGCGGCGCCGAGGTGGTTAGGAGGCGAAGCCAATGCAACCGGCGGCGGCACTGTCCCGGCGTGATGCGATGAGCGGGATGGCGAGAGACAGGGGAGCGGCGGTGGATGTGGTGAGTGTGGATGGAGAGGAGAGGCTAGGCGGAGGGAGAGCAGAGGGGCGGCGCGGTAGGGAGCAAGGCGGCGGCCAAGATGGGAGGCGACGGTGGATGGGCTCGGATGTGGAGAAGAAAGGAGGAGAGGCGACTGCGCCGAATGGAGGAGCTGCGGTGGCGCGGAGGGGGATGCGGAAGAGTAGGCGGCGGTGGAAGGAAAAGTGGTGGCCGAGAGAGGAAGCGGAATAGAGGGGGCGGCTGTGTGATGGTGGCGCGGCAGGGAGAGCAAAGAAGGGAGGCGGCCGAGAGAGGAGGTGATGGCGGCGGAGAGAGGTGGCGTTGGTGGTGTGAGGGAGCAGGAAGGAGCGGAGGGGAGGGGTAGATGTGGGGAGAGGCGGATCTGGAGAAGGAGGGAGGAGAGGAAGACGGGGAGTTGGCGGCGCGGTAGAGAAGTGGTGGCCGCGACGAGTTTGGTCCGGCCTCGCCGGCCCCGAGAGTGGAGGAGGAGGAGGAAAGCATAGTGGGGGAAGGGAGAAGAAAACCGGGCTCAAGCTGTTCCCAGGCGGCGGCGCTAGGGTTAGGAGGGGATTGGGGATTCGGTAATTTTCTGATTTGGCCGTCGAGGATTTTGGGAATTGTGAACAGATCCTTATCCCAATGAGATTTCTTCCGTTCTAACCCTTGGAAACTCCGATTTCATCGCGAACAGATCCTACGCATTCGTGTCGATGCGCACATCTGTACGGAGCAGTCCAAATTTGTCGTTTATGCGCCTAGATCGCGCCGGCCTATGGAAAAGCACAAAAAAGTGTAAAACAGTCCATTTCGAGCAATTAAATATATAAAAACGTGTAAATGATGATAAATGGTCCCAAAATGCGAAAAATAAGAGGGTAAAATGGCATGTAAATATATGCAAATATGACGCATGTCATACCCCCAAGCGTAAACTTTTACTTGTCCTCAAGTAAATGGCATGATATTATCGAACCCGGACAACACGTAATCATGAGGTAAAAGACTAGTTAAATGCATGTAATAAGTCAAGAGACATACAACAATGCGAAATGTGATTATCTAACTTGAGTTTTGAGAACCATCCAAGATGAGAATGAATCAAGCAAAGATCTCAAATGATAACTACAACATTTGACTAAATCAAGTGACACACAAAAGTGTCAAAATACACTCAAGTGATCACATGTATCCAACCAAAATTGTAGGCATCGGAACGAGGTATAACATCAAAAATGAGCATAGCAAAGGGTCACGCTAAGGCATATGTTATTTGAGATAAAGAGACTAATACTTGCATGATATTTATGAAAAAGCCCACACTTGAGCCATGATACCTAATTTTTGTTGATTTTTAGCAAATTTAGAATATAATGGGCACTTGTGCCACTTTTTCACACCCTTGGGCAAACCTTGCTGCTTATTCAACACATTTCCGAACCAATGTGACATAGTCACTTATTCCACACACCCACACATTGCAAAACAACATTTTTTTTCTTTTTTTTCTTTTTGGTTTTGATTAAGCATCTTTAACCGGTTTTCATTAATGCTAAGTAACACGTGTCCCGAGACATGGATACCTAGATAAATCAACCAAGTTATTGGCTCAAGATAGGACTACCCCTTTCACAAATTTTACATTCAAGCAAAGTATCAATATCTAAAATAACATATGCCAAAGCATGAAACTAAGATATGATCATTCAAGAGGCGATGACTAGAACCAATTCAATCCGCAAATGGTCAAAACACATGCGTAACTCGCAATGAATCAAATGCTATAGGATCACAAGATTTCTAAGCACATCAAGGATAATAAACAAAACTCAAGCTCTATATGATGCCAAGTGACTTAAGACATACAAGGAACTAGTGACAATATAGCTCAATGAAATTTCGACATGACCTTTCTTGTTTAATCATAGCATGGGCTCACATGGCCAAGGTATACAATCAAGCATAACATGAGAGCAAATAGTAAAGGCCATATATCATCAACACAAGCATAATATGAAGCATAAGAATGACCATATATCATCAACTACACGACAATAAGCTCAAATGCTCACAAATATGATACAAACATGCTAGAACATCATCCATGCACATACAAGTCCTCCCCCAAGCATAAATTGAGCAATGAATCGAGAATGTGCTTAAAGGGGTAAGAAACAGCTCACCGGGCGTATATAATGCAATGGAAGTAAACAAATCATCCCGTGGCTTCTCGCATATATAAGAATGAAGATCTAGCACGAGACCTGAAATAAAAAGAAAGAAAAGAAAAGAAACCAACAAAAACTAACAAAAGGTATGGAAATAAAAAGATAAAGAGATGCTCATTTGGATGTAGCGGGAGGAGGGCCAAGGACGGGACATGGAGAAGGCACATGTCCGCCCTCCTCATGAAGCAACATGCCTCGAAATCCACCTGGATCCCAAGGGATGTCGACTCGAGCCAAGTCTACTCGCAGTCGATGGAACAAAAGTGTAAGCCTGCAAACAACCTCAAAGATATGGCAAGTATGTGTGATAGGGTTGACACTCTCTAAGTCATCAATAGAATATCCAATCATGTAGGTATATCGATAAAGTACATCATGAGGACTATATGTAAGATGAGCACAATCAGTAATAGAGTATGTCTCGTCAAAGGCAAGGAAATCAAACCTAAGGTGATCGGGGAAGAGTTTCCATACTACCTGAAGTGTATGTGAAGGAAAATGTACGGTAGTAGAAACCTCCAGAGGGGCGATGTCGACGAAGAAAGTAGCCGGTGATGGATCAATAGAAATGTGCTCCTCCTCGACATCGGAAGCAGCCCCCTCATCATCAAGAATGAATATCTCCATCTCAGGCTCAAAGATCGAATAATCATCTAAGTGGCCGACATCATCAAATGTGAATCTCTCCATATCAAGCTCAAGAAGCACAGGATCGAGGTCAAAGCAGTGAGAGTCTAGCTACCACATCAAATCTCTGAGTCTCAAGCTCGGGCTCATCAACAAAAGTATCAGGGTCCATATATGGTGAGTCCATGGCATCAAAAGTGACTAACTCTAGCTCAGGTCCGTCAATAGAAGGATTATCATCAAAACGAGGCACCTCTAAGGGGATCGGGAGCGTCTTAGTGGCACTAAATGAAGACTGTGATGTGGCATGAGAACTACTCAATGACTGAAGTGAATTTCTACTATCTACCACTTCTGATATCAATGTGCTCATTGCACTCAATTGGCTTTTTATGTCACTAAACTGAGTGTCCACCCTAGTAATATATGATGCCACCATCTCCTCCAACTTGGACAAATGATCAGATTGAGGGATAGGAGGCGGATGCTGAGGTATAGGATAGTGCTGGTGTGAACAATGAGAAATATCCTGATCTCCAAATCTAAAACCCTGCAATGGTGTACTAGAAGAAAATGATGAGATATCAGGGTTGTTGTTTCCATATGACAGACTCGAGTGCTCAGGCCATCCAGGGTAATAAGTGTCAGGGTATGGCCCACTCGGCTGAGCAAAGCTCATCCCATAACACTCTGGAGTGGACAAATAACCACGCTTGCACTCAGCGGGTGAATGGCCCTGAAAACCACAAGTCTCGCATATAGAAACAACTAGAGAGCAAACATCTGATAAAGAACTGTACTAATCATGCCCGCTCTCTAACACAACTCCTCGCTCTAAAGCATAGCGTCCTAATTGGCGAGACAATAGGTTTACCTGCTCTTGAAGAGTGTCATAAGTGCTAGGGGTGCTCATATAACCATGAGAATCAGAATAGTAAGCCATAGCCTCAATAAGTACCAATATCAATCAACCTGCGAGAATGGATACGAAAAATCGCAAAAGAGAGAAGTAACTAGCGAAAGGGTTAGGGATTAGCAATATATCACAAATATGAACAATAACGAAAAGAAAGACAAGTCAGCACAAACACAAAACAAGCTAAAGAAAACAAACGACCTAGTCTATAGCCTAACACTGTCGCTCTAAGCTAGTCCCCGGCAACGGCGCCAAAATACTTGATCGTGCAAAAATAGCACACCCGCAAGTGCACGGGTTGCCACTGAAATAGCGGCGAGTGTCGTGTTCTCCACAGGGACTAGACTGAGGCTACTAATGCTCAGCTAAAGCTAGGTCAAACGAAACGGGGGAGAAAACTAAACTAAAACGACTAAAACGACCAAACGATCTATCCAACAACGACGAAACGAACGACCGTACGAATTGACGTCGTACGAACGAACGAACAAAACGACGACTAACTAAAAGAACGACAACGACGCACAAGGACAAACGACACGACAAGACTAAACGAACGAACACGACTACCGATCGACGATCTACCTAGCTAACGACCGCAAGAAAGAAAGAGGTAGAGAGACGAGAAGCAATAGGGGAGGGTTAGAAGCACGGAGGGAGTCGAGAGAGATCAAGGGAGAAAACGATTGACAGCTAACTAGACGACGACGGCACACGACAAACACATAACTACGACGACCACACGCACGACTAAACTATCAAGCGACCGCTGAGAAAAGCAAAGAGGGAGGGTTTAGAAGCAAAGGGAGGTCGAGACAGCACGAAGGGAGAAAACGGTCGCCGACTCGCTAAATCGCACATACAAACACTACGGCACAAACAAATTACTTAACAAGACAACTGACAGAATGACACTACTAACAGCTAACACAACACAGCAGAAATTACAGACACTAGCAATACTCACTGATCAACACATATAACAAAAGGCACTACTGTAAACACCACTAGAATACTAACAGAACACAAAATGCAAAATCATCTGAACAAATTAACACCTACTCACAAATAACATCTCAATGGGCTCAAACATTCATCACAGTGCATAGTTCACAATTCACATCCAACTGAAGCAAATCACATCTAACAGTAAATCATTATCAGTTAATTTGAGCAGTAATTAAGAAAAGCAACAAGGAAGAGGGATAGGAGGTAAACCGAGAAGAGCATAGTAGAGGAAGAAGAGGTCGGCAGCGTAGAAGAGGAGTAGCAGAGGAAGAAGTCGCAGAAGAGTCACCGTCGGTGGATGCAGCAGAGGAGAGATGCGTCGATGGAGATGTCGGTGAAGTGGCAGCTCGCCAGCGGTGAGGGCGGCGCAGTGGAGGAAGGCGCTGATGTCGGTGAAGATGTGGTCGGCTGCCCGGCGCTTGGTGTAGAAGGAGGAGGCGGCGCCGAGGTGGTTAGGAGGCGAAGCCAATGCAACCGGCGGCGGCACTGTCCCGGCGTGATGCGATGAGCGGGATGGCGAGAGACAGGGGAGCGGCGGTGGATGTGGTGAGTGTGGATGGAGAGGAGAGGCTAGGCGGAGGGAGAGCAGAGGGGCGGCGCGGTAGGGAGCAAGGCGGCGGCCAAGATGGGAGGCGACGGTGGATGGGCTCGGATGTGGAGAAGAAAGGAGGAGAGGCGACTGCGCCGAATGGAGGAGCTGCGGTGGCGCGGAGGGGGATGCGGAAGAGTAGGCGGCGGTGGAAGGAAAAGTGGTGGCCGAGAGAGGAAGCGGAATAGAGGGGGCGGCTGTGTGATGGTGGCGCGGCAGGGAGAGCAAAGAAGGGAGGCGGCCGAGAGAGGAGGTGATGGCGGCGGAGAGAGGTGGCGTTGGTGGTGTGAGGGAGCAGGAAGGAGCGGAGGGGAGGGGTAGATGTGGGGAGAGGCGGATCTGGAGAAGGAGGGAGGAGAGGAAGACGGGGAGTTGGCGGCGCGGTAGAGAAGTGGTGGCCGCGACGAGTTTGGTCCGGCCTCGCCGGCCCCGAGAGTGGAGGAGGAGGAGGAAAGCATAGTGGGGGAAGGGAGAAGAAAACCGGGCTCAAGCTGTTCCCAGGCGGCGGCGCTAGGGTTAGGAGGGGATTGGGGATTCGGTAATTTTCTGATTTGGCCGTCGAGGATTTTGGGAATTGTGAACAGATCCTTATCCCAATGAGATTTCTTCCGTTCTAACCCTTGGAAACTCCGATTTCATCGCGAACAGATCCTACGCATTCGTGTCGATGCGCACATCTGTACGGAGCAGTCCAAATTTGTCGTTTATGCGCCTAGATCGCGCCGGCCTATGGAAAAGCACAAAAAAGTGTAAAACAGTCCATTTCGAGCAATTAAATATATAAAAACGTGTAAATGATGATAAATGGTCCCAAAATGCGAAAAATAAGAGGGTAAAATGGCATGTAAATATATGCAAATATGACGCATGTCATACCCCCAAGCGTAAACTTTTACTTGTCCTCAAGTAAATGGCATGATATTATCGAACCCGGACAACACGTAATCATGAGGTAAAAGACTAGTTAAATGCATGTAATAAGTCAAGAGACATACAACAATGCGAAATGTGATTATCTAACTTGAGTTTTGAGAACCATCCAAGATGAGAATGAATCAAGCAAAGATCTCAAATGATAACTACAACATTTGACTAAATCAAGTGACACACAAAAGTGTCAAAATACACTCAAGTGATCACATGTATCCAACCAAAATTGTAGGCATCGGAACGAGGTATAACATCAAAAATGAGCATAGCAAAGGGTCACGCTAAGGCATATGTTATTTGAGATAAAGAGACTAATACTTGCATGATATTTATGAAAAAGCCCACACTTGAGCCATGATACCTAATTTTTGTTGATTTTTAGCAAATTTAGAATATAATGGGCACTTGTGCCACTTTTTCACACCCTTGGGCAAACCTTGCTGCTTATTCAACACATTTCCGAACCAATGTGACATAGTCACTTATTCCACACACCCACACATTGCAAAACAACATTTTTTTTTCTTTTTTTTCTTTTTGGTTTTGATTAAGCATCTTTAACCGGTTTTCATTAATGCTAAGTAACACGTGTCCCGAGACATGGATACCTAGATAAATCAACCAAGTTATTGGCTCAAGATAGGACTACCCCTTTCACAAATTTTACATTCAAGCAAAGTATCAATATCTAAAATAACATATGCCAAAGCATGAAACTAAGATATGATCATTCAAGAGGCGATGACTAGAACCAATTCAATCCGCAAATGGTCAAAACACATGCGTAACTCGCAATGAATCAAATGCTATAGGATCACAAGATTTCTAAGCACATCAAGGATAATAAACAAAACTCAAGCTCTATATGATGCCAAGTGACTTAAGACATACAAGGAACTAGTGACAATATAGCTCAATGAAATTTCGACATGACCTTTCTTGTTTAATCATAGCATGGGCTCACATGGCCAAGGTATACAATCAAGCATAACATGAGAGCAAATAGTAAAGGCCATATATCATCAACACAAGCATAATATGAAGCATAAGAATGACCATATATCATCAACTACACGACAATAAGCTCAAATGCTCACAAATATGATACAAACATGCTAGAACATCATCCATGCACATACAAGTCCTCCCCCAAGCATAAATTGAGCAATGAATCGAGAATGTGCTTAAAGGGGTAAGAAACAGCTCACCGGGCGTATATAATGCAATGGAAGTAAACAAATCATCCCGTGGCTTCTCGCATATATAAGAATGAAGATCTAGCACGAGACCTGAAATAAAAAGAAAGAAAAGAAAAGAAACCAACAAAAACTAACAAAAGGTATGGAAATAAAAAGATAAAGAGATGCTCATTTGGATGTAGCGGGAGGAGGGCCAAGGACGGGACATGGAGAAGGCACATGTCCGCCCTCCTCATGAAGCAACATGCCTCGAAATCCACCTGGATCCCAAGGGATGTCGACTCGAGCCAAGTCTACTCGCAGTCGATGGTACAAAAGTGTAAGCCTGCAAACAACCTCAAAGATATGGCAAGTATGTGTGATAGGGTTGACACTCTCTAAGTCATCAATAGAATATCCAATCATGTAGGTATATCGATAAAGTACATCATGAGGACTATATGTAAGATGAGCACAATCAGTAATAGAGTATGTCTCGTCAAAGGCAAGGAAATCAAACCTAAGGTGATCGGGGAAGAGTTTCCATACTACCTGAAGTGTATGTGAAGGAAAATGTACGGTAGTAGAAACCTCCAGAGGGGCGATGTCGACGAAGAAAGTAGCCGGTGATGGATCAATAGAAATGTGCTCCTCCTCGACATCGGAAGCAGCCCCCTCATCATCAAGAATGAATATCTCCATCTCAGGCTCAAAGATCGAATAATCATCTAAGTGGCCGACATCATCAAATGTGAATCTCTCCATATCAAGCTCAAGAAGCACAGGATCGAGGTCAAAGCAGTGAGAGTCTAGCTACCACATCAAATCTCTGAGTCTCAAGCTCGGGCTCATCAACAAAAGTATCAGGGTCCATATATGGTGAGTCCATGGCATCAAAAGTGACTAACTCTAGCTCAGGTCCGTCAATAGAAGGATTATCATCAAAACGAGGCACCTCTAAGGGGATCGGGAGCGTCTTAGTGGCACTAAATGAAGACTGTGATGTGGCATGAGAACTACTCAATGACTGAAGTGAATTTCTACTATCTACCACTTCTGATATCAATGTGCTCATTGCACTCAATTGGCTTTTTATGTCACTAAACTGAGTGTCCACCCTAGTAATATATGATGCCACCATCTCCTCCAACTTGGACAAATGATCAGATTGAGGGATAGGAGGCGGATGCTGAGGTATAGGATAGTGCTGGTGTGAACAATGAGAAATATCCTGATCTCCAAATCTAAAACCCTGCAATGGTGTACTAGAAGAAAATGATGAGATATCAGGGTTGTTGTTTCCATATGACAGACTCGAGTGCTCAGGCCATCCAGGGTAATAAGTGTCAGGGTATGGCCCACTCGGCTGAGCAAAGCTCATCCCATAACACTCTGGAGTGGACAAATAACCACGCTTGCACTCAGCGGGTGAATGGCCCTGAAAACCACAAGTCTCGCATATAGAAACAACTAGAGAGCAAACATCTGATAAAGAACTGTACTAATCATGCCCGCTCTCTAACACAACTCCTCGCTCTAAAGCATAGCGTCCTAATTGGCGAGACAATAGGTTTACCTGCTCTTGAAGAGTGTCATAAGTGCTAGGGGTGCTCATATAACCATGAGAATCAGAATAGTAAGCCATAGCCTCAATAAGTACCAATATCAATCAACCTGCGAGAATGGATACGAAAAATCGCAAAAGAGAGAAGTAACTAGCGAAAGGGTTAGGGATTAGCAATATATCACAAATATGAACAATAACGAAAAGAAAGACAAGTCAGCACAAACACAAAACAAGCTAAAGAAAACAAACGACCTAGTCTATAGCCTAACACTGTCGCTCTAAGCTAGTCCCCGGCAACGGCGCCAAAATACTTGATCGTGCAAAAATAGCACACCCGCAAGTGCACGGGTTGCCACTGAAATAGCGGCGAGTGTCGTGTTCTCCACAGGGACTAGACTGAGGCTACTAATGCTCAGCTAAAGCTAGGTCAAACGAAACGGGGGAGAAAACTAAACTAAAACGACTAAAACGACCAAACGATCTATCCAACAACGACGAAACGAACGACCGTACGAATTGACGTCGTACGAACGAACGAACAAAACGACGACTAACTAAAAGAACGACAACGACGCACAAGGACAAACGACACGACAAGACTAAACGAACGAACACGACTACCGATCGACGATCTACCTAGCTAACGATCGCAAGAAAGAAAGAGGTAGAGAGACGAGAAGCAATAGGGGAGGGTTAGAAGCACGGAGGGAGTCGAGAGAGATCAAGGGAGAAAACGATCGACAGCTAACTAGACGACGACGGCACACGACAAACACATAACTACGACGACCACACGCACGACTAAACTATCAAGCGACCGCTGAGAAAAGCAAAGAGGGAGGGTTTAGAAGCAAAGGGAGGTCGAGACAGCACGAAGGGAGAAAACAGTCGCCGACTCGCTAAATCGCACATACAAACACTACGGCACAAACAAATTACTTAACAAGACAACTGACAGAATGACACTACTAACAGCTAACACAACACAGCAGAAATTACAGACACTAGCAATACTCACTGATCAACACATATAACAAAAGGCACTACTGTAAACACCACTAGAATACTAACAGAACACAAAATGCAAAATCATCTGAACAAATTAACACCTACTCACAAATAACATCTCAATGGGCTCAAACATTCATCACAGTGCATAGTTCACAATTCACATCCAACTGAAGCAAATCACATCTAACAATAAATCATTATCAGTTAATTTGAGCAGTAATTAAGAAAAGCAACAAGGAAGAGGGATAGGAGGTAAACCGAGAAGAGCATAGTAGAGGAAGAAGAGGTCGGCAGCGTAGAAGAGGAGTAGCAGAGGAAGAAGTCGCAGAAGAGTCACCGTCGGTGGATGCAGCAGAGGAGAGATGCGTCGATGGAGATGTCGGTGAAGTGGCAGCTGGTGGTGTGAGGGAGCAGGAAGGAGCGGAGGGGAGGGGTAGATGTGGGGAGAGGCGGATCTGGAGAAGGAGGGAGGAGAGGAAGACGGGGAGATGGTGGCGCGGTAGAGAAGTGGTGGCCGCGACGAGTTTGGCCCGGCCTCGCCGGCGCCGAGAGTGGAGGAGGAGGAGGAAAGCACAGTGGGTGAAGGGAGAAGAAAACCGGGCTCAAGCTGTTCCCAGGCGGCGGCGCTAGGGTTAGGAGGGGATTGGGGATTCGGTAATTTTCCGATTTGGCCCTCGAGGATTTTGGGAATTGCGAACAGATCCTTATCCCAATGAGATTTCTTCCGTTCTAACCCTTGGAAACTCCGATTTCATCGCGAACAGATCCTACGCATTCGTGTCGATGCGCACATCTGTACGGAGCAGTCCAAATTTGTCGTTTATGCGCCTAGATCGCGCCGGCCTGTGGAAAAGCACAAAAAAGTGTAAAACAGACCATTTCGAGCAATTAAATATATAAAAACGTGTAAATATATGCAAATATGATGCATGTCACTGGGCAATTGCTGGTTAGACCGATCGGTGGTATGACCGCAGATTATTTGCACGTTATGATTTTTTGTCTTTAGATGTGCATGGAAGCTTTGGAGTCAACTATGATGAACGGCGAAAATCAGGGCTATGCTCATGGAGAAGCCGAGGACCAGAATTATCAAGGATGCTAGGTGAGATGGTTGAGCTCAAGCATGGCATAAGAAAGGTGAGAAGTGTTGAAGAGAAGGTTCGAGAGATGAGTTGTACCAAGTGCATTGGTCGGTCCAAGTAAGGTATGGTTTAGTTGAACCAGAATGAGAAAGGCTTGCCAATACATGGTAAGCCATTGGTGCACCTACAAATGATAAGCATGACAATTACTTGCAAAAAAGATGAAGACCGGGTCAAGGAAGAATATTTTGGTAAGTTGGTCAAAATATTAGAAACTGTTTTGGATCAAAACCGCAGTGCTTGAGCAGTGCTTCAGAAATTGATTTAGGTAAAGGATATGCTGAGAAGATCAAGTGTATCAAAGGCTGAGGACTTAGCGGATTCAAGATCATGTGCTTTGAAAAGCATGCATGAGTGAAGTGTGTGAATAAAACCCATATTGTGTGATAGTATTTATTAGTGTTAGATGTGTGCTAGTTATCTCATCTATTTAATGGGTTAGTATGGAAGCTTGCAAACCAACTATCTTTCATTCTAGCCTTGTATTCTAGGGTTAGTGTTTGAGTACTATGGTGTGCTCTCTTATTCTCCAGGTGGAGTGGCTATAAAAACTTTATTCTCAAGTAGAAATACATCAATTTTGTTTATCTCTTATGAAGTCCGCTTGTTATGGTTGATTTGCTCTTGATCTTGTTGGTTTCAATTTCTTTTCTTTTCTTGATCTTGTTGTGTGCCAAGGACATGTAAGTGATGAGGATGATTCATTGAGATCATATCCCATCTATCTAAGCATCAAATCTTGCATATTCTTGAAGTTGTCTGGTTTTACATGAATTTAACCTCATCATGAGATTTCTTAATCACAACGTTCTTGCCTCAAATATTTATGAGTTCTTGCTTACTGTGACATGTGGAAATATATCTAAAGCCATCTTAGTCATCCTTCACCCACGACAAAGTCATGCTCCTAGTTTTTCGTTTTTGCACTATTTTAATGCAACCTTACTTATTCTTGAGAAAGGTTTGAACTTTGATAAGGATTCAAATGATCATTGGATGGAATAGGTTTCTAAGATCCTAAGTAAGGTGTGTACAAAGTTTTATCTCTTATAGCCATGTATTTTTGGAGTTGCACCAAAAGTAGTTTGAATTCGGATTGATTTTCTGTTCTAGGAACAGAGGATCGGTCATACCAATCTTAGGCCTAGTCATACCGCAGACCAATCAAACCGCTAAAGGGTCAGCGGTCAGACCTCTTTTCGCCTGCTGGTTACACCGCTTCGGGGGCCAGCCAAACCAGAACTTATTAACCAGTCAGACCGCCGGATACAAGGTTTTGGTTCCTTGGCTTTTGAGATTATTTCTTTGTCCTTGGCTTGCTAGACTAATCTTGATAGATATGAAAAATACCTTTTCGTAAACAGGGGTAGAAGATGCAGGAATGAGATCACCTACAGTTGCTATTGTGTTTGCAATAGTGACTGCAACAAACCTCAGCTATTCATCTAGAGATTGCACTACACAGACCGACTGCTGCAGTGTCCAATATTCAGTAGTTGCTACAGTACTTCTGTGCTAAAGTGCCATGTGCATCTGGGCCTTCACTACTACAAGAAGCCTAATATTAGCTGTCACATCAGAGACGGTTCCCCAAAACCATCTGTGAAGACATAATATCATAGACATTGTTGTTAAGAACTGTCTGTGAATTATCACAGAAGGTTCGGATTAAAAATAGTCTGCGATATCAATTATCACATACGACTTTTAAATAGAACCGTCTATGTTTTGTCCTTTGTCATATGAACTACAGAAGCTACTGTTCGATCAGTTGGAATAGACAAGTGTGACCAGTCACTTTTACAAAAAAAAATTATGTCAAATTTATTATAAAAGTCCAAAAAAAGAGATTCCCAGATCTTGGTCTTCTAGGCTTCATATGCTTCCTCTTCTACTTTTGGAGTTGGAGGATTAGCGGCTGAGTTCTCGAATGCCGTGAAGATTGTCCTTGTCATCTTCACTTCCTCCTCTAACCTAGGCAAATCATTAGCATAGCCCATAATCTCAAAGAGGATCCTCAGAATCAGCCGCTTCTGTTTGATCGGCAAGGCTATCCATGTATCTCTCTACTGCCGCAAGAGTTTATTCTGCTTTGCACACATTGAAGAGGAGAATGAGGCTGAGGGCAGTTTCCTTTTCCTGAGCAGCAAGAAGTCACCTCCATCGATGGCGGATGATGAGGTCCAACTGATGGATGGAAGCAACTCGAGGAAGGAGAGCAAGGCATGAGCGGAGGAGCTGCTCCAAATGTAAGTTGTTGGCCACCTGTGTAAGGTTGCAGCCGAACAACTCATGACAGATAGATGAGAGGAAGGAGATCAAAAGAATACTAGATGCCATTATTGAGAAATTTGGTGAACAAGATGAGGGAGAGGATAGTTTAGAAGAGATTGAGTTTGTGGTATCAAAGAATTGTACACCGTGCTGCACATAAAGCCAACCGTGTGGAAGTTTATCGCTTGTAACAAAATATTAACAAGGGGGGAATAGGGTGCACATTTCTAAGCTTTATCACAGACGGTATGTATTCCAAACCATCTCTGATTGCATTACCACAAACGGTTAGTATAAAAAAATGTCTCTGATACATGCATTATCACAGATGGTTCATAAACAAACCATCTTTGATATGTGCATTATCATAGACGGTTGGTAAAATAAACCGTCTCTGATATGTGCATCATCACAGATGGTTTGTATAACAAACCATCTCTGATAATGCCACGACATCGATCCGTGACATCTCCCCTATGATTCTAATCTCACCCGTCCATTCTCTCGGCATCGAACTCAGGCACCAGTTCCTCCCACCTCTTACCCCTTATTAATTACTCCCCCTCTCCATTTTCCCCAATTTCACTCCAAGATACGTGAGTTCTACCAGCTGTTCCTAGTTCATCCACTCCTAACTTGTTCCTCAACGACGCCGACTACCGCCGTAAGCTAGCACCTCCATTGTGACACCATGCCTCACTGCACAAGACACTCTTCTCGTAAGTGTCATAAGAGTGTCTTGTGTAGTGTCACTGTCATGACACAAATGTGACGTTACCACCACCTCTTCTTCATTGCAAGGCACTGCGAAAAGCAGCTGGCTACCAAGATGGTGCTCAAGTCGACGTCAAGGACATCCAGCTAGCGCTGCTAGGATCTCTTCTTTTTCTACGTTTTTGCCATGAGTTCGTAGGATCAGGAGATGTGTTCTTG
Organism: Dendrocalamus latiflorus; assembly: GCA_017311315.1. Classification (NCBI taxonomy): domain Eukaryota; kingdom Viridiplantae; phylum Streptophyta; class Magnoliopsida; order Poales; family Poaceae; genus Dendrocalamus; species Dendrocalamus latiflorus. The sequence continues at coordinate 8,954,998 of CM029671.1, read as the reverse complement.
CCATGTTTAAAAGTTGGACTCCCAGGATTAGAAGATATATTCTTGCTGTGTTAGATGGGTAACCTGCTCGTTATCTTGTGATACTGTAATAGTGAATTCTAATGGAATGTGTTGCTGTGTTAGCTACTGTTTTTGCTTATTTTCATAGGGTATAGCTAACATTTCTTGAGGCTAGTCGAAAAATAGAAAAATTATAGGTATAGAATAAACTATCACAGACGGTTTTGTAGTATAAACCGTCTATGAAGGACTATCACAAACGGTTCTATATATCAACCGTCTGTGATACTCACCCATCCGGCTGTTGTATTTGTTTGTTTTCAAAGGGTATAGCTAACATTTCTTAAGGCTAGCTAAAAAATAGAAAAATTTTACGTATAGAATGAACTATCATGGACGGTTTGTGGTATAAACTGTCTATGAAGGATTGCTACAGACGGTTCTATATTACAACCGTCTGCGATATCACCCATCACAGATGGTTGGTGGCTATAACCGTCTGTGATGTTAGAGTATCACAGACGGTTTTTATTCCAAGTCGTCTGTGATGTTAGAGTATCATAAACAATTCTAGTAACAAATCATCTGTGTTATATTTATCACAGATGGCTCACAAACCATCTATGATAACTTCTGATTATCACTGACCAAATGGTTCAGAAAACCATCTATGATGACAGTTCAAAATTAACTGTGATGATCTTTTTTGTAGTAGAGGTTTTATTTTAGATCCCGCAGTGCTACTCCAACCTTGTACAGTGCTGCTCCAACCTTGTTCAGACAAGTCAAGATGTTTTGCCCTCTGACAAGTCCTTTTCTCATCAGTCCATCCAAACCGAATCGTTCCACTGTTGAACACTGTTGATGGCTGACCAACTGGGATCTTCTCTGATAAATTAAAGAGGGTTACACACTTGATTGAAATAAGATAATTAATTTGGAAGATAGCACGTTCTTTAACAAATAATTTTTTAAGTACAACCTTATCAAAAAAGATACGATCCTATCGAAAAATATATTGAAGTACAACTTAACAGTCAATTATAAGTTGAGGCTGAGCTGTTCGTTCGATGGAAGTGTTAGGAAACCTGGACTCTATCTAGAGTCCTGATCTAATTGGGCACCCCCAGCGTAGACTATAAATAGGGACTTAGACCCCCCTCATTATGTACCCGATGCAATCTAAAGCAATAAAGAAAGACCAGGAGTTCTCTCTATCTCTCTGTGTTCAATCTATTCTTCTGTAATTCTGTGATTGATTCGTTCTTGTTCTAAACAGAGGAATCGCTCGAACTGGTCGCCAGCGACGGTTCCTCAACACGTTATCAGCACGACTTCGCTCTGGTGAACGAGGTAATCATCAAAGCACAGATTGAATTTTCTAGATCGCTTTTGAATCTGTATTTTCTTTTCGCGTTCTAGATTGAATCTCTACGGTGCAAATCTGTCCTAATCTACCGCGAGCAGACTTGAAGTCGCCGGCACAATGCCGATCGGTAGATTGTGAAACGGGGTAGATGTTGATTGCACTGTAGATTAGAACGATGCAAATCCACCCCAATCTACCGCGAGCAGATCTGAAATCGCCGGCACAATGTCGATCGGTAGATTGCGAAACGGGGTAGATGTTGATTGCATCGTAGATTGGAAACAAAATTTTGCATGGTTTTGTTTAAATCTGCATGATCACTGCATGAGAAAAAGAAACTAGCATTGCCCTTTTCTGTTCGGCCTCTGTGCGGGAAGAAAAAAATATAGGCCGACGGCCTGCCACCGGCTCGACGCCGGCCGGCACCCCGCATGTACGCCGCCGGTCACCGGCTAGCAGCCGCCCGAACGTGCACCGCCGGTACGCCGTCTCGCCACGCGTGCCTCGGCCCAAAGCTGAACCACCTGCTCGGCCGCTCCGCCCGGTGAAGCGTCGCGCCCCGCAGGGCGCCGCCGGCCGCACGGTCACCACCCCGAAGACCGGCATGAAGCCGTCGCCGGTGCCATCGGTCTCGCCACTCGGACTCACCGCGCCAGAACGCGCGCCCACGCCCGCACGCGCAATGCCCGAGGAAGCCAAAAACCCGCGTCGCACTCGGCCGGCCGGCTGGCCCGCACGCCGCCGCGCCTCGCCGACCAGCCGGCGACCGCCCACTAGTGGGTTCACCTCCGCTCGCCGCCTGCGCTCCGCACGGCGCCAGCACACGCCGCCAGCCGCTCGCTGGCCCCGCAGCCCGGCGCGGCCGCCCCGCCGGCCAGCAGCCGTGCCAGCGCCCGCACCCGGCTCCGGCCTCCCGCCTCGCCCCGCCGGCCAGCAGCCGCACTCGTTTGGACCGCCGCCCTCCCGCCTCGGCTTGCCAGCAGCCGCGCCCGCCGCCGCACCGGCTCCGCCTTGCGCCCGAACGCGCCGGCCAACCCCGCCTTGCGCCCGAACGCGCCGGCCATCCCCGCCGCTGCACCGGCTCCGGCCGCAGCCGCCATGGTTTTTCCCCGCACGCGCGCCGCCGCCTGCACGCGACCTCCACCTAACTCGCCGGCCGCACGCGCCCCGCACGGCGCCTCCGCCGGCCCCAGCCGTCCGCGCCCGCCTGGGCGCCTCCCGCCGCGCGCCTCCCGTCGCGCGCCGCCTGCTGCTGACACCCTCCCGCCGTGCGCCGCCCGCACGCCAGCGCCTACCGTCGCGCGCCGCCTACGACGTCGCTCGGTGACGTGGCTAGGGTAAACCCTAGTCACCAGGCGTGATGGGCTGGCCGGGTGGGCCGCGGGGGGAGAGGGAGAAAAGGTGGGCCGCGGGTGGGGGGAGGGAGAAAAGGTGGGCCGCGGGTGGGGGAGAGGGAGAAGTGGTGGGCCGCGCGGTGGGGGAGAAAAGATGGGCCAGGGGGGAGGAAAAGGGGGCCCAGCCGAAAAAAAATTACCGAAAGTCCTTTTATTTTCAATAAATTACCGAAAGGCCCCTAAAACTTGCATTTAAGTCCAGAATTTTGCAGAAAAGGTCTCGTAGTTCTGAAAATTACGTGTAAGACCTCAAATTTACGAGTCGGTCCAGAATTTTACAGAAAACCCCTCTGTAAATCAGAAAACTGCGCAAATTTTTCTCTGAACTGAATATTTGCGTAAAAACCCTCTGGAATTGCAGAATTTGCTGAAATTTCATATTTTAGCATAAAAGGGCCTCGGGAATCCGAATTTTGAATCAATTTTAGCATTTGAAGCTTATTTATTTATGCCATTATTATTCTCTGTATTTTCTGTATTTATTTACTGTTTTGGTTAATTGTAATTGTTTAAATTGCTTTTAATCACTGAAATTAGCAGTAAAATTATAGAAAATGCATAGAAAATTCTGAAACATTGCGAGAACCTTTTGTACCATTTATTTACCTGCAGTGAATTATTCCGTGCATGTCTACCAGCAGTAGACTTATACACATTTAGATGACTAGAATAACGAACTGGAAGTTCGAGGAGCTGGCCCAGCATGGCCAAAACTATCTGACGTAGGCATCCGATGTCGAGATTGTGCTTGGAGCCAGGAAGCTCCGCGCGACTATTGGGATTAGCGGACTGAATGACGCCAACCCATGCCTAAAGAGAATGATCAGGCACTTCATTTTCTCAGGCACCACTTCTGCCTCACTCTCAAGAATGAGTACATGGCGGAGAAGAGCGCGCTAGCACTCTAGACCGCACTCAAGAAGCAGGTTTGAGAGGCTAAAGTACACCATTCTTCCTCGAGAAGAATTGGAGTGGATTAGACTAAGGTTTGCCGACTTTAAGACGGTCAGGGAAAACAATTCTGCCTTGCACAGGATTTGTACCCGAAAATAGAAAATTGAGAAAATCCTTCCACCCCAATGCAGTACAATCCGCATGCAACTATCGTCAAGATGGCTACGAGGAATACGCCGAATTGATTGATATGATGCAAGATGCGGAGGCTAAGGACGAAGTTCTCCGCAAGAACTAAGTCACTCAGACATCTGAGAGCTCCACTGGCCATGAAGCCAACGTTGAGAGCCACAAGGTGCGAAAGCACTTGATGAAAAGGGGGAGGAAGGGTAAAGCCGTAGCCCAGAAAGGCAAATCAGACGCTCCACGTGAAAATAAGGCTAACAAGCCAAAGCGGGATGGTCAAGGGCAGTATGAAGCCCACTCTGCATTGGCTGAGGGGGAGAATTCTGAGTAGCTGCCTGCACCGATGGAAGTTGAAACCATCACGACAGCAGTAATCCCTCTCGACCTAGAAGCAGTTAACGCCATGATTTCTCTTGAAGAGAATGTCAACCCCGAGAAAATAGCAGAAGAAGTCTAGTGCACAGAATGCATTTAGACTTTAGTTGTTATTTATTTTGTGTGGAAGAATATGTTAGAATTTGCATGGATGGTACTTAAGAATTGTTATTTTCTCGTAATGGTTGGATGATATTTGAAGAATTCATTCATTTATTCAGTTTATGATGGCATGATATGTTCTGATATTGGAGTATTTTATTTATGTGTTGATTGCCTTCTCATACATGTTAATAAATACCCTATATTAGAACACGTGTAGCGCCCTATGGAGGGAGTGTGCTTAGCCAGCAGCGGCACAACGCATATCATCTTAAGAGAGAATAAGTATTTTCAGTCGATTTGTAAGAGCACTGGCAGCCTTACGACAATCGCGAGAAGCGATTCATGTATAATTGGTTCAGGAAGAGCCACAATGGGCACAACTTTGGTCATTGAAGAAGCCTTATTGTACCCAGAATCGACTTGAACTCTCCTAAGTTTTAAGGATATTCGCGCCAATGGTTTCCACGTTGAGACTAAAGAAGAGTACGGTACGGAATACCTGCTCATTACTAAGCGCGACGAGAATGGAATCAGAAAAACTCCCTTCACTAGAAATTGGGCTATATTATACCAACATTAAGGCGCCTGCAGCGCACACTGTTCTGAAAACAGTATTTAGAAGCTCTGAACTCTTCTGTCTCTGGTATGACAGATTAGGCCACCCAGGTCTTAGGATGATGAGAAACATAATAAATAACTCGCATGGGCATAATATTAATGAGAAGAATTTCCCGAATCATGAAGATTTTGTGTGCCCTGCATGTGCCACCGGGAAACTAATAACTAGACCCTCCACTCTGAAAGTGAAGGATGAAGTTCCTGCATTCCTGGAACGCATCCAGGGAGACATTTGCGGTCCCATTCATTTAAGTATTTTATGGTGCTCATTGACGCTTCCTCGAAGTTGTCATATGTGGGTTTTATTGTCTACAAGAAACCACGCCGTTGCAAAATTGGTCTCGCAGATCATTCGCATCAGAAATGTTTTTCCAGATCATCATATCAAGTCCATCAGAATGGACAACGCCGGAGAATTTACTTCGAAGGCATTTGATGATTATTGCATGGCGATGGAAATTGCAGTTGAGCATTCGGTACCGCATGTCCATACCCAGAACGGTTTGGCAGAGGCTTTAATCAAAAGAATTAAATTTATTGCCCGACCCCTCTTGCATAATTGTAATTTGCCAGCTACATGTTGGGGACACGCAGTCCTTCATGCAGCAAATCTCATCAAACCTTAGACCTTTGGCCTACAACATCCACTCACCTATGCAACTAGCGCAAGTGTCACCACCGAAAATTTCCCAACATTAGGGGGGAGGAAATCAACCCCTTGATGAAGAATGTCGGGAAATTACGTGGCAAGCCTGGGGAATCCATGCAGATGACCCGCGCACTAGAAAAGTCTAGAAGACAAGAGAAGTCCAGAAGACAAAATAGATTTGCAAGCATTAGCAAATCAGCTGCCTAATCACTTTAGTGATTTGAAGAGCGTGATTAAGTCGCATGTGCCTGCACGCACTGCACCGGAGAGGGTTGAAATACCAAAGAAAGCAGAAGGTATCCCTAATCTCGTCAGAGGCCTCAAAGAAAAAAAATGAGGACGAGAACTCCGGTTCCTCGAATCCTTAGTAACCGGGGACGCCTGGTGAAGAAGGATAAGAGGGATTTATCACAGCCGATCATTGAAATTCCCCAGAATGAGAAGGGAAGCCAGTTGAGACCTGGCACAAGTATGACACCTTCCGAAAAGGGCATACCAGATCTGAATATCCCCATCGGCATGGATGTGTGCGCACACATCGGAGCCGAAAAACTAAAGGGACTTGCTACCGCAATTGAAAGAAGCGATGTGCAAGGTAAAGCTCCAGCAGAAGCAATCGCTCTAGAAGAAGCAACTCATGAAGAAATAGCTATAAATTATGTGCACACGGGAGAGTCCCTGAATAGGACAACAGTTAATATCGATATCTACTTCGCAAAGAAAATTGCCACCATCATCGATCTTGATCCTGAGCCTGCATTGCTCGCTGAATGTGAGAAAAGATCAGATTGGGAAGATTGGAAGAAGGCAATAGCAACTGAATTGCTATCTCTGAACAAAAGAGAGGTGTTTGGGCCCGTATGCCGCACACCTCCCCACATACACCCCGTTGGGCACAAGTGGGTATTTGTTCGAAAGAGAAAGAAATGAAGTAGTGAGATACAAAGCAAGGCTGGTAGCCCAAGGTTTCACTCAACGTCCTGGAGTTGATTATGAAGAAACCTACTCCCCAGTCATGAGTGGAATTACCTTTAGATACTTGATCTCAATGGTAGTGAACTTGAATTTAGAAATGAAATTGATGGATGTTGTGACTGCATACCTTTACGGTAATTTGGATTCGGAGATTTACATGAGAGTCCCTGAAGGAATTCCTCTCCCGAACTAAGACAGAGCAAATAGAAATCTGTACAGTGTGAAACTCAGAAAGTCATTGTATGGACTGAAACAATCTGGAAGAATGTGGTATAATCGCTTAAGCGACTTTCTCTGCAAGAAAGGCTACACGAACAATGAAGACTGTCCTTGTGTATTTATACGGCGATCCCAGAATGGGTTCTGTATAATATCTGTGTATGTAGATGATCTGAACATCATCGGGACAGCCGAAGACATAAAAGAAGCAAGCTCCTATTTGGAGTCAGAATTTGAAATGAAAGATTTGGGCAAGACCAAGCTTTGCTTAGGCCTGCAGCTTGAGCATGTCCTTGAAGGAGTCTTGGTACATCAGTCGACCTACACCCAGAAGGTGCTTGAAAGGTTTGGCTTCGAGAAGGCATTTCCCTCGAAAGTACCGATGATCGGTAGGTCTTTACAGCAAGAAAAAGATCATTTCCGACCTAGGGAAGAGGGGGAGGAAGTCCTGGGACCGGAATTCCCATACTTGAGTGCAGTGGGAGCACTCATGTACTTAGCAAACTGCACTAGACCGGACATTGCATTTGCCGTGAACCTCTTAGCAAGGAACAGTGCAGAGCCCACCAAAAGGCATTGGCAGGGCATAAAGGACATTTTCCGATACCTCCAAGGTAGCAAGGACCTCGGATTGTTCTACAGAAAGAATCAAGATCTGAACTTGATTGGCTATGCAGATGCTGGGTATCTGTCTGACCCGCATACCGCTAAGTCACAAACAGGCTATGTATTCCTGTGTGGTGGAACTGCAATTTCATGGAAATCGTCTAAGCAAAGCCTGGTAGCTACTTCGACGAACCACTCAGAAATTATAGCACTGTATGAAGTCGCACGAGAGTGCGCTTAGTTCCGCTGAACGGATCACCATATCCAGCAGTCATGTGGAATGAACATTGTGCAAACCCCCACAATTATCCAAGAAGATAATGCAGCTTGCGTTGCGCAAATGCAGACGGGCTATGTAAGCATATCAACCCCAAGTTCCTCTATGCTCATGAATTGCAAAGATGGACAAAATTGAAGTACTGCACACTAAGTCATGAAGACTTATTCACTAAGTCACTCCCCGCATCTAGCTTTGAAAGGTGCGTGTGAGGGATTGGAATGATGAGACTTAGAGAAGTGCAGAATTCAGGGGGAGAATTCTCTCAAGCCCGTTATTAAATCTTAATCATGAAGATTAAGTACCCAAAGGAATAAAGTCCTGAAGACCAAATGAAATTGGGTGAGTTGTACTCTTTTTCCCTTGACGAGTTTTCCATGAAGTTTCTCGACCAAGGTTTTTAATGAGGCAATTCGTGCATCGCAGCATCACATGTATCATGTACTCTTTCTCCAAATTTTTCCCACTGGGTTTTTATGGAGTTTTGACGAGGCATAAGCATGTTGGGTGAGTGCCCAAGGGGGGGTGTTAGGAAACCTGGACTCTATCTAGAGTCCTGATCTAATTGGGCACCCCCACCGTAGACTGTAAATAGGGACTTAGACCCCCCTCATTATGTACCCGATGCAATCTAAAGCAATAAAGAAAGACCAGGAGTTCTCTCTATCTCTCTGTGTGTTCAATCTATTTTTCTGTAATTCTGTGATTGATTCGTTCTTGTTCTAAACAGAGGAATCGCTCGGACTGGTCGCCAGCGACGGTTCCTCAACAGGAAGTACACATACATGCACTGACTCATGGCTCAGGGCGAAATTCCCGTCGAATGCCGTGCGGTTATGATGAGACAATGAAACCGAATTGATCAGGGCCTATATGAGTTAGTTGCTTACCTTCTTTCTTCAAGAAAGAAAAAATCTAAGAAATTTCAGAATATAGGTACTTAACGTAATCTATGGCAACATTAGTAGCGTATTTATATTTTAGATATAAAAAAGATTTTCAATTAATTAATATCGAAGGTATTAAAATAAATTACGGTGCAAACAACCAGAGTGACTACGAAATGCCTCTAATCACCAAGAGCAGTTTACAAAATTGATATCAAGCCTGCAAGAGTTAATGCAACGTAGAAAGTCAGTGTGCACAGTGACATGGATACGCCATACTACCAATTCCGTGCAAGTAACATTCACATAATATAGAAATTCGAGATCTGTCACCGGCTGTGCGATGACGTTATGGGGCACACCCAATAGCACTGCATGCATTGGTTTACGTGCATGCATTTGTTTTCTTCCTTTCACTACTAAAAAATCATCAAAGACAGTTAAAATTGTTATTACAGACGATTTTTTGCACCGCTTAAATTCATATGTTACATAAAAGTTTTCTTCACAGACGGTTTGTAAGCCGTCTATGTTAAAAACAACACAGATGGTTTATAATTAGAACTTTCTATGAAGAAAACTATTACAGATGGCTCAAACCAAAAACCATCTATGATACTAACACATCATAGACGGTTCTAGTTACCAATCGTCTGTGATGGCGAGTATCACAGACGGTTGGTATATAGAACCGTCTATGATAGTCCTTCATAGACGGTTTATAGCACAAATCGTCTATGATAGTTCATTCTATATCTATTTTTTTGTTTTTTGGCTAGCCTCAAAAAATAATGTTACCTATGCTCTTTGAAAATAAGCAAATACAGTGACAAACACAATAGCACATTCCATTTCCATTAAGATTAGAATCCACCATTATAGCATAACAAGATAACGAACCCAACTCTTTAACATGGCAAGAATATATAAGAAGTAGAGATCCAAGAAGACAGTAGAAACTAGATGCAGCACACGATGTCCTTGATGCCTACCATCAAGGAAGAGAGGAGAGGGCATTGGATGGCGGCTAGATATCACCGGCAATGGAGAGGCGGCGGTAGCGTCACCTTTTGTGTCACGACGGTGAGACTGCATAAGACACCCTTACGACACTTACAACAAGAGTGTGTTGTGCAGTCAACCGTGGTGTCACAACGAAGGCGCTAGCTCACGGCAGTAGTCAGTGTCATCGAGGAACAAGCTAAGAGTGGATGAATTAGCTAGGAATAGCAGTGCACCGTGGTGTCACAACAGGAGGCGAAGGACCTAGCTCACGGTGGTAGTCGGTGTTGTCGAGGGGAGGATCCAGGAAGCTAGTGGATAAGCTCACGCGTGACTGCCAGTGGGAAGGGAGAGGGTGAGTAATTAATAAGAGCCGAGCGGTGGGAGGAACCGGTGCCTGCCATTCAATGTGGAGAGAATGGACAAGTGAGATCGAAATCCTGAGGGATACGCCACGGATCGGTGATGTGTCATTATCAGAGACAGTTTATTATATGAACCATCTGTGATAATGCACATATTGGATATATCAGAGACGGTTTGTTATATGAACCATCTATGATATTAATATCAGAGACGGTTTGGTATACGAATCGTCTGTGATAACACTTAAATATGCGCGCCCTAATCTAGCTCTTCTAAACTGTCCTCTCCCTCATCTTCTTCACTAGATTTCTCAATAATGGCATCTAATATTCTTTTGATCTCCTTCCTCTCATCTACCCATCATGAGTTGTTCGGGCGCAACCTTACATAGGCGGCAAACAATTTACGTTTGGAACAGCTCCTCCGCTCACGTGTTTTCGTACACGTCAATTTCTTTCTATTTATTCAACCACTTTGTGTAGAGGTGGCACTACCACACAACATCATCACAAACGGTTCTAAACTGTCATCACAGATAATTTATGAACTGTATGATTTATTGCGTCTGTGATAATAGGCGATTATTATAGATAGTTTTAAGCCGTCTGTGATAAGTTACATCACAGACGATTCATATCAAGAACCTTCTGCAAAGACCAACTAACACAGATGGTTGGTGCACAGAACCCTCTGTGATAGTAGGCATTTACAAACGGTTTACACAAGAAAACCATCTATGATAGTTCGTTCTATATATAGAAATTTTTCTATTTTTCGTCTAGTCTCAGGAAATACTAGTCATGGCCTCTGAAAACAACCAAGCAAATCACAGATAATTGCAGATCTTATAGCACACGAGAATCATTACACAAATTTCATAAATGAATTACAACTGAATGAGTTACAATTGTATAAATTACAATTGAATCAAATATTTGAATATCTATTAATTGTTGTCACTGGAGTTGAACTCTCCCTTCAGGTTAGTGTCGCCCATCATCAAGAAGGTGGAGAACTGTCCTCCAACGTCAAAGTGTTCATTAAGATTTAATGTACTTAAGTTGATTATCATGCCATATCGCTAGGAGGAGTAAAATCGTAAACTAAACAATATAAAGTCACAACCCACAACTTGTTCTTAATTTAGATAAATGATGCTCACATATATTATGGTAATACTAACGTAGTCTTATATACCTCACAATTTAAATTAGATAGAGACAAAGTCAGATCCCATATCACACTTGACAGCTAAACCTCTGTTAGTCAGAGCAGTAGTTATTTTAAAACACCCTTCTAATGAGATCTTGTAGCAATAATATATGCCAAGATGAGAAAAGAGTACCAACTATCACCAATTTTTTTGGAAAGTAGTTAGGCTACCCAAGTGTACAATGTTTTAATGTTCTTCTTGTAATTGTTGAGAAATACCAACATGAGCAACCTAACTACTTTTTAGAAGAATTTGTGAATAATTGGTTCTCTTTTTCTCATTTTGGCATATATTATTGCTACAAGATCTCACTAGAAGGGTGTTTTAAAATAACTACTACTCTGACTAACATAGTTTTATCTATTAAGTGTGATATGGGATTTGACTTTGTCTCTAACTTGTTTAAATAATGGGATATACAAGACTATTCTAGTGTTACCATGAAATATATAGACATCATTCATATAAATTAGAACAACTAAGTTATTAGTTGTGATTTTATGTTGTTTAGTGTAGTACTTCAGTGCCAAAAGAAAAGTCGTTCTCCAATCTCGAAGGACCTCTATGATGATCATTTGGCTCCTAGGCATTTTTGATATGCCCGCTTAGTTGCTCCTTTGGTCTGGTCATCGGAGCATACTACAATCTGAGTATAAAAAATTGAATTACACTAATATACTTCTATACTTATAATTGATTAATCAATCATGTTTACAAAACCTTGATCATAAAGTGATAATCATCTAGGATTATATTCAAGTGGATATTAGAAATGTCATAACTTCAAGGACATACTTGACATAAAGAAAAACCTATTCATACTAATGTTTGGGCCAATCCTATGATTCCAGTTTATGAACAGTAGTAACATTCATGTAGCATCGTATTTTCAAGTTGTATTCTCTATGCACATTAAATATTCTATTTTTACTTGCCTTTTATTAGCAAAGAAATTCCAAATGAATTATCACATGGTAGTTTATTAAATTAGATCACCTACGAAAAATGTAGCATCACACTCATGAACATATCAACCATGTATACATGTTATGGTTGTTATAATACTCACATAAATATGAAAATGTATTAGAAATCAATGTGGACATACACATGATGCACACCTTGAGCTTGGCCGATTGGCAAAATTGAAACTTGGATTTCCTTGCTTCGCAATATTATTTCCAATCAACTCTTTCAAACTGCAGCAATATTCTCAAGTGAGAAAGTGCAATAGGAATAGAGAAGGATGGCAAATGTATTACACTACTACAGAAAGCCTAATACTAGACGGTCAATCACAGACGGTTTGACAAAACCGTCTATGACCAATCACTAACACAGACGGTTTTAATTTGGACACCGTCTATGTTGGCGACGTCGGAGAAAAGGAGTATCACAGACGGTTCTTACTAATGAACCGTCTGTGATACTTCAGTATCACAGACGGTCTATTTTAAAAACTGTCTGTGATAATCCCAGATTATCACAGACAGTTTTTAAAATAGACCGTCTGTGATACTGAAGTATCACAGATTTACTGTGATAATCCCAGATTATCACAGACAGTTTTTAATATAAAACCGTTTGTGATAAGCTGGTTATCCCAAACGGTTTTGAACAAAAAACTGTCTGTGATAATGCTCACTGGGCATTTATTGCGCTGCTCAGACCGCATCTGTCTTCATTTCGATCCAGATCTAGCTGGTGCTTTACTCGTTCGCTCAGGAGGCAAGCTAGGCGATTTCAGGCGAGTTAATTTGGTGGGAGGAGGCAGATATTGAGCTTTGAAGATTCATACTTTCCTGGTTGCTCTAGATATGGTTAGTAATGAATTTTATTTTTTCTTTGCATGCATTACAATTTAGATGTAAGTAATTGGTTAGTGTTATTAATTGAAAATGGTTTGCAAAATTGTTGGTTATATAATAGCTGTTGTGTTTGTAATATGAATTGAGCTAGCAAATTAAGCCTCAATATAATGCATGTGGCCGGTATATATGTAGTAATAATTAGTTAATTTAATTTTTAATACTAAGTTGTTATATACGTACGTAACGTAGGACCAAAGCTGGATGTATGCCGTGAGCCGTGTGAGTGAAGAGTACATTAATGGTGTGTCTGCTTTTACAAGAGCTGCCGAGGAGGATATGTTGAATAAGGGGGTGGAATATATGTACTGTCCATGCACTGACTGCGAGAATTTAAAGATGTTTAAGAACCGAGGGCAAATTGAAGCGCACTTGATTCGGAGGGGTTTCAAAAAGGGTTATACGTGTTGGACCAGTCATGGCAAAGTGAATGATCAAATGCCGCCGGATGACATCGCCGGTGAAGTGAATGACGTGCCGCCGGCTGATGTCGATTGTGGTTCGGATTCGGATAGGTCGCACGATGATAATCTGGATCAGATGCTTCGTGATGTAGAAGAGAACTATGATGAGAGAGAGTATGTTAAATTCCGGGGCTTGATGAAGGATTAGGAGAAACCTTTGTTCACGTGCTGCAAGTACACGAGGTTGTCGGCCATGCTTGAACTGTTGAAATTGAAGGCAAGCAACGGTTGGTCCGACAAGAGTTTCACGGCGCTGCTAGGTCTTTTAGCGGACATGCTTCCGGAGGGAAATGAGTTGCCTAAAACTACGTATAAAGCCAAGAAGGTTCTTTGTCCGTTGGGAATGGAAGTAGAAAGAATACATGCATCGACGTAAATTGAGGGCTCATGAGAAGAACACCTGGAAGAAGAGATCAATATTTTGGGACTTACCTTATTGGGAGTACCTAGATGTTCGACACTGCATCGACGTCATACACGTAGAAAAGAATGTATGCGACAACTTGATTGGTCTCTTACTGAATATTCGTGATAAAACAAAGGACGGCGTCAACGCACGGCTTGACTTGGCTGATATGGACATCAAGCCTGAGTTAGCACCGACATGCACTGATAATGGACGAACGTACCTTCCCCCTGCGTGTTACACTCTGTCCAAGGCTGAGAAAACAGAATTGTGCCAATGCTTGCATGGTGTCAAAGTTCCGTCTGGTTACTCTGGCAACGTGAAGAAACTTGTTTCGATGTAAGATTTGAAGTTAAATGGCATGAAGTCTCATGATTGTCATATGATGATGACACAGATGCTCCCTATTGCACTTAGAAATATTTTACCGATCAAAGTCCGAGAGACAATCATGAGGCTATGTTATTTCTTTAACACAATTACTCAGAAGGTCATCGATCCCGAAGGACTAGATGCTCTGCAGGGACGAGGTGGTGATGACTCTATGTCACCTTGAAATGTATTACCCTCCTTCGTTTTTCGATAGCATGGTCTATCTCATTGTTCACGTTGTATGGGAGATAAAAATGTGTGGGCCCGTATTCCTACGTAGCATGTACCCATTTGAGAGGTTCATGGGAATTCTCAAGTCCTACGTACGGAATCATTCTTGGCCGGAGGGTAGCATCGTCGAAGGTTATGCAAGCGAAGAGGTCATTGAGTTTTGTGTCGATTATATGGCTTAGATTCAACCGATAGGTGTGCCTCAATCTCGTCATGAGGGGAGGCTGAAAGGTCTCAGAACTATCGGAAGGAAAGCAATCACTCTAGATATGGACACGTATACTCAAGCCCATTTCACGGTGTTGCAACACATGACTAAAGTGGCGCCTTATGTCGACCAGCACAAGGATGTGCTTCGGCACAGCATCCGGAGCGGCCGGATGTTTGGATCATGGGGCAACACAACAGTCGGTTCAACCAATGGTTGAAGGAGCAAATCGCTAGGAGCTTGCCACGTGAGACGCTGACATGGTTGGCAAAAGGGCCGACATTTACAGTTGTGACATGGCAAGGATATGACATAAATGGGTACACATTCTATATGCAGTCTCAGGATGTACAGAGCACTAACCAGAACAGCGGTGTCCGCATAGATGCGTTCAGTACTGATGGGTCGAGAAACTCGTACTATGACTTCATAGAAGAGATTTGGGAGCTCGACTATGTGGTTTTCAAGATCCCCTTATTTCGCTGCTGTTGGGTGCATCTCCCACAGGTGAAGATTGACAAGTACGGTGTCACTACCGTGGACCTCCAACGTGTCGGGTACAAAGACGAACCATTCGTACTCGCCAACCAAGTTGTTCAAGTTTTCTATGTAACCGACCCGGCAAATAAGAAACGCCATGTAGTTCTTCATGGAAAAAGGAGAATTGTTGGAGTAGAGAATGTAGTGGACGAGGAAGAATACAATCAGTTTGACGAGTTACCTCCTTTTGGAAATGGCATAAGGATCGATGACGAACAACGTGACGAAACTAGTTACGTACGCATTGATCATGATGAAGGGCTAATTTTTAAATGAAATAAGCAAGTACAATGAGAATGTGCGACATATATGTGGGCATTTGCATATCTGTATACAACAATGCATGTGTGTGATGTATATGTGAATTGGCATTTATGTATATATGAAAATGTGTGAAGAAATACATTATGTGAGGTTGGTGAAAATGTGTGAATGCAGCTGGTTGGTGAAAATGTGTGAATGCAGCTGGTTGGTGTTGTATATGAATATTGCAGTTGGTTGGCGTTGTCTGATGCAGCTGGTTGGTGTTTATCTTAATGACTACGGGTTATCACAGACGGTTCTACACTTAGAACCGTCTGTGATAAGCCCCCTATATATACCCACTGGCTAGGGTTTTCCGTTTATTCTGCAGTTATTGTGTAGTTCTAAATCCCGATCTGTCTCCTCCGGTCGCCGCCTCCCCCGAGCCCGTCGTCGCCGCCGCCTCCCCTGAGCCCGTCCCCTCCGGTCGCCGCCTCCCCCGAGCCCCGTCGTCGGTAAGCATTGTCTCCCATGGATTAAGATTTAGTCTATATGCAGTGCTAGTTCATATATGGTTCAGTAGTATATATATATGCAGTGGTAGTTCATATATGTAGTGTTGTAAGTTATGCTTATTTGATTGCTGAGACAACAATTGCTTGGTGATACACTAGTAATCTATAAAGACAACTTGTGACAATTAGTAATCTATGGTATATGCAATGTAGATATTTAGTTACCTTGTAGATGCAATGTAGATATTCAGTGTAGATACACTATTAACTTGTTGCTTCATGTGCTGTTATCTTGTACATTACTATAGAGTATCTTCTAGTCAGCATATGGGATTTGAAGTTTAAAGTTGCATCTCAAATATGCAAAGTCTTGTCCAAGTATGCATCTCAAATATGCATCTTAAATATGTTAATGTATAATATAGCTTTAGTCAGCATGTTAATGTATACTAACTTGCAGCTTATACAACTCATTTTGTCCGTTACTAGCTACTTGCAGCTTGTATTCATGTATATGTTAATATATAATGTAGCTCATTCGCTTTGGACGTTTAATCAAGAGAAAAATATAAGATCTACATCATATATTGAGCCTCTACTCCTCTCCTCCTTCCTAACATTGAGCCTCTCTTCCTCATCTTCCTCATCTTCCTCTCTTCCTCATCTTCCTCATAAGACCCACAAATTGTATGGAACCAATCAATAGGATCACTTTCTTATCTTATGGTATGCACTTTCTTATCTTATTCTAATAGACTCACAAATTGAGCAACATGTCATCCGCGCATTCTTCGACACCATCGCCGAAGGCGTCCGCTCCGAAATCAAGACGCCAAGGAAGAGGGCTATCGAAGAAGCCTGAAGGCCGATTTACCATCACACAGGTTGATGTATCTGGTGTCCCTCTCCTTCCTCGCAAAGCAGTAAACGCATGGAGAAGCATGATCGGAATAGTTGCACGAGAATGAATTGAGATCACATTCAATTCGTGGAAGGACGTGCCTGCGGCTCGGAAAAGTGAGCTGTTGACAGAAATTATGGCATCGTTCGAGATCCCAGAAGAACACCAAGGCGCCGTGCAACGACAAGCCTTGCTAGGGGCGTGCAAAGCATGGAAGAACTTCAAGAGCACGCTTGTCAAGGACTACGTGGAGACCGATGAAACGCCCTTTCAAAAATACCCATTCCTAGAACCACAATGAGAAGAGTTCAAGGCGATGAAGACGACCGAAGATTTCAAAAGTACAAGTGCGGTGCACAAGGCCCTCCAGGCAAAAAACACACACCCCCACAGACTTGACACAGCTGGGTATGCGGGTAAAATTCCGCAGTGGAGGAGCGAGGACGACCAGGCAACCCTGCAGGACACCGCCCCACCATTTGCCAATATCCCGGATGAGCACGCTCGAAATTGGATTAGAGCAAGGTCATCCACAACGACATCGGGAGACGTCTCCTTTCGAAACCCTGCAGACCAGCAAGTGTCCCAGCGCCTGGTAAGATATTGATCGAACTACCTAGCTTGTAATTACTCCACAACTTTGTACGAAGTGAAATGACATGTCGTGCTCTTGCAAGAAGAGCTGAGTTTTGAATCTACCCTGGGATCATTCCAGAAATCAAGGGAGAATGATATGCTCTCCACGGCCCTGGGAAACAAGGAGCACCCGGGCCATACGAGAGGCCTTGGGCTTTACGTTCCTTGGAAACATGGTTTCCAAGATGACTCTGAAATGTATCGGCGCAGGAAAAGAAACAAAGCCGAGCGTGACGCACGGCTACGAGAAGAGATCAAGGAATCTCTTAGAGAGGAGCTAATGGGTGAGCTGGCTGATGTCGTCAGAGATGAGGTGCGGAAACATATAGAAAGTCAGCAGGCCGCCGCCACCGCTCCTGTGCTAGCTAGCCCGCACAACCATCCGATTAGTTGCGCGTCCAATCTGACGCAAACCGATGCCAGATTTGCTGTGGACGACATCCTGGTAATAATTATTATCTCTCGAATGCTTGCTTCATTGATAGGCCTATTCGACTAGCTAATTCTGTATCGTTATGTAGGAGCCTACGAAGTGCAGGCTCCAAGTGAGATATGCCTCCGTTCCCTTGGACGATGCTTGGGGCCAGGCATATCCGTCTGGTATCGGGGCCATGCTGCACGGTCAAGCTTTAGTGCCAGGCTTCACAAAAGTTAATGTGGATGGTGTGCATATCAATTTTGAGGTCGTCCCGCTACTGAAGCCCCCCAACGACGAGATCGTGACTCTAGGGCAGGCCATTGGAACATTCATCCAGTGGCCCAAAAGCGACATCTCCCTGGAGGCTTCTTCACCGGTGGCAGGACCAGAAGGGCAGTGCGAACCAGAGCAACATGCACTGGTGCCATCTCCACTACAAGACTTGTCTCCACCACCGCTAGCTGCACCGGTGCTATCTCCAAAGGTGCTATTCTCGCCAGAGCAACTTGCACCGCTACTACCTTTACAGTCGACTGTCATTAAGTCGACCTACAGCCGAGGCAGCAAGGGCAAAGCAAAGAAGACCAATGATGATATCCCGTACCTGCCATTGGCCCGTAAATTCGTGCTTGGCTAGCCGTTGCTCGAGCCCAAAGTCCTCCAACCCCTAGCATATAGTTGCTTGCAATTGCGCAAGTGGTATATGGAGCAGTCCAATAAGCCAGAGGGAGAACGGATCTCAAGCGTCACTATCAAATTCGCGCTGCATGATTTACATCACAATCTTCAAGAGTGCATCTTCGTGGTCGCCTTTGAGGATTTATTCGATCTTTTCACGCTCAACGCTCTTGACGTCTCACTCATTCGATGCTGGACACTGTAAGTGTGTATAATCACAGTCTCCGTTCATGTCATACCGATAAATGTCATATATAATTTGTTGCTTTCGTGTGTATATGTATAGACACATGCTGACTAGAGCTAGAGAAACCAAATCATCGTCGGTTGGTTTCTTGGACCCACACTTGGTCGCCAGGAGTACCATCGACCAGGAGTCATCTGTCGTCGAGAGGTACATTGCAGTAGCACTGCTGCAATATCGCAATAAGGAATATGTACTTAGGGAAAATTGAATATATAGGACCCAGTTGAAAGTGCTTTGATAAAATAGAACCAAGTTTATTGTCCTTGTAAATATAGGATTGAGTTGGACACCTTCTTGCAAATATAGTATTTTTCCCATTTTCATTTTTCAGCCCTTTTTCTCTACGCGAAATGACTGAATTGCCCCTTATCTTTTGCCCCAAAACCATCAGGTTCCGATCTGATCGGGATCATCCGCCGATTCCTCCCAGTGAAAGAAAAAGGGAAAACCCTAGGAGCAGGAGAGGGAGCGGCGGCGCGGCGCTCGCGGACCAGGCGAGGGAGCGGCGGCGCGGCGCTTGCGGGCCAGGCGGCGCTCGCGGGCCAGGCGAGGGAGCGGCGGCGCGGGAGCAGGCGAGGGAGCGGCGGCGCGGCCTGCAGCACTCGCGAGGGCGCGGCAGGGAGCGGCCGGCGGCGGTGCATCCCTCGTTCCTTTCTCTGGTAATCTCTCCTCCCTCTACTCTATGCACTGAATTCCATCAGACAATATCTTTAAACTCAGTGGAAACTCAGTGGAAATTGCTTAATGGGAAAGGATTGACTTGGAGGGAGGTCACCATGGCTAAGAATCATCATGGAAAAGGGTATGTATCATCTGATCTTACACCTAGTAATTTTATTCTTGAAGGTTAGATAAGATACTATGATGAGGCTGAAATGTGATTAAAATATATTAATCCCCACAATTTACTTCCTGTCATCAATTAGATTTTAAATTTAACTTTTGATTCCTGTACTGCAGAAATGTCCCGTGACAACCACCAATGTGGTTGTAAACATTTTCAAGACAAGTTTGTGTCTTATTAGTAGTATTCACTGTGTGTTTGGCCAGCCACTGTCTTTTTCTATGTCGTTGTGCCGGTGTTTCATTTTGATTCCTGTAAGAAGTGTGCAATGAAATTCGATTGCACTTGCAGGCAGGGCGGTCATCATACATTGCTCCCGACCTCCTGGCCTCAATTCCAGATCCAAGAGCAATGGCTGCAGCTGCATGGTACCGAGCTGATGGCGAAATCCTTAGGGCCTTTTCTCACCCCTTCAGATTTGGTTTCCGCTTGTGCTTTGCATGTGCCGAGATTTCTAGTTTGCTGCTTGCATTTACATATGGTCTCCAACGCATATGCCTTGAAGAAAACGGTCTGGGGATCCCTTTGTCTGCTGGGTTCATTTGGGGCAAAAGATAAGAGGCAATTCTGTCATTTCGCGTAGAGAAAAAGGGCTGGAAAATGAAAATGGAATGAAAATGGGAAAAATACTATATTTGCAAGAAGGTGCCCAACTCAATCCTATATTTACAAGGACAATAAACTTGGTCCTATTTTATCAAAGCACTCTCAACTGGGTCCTATATATTCAATTTTCCCATGTACTTATGCCCTTCCATCAGAACTATCATTGGATTTTAATAGTAATTGTATCAAAATGGAACAAGGTATATTACCTTGATTCCCTAAGTAAGAATAAAATGGACTTCACAGTTGTCAGCCAAGTACTCGATAGGTAAGTACATTTTCTTCATACATACCTATATTGTACTTTTTCTTTCCTTCTGAATGACTAAGGTTAACTTTTTCGAATCACGTAGGGCGTTCGTGATGTACATTGCAATGGGAGGTGTCTCGAAGCAAGGGGCCAAAGGCCTGACACATGCTCTAAATTTTAAGGTATTCGCTATTACACATTAATCAATCCTATGCAATAGTTGGTAGTAATGCCTCTTGAATTAACACATTGTATTTTTTGCAGTGCCACCAGCAGTCGCCGGGCAACACATGTGAATTCTACGTTTGCCACCATATGGAACTACTCCTCGACTCCTCGATGATCACCAATTCCAAGGTTTGTCAATCTTCCCATAATTACTTCATACTTATCGCGTTATATATATACGCACATTGATATTCGTATCGACGGGCTGCGTTCATCCTGTCAACTGCATTGAAACAGCCCGACCTTTCACACATTCGAGGAGAGATGGCGTACTTTCTGGTGGCTACCGTCATAAACCCAGCTGGAAAGTTCCACTGCGCACCATGATTTTTTATTGCTCTTATCACTCCGGAATCGAGGTCTCGCGAAAGGAACAGTGCATAATCAATGAACTTTGTCAAGCTGCACAAGCAATACTTGAATGGCAATCATGCACCATCCAAGTATTGCTTGTACAGCCTGACAAAGTTCGTTGATTATGACTCTGTTTCTTTCACGAGACCTCGATTCCGGAGTGATATAGCAATAAAAAATGCAATGTTACCATCTAAGTGGAAATGCAACATACATCTTTTGTAATTGTATATTTGTTAATGGATATGTTATTTCATTTCAATTAATTGATTTGCGAAATTGATGTTTTATGTTTGTCAAATGGATGTTTTATGTTCGTCAAATGAAGTGCGATGTGAATTGGATGTTGTATGTTTTATGTGAATTGGATGTTGTATGTTTGTCAGAAATTGTATGTATATCTGCTTGTTTCAGAGGGCATGGTTAGCATTCCTGAGGCTAGCCAATAAACAGGAATAGATTTAGGGGTAGAAAGGAATATCACAGATGGTTTTTAACTAAAAACCGTCTGTGATAGGTGATATATCACAGACGGTTTTTAACTAAAAACCGTCTGTGATAGTTGATATATCACAGACGGTTTTTATTTAAAAACCGTCTGTGATAACTGGATATCACAGACGGTTTTTAGTTAAAAACCGTCTGTGATATTTGCACCACAGACGGTTCGAAAACCGTTTGTGATGACCTCGTATTATCACTGACCCATAAATTCAGACGGTTCACAAAACCGTCTGTGATGATGTTTTGGAACCGTCTGTGATGACCTTTTCTGTAGTAGTTAGTGTCAGATGTAGATCCTAAACGCATACAGCAAGCTACATAGATCACTGCATGACAAGGAGCCAAAGAGGAGGCGATGGCAACACGAAGACGGGAGGAGTCGCACAACGGGGAACCGAGGAGGAGCCACGCGACGGGGAGCCGAGACGGAGGCAGCGGCATTGGAGGAGGAGGAAGGGGGAGCTGAGAAAGCACGCAGGAATACTGTGAGTTAGAATATTATCATAGATGGTTTTTTAAAATAACCGTATGGGATATATCAAATCTCACAGACGGTTCTTATTAAGAACCATCTATGCATTATCACCGATGATTAGGATTAAAACCTGTCTGTGATGTCTGCAATTATCATAGACAGTTTTTGGTTAGAAGTGTCTATAAATTATCATAGAAGGTTCTTATTATAAAACGTCTATGATAATTGCAGAGGTCATATACAGTTTTTAATCCAAACTGTTTGTGATAATTCACAGACGGTTCCTAATAAGAAACCATCTATGATAATTATATATCACAGACGAGACAATTCTTAATAAGAAACTGTCTATAATAATTATATATCATAGACGGTCTTGCCATCGCTAGTAATATAAACGGTCATGTTTGTTAAATTATTTGTGATAATTACAACACTGATGGACTTTAGGAATCGTCCGTGATGAGGTGTCCATTATAGCATTTTCTGCAGGTGTGTGGGGACTTAATTTATCTTCTTTTTTCTTTTGAAGGCAAAAGAAAAATGTAAGATAGTTCCTCAAAAATTTAACATTATATATATGCAGTCCTGTGCAGCTCTCTCTTATTCCTCCTCTTCCTCTCCTCTCCTCTATGGCCACCGCTGACATATGTCTGAATCCCTGACATCCCAACAAGCCTTCAAAAGTTCAGCATGCAAGAAGAAGAGGCATGCGTTTTTCTTGGACACGAGCGAAAAACCTTGATGGGCTCACTTGAACTAACAAAAAGAAAAGCTCTTCTATTTCCTTTTGTATGTTGGATTTCTTAGTTTCATTCTTGAGCACGGCTGGTATACATATCCGTAGACAACCTTTCTTGTTGTTGGTTCCTTAACCTAGCTAGAAAGTGTAAAAGGAAATCACACTTTTAGAAGTGCACGATAAGTGCATATCTTTTTATGACTCTCTTTTAAATCATATGAGGTCGACCAAGCATGCCCACGCAAAAGATCCACACAAGTTGTTACCCACGCCGAAGATCCAGTTTGACTCCAAGCTGGAAAAGATTTTTCTTGCTCATCCTGATCTCATAGCTAAGCAAAGCTTTTTAGTTGTGTATATGTACTAAGCTTTCGTTAGAGAGACGTAACATTACAAGCATGTAGTATATATCTGGTCTACTAGCAATGTCCACACCGGAACTAATGCCACATGCGCCCCACATAGGCCAACACAAGATTCTCCACACTACAAGAATAACATC
The DNA here is from genome assembly GCA_017311315.1 of Dendrocalamus latiflorus. Taxonomy (NCBI): domain Eukaryota; kingdom Viridiplantae; phylum Streptophyta; class Magnoliopsida; order Poales; family Poaceae; genus Dendrocalamus; species Dendrocalamus latiflorus. Next base: position 8,931,631 of record CM029671.1, on the reverse strand, counting down.
CTTTAATGACTCTTTACCCGTGACCCATGTATAAAGTGTCATCAGAGAAATTTTAGTTTGTGAAATGGTGACTGTTTGGGTGACTCTTCATAGAAGGGTCATAAAACTTCCCCCTTGCTGACTCTTTGACTGACCCTTTAAATAAAGAGTCACCATTTATTAATCTGGTGACACGTCAAAGGGTCATCGCATATATTCCTTGTGCAGTGAAAAAAAATCTCCCGCCACCATTCTTTTCTCCCGCCATGGCCAACCTATCAGTACCACCTGAGGGAAACTGCATCAGGCCTCCATTCGAGCTTGGACCAATTAACCTGTAGTGGTGGCTCCGCGTCTCTCCTCTTCCGGCGACGAGGCACACATTGGGGACTCGAACTGCAACCTGGGACGACTGGAGGCACTCCAGGCAGTCAAGCAGTGGCTTTGGATGAATCTTGGGTTCATTTAGGTACTGCATATGAGCTCAACTCTCCCTTCCAACTGTAGTTTTTTCCCATTATCCTCAACCCTAGTTTGTCTTCTGCTATTCTGAGTTCTTTTTTTTAGCAAGGGCAAGTAAATTGCCTAGTATTACTATGATTTTGATTAATTTTTTGTGTGGTACTTGCCATGGAAAAAGGTTCAGTAGTACAAGCTTGTGAGATAGAAGATCCTTAACAACAGGAGAAGTTACTCCCTCTGCGTCCAAATCCAAGGTGAAATGTTCTTGATGTCAACACATTTTGATCTGAGTGCATATATATACCTTTTCTATAATACACAGCTAGGTGTACATGGTTTGCTAAAGTTAGATTCACATTCTTCTCTGAGCAGATTGCTAACTCATATTTTGCTACTCTGTAATAGCTTGCTATTAGATGAAATAATTTATACTAGAAACAAATGAAATAATGTATACTAGACGGTGTTAACTGAGAAATGCCCTTAAGATTTTTTAGTAGAGCCGTAGGCGAATGTTCCACCTCCTCTCTTCTTCCTTACCGAGGGAGAGCTGCAGCTCTCACCGCACTTCGCCAGCTACCACCCACCCCGCCCTCCTGTCTCGCGCGCCCTCGCGGCCATGGTCTCCTCCTCCTGCGACGCCGCCATGCCGTGCGCCCTCCTGGGCGCGCTCCTCAGCGGCGGCCCCGCGCGGCAGGCGTGCGGCGGCGGCCGCACCTTCCTCCGCGACTACGCCTAGCGCGGCACCAACGCACTGCTGTGGGTGGTCCTCCTCGCCGTCACGTGGGTCCTGCTCCGCCGGCTCGCCGCGCTGCTCCGCCTCTGGGCCATCGGCTCCAGCCTCCCCGGCCCCCTGCCCTCCTCGCCGACCCCGGCCTCGCCACGGTCTGCCGCGCCGGCGGTGACATCACTGGTTGGTGGCTTCCTTCCCTCCTCCCCGTCTCCACGTTCATTTAACTTGGATTTGGTTCGATTGGTTGGGTTTGATTGCAACTTGGGTACTGCCCGATGAGACCCGATTGGGGATTAGGTCTGCTTTTCAGTAATTGATGTGAGATTTGCTTTAGTTTAGGTGCTGATCTGGGCGGAGTTCGATTGGCATGTCAATTTGACTGATTTGAAGTGCGTCAAACCCTTTAGTCGATTACATGGCAATTTTATGGCCAAATTCGTAGTTCCTTGTCCTGTAAACTATTGAATTAGTGATCGAGGTGTGAACTGTTATCGGCAGCTCTGTTTGCCGGTATCTGATGCGATCTGTGCCATTGACATGAGATTTTTGCTTTTATACTGGAGTTGATATTGTTTTGCTGAACTTTGATGTTTTGTCAACACAGCAAGGGCACTGAATGATTAGCACAGTTGGCCTTAATTCGGTGTAGTGATTTGCTGAGTATTGCTTTAGTGCTTAATTTTCATCTACTTGACCTTAATTCGGTATATATTTGCTAGGCTTTGCTTGTGATGTGGTGATTTGCTAAGTATTGCTTTGGTGCTTAATTTTCATCTAAAGTTCAAAACATTTGTATACTTATGGTAACTTAAATACTCTACGAATCAAAATAGTTAAATCACTTCTCAGTGGTGTGATGATCTGGTTGTCTGCTCTTACATTACTTCTTTAGTCCTAATCTTGTGAAAATAACTTCCCCCTGTTTAGAATTCAGGAAATATTGGGCCAAAATTGCTAACATACTATAATGTTTAACCTGCCTGGATGGGAAAACTTTTTGCATGAACAAAATTGTCTAATGCAATTTTGCCAGAAGAGGAGTTCTAATTAGTTCGCTACAATTTGTCTTGTATTGATGAATCTTCTTTAACACGATCAGTTTTTTTCTTCGGCAATAGGACACCCATTGACTTAAATATAATTCGCAGAACTTACTAAGCGTAAGATTGAGTGTTCTGCGTTTGAAATACTAGAAATAGATTGGTAGTTATAACTAGTCACATTATTTTGTTGGGGAATAATTTTTGGTCCCATGCGACCATGCATTTAGGGCATTGTGTCTTGTCTTTTCCTGGTTGGTCAGATGACCAAACCCTCGGAACAGATATTTGTATGTTGTCAACAAGACCAAGTTCAATTCAAATCTGGATGATACAAAAATGAATGGCACAAACGTAAAAGAGTTAAGGGCATTTTTATCTCAGTTAACACCGTCAATCCCAAAAACTAACAGACTGCATTTTATCTATAGTTTGCTATATGTGTATATTTTTAGTTTCCATGCTTGAAGAACATTAAAGTCCCTGATGGATATGCATCTAATATCTCAAGATGTGTGTGTCTGAAAGAAAGAAAAATCATAAATCTGAAGAGTCATGATTGCCACATATTGATGCAGGATATTCTACCCATAGCTCTAAGAGCTTCCATGCCAAAAGATATTGTTCATATTCTCTCTCGTTTATCTTCTTTCTTCAAATCATTGTATTCAAAAAGCATTGATCCAAAACAACTAGATCAATTGCAAAAAGATATAGTGCTTATTCTCTGTGACATGGAAAAGATCTTTCCACCAGGCTTTTTTACTATTATGGTTCATCTACTCATTCATCTTACTGAAGAAGTGAAACTTGGGGGACCTGTTCACTATAGAGATATGTATCCCATTGAGAGGTTAGACAATACAGTTTTTTATTTTATTATTCTATCTTTATTTTCACAAGCATATTAGAGGTCTTGTGTGCTTATGGAATCTTTGTTTTTGGAAAATCAAGGTACCTGATGCGATTAAAAGGCCTTGTACGTAACAAGGCTCATCCAGAGGGCTCGATTGCAGAGGGATATCTTACAGAAGAGACTCTTATATTTTGTTCCAGATACATGAAAGGTGTGGAACCATTATTCCAGAGAACGCGGAGGAATGATGATGGTGATAGAAATTATTTGTATTTATTTTCTTCTGGTGGGCGAGAACTTGGAAAGGCTGAAAATGCTATCCTCGATGAAAAATCTCTGCAGCAAGCTCATCGTTATGTATTGCTCCATAGCGACAAAATTTCTGCATTTCGAAGGTATGCACTAAATTAACCAGATAAAAGTTTTCTTACATCCATGATATGCTTAGCAGAAAAATTATTTGGCACAGCCGCTTTTTGGAAGAGCAGATACGAGCTAATCCCAATGTACAAATTACTGCAAGTGTTGAACAAAAGTGGATAATTGAAAAGTTCTCTGGATGGCTTCAAGACTTGGTACAATTTCTAGAAGTTAGTATGCTCTGTATTAGTTTTAATTGTCTCATTTTGTCTCTTATAATATGTATTTGTGATGTTAGGTGCCTGATTTACTTGAGAATGACTGCTCAGCAGAATTGGTGGCACTTGCACAAGGGCCCAACAATGTGATAAAGAGATACAAAGGTTATCTTATCAATGGGTTTAGGTTCCATTCCAAGGAAGTTGAGAGATCAAGGAAAACACAAAATTCTGGAGTTGTAGTTATGGCTGATGGAAATAGCTTTTATGGTGTGCTCACAGATATTGTTGAGTTAGATTACTATGGAAACTTCAAAGTAGTATTGTTTCGTTGTGATTGGGCTAACATCTCTCGAGGCTTAAAGAAAGACACCTACGGCTGTAGTCTAGTGAATTTTTCTAGGCTCATACACACTGGACAAAATTTGAAGGATGATCCGTTCATATTTTCCTCCCAGGCAAAGCAAGTTTTTTATGTCCAAGATCCGAAAACAAAACAATGGTATCATATTATTACAACAAAGCCAAGAGACATGTATGATGCTGGGTCAGCACCACAAGATGATGAAGATGACAGTTATCCACAATGCGAATCTGAAAATATTGTAATACATAGTGATTCAAATGATTGTTCGACCTGGACTCGAACAGACATTGAAGGGTTTAATGTTTGATGTGTGCAACAGTTAGTTTGTCTTATAACACTATAATATTGCATATGTCTGCACTTTATTTTTATCTGCCACTTTGGTGCAATTATCATTGTTGCTCCTTCTTTGCCATATTCTCTTTCATACAATTAAATATTGTTGCCTAAATAGATCATTATTTTGTTGTGAAGCTTATGTTTTGAATCTATCCTGTAGGTGAGATATGGCTAGGACTAAAGGCAATAAGAAAAAGGCTGACAGTTCAGTTTCAATCCTAGAAGAGTTCAATCTTTTGACTAATTCAAATGCTGAGAATTATACTGAAGAGGGAATGAGAGTGGGATATCCAGATGATGATAGTATGGAGAATGAAAACTTAGAAGGTATTGAATTATCTCTTGAAGCTTCTGAAAGTGATCTAGCAATGGAAAACCAAGGTGACATTGACAATGAAGAGTTTATTTGTAGAGATGACTTGGAGATTGTAGGTAATATCTTATTCAATCTTAATTTCAGAACATTTCTTGCTTCTTGAGTTATACACATATTTGAGCATTTTTGTTATATCAAACAGATCATTGTGGGAATTTGCTACGCCTAAGAAAGGGAATGACACGTCCAAAGGATGTCTGGAATTTGCATTCAACTGAAAGGATCAAAATCCACTGCAACTCATTTGGGCAGCCTGTGAAGATAGGTGGTGGGATATTAGGAGGATGGCTTGGTTCATATGCCCGAAGAGCTAGTCTATGTCCTGTAAACTATAAAAATTGGAGAAAAATGCCAAAGTCTTTGAAAACCATGCTTCTGAAGCAAACTCGGGTAAATTCTATTGTTCAGTGACAATAATAGTCTGCATCATTTTCTGTATTGATGTTAGTCCGATATACTTAAATCTGGTTTCATTCAACTTTCTACAGAAACGGTTTTTTCTTCCACAAGACTCAAAGATAGATGCATGGATAAAAAAGAAAACAGGCAAAAACTGGAAAAAATTATAGGTTTAAGCTCAAAAAGCAGTATGTGCTTGAAGGCTCCACTGAAGCACAAGTTGCAAACAAGCGCCCTCCCAACGGAATAACCAGACAACAATGGACAGATCTTGTCAGTTATTGATTTGGAGAAGACTGTCAGGTTATCAATTGTATTCTGCGATGTTTGCTTTTTGTAACTTTCCTTGAGATAATGATTTTTATCTAATATATATCTGTATCTATATATTCTAGAGGTACTCTGCAATAGGAAAGGCCGCACGAGCTACTTTGAGTACCCCTCATACGACTGGATCCAAGAGCTATGCAAGAGTCCGCGATGAACATGTAAGACCTTTCATTCTAAAACTTGTTACTAGAAAATTTTAGGAATTCACTCTCTGTATATAGCATTCTCATTTTTCTGTACAAGTACTTATTGGCACAGAATAATAGAAAGATTATAAATCAGATGTTTTTTTCTCATCGTAGGCACAAAAAAAGGGCAAGGAGCCTGGGAGAATAGAGTTTTTCACCATTACTCATACTAGAAAGAGTGGGAGGCTAGATGATAATGCTGCAAAATTTGTGGTATGTTTGAAGAATGTTTTTCAGATACTTTTGTTCCTTACCTTTAATTCTGCAGAGCATGGCATTCATACATCTATTCTTTAAAATAAATATGTGAGCACTGAGCATTCCTTTGCATGCCTCTCAACCATTTCTACTTAAAGTAATGTACTGTAACTACCAAGCTTAGTTGTGATGAATATAGTTCATATCTTGCTAACATCATTGTTGTGGATATATTTCAGTCATATGGTTAACACTTATATTTCGTAGGATGATGCAAGTAATATGGTTCGGAATGTATCTAGTGCTCCAGGCTGTTCGCAATCTATTGTACAAATTGAAAACCAAGTCTATGCCCAATTAATGGATAAAGGAACTAAAGTGACTGGTTTTGGAACGGGAGTTACTTCAGAAGAAGTGAGTGAAATGCAAGTTGATGCTAGAAATGCATTGCCATATGGTGAAAATCAATCTGAAAAGGATGAGAATTTTAAGTTGCAGATGGCAGAGATGAAAAGACAATATGATTTGGGATTAGCTGAAATGCAAAATCAGTATGAAGATAGAATATCAAGGATGGAAGCTGAGCATACAGCAGTACAGATTGAGCAAGCCTCAAAGTATTCTACATTGCAGGCTCAAGTCGATCACTTAATGAATGTTATGATGACATCTGCTATGCCACCCAACTAAGATCATGGGTGCAACCCATACTGAAGTACTGACTGTCTGGTGGAGGTTATCATTTTGGTGAACTTTTGCACATATATAGTCTCTTTTTGGTGGATGTTATATGTACATCAAATGCTTCAATGCATATATTCTCTGGATGCATGAGACCTGAACATGTTTGAGATACTATTCCTAGAACTTGATACTGTTGTTATCGATGACTTGAATGAACTATATATGGCAGTTTCTAACATCTATGTTGTCTTGATTGTTTTGTTTGAATTCCCTTTGACTTTCTAGCTAATATGTTTTCTTTTGAACTAGTACAAAGCAAAATAATTGAAATTCTTCAAAACAAAAAAATATCATATAGTGGTTTCAATAATTAAATTTTAAACTAGTCATTTGTTAATTAATGCTTAAAATTTACATAAACAAATGTATTACCATTGGCGCCATATTCAAATCTGAGACACTACATGGTGACCCTTTAAAGTGTCTCCATGCTATTATTTTTTAAAACTTATTCAAATTGCTGGTGACCCTTGAATTGGTCACCATGACAAATTATTCTGACCCCTGTTGGAGACTCTCTGAGGTGTCACTAAACTGGTGACATATTTCGAAGGGTCACCAATATTTTTATGACTCTTCATCTTTTGACCCTTCTCGTGACCCTTCCCAGGGAGTCACCCAATTAGTTCGTGACCTTTAAAAGAGTCTCCATATGTAAATAAAAGGGTCTCTAAACGCATGTTTTCTTGTAGTGACGAGCTAAGCAGACACAAGATAGAATACGAAGTTTGAGAATCAAACTCACAATCGGCACATATATGTTCTAATTGTCTGGGTAACGAATTGGACTTAACCCTCTGTAACTTCTTCGGCTTCGAGCTAGGCGCACGATTTTAATTAGCTCCGGAAGGAACTTTCTTCCAATTTGTGAAAGGGCCAAACCATGTAGGAATCAGAGACGCCAGACTGTTGGATGCTTGTTGCGTCAATGCACGTATCGAATTATTGACGGGAACATGTTGGAGAATAAACTTTTAACATTTTCTAATACCAGTGCAACATTTCAATGAGATATATGTTGCCATTCAAATGCTAGCTTAATCGGAGAGAAAAAAAGAATCAGACGTGCGTGTGGTGTGATTCTGTCAAAAAGTCGGTGTGCTTGCTTACTTCGTGTCCTTTTCGAAGAACTGCTGCACAGCACGACGTGCACGTGCACCGTGTCACGATCGGCGAGTGCACGTACACGGCTGGCTTTCCTCTCCCGGCGATCGAGCGAGCGCGCGGAGGCACTCGCCGTCACGCAACAAACAGCATTTGACTTCCCTTTCCCATCCCCACCGGCCACCGCCTAACACATGCGCTCGATCGCCATACTCATATAGTCATATCACCATCGCTCCTAGCCGAGCTGAGTCATGCGTACGTCCGAGCACTCCATCAACCATAATTGTAAGCTATTGCATATATACAACTGCGTGTGCATATATTAGCAAGGGTAGTTAGCAGCAAGGAGCTGAGGTGCGTCGACCGAGCGATGGCGGGGGAGGCGGTGCTGGACAGGGTGGTGTTCGCGTTGAACGGGCGGCGGTACGAGGTGGCCGGCGGCGACGTCGACCCGTCGACGACGCTGCTTGAGTTCATCCGTACCCGGACGCCGTTCAAGGGGCCCAAGCTCGGCTGCGGCGAAGGTACGTACGTATGCGTGCATGCTAGCTCGCTTGTCGCTAGATGTTCTTGCTCTACGTACCCATCATAATCTTGAATTTGTCAGTGCTTTTGCATCGATCTGTCTTCTGAACCTCTGATCCAAGCAACCTTTGATATTCCCGATCGAGACGTGTAATGTGTCCATTTCATGCTTGCATGACCAGTGACCTATAAGCTGAAATGTTTTCGTCTAGTTGGTATCGGAGACGTTTGATATCGAGATCATTCGATTCCATTGGTACCGACATGCACGTCTTTTCCAAATTGACTAGGTGAGTAAGGTACTAGAAAATGGAGTTCTGTGCACTTGTGCTAGCATTTGCATCCAACGTTATCATGATCTTGATCCGTATTGTTGGATCTGAAGATGATATGATGCTGTCAACACAGTTCAATTCAATGGATCAATAGTGTCTTAGTTAGGAATATAAAATAGTTGTGTAGACCGTACAATTATTAAAACTAATTAATCATAATTTTGAAGCCCAACACTTTCGACACAAAAACAGCCCTTCCTAAGATCCTGATCCCAATTACCTTGGCTGCATCAATTATAGTTTGTACGTGAGAATATATATAGTCCTAACTAGAAAAAAAAACTGTGGACTTAGAACTTGTTAGAAGATATGTACCTACAAAGTTTTGTTCATAAAGATTATGGTGGTGATCGGTTCGGCTGAAAGCCTCATGGCTTATGGCTGAAAACACTGTAGCTGGCTGAAAAAAGCACTGTAGCTGACAGAGGCTTATTTACCATAATTAAATTTAAAAAATTTAAAAATAGAAAAAACATATTAGCCCATCATGTATAATGTAAACAAATATGAGGAAAAAAGAACCGGTAAAAAAACTCAAAAAAGCCAAAAGTTCAGAAAAAGACGAAATTTATGAATAGTGCAAAAATAAGCTGAAGCCATATTGATCAGGGCTATGTGTTCACTATAACAAAGCACAGTTGACAAAAAAACTATAACAAAGTACACAGGGTGGAGCTAGGATTTAGAAATAAAAGGAGGTCAAATAATCTATACAATATAATTACATTTAATAAGGGAATGCCAAATAACAATAACGACAATAAAATTTTTTAAAATATAAAGAGTTATAGTATAAATATATCCAACCATGAGGGGCCTGCCCCCTTCCCTCCGTCCTAAAAGTGCAGGCAAGGGCGCAAGGCTAAATTATATAATTGATTGAAAATACTTTTGCCAAAACTATCATGCATACTAGAAAAAATGGCATAAACATTACAAGGTGCATATACTATACATTTCTTACTGATCAAATAAATGAATATTAATATCTATTTTGATAGAAGGGTCACTTCAATGCTGATTGTACTATTCAATTAATAGACGAGAGGAACGATGCAAATTCTGTAGGGACAGCTTGACAAACCGAAAGCACTACTTTTGCACGTCAAGTTTTGCCAAACAGAGGTACAATAGATGTAACTTGTTTCGTGTGGCAAAGTGCTCGGTGTGCAGTGGTACGGTCGTTAATTATAGTGCGTACGTTTTGGTATCAAGAATTCTACCAATCTCTCAATAAGGTCAATTTTCTAAGAAAATGTCAGATTCTTTTTGGAAAAACGGGTAGTCATTGATAACTAAGCAAATCCCTGTTGATAAGGGTTGTCGTGTTCTTCCATACATCTTTCGACGTCACTTTGCCAATTCTGCTCATGTTTTTTTTCTTAATTTGCAGAAAAGCATATTACACTTCTCTTGTTTCTAGTGCCTTAGGTTTCCTTTGATAGGTTGCAACGTACTGAAAGTTTTGCGTAAGATACGTCTACCTTTTATTGTTTTCTATACTTGTTTATGTAGATGAGTTCATCTTTTGACTTCCCTATAAAATCACATTCGTTTAGCTCCGAAACGTGCTTTTGTCATCTGTCCGTCAGAACAACCCCAACTGATCCAAACACTGTTGATGGCTGATCCACTAATTGGGTCTTACCTGACAAAGACTCAATTCGTTGGAATTGAGCTGTTAACTATTAATTTGGAAGATAGCAGGTCTTTTTCTTAAACAAATAATTTGTTGAATTTCTTGTGTATTTACGCAGTTAGGTACTAAAACATATATATTTATTTTTTGTGAGGATTATGTATGGAAAATACAACTTTAATGCTTATAATTTAAAATATACTTGTTTTCATTATAATGGTCCTGATATATCTTATTAATATGTTATAATTTGGACCCACTATATAAGAGGTAAACAGATCTTATTTTTCTTATGATTAGTATAGGAATTTTTGCCCTTTCCAAAGCGAGCATGCAACTTTATTTTAATATAATTTATAATAGATCATAAATACAGTGAAACTTGGCACAAGTCCTCTATAGGATATCAGGAACCTATTCCAATTATAGATCATAAAGATCGATGATAAAATTCTGATCTATATATAAAACAAAGAAGGTTACACCAAACCAGGCAAAAGAAAGAAATATTGATCAACTCTTGCTTGTAAATCCTTAATGATCTAGATGATCTTGGATGGGTTCTCATATATCATAGCAAGTTTGATCACACCAAAAACTCAAACCAAAATACCAACATGAGTAAAATCCCAAAAACACCTCTCTCTTGAGGAAAACCAGGCAAACTCAAGAACTTCCTCTTGAACATGCATAGATGGATGTGATCTGATCTCTAAGAGATATCTCCACCTTTATATGTCCTTGACACCAAAAAAGATCAAGAAGAGAGAAATTCAAATAAGAAAAGCAAGCAAATAAAGAAAGTACAAGGAATGATTTATGACACAACTTACTTGAGTAAACTTTATATATTCATTTCACTTGAAGACAAATATTTTACAACTGCTCCCTCATGGTGGTAAAGTTCTAAGCTAAGAGCATACACGCAAAAAGTTCCACACAAATAGGGAGGCTCCTCAATCAATCAATCTCTTAACGCACACAAAGGCTTATTCTCTCTTCCTCTCTCTCAATCAATCTCTAAACACACACAAAAGGCTTATATAGTGGAGACTTCTCACTTTCCACTTAACAACCTTAACCTGCATATCTTTAATAGATACAACCACTTACAAATAAAAAAATTGATATCCACATACATACAAACAGGTTTTATACTCACATATATTTGCACGCTTTTTAAAGCATTACTTCTATGGCTCCAATAGCCTGATAAGATACTCTATCTTCTAAGACATGACCTAAACCGCTTAGGTCAACATTGTGGTTTTATAAACCGTACTCTAACTAGCATTGGACAATTTTGTCAATTCCCACCCACTGGACTCCACATAAAGATGTGATGCTCAATGCCTTGTCGCTAAGATCATTCGCCTGTTCTGAGGCCGTCACCACTTAAAACGCACAAGTCTAATTGGCACAACACATGCATACACTTGCCTCCTCACGAACCTTGTCTTTTTTCCGTGCTTCTCCGCTTGAGATAATGCTTCACTCATATTTATGCGACACATTATATAGCCTTAGAACCCTTTTGTAGCCTTGGTCTTGCCACTGACCGCAACAATCATCAAGTACCACGTACATTAAAGAACAAGCAATCGATACGAACACAAATGACATGCTTTTGACTCTTATTAGCAAAACTCACAATTGCATGGACTTCTGCCATAACTAACACTTGCGTGGACTTTGCCATGACTAACACAACAAAACCAACCCAACTCAGCACAAATCCATAGAGGCCATTCTAACCACCAACCACAGGCTGATGAGATTGCTAGCAACCGACTTCAACCTCTCTCGGTAACCGGGGATCGGTCTGCCCGCAGCACCCTTGCGGTCAAACCGCCCGACACACCGGTCAATCCGCCACTACAAGGCTAATCAGATCGCTCAACACACCAGTCAAATCGCTATCACGGTCGGTACACCAGTCAGGCTTCATCATGGCCAGTCAGACCGCCACTCAGGACCGGTCAGATCACCATCTACCTGATAGCAAAAATTATAGATTAAATGATGCAAAATTAAACTCAAATATTAATAACAAAGCACAAATAAAATCAAATACTCATTGCAAAGATGAGATGATCTTCCACGTGGACTTACGTACGCTAGCACAGCGTGCATATGGCGAGCGGGCGTCGGGTGCCTGAAGGCAAGTGAGTGCAGTGGAGGCGAACGACGAATTGGGGAAGCGCGCGGAAACATGGTGGCGGCCACCATCATTGTCATCCCATCGGTTTCTTTTATTAGGGTTCACCTGTGAGATGGGCTATTGCCCTGCTTTGGGCTCTAGATTCTGGTTCGATGTACAGGATACCGTAAAGAACAACGGCCAGGTTTGGACACGCTTTCGCAGAACGTCCAGATGTGGACGCGGCCTGGAAATGCATCGTTCCTAAACACGTAAATTCCAATTCGTTTTGCTTATATTTGTGATTTTGGATTATTTATTTATTAATGATAAAAAAAATTCGGTGAAACGGGACTTAAGCTTGCCAAACAGGCCAACAATATGTGTCTATTCTTTTCGATTACGACTAATGATTTTTGCCACTATAGTAAGTGTTTATGCAAACAAGCTAAATACTGATAAGCCACTTCGAAAAAGTTATCTTAATAAGCCACTTCGAAAAGACGGCGAAGAGACCGTCCTATTTATTTATTCATAAGAAATTATAAGTTATGAGTCAGCAGCTAAAAAAATGACATCTATATTATTCCTTAAAAAAGTATATATCATAAAATCCTTAACATACCTCCACAATTTGGTAAAGACGTTCGTAGTACAAAGGAAAAAAAACCCCACAACTTCGTACAAGGCTACAAGCCACTGTTGCGCTTCTATGCACGCTATAATCTAAACTAGCTACGTAAGCGCGGCGACACACTGCGCTAGTTACCGTGTGGACCGAAGTAAAAGAGATGATAATTCACGGGGAGTCTCTTAAAAAAATCGATGACACATGCGTAATTTCAGAAAAACCAAAGGTCTTTTTTGCAGAAAATCGATGACCTGTAAGGACCTATACGTAACTAAATGAGGACCCGTACGTAATTTTGAAAAACCGCGGGGGTGCTATCCAACAAAGATTACACAATTTCGGTGAAGTAGAGGGTGTTGTCCCGAAAAAAACCTAACAGGGATCTTTTTGCGAGAACGGGGGACCTTTATGTAATTTTGGAAAACGCAGGGACTTTTTCGCATAAAAGCTGACGTGGCCACGGTGAAGAGCTGGGAAGTCCCCCGGCTATAATATAGGTATTATGCGCACCTACCTTGTGGCCCACTTTTTTGACAGAAAAAACGGTCATCTTGTGGTCTCATGGATGACTCATTGACTTGGTCTATCTTTCCACGCACTCACGTAGAGCTTGTGCTCCTCACAATGACGCGGTACACCCCCTCTTCTCCTCGTATAAGCTAAAATATTGCAGACAAAAAGACGAAATAAAAAGAGAAATATCAACAAAAGAATTATGCGACAAACCAAGTTGCATGGACTCTTGCTTATTTAAGTTGTCACTAAACCGAAGTTAAACTCTATAGTTGAACATTACAGTCAAAATGAGCGAAGGTACCTTTTCTTATACAACAATTGTTACCATAATTAATATCACCTTCAAAAGGGTAGCAAACACAGCCATGGAAAGCTGCCTACCGAAAATTGATTCCATTTGAGGAGCAAAAAAATCTTATCAAAATCCAAGCTAGCCATATCACACCTAGAGGTGCTTCTATTTGCACTAGATGATCAAATACAGTACAGACAGAAAAAATTAGCAAAACCCATTCTTGATGTACAGACTATAAGAATATAACAGACCCCAAAACAGATTTAGAATTTAATATGCACCATGCACGACACCATAGGTCCTCTAGCTCACTAGTTTGGTGAATGGTGATAGTGTGTGACCTCGGAATCTTGGATGATAGTGAATTCGCTCTCTATACTATCAACTAGCACAACGGCGTAGGTGGGCCCCGGAATCCTAAGTTGATTGGAGCATGCACTGCCAGCTCTGCCACCATGATACACGACCATCCCCACCCCCCACTGCAACGTTGCCTTGTCTGACAGCGAGCTCCTACGCGCGACACAATGCAGGTGTGCATACTGGAAGTCATAACAGCCGAGGGAAGCCAGATAGCCAGTTGCCCACTGACGACTAGCTATTGAGCCGATATGCTTGGAGTGACAACTACAAGCATGTGCGCTCTTGTTGCCGCAAGCTCACCTCTCTGACGCGCCGCGTGCTACCTTTAACAGCGTTGTCATACCACCCCTAGCATCCTACTTACGGCTAGGTCATTGATGTCTGCTACTATGGTAGCTCGAGCTCACCTCTCCGCCACACAACGCCAATGGGAACGGTAACGGATAATTCATTTTATCCGATATTCGTATCCGAGAAAACACGAATGTAGTAAGCAAAATTTGTATTCAAAAATGTTCGTATTCGTATTTGAGAATATTCGTATCCGTATTTGAGAATATTCGTATTCGAGAATATTCGTATCCGTATTCGTATTCGAGACTATTCATTCGTATTCGATCCGTTTCTAGAACCCATATAAAATCTGTACGAATTTTGTGTTTCAAAATTTGAATTTAGACGGTTTAAAACTGGTAACCAGTCAAAAACCGGTGAAAAATAGGTAAAACCGCTAGAAATCTATTTTATCTGATATTTGTATCCAAGAAATATCCGCTAGAAATATCTGTATTCGTATTAAAAAATATTCGTATTCGTATTTGAGAATATTCGAATTCGTATTCGTATTCATTTTAAAAATATAGATTCGTATTCATATTTGAGACTATTCGATCGTATCCGATCCGTTTTCACCCTTAGCCACACTGCTTATTGCCGCACCACCCCTTGGGCTTTGACTCGCAGCGCTGCCTCGCCTCAGGTCTCGCCATGCCAGCTAGCACTAGCTTGAGCGCTATGGCTTCTGAAGTCACCACAGCTTCTTCATCGTGCATTGAAGGCGATGCCATCGCACCACCCTTGGATTTAGATCAAACGCATCGTGTACCCATCCATCACCGTCGCCATATCTGTGCTGCATAGGACTCGCACCCATCTGTCGTCACTCGATCTACGAGGTGAGCTTGCCAGTGATGCCACGCTTTCCTTGTCGCTTAAATAATTATTCTACATCTATTGGTAAACTTCAGTATTTAGAGGGTGGATTTCGCTACTTAAATGCACCGCAAGTCTGTCTATGTACCTACAACAATAAAAAGAAGATAAATGAACATTGACCCCTGATGAATAGTATTAGGCCAGTTTTAGTGGAGTTTCATGGGCATTAAATATGCTGACATGGCACTGTATTGATGAAGAGAGAGATGATAAAAGTTTCATGGGAGTAGAGAGGGTTTCATGGGGATGAAACTCTTCTGCACTGTTTTCAAAATATGGGTGTGCTGAAAACTGAGACATGAAACCTCCATTGATACTGGCCTTAAAGATGTCCAAGTTTAACATATTCGAAATGTGAAGAAAGAACATACTGAATAATATCTATGGCACAAAAAATGACATGAGCGCCATTCGGGAAGACTCAGAGCTTAGAGGAGGGGTTCATGAGGAAGAAAGCCACGTTCATATTTTTCCCAGGCAGTGGATTGAAATGATATGAGGTGTAGTAGGTACCCTTGTCTTCCAGTGCCATCCACACTTTCTGACTGTCCAGCGAATAAGGATGGTGATATAGTTGCATTGCTACATTAGCACCAAAGAATGATGTGATTAGTATCAATTCTTCATGACTATCAGTCTTGTAATAGCCAATGTGATGTTTTTTGTTGATAAATTACACAGCAGAAATTAAGAGTCTAAGACAGATACCCTACGAATAAAGGGTGCAATATTCACAATCAGAGAGATACTTGATTTAACATTTCATCTGCATACATACACTGGCCAGAATATCTGCTTATTCTTATAAATCCTAAGGAAAATAATAAAAATCACCAATTCTGCCTATCAAATCTTAACTGGAATAACCTGCCTTTCAATGTAAAATCGTGTGACCTTTTAGGGATCAAAAACATAAGTATCAAGAAACCCCTTCAGGTGCTTTAAAATATTTGGAGGAAAAAGAGACTTTTCAAAATCTCACCATTGGACCCACAATATTACGAAACCACCGTGATACACAATCGGGGCTTTTGTAGATTTGCCCCACTTAAAAAAGTGCACTTTGTAGATTTGCCCCAGTTGTCTCAATGACATGTGGGTCATGGACCCATATGTCATTGAGACATCACTAAGGCAAATCTACAAAGCCACTCAACAGTGGGGCAAATCTACAATTTTCCCACAAAAAAAGAGCAAATAGGGAGATGGATAGTATTGTACCTCCCAACGCGCAGGAGGAGTGGGGTGTGGCCTATGGGTAGTAGCGGCGCGGGTGCTGGGATTTGTAGAGAGTGAGTTCGAGGAGTACGAAGAGAGGCTACGGCTAGCGGTAGGAGCTTCTCGATGCCCTGAAGTTATGGGCTGTAGCGGCGGCAAGGTCGAGGGAGTGCAGAGGACAGGTGAGAATGGGGAAAATTGATGGGGGTGGGAATGGTAAGAACGCCTTAGAGCAATCCCAACGCGCCAGATGGGATCGTTTCCATCCGATTAAATGAGCCTGCCACGTACCCAAAGTGCTGATGTGGAAGGCCAATAAATGAAGAAAGAGATCAAAACACCAAGAAATCGTTTCTCAGGTGAGACACGGTTTCGGCACAATATCCAACGAACGAAGAAACCAGCAAGCACGCGATGGGCAGAAGCGATGGTTTCTTCCCGGGCCCACTATCGGACACCTTCCGCCCAGGCCGCGCCGCCGTCGCCCAGGCCACGCTCGCCGTCCGCCCAGGCCGCGCCCGCCGTCCGCCCAGGCCGCGCCGCCGTCGCCCAGGATGGGAGGTGGAGTGCGAGCTCCATCCAGTGCCGCTGCGCCTCGTAGTCGCCAAACTTGGGAGATGAGGAGGGCGGCGGACGAGGAGGGCGGCGAGGGAGATGAGGAGGGCGGTGGCGAGGGGCGGCGCAGGGGAGTGCCATGGGAGGCGAGCGGCGGTGGGTGGATCTGGGCCGCGGGGGCCATGGGAGGCGAGCGGCGGTGGCTGGATCTGGGCCACGCCATGGAGCTTCTGCCAGCTGAGCTCGCCATGGAGCTTCCGTCGGCTAAGCTCGCCAAGGAGCCTCCGCCGGACGAGCTTGCGAGAAAAGGACGATGCAGAGGTTGGGAGGGAGAGAGAAAAGGACGGGGGCGAGAGGATGAAGTGAATGGAGACAATTTATTACGGACCCACCTGAAGACACCATGCATTGTGTAGGATAGTTTCCAACAGCAATGTCTTGCTGATCTGGCACGTATAGAAACTATGGGGTGATTTCTGCGTTGGGAATGCCCTTATGCCGACTCCCCTGCCCATCGTCACAATGATTGGATCCGACATGTTAGGGTGCGACATGTTAGGGTGTGTTTGGTTGTCTGAATCTCCTTCGTCCTGGCTGGGTGGATCCGTATAATCTGAGAAAGAGCCTGTTTGGTTGCCTGTATGAGTGGATGCAGCTTGCATGAGCGGATGCAAAAATACGCCCTCATCCTGGATGGGTGGATACGCTCAAAATGAGCTTCACTGGCCATCCTGGATGGGTTGATGCAGTTTATCTTATGCAGTCCCACGTGTCAGCCTCTCAGGTTTGGTAGACTGCATCCGCTCATACAGGCAACCAAACAGCATCTCAGTTTTTTTGCATCCGCTCATGCAACCTCACCAAACATATTCTTTTTCTGAAATACGATTCCACTCAGCCTGCATCCACTCAGTCAGAATATACGATATAACCTCCATCCATGAACCAAACACACCCAGCTCCCATGCGAGTCCATCGGATGGACGCAAAAGCTAGGCGCTATCGCGCACGGAGTTTTTGGCAGAAATGACCATTTTTCACGTGACATTAGCAAAAAAAAAGTATTCAGAGTGGTATTTATAAGAATAGCATTTCTATCGCACGATCACCATACAACACTCCGTCTCAGACCGACACGTGGCGGAGTGCCACACAGTCACCATGTGGTATTAACCATGGCCCGACACGTGGCAGGCTAATGTTGTACGGTGACCGTGCAACATCATCACGTGTTGATCCGAGACGGAGTGTCGTATGATCACCGTATCACAGAAGTAATATTTTTATAAATATCACTTTAAAGATGCTATTTTTCGCTTATGCCGTATAAAAAACGGTCATTTCTGTCCAAGCCGCAACGCGCGCGTTGGAGCGCGCAATAGATTTCGCGAAAAGAAAAGGGAAAATTTGTTTAGTAGCACTGAAAAATCACCTCTTTCGGAAAATACCACTAAAAAAACGGGGTTCCGGAAATTACCACCGAAACATTCATTTTTCTTCGGGATTTAGCATTTTGGACAAAAATGCCCTTACCCCTCAGCTCCTCCTCCTCCGCAGCCGGCTGACCGAACAAAGAAGGTGTGGGGCGCATGGCGGCGGCGGGGGCTCCGGCGAGGGGGGGGCCAGAGGGGCAGGGTGAGCTGGAAAAATGCGTCCCCGGGGAGGTGTGGAAGCCGGTGGGGGAGGCGGCACGGCCCGGGACGGCGCTGGTCGGCGGGGACAGCTGTTTGAGCGGCCGGCGTTGAGGTTGGAAGGGGGCGGCGGCGCCGGCGGGGGGAGGGGAGAAATTGGAGACGAGCAGGAGTATGAGCAGGTCAAGGGGAGCGCACCGAGGCGGTTGGAGAAGGCGGGGGAGACCCAGAGAGAGCCGGCGGCGAGAGCTCAGGGCGGCGCGGCCATGCGCACGGCGCCGGCGACGCACGGGCAGCGGGAGCTTCGGCCGACGGTCGGGATGGTGTCGCCGTGTCACGGTGAGGCTTCGGTCGAGGCTCTTCTTCGTCGTCGCAGCTCCTCCGCCCGCCGTCCTCCGCCCGTCGCGGATCTTCATCGTCAGGCGCCCGTGGCCGCCCGGATCTCCACTCCTCCGCTCGGATCTCCACTCATCCGCTCGGATCTCCACCGTCTGCCCGGGGTCGGCGCCGGATCCGCCTCGCCTCGTCCGTCCGAGGTCGCCGGAGAGGAAGGGGAGCGGGGAGAAGAGGGAGAGGAGCGGGGAGGCGGGGGCGAGGAGGAGGGAGAGGAAGGGGAGCGGGGAGAAGAGGGAGAGGAGCGGGGAGGCGGGGGTGAGGAGGAGGCGGGGGCGAGGAGGAGGGAGAGGAAGGGGAGCGGGGAGAAGAGGGAGAGGAGCGGGGAGGCGGGGGCGAGGGGAGGCGGGGAGGCGGACGGGGCGGCGCAGGAGGAGAGAAGGTGAGGGAGGGGAGGGAGAGGGGTATTTTTGTCCAGAATGTTAAATCCCGAAGAAAAATGAATCTTTCGATGGTAATTTTCGGAACCCCGATTTTTTAGTGGTATTTTTCGAAAGAGGTGATTTTTCAGTGCTACTGAACAAATTTTCCCAAAAGAAAAACCACTTACACCTCGATCCCTAGTTCCCGACTCCGTCTCTCTCTCTCTCTCTGCCCGCCGCTCCCCGTGCGCGGCACATCGGCGTTCGTGCGCTCAGCTAACTCCGCACGATGAGCATGACTGAACTGGCGGCAGCCACGCCGCCGGCGTTGAGCTCCTTCAGCGCCTCCCCCCTCTGGCGGCTCCCTCGGTTCCGTCTTCCCATTTTCCTTCGCGGCCCAAACCCTCAAAGCTACATCCGCGAGTTACATTGAGGTAACAAAACCATGTTCTGTACTCATAGTGCGAATTGTAGATTCAAATTTCCTTTACGATGCTCGAATGTGGAGAAAGTTTGATCAAACGAAACCATTAACATCTCAGCAATTTAAAAGTTGAATCTTGCGAATGAGTTATCTCCTCAACTAGCGTAGTTCATTAAAATTGGGCGAGGCAGAATTTTTTTCTAGTGGATTGCACTGGGTTAGACCTTAGAATATATAATGTTAGTGTGGTCTATAAACCTGACTAGACCACATTGTGTGGTCGGTTCGTGTGGTCATTACTACCAGTATGTGCATGGTCGTTACGACCAGTGTGGTCGTAGACGACTAGCCTGTATAGTCGTAGACGACTAGCCTGTATAGTCGTAGACGACTAGGTTGTACATGGTCGTTACGACCCGATCGCGTGGTCATTGCGACTAGTCTGTACGTAGTCGTTACGACTAGTGTGGTCATAGACGACCAGCTTGTGTGTGGTCGGCTATGATCACCTTCTGTAATAGTCGGTGGCCACTGTAGCATATAGTGGTCACTGTAGCAGTCGTTAGTGCTATGCTCGGTGTGGGCAGTAGTTGCGGTTGGTAGGCTCTGTAGCAGTTGTCAGCGCTCAGAGCGGAGCATGGGCAGAGCGGCGGAGCAGTTGAGACCTGTGAAGCCGAGTCGCCGCGAGTCAGAGTTGAGTCTATATAAAAGTTGTATTGTAACTCGAAAGCAAAGAGAGAGAAAAAAAGGAAAAGAAGCAATGCCGCTATGCAAGAACTCTCTCCCACTCGTACTCCGAAGACTCGGTTCTTCCAGTCCTCTGTTTTCACCACATAGTCGTAGGCAATTGCGAACTTCCGTTTGATTTTTGGGCGTGCAGATCCGGTGCCGTTTCCCAACCGTTTGAAGTTCAGAAAATGTTACAGAATTGCTGTTTTGAACATAAGCATGATTTTTACAAACTCTGCAGATGCAGATTCTGCGACGATGCTCAAATTTTATGACTGTTTTGTTGACTAAGAATCTGTCATTGTGAGGGTCATAACACCCGCAGTTTGTAGGGCATGCAACTACCTGCATTCGTATAATCCTATTGCTCTTGATCTTGTAAACAATGGTGAATAATGTTTTAAAACTGAGGATTGAATTATAGCACTTCATACAGGCATTTCGCTTATCTCAACCTTTGTGTGTAATTTGGTTCTTTCTTTCACTTTTGTTTAGGGCAAGTGCAATTTGGTGTTTTTTAGAGCAAGTGTAATTTGGTTGTTTCGGTTACTTCAGGTTTTGAAATAAAAATCCAATTCAAATGGGACTAAATAAACTAGCAATAAATTTGGTTATGCTAGTCCAGTTAAGGTTCGGTTCTTTCAGTCAGCCAGTTCTAGCTCACCTGAGATGGTAGATAGGATATAGGTTCGGTTCTTTCAGTCAGCCAGTTCTAGCTCACCTGAGATGGTAGATAGGATATAACAAGTTATGACTAATTCATATTATTGTGCTTTATTGCAGGCGGATGTGGGGCATGTGTAGTCCTTATAGCGAAGTATAATCCAACGACAGATGAAGTGACTGAATTTACTGCAAGTTCATGCCTAACACTTCTTTACAGTATAAACTTCTGTTCAATTATCACCACTGAGGGTCTGGGGAACACCCAAGATGGTTTTCATGCTATTCAGAAAAGAATGTCTGGGTTTCATGCTTCTCAGTGTGGCTTCTGCACCCCTGGCATGTGCATGTCTATTTTCTCTTCCCTTGTCAATGCTGACAAATCAAAGAAGCCTGAACCACCAAATGGGTTTTCAAAGCTAACAGTGTCTGAAGCTGAAAGGGCTTTCTCAGGCAACTTGTGTCGATGCACTGGTTACCGACCGATTGTTGATGCCTGCAAAAGTTTTGCATCAGATGTTGACTTGGAAGATTTGGGTCTTAATATATTCTGGAAGAAAGGTGATAAGCAATCAGATGTTAGCAAACTGCCAAGTTACACTCTTGGAGGTGGAATCTGCACTTTCCCAGACTTTCTGAAATCTGAGATCAAATCTTCGCTAGATTATCTGAATAATGCTAATGTTACAGTCTCCAGGGAGGGTTGGTACCATCCTAAAAGTATTAAACAGTATTATGATTTAATAAATTCTACCATATTTAGTGAATGCTCTGTCAAAGTGGTTGTTGCGAACACGAGTGCTGGTGTATACAAGGATCAAGACCTTTATAACAAGTATATTGACATAGGTGGCATTCCAGAACTTTCAGCTATTGTAAGGAAAGATGGGGGCATTGAAATTGGAGCAGCTACACCAATTTCTAGGACCATCGAGTTACTCACGCAAGAAAATGAATCCATATCCTCTCCAAATGGAAGTGTGGTTTTCAGAAAACTTGCTGAGCACATGAGCAAAGTGGCTACACCATTTGTCCGTAATACAGCAAGCATTGGCGGAAACATAATCTTGGCACAAAAATACCCATTTCCCTCGGACATAGCAACCATACTTCTTGGTGCTGGTTCAACTGTTTGTCTTCAGGTTGCTTCAGAAACACTACATGTTACATTGGAAGAGTTTCTAGAGCATCCTCCTGTTGGTCCTAATACTTTACTCCGGAGCATATTTATTCCAAATTGGAATTCAGATTCTCAGAATGAAACTAGTTTGATCTTTGAAACTTACCGAGCAGCACCTCGTCCTCTTGGCAATGCTGTTTCATATGTTAATTCTGCTTTCTTGGGGCATGTTTCCTTCGATGAATCATCAGGTGATACTGTATTGAGTAACTTGCACTTGGCTTTTGGTGCCTATGGAACGGAACATGCTATTAGAGCGAGGAAGGTTGAGGAACACCTCACTGGAAAATTGCTCACTGCATCGGTTGTACTTGAAGCAGTTCAGTTGCTTAGACAAACAATTGTACCAATGGAAGGAACATCACATCCCGAATACAGAGTCAGTGTGGCTGTTGGATTTCTCTTCAGTTTCCTATCTCCACTTGCTAAAGGCATAGCAGAGCCTGGAAAAACTCTGAGCATTAGTTCTGGTAATTCTGATGATACAGATGATCTCTGTAACCTGTCATTGTCTTCACGTGGAGACACGGTTTCCAGTGATGAATATAAACCAGTTGGCGAGCCGATTAAGAAGTTCGGAGTCGAGCTTCAAGCTTCTGGTATGTGGTTAAATTACATCATCAGAATTTCTAATACAATCAAGATGATTTTCCCAAAGTGCCCTTGTAGGATTAGATATAAACTTTTGTAGGATTAGAGATAAACTTTCTTTTTTTGTAATGCAGGGGAGGCAGTATATGTAGACGATATTCCTGCTCCAAAGAATTGCCTCTATGGAGAATTTATTTACAGCACACAGCCTCTTGCTTATGTCAGGAGTATTAAATTCAAGCCTTCTTTAGCTGCAGAGAAGATCATCACAGTTGTTTCTGCCAACGATATTCCAAGTGGAGGGCAAAATATTGGGTCAACCTTCATGTTTGGGGATGAACCACTTTTTGGTGCTCCAATTGCTGAGTATGCTGGACAAGCTCTCGGTGTTGTGGTATTCTCCTTTTCATCTTTTCCTTATTCGCTCCTGGGGCTTACTGCTGCCTCAACAATTAACCATTCTAAATAAAATAGATTTACGAATATTATGGATGTGCCTTTGTTCCATACTCATGTCACTAAAAAATAAACTTCTGTACTCAGATTGCAGAAACACAGAGATATGCCGACTTGGCAGCAAAACAGGTTGTTGTTGAATATGACACGGAAGGTTTGAAGCCACCAATCTTAACAGTGGAACAAGCAGTGCAAAACAATAGCTATTTCAATGTCCCCTCTGATAAGTATCCAAAACAAGTTGGTGATTTTTCCAAGGGCATGGCAGAAGCTGATCATAAGATCCTATCAGCAGAAGTATGTTAATTTTAACATCTTTTAAGACCTTTTCATAACGTCATCTCAGTTGCTTTATTGAAAAATGAGTGGAAGTTACGAGATACTCTTCTGTGTTAACAGTTTGACACTTAACTATCCAAACTTCTTAATTTTGATTTTCTATGGAGTCTATTTTGAACTGAACCATAACCATTATTCCATTATATTGATACAGAAAGGAAGTATCACATTTGACCAGTGTGCAAACTTCAAAAGATGAAACTACTTCATCCTCCTTGTGATACTGTTCTAGTGCACAACATTTTTGCTTTCCATGTAACAATGTAGTCATAATAATTTAATTTAATTATGAATAGTTCTGGTGTTGTAGTTAAAGTGACTATTGAAACTGTTTTTGATAGGCACCACATAATTTACACTGTAATCGCAATTATAAACAACATATTGCTATGTATAAACGTTTGAAATTGAAGTGATGCAACTTTCTCTAAGTTACATAATAAGAACCATAATTTCCGCTTCCCATAATGCAAATGCTACTTCATGGAATCCAATAGAGATATACCTTGCGTCATGTATTGTCATGGGGGGCAAGACATATTCCAACCATACACCAAAAGGACTTCTAGTCGGCTACCGTGAGACAAAAGAAAACACCTGATGGCTACAGTGGTTCCAGTTCGGTAATTAGAGTTCAGGGTAGTAATAGATATGATATTAAGTGTTAGAGTTTGTTACCAATTCAGCTTAGGAAGTTGAGTCAAGAAAGATTGGTCTGTACGTTATATAAAAGTCGGAGATTGTAATTCAAAGGACAAGAAAAGATCAACTTTCTTAGCTATCCTACCGAATCTGTCTTCCCCTATTTCTAGCAATCTTCCTCTGCACCGTATCTTCCCGTCCTGTTTCCACCAAGACGGCTCCTCCTGGTCGTCGGAAGGGGCCTAGAACTCGGCTTCCAATTCAACACAATTACCTTCTCCGTTCATCACGCTGAGTTCGTGACAACATGGTATCAGAGCAGTCGATTCCTTCCCACGACTTCTGCTACCATATTTCCTGTTGCCGAGTCGTTGGCCACAATAAAAGCTAATGCCAACAAGATGGCCAACATTGACAAAAAGATGGCGAACATCTTCCTTAACATGCATACCACCTTGGAGAAGATCGCGAATTAGAAGAATGCGCAATAAGAGGTGGCAGCGGCGCTGTTCCCAGTAGCTGCCACGACGCCGCCAGAACATGCCGTGGTAGCCACGGTTCTGTTGACACCTGCCGCAACCCTGCCACGTCCTGCTGCGGCAGCCGTGTTACTGCCGAAGCTTGCTGCGGCAGCCGTGTTGCTGACGAAGTTTGCTGCGGCAACCATGTCGCTACCTCGACCAGCTGCGGTACTATCGACGCCTGCTGTGACTGTGCCATATCCTATCACAGTGTTGCCGAAGGTCATCATGGCCCTGCCGAAGCCTATCACGGTAACCGCATCGTGGAAGCCTACCACAACGTTATTGTGGTTGCCCCCGCACCTGACTTGGCGATCGCAGATATCATCAATATTGCTGCACCTATACGTGGAGGTCACAGTCTTCAAAATCACTAGTAAACATCACAGTATCTCGTCAACTTAGGGTCTCCTAGGGCTGCACCCATGGCCACCACCACAGCTTGAGGACAAGTTGTTCCTTGAAGGGCAGCCTTGAAGGGCAGGGAGATGTCATGTGGGGCAAGACATATCCCAAGCATACACCAAAAGGACTTCTAGTCAGCAACCAAGAGACAAAAGACAACGCCTGATGACTACAGTGGTTCTAGTTCAGTAATTAGAGTTCAGGGCAGTAATAGATATGATAATAAGAGTTAGAGTTTGTTACCAATTCAGCTTAGGAAGTTGAGTCAAGGAAGATTGGTCTGTACGTTATATAAAGGTCGGAGATTGTAATTCAAAGGACAGGAAAAGATCAACTTTCTTAGCTATCCTATTGACTCTGTCTTCCCCTGTTTCCGGCGATCTTCCTTTGCGCCGTATCTTCCTGTCGCGTTTCCGCCAAGACAGCTCCTCCTGGTCGCCAGAAGGGGCCTGGAACTCGGCTTCCAATGCAACACAATTACCTTCTCCGTTTGTCACGCTGAGTTGTGACATGTATCATGTAATAACGTATGTGATTTTGATGATTGCAGGTAAAACTTGCCTCTCAGTACTACTTCTACATGGAAACACAGACAGCACTAGCAATTCCAGATGAAGATAACACCATGGTTGTCTACAGTTCATCACAATACCCTGAGCTTGCACAGAGTGTCATAGCTAAGTGCCTCGGCATTCCATTCAGCAATGTACGTGTCATTACAAGAAGGGTTGGAGGTGGCTTTGGCGGAAAGGCATTCAGATCATTCAATGTGAGAAACTAACAACTTAGAACAGTAGTCTAAGTAATTCAAAAGTTTTACTCTTTTACTCCAAAGGAGAATTTATATTAGATTAATATCTTCTAAACCTGTGAGTTCACATGCATGACCTCTTGGTTAGTTTTCGGGCTAATTGGTTCAGAAAGTTCTTGAATGCATTTGCAAATCAAATTATTCCTGATGTTAACAATTGCATTATTACTTCTAGTATGTGCCTACAACGAACATGACAACATAAAACACAGGTACACATTCGATGAACTCATGACCCCAGATCCAAAGAATTGTTATATTGATGATTAATGTTCTATTGACAGTTTTTAACATGAGATTTGGCCATTTGGGCTTCATGTACCATCCATTCAACTTCCCAGAAAGCAATAAACATCGACCATATCAGCTGTTGCTACTGACTTATCCAATATATGCTTTTGTAGGTTGCAACAGCGGCTGCACTTTGTGCATACAAGTTACGCCGTCCCGTGCGGATGTATCTCAATCGCAGTACTGATATGATCATGATTGGGAGTCGGCACCCAGTGAAAGCTTATTACTCTGTTGGTTTCAAGTCTGATGGGAAAATTACGGCCTTGCACCTAGATGTACTAATTAATGCTGGTATATCTGCAGATGCAAGCCCCATAATACCAGACACTATTATATCAGGTCTGAAGAAGTACAACTGGGGTGCTCTCTCATTTGACATCAAGCTCTGCAAAACAAACAATACGTCCAAATCAGTAATGCGTGCTCCTGGAGATACACAAGGCTCTTTTATCGCTGAAGCTATCATTGAGCATGTTGCTTCAGTGCTATCGCTCGATGCTAACAGTGTCAGGCAAAATAATTTTCATACTTATGATAGTCTTGTGTTGTTCTACCCAGAAAGCGCAGGCGAATCTTCTACATACACGTTACATTCTATTTTTGATAGATTAGCCTCGACTTCGAGCTACCTGCATCGAGCTGAATCAATCAAGAAATTTAACAGTCGCAATAAGTGGCAGAAGCGGGGTATCTCTTGTGTGCCCCTCGTTTTCAAGGTAGCACCAAGGCCGGCACCTGGAAGAGTTTCTGTGCTCAATGACGGCTCCATTGTGGTTGAAGTTGGAGGAATCGAAATTGGGCAAGGACTGTGGACAAAAGTACAGCAGATGACGGCCTTCGCTTTGGGACAGTTATGGCCTGATGGGTGTGAAGGCCTTCTTAAGAGAGTGCGTGTTCTTCAGTCTGATACATTGAACTTAATCCAAGGTGGACTTACTGCTGGCAGCACTTCATCTGAATCTAGCTGTGCAGCAACCCTTGAGGCGTGCAACATGCTGATTGACAGATTAAAGCCAGTCATGGATAAGCTCAAACAGCAATCAGGCGCTGTCTCATGGGATTCATTGATTTCTCAGGTGATTTTAATTCCCTCTGATTTCTCTTCATGCTTCATAGAATATCTTGTTTGTCCGTGGAGACTATCATCTTTCTTTGTGCTAATACCTGATCTGCATTTAATTTAATGTTCCCAAACAGGCCTCTCAGGACAATGTTAATTTGTCTGCAAGTGCATACTGGGTACCTGGCCAAGATTCCAATATCTATCTGAACTATGGAGCTGGTATAAGTGAGGTGAACCAAATTTCTAGCTAAATGTCAATTGCATGACTGCAGTCCAATTGTAGCTAGATGTTGTATATGTGATAGTTTTTCCATTGAAAATATTCTGAAAATGCAGGTGGAGATTGATCTTCTTACAGGAGCAATTACTTTACTAAGAAGTGATCTTTTGTATGACTGTGGCAAGAGCTTGAACCCTGCAGTGGACTTGGGCCAGGTTTCCTATAGATTCTTCCTTTTCCGTTTCCTGTTTTTACGCAGTTCAAAAAGAGCATATTTCATTCACCTATGGTCCATCGCATATATTCAGTAAAAGACAACTTAAAACAAAGTACTTGAAAATTTTGAATCCCAATGCAACACCATCTTTTCTATTTGTCATTTTTATACTATAGGAGAGAAGCAAGTGCTAGCATGGAGAAAAAAATAGTATAACTGGAATTATCTACATGTTCCTTACATTGGAGAGAAATCAGACGGTGACAATTTGAAATAGAACGGCGCTAGGCGAAAGGAGGGGACTAACTGAGGGAGGAACAGATCTAGAAAACCCTGGCAAAGAAAAGAAGCTGAGGAGAGTTAGAGAAGCATTCGGCAAGGAACAGAGGGATAGTTACGTAGTTATTCCATTATTTGCTTATTTTCCAAATATGTTGACCCCTCCTTATATAGGAGACCCTAGCAACAGGAACAAATCTAATAGATAAGCTATAGATATTTGACCAAACAAACCAGCCATCTAAAGATAGACTGAAATCTAAATTAAACGAACAAGACTGAAATCTAAATTAAACGAACAACTTCATAACCATGTAACTATGTTGTTAACCAAGTCATTATCTAGCTGCATGCTGTTGCTCCCGTAGGCCCTATCTGTTGTGGCTGCTGCTTCGTTGTGCTGCTATTAGGGCCGACATCCACAACACTTCCACAGAACACTATCCATGTGCTGTTTGTGTACTGCAACACTTGGTCATCAACTAAGGAATAAACATGTCAAACAAGCAACAAGCCCGATCAGCTTCCTTATCTGACAGTCAGAAGAACTAGGTGCAAGCAAGGAATTGCCAGGCATGGCATTATTTGAGCAGTTTAGCACAAGATAAATACTCCCATGGTCGGCTAAATCTATCAGGGAGGAAGGAGTGAACCACTTCAACCCATTTTCGCTCCTTGGCAATGGCCAATGGGAACCTTCTTGGAATGTGCCTAGGGTTCAAGACAGCGGGTTTTCGTCTGGTTTTTCTTTTTCGAAAATTTCAAATATGTGTTTTTCAAGATTTCATATTTGGATCATGTCTAAGAATAAAATACATTTATTTGTACATAAGGAGATCAAACGGTGTCATTTTGGTCCTGAACCGGCCCTTATTAAAAAACGGTTTCACTGGTTTCAACTCTGGATGTGTCCACTGTGTTATATTGTTGTACACTATTTCTATAGCGAACAAGAATGATCAGACATAACCAAACATCTTACATAGATTTTCCATCACGAGTTTTTCTAATATGTATCCATCTTGCAGATTGAAGGTTCCTTTATACAAGGAATTGGATTCTTCATATATGAAGAACACGAAACAAACAGTGACGGCCTGGTTGTTAGCGACAGTACATGGAACTACAAGATCCCAAGTGTCGACACTATCCCAAAGCAGTTCAATACTGAGGTGCTGAACACTGGATATCATAAGAACCGTGTGCTTTCTTCAAAAGGTAGTAACGTGATTTCCTTTAGGCAATATGATTTTTCCAGCTTGAAATAAACATCGGTCGAAATAATTTAACTACTGATTCTGCCAGCTTCTGGGGAGCCTGCTGTAGTTCTTGCATCATCCGTCCATTGTGCGGTGAGAGAAGCTATCCGAGCGGCGAGGAAGGAGTTCGCAAACAGCACTGGATCTGGAAGCTCACAGCTGACATTTCAGCTTGATGTCCCTGCACCAATGACAGTAGTAAAGGAACTGTGCGGTTTAAATATTGTGGAGAAATACTTAGAAAATCTATCTACGCATGAACTAGCAACTGGGGCATAATCTGCTATTCTGTTGTTTTCAATCATCATAAGGAGTGGTATGGCCATATTGTGTAATGTTGAACGGTAAAATAAACAGAAACGTTTGAAATGTCTAAAATATCTAGGGCTGTGCTTCCACACTTCCGTAGTAGAAACAAAGTGATTTGTATTCGTAAATCCTGATTGAACCTGAAGGGAAGTGGCCATTCGTCGCAAAATTGCCATCCAGTCACTCTGCATGCGCTCTCCTGCTAGGCGTAGTGTGCATGGCCTAGCTCAAGCAAAGACGAAAGAACCAAAAAAAAAAAAAAATCTTTCGAGTATAAAGGAGCTTCCCTGTTTTCACGGATAGGTTTGGATCCTGGATATGACACCGCAGGCTCTGCAGACAGCTGTCTTGTTGGGTTACAGTAGACTATGTTGATACAAATTCAAAAATTTTTACAACGAATCCTAGAAAGCCATACAAGTAAGAGATTATAGATCGTTACCACTGAACACGCAGTAGAGTGGAAGAAGACTTGAAGAAGCTAATCCAACGAAGTGCGACAACATAGTCGATCAGTCCTCTGCTGTGGCATTGACTTGGTCATCCTGATCACCACCACAATAGCAGCAACACCTGTACCGATATCCACATGTCTCGGGTGGAACACCGCTATAGTATCAGTTATGGTAATTAGAGGGGATGAATGACTCCGACAATAGGTATTCGATAATGTTTTTACCTCATTAGCTATAAAAAGCTGTGACGAACGAGATGAACTTATGACCAGCGAAAAACAAGACCCATAAGCACAAATCAAAGAACTAAGCAAACCACTTGGTCTGACCACCAATTCTTGGGTAGTTTGACTGGTGACCGGTTTGACCACCAACTCATGGGCGGTTTGACCGGTAGCCGATATGACTGATAAACATTGAATGGTTTGACTACCCCTTTGCTGACAGACCAAAACTTGCACGATTTCAAATAGCCAACTTCACCAAACTTTTCATCTCCTTATTCAAATCACACCAAATTTTAAACATGACTACACTAGATATGAGGAACATATTCCACTCAATAATTTCACGGATTGTTGTCAAAGTGCTCACTTTTATCTATTTTAGGGAAGAATAGTCAGGAACGAGGCAAAAAAGAGAAGATGAGATTTGTTCAAGCTTGTGAGATCTAGATAGCAAATATTATCCTATATGAGTTCCTACGTGTCCTAGCAAGCTAAATCAAAGCATGAATCATACTAGAAAAAGGTGAAACCAATAACCACCAATAGTGCGAGAAAATCAAACAAGACTACAAATAAGACATGGAGGAAGAAGTTTGATCTTCTATTACTACTTAGAAATGAAGGATTACAACCACTCCATCAGAAGGACAAAACCCTAAGGGCAAAATCTAGCAACAAAACCCTAGTTTCTCTCTTGGATGCTTGAGTGCACAATCAACTCTAATGTTCCCTTATATACGGCTCAAAAGAAACCCTAACATAGTCACAAAGTGGACCACATCCACTACACACACCCATGTGAACCTGTTAACCCATTACACAAACAAGTTTTCCACTTGGTTAACTCACAGACACTTTTTAAAGTGTCGTGTTGATCCTTCACTCCAATAACACAAATTCATCATGTCTTATTCTCCATGAAGTCTCCTTGACCTAATCTACTTAGGGCACTGCTGTGATTTTGCAAACCTCTCACTTATCCAGTTTATGGCAAATGACCACATTACCCTTCAACCAACTTTTCCCCCATTCCTTCTCCTCAAAGCATCACCAATGCCTCGTCACCTTCAATGTGGCCCTAATAACTTTCCTCTAAGCCTCTCACGTGTTTGGATCTTATTGAACCATTCTTACTTTCAAACAGGCCTAAGTCACTTAGTGCATCATATGTCCTACTTGACCTTGACTGCTTGTACCTTCCATGGCCCTTGTCCATCTTGCCTCTTGTCCGAGTCCAACTATCTCACCCCACCTCCATGACCACTCTGAATCACGATTCTTCCAACCAAGTCCTAGTCCATTGCCATTGGCCATAGTTAACACTGGAAGCACCTAAACAACATTTAACAAAACAAACTATTTCCAGGCACAAGTTCATTCCAATCTGACCCTTGTTGGTACATAAATGCATGATGCAACTCATATGCACTAAACCCACACTCTAGGACCAATTCACAATTTTAGCTCACGACCACAACAGGTGTGATCATCCTCACCATGCTAGTTAGACCGAACTCTATTGCCATACATCTAAGTCTAACCCGTAGGTGCTCCCTTCACCAATGTATTGGGATCAACGCTTGCTAATACAACGATGAATGCTCACTTGGTGAAAGGACACACCTAAGTGAGAGTTTGTCATTCATCAAATTGGTACAAGGTTAGGACTAGGTGATGTAAAGACTTTATGCTAATCACTTCGTCACACGCCCAAGGAAGCATTTAGTTGTCACAGTATATTTGATTATCTCACGTGGGTAAAGTAATATAACCTCTTGAGAGTGTAAAACTATTTAAATAGCCATGGTCATGCTTGGGTGCAGCCACAATCGGTCTAGTTTTTATTTTAACAAAATAGTTTCATTGAAAATGATGGGATGGTATGATGTGATGTATATGCCATGTCTATGGCTAAGTTTTAATCATTGTTCATAGCCAAAGAGGGCTGTGATTTACTTATATTAAAATTATATAAATGTTATTTTCATTACATGTCAACTGCTTTATAAATTTATGTTGCAAATTACTACTTATCGATATTGCAAATGCAAAATTGATGCACCACATGTCTTGCTGTGACAAAATATACTCAACTTTGCTTAAATTATTGTTCAGAGAATGAGGAAGAAGTTATGTTCAACGACGCTTATTTTGCTCCTGGTACCAGAGAATACAGTGATGGAGCATTCTGGGTCTAATACTTGTCGGTTGCCTATGGGGTATGGTGGTATACCGTTGGATGCTTTTGGTTTATTTACTTGTCTTTCATTGCGATCTTACTCTAGATACTTATATTTACTTGGTCAGTCGGCCCTTATGTTATAAACTTATTATACATCGCATATATATTTTCTCCTTTGTTGTAAATTAAATGTATGCGATGTGAATGGATGTGATCTTAATGTTATGATTGTGTGTACTAGCTAGTGATCATGGGACTAGTACGGTACACATACGAGGACTTCGGGTATTCAACGTCTGGTGTTCCCATAGTGTTCGTATCAAAGCCATCCTAATTGTACTTTAAGCCCTAGATAGAATGACCATTAGATTAATGATTTATTTTCTAAATATAAATTATTTCAAATAATAAAAATAGCTGTGAAAAATATTGGAATTCCTACGTTCTTACCCATCTTTGCTCTCCCATCTTATCTAAATCATTCTTTTGGTTTCCTTCTCATCTTGTCTTAAAATAACACATGTTTTAAAGAAAGCTGTACCTTCTGGAAATAATTTTTTGGCAACATTTTTATCTTTAAAGCAGAACAAAAATGTTTTGAAAATGTTCCTAAAACTCTACGCTAAGAGCCTTTTCAAAAATCCTTTTTAAACTATTGCAAAAGCCATTTAAAAGTAGTGTTTGCAATAATTTAAATGCTTTTTGTAATGATTTTCAGAACTATGATGCAAGCTGAAAATGTATGTTTTGCAACAAATTAAAACCCTCTATCCTCTTCCTATGCTATCATTTTGATTTAAAATTTCCCCTACTATTTCTAGCCACTAACCCCGCTTCAAAAATTTAGTTAACTAAGCAAGGGAGGAGGAGATTGGAATCTTAGGTGAAGTTCATAATAGGTTGCTAATTATTATTATATAGTTCTATTTTGCTACTTATATTTGGTATGATTGCCTGCTTTATGTTTAAGCAAGAATTATACAAATCATGTAAAACTTAACCTTCGTATTAAAGTTTCATGTATGCTATCCTTATGTCACAAATTTTCATGAATATTAGTTTTAGACGAAGAAATTTAGCATGGGATACCCTTACTTGATGACCTACTTATCTTGTGCTGATTCCCTATTATCTTTCGTGCGAATCATTAAATTCATGTTGTATGGACAGGATGCATGTAACCTGTTCTATGAATCAAATCATGCTAAGTGGTGAGACCTCTAGTTCTCGGCAACCAGGAGGCGAGGCAACTAATCCTCCACAACCATATCTACTACATCCATCCTCGAGTGTGCCCACCTCACAACAAATCGGTGCTCCTCAAGATGCATTGCATGCTAAAATTAGCGGGTGGAAGAGAATGTGCTAGCCTAGCCGCCCATGATGGCGCAAATGCTCGCCATGATCGAGTAAAGCTAATAAACTGACATCCTCTTCCTGCAGTAACTCATCCAGAACAACACCAACCATGGCATTGTAGCCACAGGAGGTGGAGTTGTCTCATAGACCTAGTTGAAATTGGGTGAGTTCTTGCAAACTCGGCCATCAACCTTCACAACTGCGGTGGATTCATTGAATTCCGATGACTGGCTTCACTCCATCGAGAGCAAGCTAACTATTGCCTAGTGCAATGATGAGTAGAAGGTGCTTTACGCATCTTACCAACTCCAGGGTGCCACGTCTGCTTGGTGCGAGAATTAAAAAGCCATACTCTTGGAAAGCCATGTCCTCACTTGGGCTACCTTCAAGGAAGCCTTCCGTAAGGCCCACATTCCTGTGGGTTTTATGGACATCAAGAAGTGAGAGTTCTATGAACTCCAACAAGGGAACATGACCATGATGGAGTTCCTCCACTGCTTCAATTATCTTGCTTGGGATGCTGACTCCAAGATACTGAATGAGAGGAGGAAGGTTGCCCTCTATCAGAAAAACCTTAATGAGGAAATAAAGTGGTCTCTCTCTACCCACGATGTCACCGACTTCCAAACATTGGTTGGTAAGGTGATCCGAGTGGAGGATAACACTTGGGTGGTCATGGTGAGCCGCAAGCGCAAGTGATGGCACAAAAATAGGCAAGCAGTGGCTCACCAAAATAGTGTGTTTGGCAACTGTCAGACATTTATCCTCCTGCACCACCAACTTTGAGGTTCCAAGGGAAAGCTCCTCACCTGTAGCAAACCATGGTTCATCTATATAACTACAGAGGACAACCATCTAGAGGGTAAAATCAGGTTGCTGCCGTCACTTGCTACAGTTGCAGTGAGCATGGATACTATGTGAGTGATTGCCCTCAAAAGAAGTCCCAAATGCTTCATCCTCAACCCCAAAATGTCCAACCGAATCCCCAAGGCCTTGCACAAGGTCAAGGAGGGCAGCAAGCTTCCAACCAGCTCAATGCTTCAGACACGGTCGTCATAACCATACGATCACCGAGGAGGCTAATGAAGCACCCAATATGGTGCTGGATACATTCCTTGTGCATTCAACACCTACATTGGTCTGATTTGAATATGAAGCTTCTCATTCATTTCTATCCAAGAAGTTTGCCATACAACAAATTATAAAAACCACACTCTTAGAGGACATGATGCTAGTTCATTCACCCAGGTCAGATATAAAAGCAAAATATGGTTGTTGGGAGTTAAGATGATGATCAACAGAGTAGAATTCAAAGCTAATTTTATGATGATAGATCGATACACCTAGGTTAGATATAATTCTTAGAATGGATTGGCTATCAAACATAAAAGGTTCATCAATTGTACTAACCAGACCATTTCTCTTGTCAATTCTGGCGGAGAGGAAATTTTTTCTCCTCTGCTCATGCCAAGTCCTCGTGATAGCCCACTCTTAATTCTATCTCAGTTCTAGAGCTTAGTCAAGTGCCCGTGGTATGCGAGTATCTCGACATGTTACTGGATGAGTTGCCGGGAATGTCGCTGGACCATGACATGGAATTCGTCATTCATTTGCTGCTCGGGACAGCACCTATTTCCAAAAAGACCGTATCGCATGCCCCTGGATGAGCTGGTTGAATTAAAGTAACAACTCAAGGAGTAGCTCGACAAAGGATTTATCCATCCTAAATCATCACTGTGGGGAAGGCCCGTACTATTCGTGAAAAAGAAAGATGATAGTCGGACGATGAGTGTCGACTATCGGTCATTAAATGAAGTCACCATCAAGAACAAATATCCTTTCCCACAGATTGATGGTTTATTTGATTAAATGAATGTGCATGTGTCTTCTCCAAGATTGATGTGAGGCTTAGTTATGTCCAACTCAAGATCGAGTAGGAGGACATTCTGAAGACTGCATTCACCACCCGTTACAGTTTGAATGAATCAACGCAATGTCATCAGACTTGCCAATTGATGAGGACACGACCCCTATGGATACAACCATATTTGCTATGCTTGTTGTTCCAATTACAAGAGCTCCTACGCATCACTTAAATTATAAGGTGAGCTCGTTTCAAAAAGGTTTTACTTTGCGTGATAAAGAACGTATGATATTACATAATGAGAGTTTGTTGCGTTTGTTATTATGTACCGAGATTTATGATGAAGATCATGCAATACGTGAGGCTACACATATGCTAAAACCGAGGACGGTTTTCTATCAAGAAGGGGAGGATGTTGTGACCACGCCACAAACACATACGACAATCGCGCCCAATATCAAGATTGAACTAAAGGTGAATTCGTTTCTTCAGCCTTCATATGTTACTGAGAATAGACCGCTACCTAATGCAAGTGGTTTAATTGTGCTTAGGAATTTGGGAAAGGATGAAGGAAAGGGACATGGAGTCCTGGACATGCATGGAAGGAATAATGGAGGTCATCACGTCACTTTGGGACCAAGTCAAGCACGAATTCGAGTTGGACACGTTTTGGAATCAGACTCGGACTGCTGCAATGGTGCAAGTTTAAACGGACGTAACTTTCTCATACGGACTCCGTTTGGGACGTTCTTGTACTGGATGGAAAGCTTATCAAGTCTACTTTCTAAAGGATTCAACCCCATCTTCAAATTCTATCCGAGACAGCCGCAATCATCAAAAGAGTCCGTGTTGGTCACGTACTGAAATCAGATTCGGACTGCTGCAATGGTGCAAGTTGAAACGAACGTAACTTTCTCATACGGACTCCGTTTGGGACGTTCTTGTACTTCATGGAAAGCTTATGAAGTCTACTTTCCAACGGATCAAACCTCATCTTCAAATTCCATCCGAGCCGGCTGCAATCATCAAAACAATTCACGTTGGTTTTTGAGTCCGAGTCAAAAGGGTGCTGCGCCACCACCAATTGGGCCCATGGGCCTTGTAACCCTAGAGCATGCACTTTGGACGCCCCTCCTGGTTGTTCTCCCTATAAAGGAGCCGCCGCCTCCCTTGTTAGGACTTGGATTTTGTTGAGTTTAGGTTTAGCTATTATGCAAACTTCTGTTCTTCAGTTGTGTCGGACGACCACCTGTCAAGACAGCCTTCGGAATCCCACCTTTTGATCTTCATATCAATATTTGCAATTTCAGATTGCTTGTTATCTTGTTCTTGCGTGTTCTTCGGTTGCATGCAGGAATAGACCTTCGTGGTCAGGTCAACCGCGTTCTTGGCACGGTTGATAACACTTTGGGGTTGGTTCAGCGATTGCTAAGGCGCAAGCGTCGTCGTACGGTTGTAGTCGGATCGTGAGAGTCACCTCCGCCAAAATCGATAGTTATCATCCTATCGGAAGATCGGGACACCATCGCCTCATCAAGTGGTATCAGAGCTTCAGTTGACCGGTAGGAATTTCTTGTATCCCTAGTTAGTAGATTGATTTTTATTTCCCATAGTCCAGAAAAATTGCCCCACAAAAAGAGTTAATTTCCGTTGTCCAAACCCCGTTGTGCCTTTCAATCTGTTAGTTTTGGTTTGCTAAATTGAATTTGTGTCCGTTTTAGCTTTGTCTAGTTGCTGGTCATATCTTTGTTCCAATAAAAATCCAACCAAAAAAAAATTCCCCCACCCCAAACCCTAATTCCAATTTCGGCTGATCTTTCCTTTCTCTGCAGCCGCCACCAAAAACTCCATAACTTTTGATTCCGAGATTAGTTTTCAGTGAGACCACCGTCA
Source organism: Dendrocalamus latiflorus (assembly GCA_017311315.1). Taxonomy (NCBI): domain Eukaryota; kingdom Viridiplantae; phylum Streptophyta; class Magnoliopsida; order Poales; family Poaceae; genus Dendrocalamus; species Dendrocalamus latiflorus. The sequence continues at coordinate 8,893,735 of CM029671.1, read as the reverse complement.
TTAGATTCAAAACTTCATTGTACATCTATCTGTAAAATTTCACGTCATTCCAGCAAGGCAATTAAGAGATATCTGCGGTGCAAGTTGACCTAAAATTCCAGATTGAATCTGCAACAATCGGCACTTGTGATTTTTGTGCGAATTTTTCGGTCGGTTTCCAGAAGTTGACCCCAAAACAAAAGTTGTAGAAAAAGCCGTCAGGAAACAGATAAAAAAATAATCCTTGAAGAAAAGGCAACTGACAAAAAGTTACAGCCGAAATACCGACATGCTATCCAGTGGACAGAAATCTCCAGTTTTCAAGTTTTGGGTCAATCCTTGTGCTCTTCAATTCCAGATTGCATTCAATTGAATTATCTTGTATTAACCACTCACGTACATTGCCATACACTTATTTTAGCCTTCTTCGATCCTTGGTTGATCAGCAACATAGGCTAAGTGCTACATACGAACTATAATTCAATTCTATGCAATTTCTAAAATTAATTGATTGTTTTCCTTTGCTACAAAATACATAGCCTATCCAAGCTCCACTTTTCTACTAACCGAACAGGTCTCGCTGTACCTTGTAATCGCTTTACTCATCACTTGAGTTAGATTTATCACGAACCAGCCACCGGTTGCACCACCTGTTTGCTTTGGTAAGAACTTGTAAGAATTTGGTAAGAGCTTTAGAGATGTGTGACTTGTGAAGCTCCACCTCCTAGTAGTTTATAGGGACTTACATAATTCTTGTGTATTTCCTTGTTTTCTACTAACCATGACAGGTTCAAGATCACTTTGTAGCAATTTTTGTGAGACCAACAACTTGTTGGATCGTATTAATAAGACCCTCACCACCATCAACAACAGAATTGAGGGCTCCAATGATCGCGACCGTTGTCGACTTCGACATGATCGACAAGGTACAGGTAGGTTAACAAGAGAGGTATGTGATGATGATGCCAAGTTTACAATTCCTCCATTTGCTGGTAGATATGACCCTGAAGCTTATCTTGAATGGGAAATACAATTAGATCAAAATTTTATGTGCTATGATTTTCCTGATGATAAAAGAGTTAGGGCTGCTACTAGTGAATTCACTGATTTCGCATTATTTTGGTGGAGGAAACAATGTAGACTACCACATGTACCTAAAACTTGGAATGCTTTGAAACGAATCATGAGATCTACATTTGTTCCTTCATATTATTCACGTGACTTGTTAAAAAGATTGCAATGTTTAGAACAAGGTAGGAGAACTGTAAGTGAATACTATGAAGAATTGAAAGCTCTTTTGTTGCGTTGTGATTTAGAGGAACATGTGGAAGCTACAGAGAATAGATTTTTAGGTGGGCTTAATCAAGAAATTAAGAACATTCTCATTCACAAAGAATATAATTCTCTCTATGATTTGTTTATACTTGCTTGTAAGGTTGAAAGTCAGATTGAGGAGAAACTGAGAATGTTTAATGCCAAAAAACATGAGAACAAACCCTTGTTTGTGCCTCTTTCTGTGACTAACAACTTGCAGGAATTTGAGAACCATGTCGAAAAGGAGCATGAGTTGATTGAACCATCGATTCCATTCGTTGAGAACGAAGATGAGGAGATGGATGCACCTACATCATCTGAGGGGAGCCAAAAAGGTAAAGATCATGGTGCTATCATCACTCACGGTGAGTATGCTTGTGAAGAACAACAATTATGCACCGTTCATGCTATTTTAGAGCAAAACTTAGTGGAAAACAATTCTGACATGCCCATATTTCAAGTAGAGAAGTCACACTGCATTGATTTGAGTATTGAGAATGAGTTTAGTGCACCTTGTCAAAAAATAATTGAATTGCCTGCTGTTTTGAGTGATTCATGTGATGAATTAATCACATACAATGATCATGTGGCTTTGGTTAGACATAAAGAAGTTTTAACTAGAATTTCTCCTGCCAATTCATTGTGTTACATCATGTTGGATCTTCCTATGAAATTGTCACATGCTTTGGAGAAAGTTTCTGAACTTGCATGTTCAAAATTCTTGTTTAGTGCCTACACCCCTGGGTATAAGTTTAATTTGATTGGAGATTATGGTGTAGGAAATCAATTTCTTGTATATCGAATATGCATAACTTGTGACCACATGGATGAATTGCAGCTTGTTGTTTTGAACAACAACTCTTGTATGCTCAATCTTGTTCATTATGAAAGAAAAATAAAATTTAGTGATCATTCAATGCCTATGTGTTCTTCTCTTATTGAACCATCTAACATTGGCAATCTGAATAATGAAATTGATGTATGGAAGAACTTGCAAATATTTTCACCCTTACTAGATGAATTTGCTATTGCTCAATTGAAATCTGATTATATGGATAAACTTTGTTTGATTCCAAAAGTTGTAGCTTTGCCTATATGTGCCACCACAACAAGTTTACAACTTCAAAGATTTGAATTGCATAAATGCTTCACTTACATTTGCAAAACAAGTTGCGATAATTACTGTGTGAGAAATTTTGATTTGTTCATTAACATATATGATTACTTTCGGGTTAATAATACAATGAGCTTTTATGATTGCTGCTGTGTTATAACATTAATTGTGCAACAACGAAGAAATGTTAAAACAGATGACATATACATATACCATGCATACACCTTGGCTTCTTTGTTACCATACTTTCAGTTTATCAAAAGCCGAGGACGGCTTTGTTTTCAAGAAGGGGAGGATGATGAGGACACGACCCCTATGGATACAACCATATTTGCTATGCTTGTTGTTCCAATTACAAGAGCTCCTACGCATCACTTAAATTATAAGGTGAGCTCGTTTCAAAAAGGTTTTACTTTGCGTGATAAAGAACGTATGATATTACATAATGAGAGTTTGTTGCGTTTGTTATTATGTACCGAGATTTATGATGAAGATCATGCAATACGTGAGGCTACACATATGCTAAAACCGAGGACGGTTTTCTATCAAGAAGGGGAGGATGATGTGACCACGCCACAAACACATACGACAATCGCGCCCAATATCAAGATTGAACTAAAGGTGAATTCGTTTCTTCAGCCTTCATATGTTACTGAGAATAGACCGCTACCTAATGCAAGTGGTTTAATTGTGCTTAGGAATTTGGGAAAGGATGAAGGAAAGGGACATGGAGTCCTGGACATGCATGGAAGGAATAATGGAGGTCATCACGTCACTTTGGGACCAAGTCAAGCACGAATTCGAGTTGGACACGTTTTGGAATCAGACTCGGACTGCTGCAATGGTGCAAGTTTAAACGGACGTAACTTTCTCATACGGACTCCGTTTGGGACGTTCTTGTACTGGATGGAAAGCTTATCAAGTCTACTTTCTAAAGGATTCAACCCCATCTTCAAATTCTATCCGAGACAGCCGCAATCATCAAAAGAGTCCGTGTTGGTCACGTACTGAAATCAGATTCGGACTGCTGCAATGGTGCAAGTTGAAACGAACGTAACTTTCTCATACGGACTCCGTTTGGGACGTTCTTGTACTTCATGGAAAGCTTATGAAGTCTAATTTCCAACGGATCAAACCTCATCTTCAAATTCCATCCGAGCCGGCTGCAATCATCAAAACAATTCACGTTGGTTTTTGAGTCCGAGTCAAAAGGGTGCTGCGCCACCACCAATTGGGCCCATGGGCCTTGTAACCCTAGAGCATGCACTTTGGACGCCCCTCCTGGTTGTTCTCCCTATAAAGGAGCCGCCGCCTCCCTTGTTAGGACTTGGATTTTGTTGAGTTTAGGTTTAGCTATTATGCAAACTTCTGTTCTTCAGTTGTGTCGGACGACCACCTGTCAAGACAGCCTTCGGAATCCCACCTTTTGATCTTCATATCAATATTTGCAATTTCAGATTGCTTGTTATCTTGTTCTTGCGTGTTCTTCGGTTGCATGCAGGAATAGACCTTCGTGGTCAGGTCAACCGCGTTCTTGGCACGGTTGATAACACTTTGGGGTTGGTTCAGCGATTGCTAAGGCGCAAGCGTCGTCGTACGGTTGTAGTCGGATCGTGAGAGTCACCTCCGCCAAAATCGATAGTTATCATCCTATCGGAAGATCGGGACACCATCGCCTCATCACCAATGCTCCTGCTAGTTTCATGAATCTTATGAATAAGATTTTTATGGAGTATTAGACAAGTTTGTGGTGGCTTTTATGAATGATATTCTTATCTATTTCAAGAATGAAGAAGAGCATGAGCAACACTTGCGTATGGTACTCAAGAAACTTCGAAAACATTAACTATACGCAAAAATTTAGCAAGTGCAAATTTTGGTTAATGGAAGTTGGCTCCGTAGGCCATATTCTTTCTGAAGTAGGTGTTGCCATGGATCCTAGCAAAGTTGTGGCCTATGCCTCATGTCAATTAGATCTCATAAGGTGAATTATCTGACTCATGACATGGAATTGGATGTTGTAGTTCATGCTCTCAAGATTTGGAGGCACTATCACATCGATAATTGGTGTGAACTTTACAATTTTCACAAAAGCTTAGAGTACTTCTTTACGCAACTAGATCTAAACCTAAGGCAAAGAAGGTGACTTGAATTGATCAAAGACTACAATCTTAGCATCCATTACCACCCCGGTAAAGCCAACCTAGAGGAGGTTGAGGAGGGTATTCTTGTTGTCCTAGTGCTGCAACCTACCCTCAAATCTCAGATCAAAGCAACTCAACTCAAAGATCCAACAATCGCCAAAATCAAGAGTAATTTCCTAAATGGTGAAAAATTAGATTTCACCAAAAATGCGAGTGGAATGGTTATATGTGGACAACAACTTTATGTCCCAAATAACCAAGAAATCAATGTGCTAATCCTCAGAGAATTTCTTGATTCACCACTCTCTATTCATCCTGGGAGTGCAAAGATGTATCGGGATCTCTAGGAATGATTCTAGTGGCCTGGTTTGAGAAGGACATCACCACACATATTACCATTTGCGATGTGTGCCAAAGAATCAAAGTGGAGCACCAGTAACCAGCAGGATTGCTCCAACCTTTGAAGGTTCTCGAGTGAAAATGGGATAACTTTGGTATGGATTGCATTAGCGGTTTATCAAAAACTTGAAATGGGCATGACTCTATATGGGTTATTGTCAACTGTTTGACCAAAGTGGCCCATTTCATTCCAATAAGCACCACATATTGTGGAGCTAAGCTCACTGAACTCTACATGAGGAATGTCATCTGTTTATATGGTGTGCCAAAGATGATAACTTTCGATTGAGGTCCCCAATTTACCTCATGGTTTTGGGAAAGATTGCATGAGCTTGTGGGAACCAAGCTATTGTTTAGCATGGCATTTCACCCAAAATGGGAGGCTAAACTGAGAGGACAAATCAGGTTTTGGACGATAGGTTAAGAGCTTATGTGCTGTCGTATAGCACAAATTGGGAGAAATGCTTGGCGTTCACCAAGTTTTCCTACAACAATAGCTTCCAATCAAGCATCCAAATGTCTTTGTTAGAAGCACTTTATGGGAGAAAATATATAACACCTCTTTTCGAGTCTGAGGTCGGTGAGAAGCAATTCTTTAGACCGGCTATTATTCAAGGAGCTCAAGAACATGTTGATGCAATAAGGAGCCAATTGAAGGAAGCACAATCTCGTCAAAAGAGCTCTGCTGACCATTGCCAACATGAGCTAAGCTTCAAGATAGATGATTATGTTTATCTGAAGTCTCACTACTATGTGGCATCTACCATTTCTATGTCCATAAAAAATTAGCACCTCGGTACATTGAGCCATACCAAATCATTGCAAGGAAAGGTGAAGTGGCATACCAATTGGAGCCATGACCTCAAATTTTAGATATGTATGATGCCTTCCATGCAACCTCAATTGGAAAACATCGATCTGCAACCCGATCTGTCCTATTGGGAGCATCTGATTCGCGTTCTAGATGAAGTGAAAAGATTTACTCACAACTGTGCCATCAAGACGCTAAAGTTTCAGTGGAGTAACCACACCGAATATGAAGCCACGTGGGAACAAGATGACCACCTTAGGACCAAATTCTCAAATTTCCTTATCGAGCCCGCCAAATCACGGGGTTGAGATTCTTTGTAAGGGGGTATATATATAACATTCTAAATTCTAGGAAGTTTTAAAAAATAAGTAAAATTTAAAACTTTCTACTTGCATCTTATTTCAGTGGGTTTTAATTGGAACTCCTTTGGAAAATAATTTGTAAACAGTAATTTTTGGAAATGAATGTACAATGGATGAAACTCAATTTGAATTAAAAATCGAATCTGAAAAGATGATCCATAAAGTGGCATAGGAGAATTTATAGTAGAAACCTTTTCAAAAACTCAAAAATAAGATCATGGTGCTTGAAATAAAAATTTGAAGATTTTTGAGCATGTTTCTAATAATTTTCCAAATCAAAATAGTGACTTCCTAATACAATAGTGACCTTTAAAGAATTTTTGAGAAAAATCTAAGATAAATAAAATCTTGGAAAAATGAAACAAGACTCCACACTATTTCAGGAGCCTCCACAAAAATTTTAATAATTTTTGGATCTTATTTACTATATAAAAATCCCCAATCTTAGAGTAAAATGAAAATTTGAAATTCAAATACTCTCGCCCTCTCACTATGGCATGGGGCCCGCCTATAAGGCATCCCCATCCACCACAGCTGGTGCTATTTCTCTATTTTGCCTCCTCGCATGCAAACTTATTTACTATCTAAAAATCCCCAATCTTAGAGTAAAATGAAAATTTGAAATTCAAATACTCTCTCCCTCTCACTATGGCATGGGGCCCGCCTATAAGGCATCCCCATCCACCACAGCTGGTGCTATTTCTCTATTTTGTCTCCTCGCATGCAAAGGTGTAATCTAAGATAACCCACCTTCTTTCTCGCCTCATTCCTTCTCTCATCAACCGGTCAGACCGGGACCCACCTGTCAGTTATCGTCATCCACCTTGCGCCCGTGCCATGGAAGACCTCTTGTGAAGCACTGTGCCCTGCTATGCCAAAGCCACAATGCTCATTGCCTACCTCAAACTCCCTTCCCCATGCGCCCCTCTGCCACCCCTGCACCCCCTGAGCTGTCCCGTCGCCAGAGTGGCCATGAACGCCATCTCCTTGTCACGACATGGAAGAATCTCCCAGCCTAGCCATGCCCTTAGTCCATCTTAAAGCTACCCGAGTATGCCATTATCTTCCCCATAGCACGTTGTCCCCATTTCACCCTTTGGCTGAATTCCCCTTCCTTCCTTCGCCTGGAACGCAACGTTGTCTCTAGCTCTAATGCATATAATCTGCTTTGTTGTGGCCCAAGCCTTTCCCATTGAGTTCCCAACCTTCTATCTACATCGTATCATGGCACTTCTCCCCAATTTGGTTTTCCCTCACTCAAATCTACCTTTTCTGTAGCGCCTTGCCGGATCCGTGCCGCCTTCCTCAACTTTGGCCACTTCCCTTGCCTGAGAAATCCTCCCTCACCGATGAGCTAAAGACTTTGTCGTGCCCTTTTGTCATCCCGTCACCTCCTTGAACTCATCCCTTTCCTCCATTTTAGCTGAAAGCCACTAAGGGTACCTATCGCCATGCATGCCGTCGCCACCGTCGCAGCTCACCATTGTCCGGTCTCGTCGGACCTTCCCTGCCATTGCCATCCCCACTATCATGACTGAGTTGAGTTGGTAAAGCTTTCTCTACTTGTTTTGGCCCGAAGTGAAGTTGTTGCTGTTGTCACCAAAGATCTGCCTAGCACCACCACCCAAAGAACCATTTTGATCCCCTCTTTCCATTCTCGAGGTCACCCGCACCCCTTCGCCGCTCCCTCACCACTGGCGAGCTCAGCACTGAGCTCTGCATGGTGCCATGTTTACTCTCTCTCTCTCTCTCTAGCCAGTAGGGTCTACAAGTCAAAAGGTTTAAATCTGAGTGAAAGTGATTAAAAAGTTAATTAAGTTAATTAGGAAACTAATGAGTATATGGCATTTGGGGCCACATGCATGTGTTATAATTAAAATGATGTTTAAAATATGTGAGGATGACATGTAGGACCCACATGTAAGAGAAGAAATTAGCACTAATGACCAGTTTAAAGTTGATGAGTCTATGATAGGTGGGCCCAACCAAAATGAATTAAGTAGTTTTAATTAAACTAAGGCCCCGTTTGGCAGAGCTCTAGCTCTAGGAAATCTGTAGATTTCCTAGAGCTGGTCATCTGTAGCTCTAGGAAATCCTGGATCTAGAGTTGTAGGCATGTTAAGTGCATTTACATGACTCATTTCATTTATATTATATATTAAATAAAAATATTTAAATCACTTTAATTGAGTCAACAAACTACAGATCCAGCATAGATCTCGGAGCTAGAGCTGTGCCAAACAGGGCCTAAAATTTAAAATATGTGCTACTTACATATGGGACTAACTTGGTAATTTAATAAATGAAACAAGATTTATAACATGTGAGACTGACATGCATGGTCCACATGTAAGACATTTCAAAAAATAAATAATATGGAAAAGCCTCTTTTAATTCTATGAAAGTTCACTTTCTCAGTAGGAAAACGTACTTTAGCCAAAATGCGCCTTTGATGTCATCACTTTTATTCTTTTTCAGGATTTATAAACTACATAAAATTCAAATGGGCATAACTTTTGCATATGGACTTCAAATTAAGTGGTTTTCTCTCTAAATTTTCTAAAAATCAAGCTCTATCTAAATATGTAAAAAATATTTAAATTTGGTCTTTGTTTGAATTTATTTGGCTCCTATTTTTGTTTATTTGGATTTTATCGAATAGATACTATCGTGCTGGACATCTACAAGGACACTTCTGAACAATTCTCTGAGCAAGCAGAACATGGCAAGCATCCCATTTGAACATGTTGATCCTAATATTTCAATTATTGTATATTTTTTGCAAAACTATTATGCATGCGTGTATATTTTGGATAAAATCGCTATATTTGTAGGTATGATAGTTATATCCATTTGTATGCATTGATCCTCCTCAAATTTGATATTGCAACACCCTAGTTCAACAAGAGACTAAAATGCTACTAAAACAATAGAACATAAAATTATACTATAAGCATTTCTCTAAATTTTTGGTAGCATTTACTTTGAAACATAGATCACTAATGAGGTTAAAAATAATCTAACGAGTAAAAGAGCATGATAACCAAAAGATAAAACAAAGATCTACAACTTTTGTTTCTATCAAAACCCTAGAATCTCCACGGAAAATATTCTAATTCAAATTACAAACATCAGCCCTGAATCTCCCCTAATCCTAAACATCTAACCCTAACTTGATTTCAATCGAACCCTTATCTCACCAAGTAGCCTTGATCTCTCCTCTACAAAACCTAGCCACCATAGCAACCCAGCCACTAAGCAAGGAGAGGGGGAGGGGAGGAGACGACTGGATGGGGAAGGGGGTGGTTGGATGGGTGAGAGGGGGTGGCTGGATGGGGAGAAAAGGGGGGCAACTGGATGTGGGGAGGGAAAGGGGCAGCTAGCGGGAAAAATATGAGGGTAGCTAGTGGCTAGAGAGTCAGCCCCACTCAACCTGGAAGAAATAAAATAATTTGGGTGTTACAGATATCCCTACTGTTGTAGCCTTGAGGTCATGGTTTATACAGTAGCTAATGTCATTTGGGTATAATACATTCTGAGAGACCATGTGGTTGTGATCCCATGTGTGTGATGAGTAATGGACAAGGGTTTTGAAAAGATTGAGTTTGGTTTGTGCCAAGATGGCAGTTGGCACAGTCGGATTTGGTTAGACGGATTTGAGGCATATTCTTCTTCCCGATTGGTCGTTTGGGCAATTTTCACGCTTAAGTACGATTTATTGATGCTAATAAGGATTACCTGTGTCGAGCGGTGCTATGTGATGTATTTCTTGTCTGTGATGGCTGCAGGACATCGAGGCGGAGTCGTGGTGAGGCACGGGATGACCGGACTAGGCGCAGGCGGTGCCGAGGTCAGAATGGTCGAGTGTGTCGAAGACGGCGAGGACTCGAGGTGTTTGCGAGGCTTGGAAGGCAAGGAATGAGGAAGCTTCCCGGAAGGTGCACTAGGGGCGTTTTGGTGAATACGCAAAGCTGCATTAAAGGAAGTGGATTGTGGACAAAGCACTAGAGTTAGTGGGTAAAGCTAAAAAGCTTAATGGGCAAAGCATGTGGTGAACCCATTAAGAGAGGGTATAAAAGGGGAGTGTTTCCTGCATGATGGTATGACTTGAGAGAGAGGGTTTGATGGCTTTGGAGAGTTTGTTTTGCTTTTATCTTTAGTTGGTGAGGAGTGGGTAAGAGCAAGAGGTTGTGTTGGCTGTTGCCCTTGTTTTCTCTCATATGTGTTCTCTCGTGTGGTTCTTGGCTTGGGTTGATCTTGAGAGCCCTGGGAATGTGGAAGAGAGGAGATGAGTTGATACTTCATGTAATCATTCCTCTGTATTCAATCATTCATGGGGATGAATCTATTTGGCTTGTGTTTTGTCTCTCTGTGATGTCTTTTACTTCAGAGTTTGCATTCTCTGTTCTTCCTCTTCCCTTTTTGATTTGAGTGATTGATTTCTTCTCAGGATGTTGGATCGGAAATGGCGACAAGGGGGGGGGGGGAATGGAGCCCTTTTAAAATTTTCCCAAGTCTCCACACAACCCTACTTCTCCAAAAGCTACTGAGCTATGAAGTCTCGGGTTAAAAAGCTTACTGGAAGGCCGACTCCAGTCAAGAGCTTACCCGAACCGACAAAAGAAAATGAACAGTGAATACTGTGGGGTTGACAGCGGAAGAACTCGCAAAGCCAGATTTTCGAGTAACTGAGACTCTCTGGGATTTTGATCCTCAAACTTGAGGCACTTACAGAATCCAATTTCTGGAGGAGAAATTACCAAGAAAATCCAAGGTCTTTGCTACGGTCGGCTAAAGCGACATGGTCGAACTCGAAACAGAGGACTTGAGGCACACGACCATTCAGCCAAGAGAACTTCTCTGATTCGGCTCCTGCTCTCGGGAATGACCTGGCCAAGTGGCCTTGAGACAGATTCCCAGTTCTGAGCAAATCAAAGCACACCAAAACGAATGCAGACTCACACAAAAAAGGGAAAAAAGGATAGCATGAAGAACAAGCTCTCAAAACAGATCGCAAACAAAACAATCACAACATCTCATAACGACAGAAATCAACTTGAGGAAGAGAGATGAATGATTGATCATGGAGGTTTGTACAGCCACTCCATCGGAGGTACAAGAGCAACCGTGCTCTACTCAGAGACAACTCACACAAATAGAAACAAAAAGTTTAGAGTGACTCGGGAACCACCTCACCGAGCACCCGAGCTCTACCCTCTCTATTTATAGCCTTCTGCTGCCAGGGGGGAAACCCGTAAACCCCCACCTAACATCGGGTTTTACCACTCGCTTTACCCACTAGCGAAAACAAGCTTCCAGTGCTTTACCCGTTAAACCCAACGGCTCCACTGCTTTGCCCGTTAGCGCCAACAACTCCTGTGCATTGGCAGAGACACAGCTACCCTTTGCAGCTTTCCGCATTTCTCCAAAATACCACTCCGCTGCCTTCCCGGAAGCTTCCTCCTGCCTTGCCGATCACGCTTGCAACCACCTCACAGACCTCGTCGTCTTTGGCATCTCCCGGCCGCTCACGACCTCAGCACCCCTGTGCCTAGTCTCGACCATCCATGCCTCACCACAACTAGTCTCAAAGTCCTGCAAACCATCACAGACAAGCAAACATTCATAGCACCGCACAACACAAGGGTAACAACCAATTGCATCGAAAAGAGAACTCAAACTACACTCCACACAGTCGTACATACATTACGACCGGTCGAAATCACTTAAACATTAATGCACAAGGTCTACGACCACCTCATAAGTCTTTACGACCGATTTCCAGCTGATACGACCGCTTCTGGAAGCCATACGACCAGACAACAGAAGCTACGACTCTTAGCCTAAGTCTATAACGTGATCGAATGGGCTTCCGACCACAACCGACCGCGCTACGACTTCACCCGAGTGCTTCCGACCGCTCCCTGCGATAACGTGGTCGTAACTTCGAGCGCCGACTTTCGACCGCTGCGGTCGTAGCTCCGACTAATGTCTTCCAACCACGACCAACGTAGTCATAAGTGCGCTCGACCACGACCAGAGTGGTCGTAAATGACACAACATGGTCGTAAACTGTGAACCAAGTTTTCGACCACGACCAACGTGGTCGTAGCAGCGTTCGACCATGGCCAACGTGGTCGTTCACTCGAGCGTCGACTTCTGACCGCAGCAGTCATAGCTTCGACTTACGACCACAGACCGCGAACAACGTGGTCGTAACAGGCTTCGACCACAGCCAACGTGGTCGAATAGCCTTCCGACCACGGCCAAACCAGTCGTAATCTTCCCTGGTGACCTACGACCACGGCCAGAGTGGTCGTAAACGCCACAACGTGGTCGTACAACCTTCCGACCACGGCCAAAGTGGTCATAAACACTCCGACTGACTTCCGACCATGGCAAAACCAGTCGTAGCAGCTCCTAGTGCTTTCCGACCACGGTCAGTGTGGTCGTAGCGACTGCTGCTGCCTTCCAACCACGGCCAGAGAGCTACGACAATGGTCAAAACCGGCCGTACACCCTCTTGAAGACCTACAACCACAGCAAAAGAGCTACGACTTTGCAGAAAACACTCAAACCAAACTCAACCTTTCAAAAGCAACCGTCAATCACTCATCACAAACATGGGGCATGTCCACATGGTCTCTCATAGGAATTCGCAAATGAGATGCTCTGTGGTAGTAAAGACTCCAGGCCATTTGGCCATCCCATTTCCAAGAGCAATTTGAGAAATCAATGCTTTGTGCGATCTTTCTGTCCCTCGTCAAAATCTCTCTGTATTTGGTTTTCTAGGGTTTGAGTTCAGGGCTTCATGAATCTTTTGCTTCCCTTCAAAAGATTGGGCTTTGTTGTGAGATTCTGAAGTACTGATGCTATTGCTTTGTTATTCTCTCCTTCCCTTGATCAAGGATCAAAGATTGGCTGGTATTTTAAAAATCAGTGCTATTCTGGGGTTTGATGTTCTCTCTTGATTTTCCTCTAAAGGATGTGCCATGATTTGTGTTTCTAAGTCCAGAGGGTATTGCTTAGCTTTTCTCAAAATCTCATAATCAAAGGAGTTGAGAATGGCTGGGAATTTGGAAATTGATGTTTCTCTTTGTAAGTTCTTGGTTTTTCTCTCTAATGTTGATTTTTGGTCTTTTGGGTTGTCTTCTCTGATCTTCTAGGGCTCTTAGGCTATTTAGTTTGTAGACTTTTGTTTTTGACTGAAGATCTCAGCAGTAGCTCTCATTTTTCTGTTAGGGCAGCCAGATTCAGTATTTTTGGTTTTTTGCTCGTCAGTCTGCTCTGTTCTCTGCCTTTTGCTCCTGCTAAAATCGAGGCCCGGTCTGACCGCTGTATGGCTTGCGGTCAGACCGGAGTAGACCCACTGGTCAGACCGGCGTCGATAGGGCGGTCAGACCGGCCCACGTCTGGCGGTCAGACCGGCCCTTATCAAGCGGTCTGACCGGCCTTGCCTGAGTGCTCCTTTTGCTGCCAGTTCCTCTTGATCCTTTTAATTGCTATTTTCTTCTTGAGTTTCCAGTGTGCTTTTAGAGTGTGATCTTTTTCTTTCCATAGCTTCTAATAGCTATTGGAGAGAGACTTTTTGTGGATACTCTGAGGGGAGGCATTTTTAAAGGACGATATTCACCCCCCTCTGTCGTCGATTTCGATCCAACACATTCACGTATATGGTTTAGATGCTTAACCACGTACTTGTTTTTCACTATGTTTGAATATTATACCTATGATGTGACGTATGTGCCATATCTATGGCTAAGTTTTAATCACTGTTCATAGCCGAGGAGGGCTGTGATTTACTCATATTGAAGTTATATAAATGTTATTTCATTACATGACAATTGCTCTTTAAATATCGGTTGCAAATTATACTTATTGATATTGCAAATACAAAATTGCTTCATGCTGAAAATAACTTGTAGCACAGAGCCTTATACATTGTTGGGCTTGCATTTATATATGTTGTGATACACAACAAGTCTTGCTATATACACAATATACTCAACCTTGCTTAAATTGTTGTTGAGAGAATGAGGGAGAAGTTATGCCCACCGATGTTTATTTTGCTCTCAATACCAGAGAATACAGTGATGGGTCATTCTAAGCCTAATCCTTGTCAGTTGCATGTGGTGTATGGTGGCATACTGTTGAAGTTTACTGACTTGTCTTCTGCTGCAATCTTACTCTTGATACTTATATTTATTTGGCCGATCGATTACCCTTTTGTTGTAAATTAAATGTATGCAATGTGTATGGATGTAATCTCAATGTTGTGATTATGTGTTGTGCCAGTGAACATGAGAATAGTATGGTACACATACGAGGATTTTGGGTATTCAATGCTCGGGGTCCCCACAGCGTTGGTATCAGAGCCATATTGATTGTAGATTAAGCCCTAGATAGAATAGACGTTAGATTAAGGATTTATTTTCTAAATATATATTATTTTAAATCATAAAAATAGCTATGAAAAATATATGAATTCCTATGTTCTTACCCCTCTTAGCTTTCTTATCTTATCTAAATCATTTTTTGGTTTTCTTCTCATCTTGTCTCAAAATAACACATGTTTTAAAGAAAGGTGTACCTTCGAAAAATAAATGTTTTGACAACATTTTAATCTGTAAAATAGAACAAAAATGTTTTGAAAATGTTCCTAAAACACTACGCCAAAAGGCTTTTCAAAAAAATCTTTTTTAAACTATTGCAAAAGCCATTTAAAAGTAGTGTTTGCAATAGTTTAAATGCTTTTTGCAATTATTTTTAGAACTATGCTACGAGTTGAAAATGTGTGTTTTGCAACTAATTAAAACCCTCTATCCTCATCCCATGCCATCATTTTGAATTAAAATTTTCCCCGCTATTTCTAGCCACTTGCCTCGCTCAAAATTTTAGTTAAGTAAGCACGGGAGGAGGAGATTGGAAACTTGGGTGAAGTTGATAATAGGTTGCTAATTATTATTACATGGTTGTGTTTTATTACTTATATTTGGTATGGTTGCTTACCGTATGTTTAAGTAAGGATTATGTAAATCATGTAAAACTTAACCTTCATGTTAATGTTTCATGTATGCTATCCTTATGTCACAAATTTTTGTGAATCTTACTTTTAGATGAAGAAATTTAGTATGGGATACCCTTGCTTGTTGACCTACTTATTTTGTGCTCAATCCCTATAATCTTTGTACGAATCATTAAAATTCATGTTGTATGGATAGGATGCCTGTAACCCGCTCAATGAATCAAATCATGGTAAGTGGTAAGGCCTCTAGTTCTTGGTAACCAGGAGACGAGGCAACTAATCCTCCACAATCCAATAGCGAGGAAAGCACCCTCTTTGATCATGTTGATCCTAATATTTTAATTATTGTATATAGTTTATAAAATATGTTATGCATGAGTGTATGTTTTCTTAAAATTGCTATATTGTGGGTAACGATATTTATACCTTACTGCAAATTTGATATCCTTACTATTGTAGCCTTTAGGACATGGTTTAGATAGTAGGTAATGTTATTTTGGGTATATTACATTAAGTATATTGTTTAGATGCTTAGCCACCTACTAGTTTTTCTAAGTTTGATTTTTCAGAAAAATTGCGTATGGACATGGAAAATTTTGAAATATTGGAATAGAGGAGGAATCTCTGTTAGTTTGGTATAAAATAAAATAAAAAACCTAGATTTAGATGCGGGCAAGTTATATTATATAACGGTTAAATGCGAGAAGGTATCTCACATGTCGATAGGGGGAGATTCTTGCCTGTGCCAACTAAGGACCGAACGATATTGTCATAAATCTAAGTCACACTATACAACTACATGTGCTATATGTGCTCTGGCTTTAGTTAATTAAGTTATATAGGACTAGCCTTACATTTTGGTAGGTCGAAGTAGTAAGGGCATCCAGGAAGGTTTGCTCGTAGAGGCCCCCTTCACCAAGGTGTTGGGATCAAAGGTTGCTAATACAACAATGCATGCTCATTTGGGTAAACGGCACACCTAAGTGAGGGTTAGTCATTCATGGGGCTAGTGCAAGGTGAGGAATAGATTATGTAAATGCTACATGATAATTAATTTTGTCACACACCCAAGGAAGCGTAAAGTTACCGGTAGTATATTTGATTATCTCATGTGGGTAAAATTATATAACCTCTCGAGAGTGTTAAAAACTATTTAAATAGCCATGTTTGCGGTCGTGAACATACTTAGATGCAACCACAATGAGTATAGTTTTTATTTTTTACAAAACTATTTCATTTGATATGTTGGGATGGCATGTACGTGTCGTGTGTACCATGCTACTAGCTACTGATAATGAGACTAGTACGGAACACATGTGATGATTTCGGGTATTCAATGCCTTGGATCCCCACAATATAGATGTGATATTTGTCAATGTTATATTGTGTGGGTTAGCTATTGATTAGAGACTAACTTAGAATACACAGTCCATTTGGATTGCCGAATCCAGGTCACTACACAGATCTAGTTGTCAACAAATAGATCAAGGTAGTGATGATAGTGTAAAGGAGGACAGTCAACATGTTAGGGCCTGTTTGGATCATTATACTCCCTCTGGTGATAAAAGGGTGACGTCCTAGAATGCGTGCAGCCAAAATCAATTAATTTTGATCAAATATATTATTTAGAGTGTGTAGTTTAGATATATGAAAATAATAGGAGCTAATTTGTCATAAAAAAATACTTTCATAATTTTCACTTTAATGTTTGAATATATGATAATAAAATTTAGTGGGCAACGTTTCGTTTTGTAATTTGGGACGGGGGGAGTATCAATTTTATAGTAATTTGGGAGGTTTTGTATTCTTTTCTTTCTGCGCTGTTCGGAGTAAAAAAAACATCCAACGCCGTCCTTCGGAATAAATCTCATTTCTATACTTTTAGGTAAGGCCAATGAACAAATTAAGTTCCTACGATCAGCTTTTGTGCAAAAATGATATGTTTCCTTGCAACTTATGTCTGCACTTACTCATATCCATTATTCACGTGAAACCCGATCACATAGACCTGCAAGAGATAATATGTTAGTTTGGTTTGAGGAATGCTCTCGTCTCAAAGCATATCTTGTATAGTTGTATGGGGTCATACTTTGCGTTTGCTTGTTAGGAGGAATGGCGTGATCTTGCATCTTGAACGAGATGACTTGGCAAAAAGCCATCCAATGATCTAATCGCTCTGAGCAACTCGTCCAATTCCTATTCCAAAACCCAAACGAGGAGATATGTTAGGAACTGACCATTCGCATCCATAAACTCACACAAGAACATTACGTTATGAACTAGAATCGGATGGTCGTACAGGTCAGAACTAACCTGAACTGTTACTACAAACACGGAGATGCAGTGATGCACCACCATAAGTGTTCAGGTTATGATTGAATCCGGGTTTCAGCTTGATACCAGTAGACTTAACTGCACTAGTTTTGCATGAAGGTGACCAATTGGTTGTTGGAAATTTTAATCAGGTCGATCTGACCAATTACAATGTTTATTGACACATTTACTAGCGATAGTCATTGTTTCACATCATTGGGTTAGAGAGTATATGGCAACCAATTCTTTATCCTAGCTAGGGGTAGAAAATTAGGACAATGCTATGCTGAGAAGGTGACTGCCATGGGCTCAAAAATAGAACAAAAGATCACATTCACGGTTCATGACATGATTAGATAAAGCATAACAGAAAAGGACATCGACGTAGTCTTTGTTCGTCATTAATAGTTACATCTAAGTACATAATTGCCGTCGCTGCCACAAGTATGACAATATCTCAACACCGGACAAACTCTTGTGACTGAGCGGATCACAGAATCTCAACCAAATGAAGTCCTTGGTCTCTTGTGAAGTCGTTGACAATTCATGTATGTCCTGAAACTTTCACCCGTGTGGCTAGAAATTGAACTCGTGACCTCACACTTGTACACTCCGCCACTGGCGAAATGTTACCTTTTTTTACCGGAGGGCGTTATCAGCGGATCTAAAGTAGTAGTGGAACTAGAAATTGATAACAGTGTTGACAAATATGCAACTCAAGAGCATGATACGTAGAGGAAACTATCATTAGGCTACCTCAAACTACCTGAAGCAAAATTTGTAAACACATCAGCGACCTTGTCGTCCGCAGCTGATCTAAAGAGCATCTACAGTGTCTCAAAACAAATGATACTTGTCTCAAAACAAATGATACTTCTGTTTTTTTTAAATGGATGGCAAAAGCTCTGTCCATATTCAATTCGGAGAGGAAATGGGAATTACAAACACAAACACCTATCCGGTAGGACACTCCGAGATAGGTACGTTCGTGGTTCAGCTTTACCATTTAGCATAGGGAATTCAATCTGTCAGCTGATTTGTTACCAAAATTTCAGTCAACTTTGTAGTTATTTCATTTGATGCATCTCTCCTCCATGGCTGGCGTTGTCTTCCTCAGCTTTGTCCGGCAAGGTTCGCAGCCTTTCCCTAGTGGCAGCGGGGGAAGCATATCCTCTGCCTTTCTTTGCCATTTCATAATTGTGGCTGTTGGATTGAGTATCGGAAGGCTAGGATCAGTCCTACAAGAGGAGGTGTATAGAGAATTCGACTATTTTTTATGGTTTGGAGCACTCAAATTTTTTTATGTATATTTATATTATTTTTCGTCTATGTATGTAATATTTTTCTGATGTATGCAACATTTTTCCGATATATGCAACATTTTATAGCTGAGAAATGTTGTATATATGAAAAACTGTTGCATACATGGGTGAAAAATATTGTAAATATAGGCGACAAATGTTGCATATATGGAAAAAATAATCTCATTGCTCCGACTCAAAAAAATATTCGAGTGTTGTTTAGCAATTCTCTTATTTTAATTTCTTGTGAGATAATCAATGATGTCAATTTCACTTTTACTTTGATCTTTGCCGTTGGATCTTGATCGTGCGGTCCCCAACGCGTCCCATTCCTCGCCTTGCCTCGCAGAGGTTGCACGTCTGGCAGTGGGTTGGAGGACAGGGGCTTGTCAATGGGCCTTGGGAGTCAGGTGTTGAGGCGGCAAGTGGTGCTCGATCGTGAGCTCATCATTGTAAAATTTTTGCTTCTAAGGCCTAAAATTTGAAAGTTTTTTTACATATAGACCCCTGAAGAAAAGATTTGCAAAAATAGACCCTTACCACGGCGCCAAAGCATATGGCGCCCAGGGTACATAGAACGACGTCATATGCTTTGGCGCCACTCGTGGCCACGTAGGAGCCACGGTGGCACTGCACGGCGCCAAAGCACATGGCGTCGTGCTATGTAACAACGGCGCTAACGGCCGTGGCGCCGTGCTTTGGGACTTAACCTCGGGCGCGGCCCTCTGCCCCCACCCCCTCACTTCCCCCTCTCTTCCCTGTTCAAACAGAGAGCACGCCGCCGCCGTCGCCCCTCTCTTCCCCCTCCAAATCCACTCCATTCCATCGATTTTTCTCACGATTTTGCTTCCAAACCGAGCAAGCAAGGTAATATCCCTCCCCTCTCTTGATTTTTTTAATAGATATGGATTATTTGAGATACATTTCGTGGGGTAAGATTTGAAACCCTAGATGAAATTAGTTCAATTTGGCTCGGTTTTAGGTTGGATTTGCAATAGATATGCGTAATGTAAGAGTAGTAATGGGTATAGATTCTTTTTTAGGATTTGATTTGAGTGAGATTGATGAATATTTAGAAATAGGTATGTTTTTAGGGTTTGATTTGAGTGAGATTGATGAATGTTTAGAAATAGGTATGTTTTTAGGGTTTAATTTGAGTAAGATTGATGAATGTTTAGAAATAGGTATGTTTTTAGGGTTTGATTTGAGTGAAATTGATGAATGTTTAGAAATAGATATGTTTTTAGGGTTTGATTTGAGTGAGATTGATGAATGTTTAGAAATATATATGTTTTTAGGGTTTGATTTGAGTGAGATTGATGAATGTTTAGAAATATTTAGAAATTAGATATTAGTGATATTAGTAATTAAGTTTATCCGATATGGTATATCGGTTTTTGTTAACGTATTTTTGAATGCACAGGATGGCGAGGTATCGGCTGCTAGACGAGTTCTACGAGAGGGAGCACCGCGGCAGGCTCACGGAGGACAGCCAGGTACGTGTGTTGTCTAAATGTACATGTGTTTTCATCACGCAGCTAACTTTTATAGCAATTTTCAGAAGATTCACATACTTCGTCCTCGAACCCATGATGGGTTCAACTTGATGGTCTACGACAACCACTACACCCCGCTGCTTTGCCGTACTGGCCTTCACACGGTCGCTAACCTACTACGGCGGGGCATGCCGGTCTTCAACCCCGCAGCTTTGACCGAACTTGTCGACAGGTGCATTATCTCTATCGGGTCCGTTTGTTTTCGTTTTTATATTCTTACGTACGTAACTAATTCTTTTCTTCGTGTACTATTAATAGGTGAAGGCCAGAGACTCACACGTTCCACCTTCCCTGTGGGGAGATGACTGTCACGCTGTAGGACGTGGCGATGATACTTGGACTTCCCATTAGGGGACAGCCGGTGGTCGGCCCGGCGGCATCTAAGGGCTGGAGGACACGTGTGGAGGCCTTCCTAGGCACGCCATTGCCTCCTATCCCAGAGAATGCCAGGCGAGGCCGCGTCTCGGGGGTCCACATTAGATGGTTGCGGGATACCTTTGGTGTATGCCCTGAGGGCGCAGACGACGCCACGGTGACCTACCACTGCCGCGCTTGGGTCCTCCGCATGTTCGGGGCCGTGCTTTTTCCGGACACCACGGGGGACACCGCTTCGTGGATGTACATCCACTGCCTCCAGGACTGGGTCGACGCTGGACAATTCAGTTGGGGCTCGGCGTGTCCTCGCGTTCCTCTACCGCCAGCTTTGCGAGGCCTGCAGACGCAAGGCGCCCACGTCGACGCTCGGTGGCTGCGTCTTCCTCCTGCAGGGGTGGATGTGGACACGCATTCCTGTGGAACGCCCTCAAGTGTTTCAGGCGCAGCCTTGGCGTCCATAGGGTTGGATGACCTCGGCCCCACTGTGGCGTACCTGTGGGATAGTGTCTCAGTCCCATATGCGACCACTCAGCGGGCGTACGTGGATTTCAGCAACGAGTTGGACACCTTGTCTCCCACGATGGTAAGAAATTGGTAATGCATTTATGTTTCGTACAGTTCTTGGTTTTTGTATATGGCTAATCATGTGTTTGCCCGTATGTTTGCTTACTAGGTCTCGTGGGAGCCTTACTTCGAGCCATAGGTTCTAGCTCTACCGCTAAGCACCATGTGCCGTAGGGACTTCCATATTTAGAGGATGAGGTGTCCATTGATTTTCTTCTACGCCGTGGAGATTCACCTCCCCCATAGAGTCGCACGCCAGTTTGGCCTCGTGCAGTTCTACCCCCCGGAGGAGGTGTCGACTTCCGTTGAGTTGCACAAGTAAGTTACAATTTTTGTTTTATTTAAAATTCTGTTGGTTTGTACTCTAACGCCTATTGTTGACATCTGTTATTTCTACAGGTTCGACAGGGTCCGCCAACGAAAGGTGACGGACTTCGCTCAATACCCCCCACACGTATACGTATCACTCCCTTGCTCAATACGTCCAGTGGTGGAGGAGGATGGAGGACAACTGCGAGCGGGACAATACCCCCCACAGCAACACCAGTTTCTGGGATTACTTGTCCTGGTACCACACTGCCACCCGCTACAGGCTGAGGCAGCAGTGGACCGATGTCGACTACGCGGACCTCGCTTTGTCCGAGGACGAGGACACTACGTACGATAGGCGTGCGAGGGAGGGCACAGTGGTCGAGGCCGCTCCGATTCTCGATCGAGTGGTACGGAAATCATGATATTTGCACTTACTTTGGTTAAATACGTTTATCTCACACTTACTTATGTTTTCTTATTTCTTTAGGGGACTTCTCTCCAAACCTCGGTGCGGGAGATCGACGAGGCTCTCAGCCACCCAGTTGGCGACCTGGACAGCGAGAGCCGCCTGAGGGACTTCCTGAAGGTACGAAGATAATTCGTTAAGTTAGATCCATTCAGCATGTATACAATTGTGACATATCATTACTTGCAGAGACTTCGACGTCGCCTCAGTCGGGCGGCAGGTCGTTGTGGTTGCCGCGCACGCTCGGATGTGATCATACCAGTGGCCTCCCAGCACTCGGGTACCTCAGCCGCTGCAGCGTCGTCATCACACGTCGGCAGGCGCCAGTCCACGAGGAGCTCGTCACGCACTTCGACTTTCAGTCAGGGCGATGACAACGACGACGACGATGAGGAGGCGGAGCAGGATGACGACGACGAGGAGCACGAGGACGAGGAGGCATCTACCCACGACGAGATTGGGATGTCGCAGATGCCCGACGCACCGTCTACTCAGGCTTCGCAGCGGCCTCGTTGTTCGGCCCGTCCCCCGAGCACGTATACTCCAGGGAGTGATGCTCTGGCCAAAGGCAAGGGAAGGGCCAAGAGGCAGTGAGAGTGACTATTTTGTGCGCTGAGACGTGTTATGTGATGTTTTCAGACTTTTGATAGTTATGTGATGTTATGTGATATTTTGAGACTTATTGATAATTATGCGATGTTGCCATTTAAGTTGTTCAGATGTTTTATGTGTGAATGTATATATATGTGTATGTTATGTTTTGCGGAAAAAACAGCAAGGTTTGCTGTTTTCCTGCAGGTGTAGCTAGCACGGCGCCAGCTCCTTTGGCGCCGAGAGGTTTATATGCGGCGCCAGAACCATTGGCGCCGTAAGAGGCGCCAAAGACTCTAGAGTCGTATATAAACATATCGGCGTCAAAGGGGCTGGCGCCGTGCTAGGTACATACCGCGCTAGATTGTTTGGCGCCTTGATAGGTGAACTTGAACCGAAACTTCAGGTTGGGGCTAAGTCCCAAAGCACGATGCCACGGCCGTTAGCGCCGTTGTTACATAGCACGGCGCCATGTGCTTTGGCGCCGTGCTGTACCACCGTTGCTCCTACGTGGCCATGAGCGGCGCCAAAGCATATGGCGTCGTTTTATGTACCCTGGGCGCTATATGCTTTGGCACCGTGGTAAAGGTCATCTATGTTTACAAATCTTTTCTCCAGAGATCCATATGTAAAAAACTTTCAAATTTTTGGCTAAAAAGCAAACGTCATTGGTGGATCAAGAGTAGAGGTGAGCCTGAAAATTGGACGCCCCGACTTCAGCATGAACAGGACCACTCTCATCTTTCCAAGCGATCCAATCAGACACTAGACGATCAATGGTACAGCGAGACGTCGTTTCGAATGCAGATATTGCGAGAAACTCCAAGGGTGTCAACTAATCCTCGCCGCGCTCCATCGTCCTAACCAACTCGAATCGCCAAACTAAATACCTCCAAGGCCTTATGAGATCGCGCCATCTGTGCTGATTCGAATCCAGTGGTTCGCAAGGATGACGCTGGTCGTCAAGCTCCCAGTGGCCACGTCAGCTAGCAGAACCGGGAAAGCCTCTCGGCCACAAGTTCCGGTGGGCCGGCCGACGCCGGTGTCGCACTCGTTCATTCTGTTTCCCGTGAACCTGATCGCAAGTGGGAGCGCTGACATGCGCGACAGAGGACAAACTAACAAGGGAGCTTCACGGGCTAGCCAGCGATCGATGCCAGGGGATTTTGAGCGGCTAGCACCTGTGTTCTTCTGATATTGCTCAGCACTTCAGCAGCGCTCACATTGTTGGCCGCAATAGCAATAGCAACAGCAATAGCAAATGCATGTTACTTTTGTTTTTTGTTCTCTTCCTGTGTATGATGCCTCTGTTCCAAAAGATTGTTCATGGTGTGCCATGCTATTTTGTAGAGTAATTAAAGAATATTGATGAACTAAAGAAGGCATATTTATAATGATGTTAGAGCACAATCGCAGACGGTTCTTAACTAGAACCGTTCATGATAATAGACTATCGCAGATGGTTCTTAACTTGAACCGTTCGTGATAATAGACTATCAAAAACGGTTCTTAATTAAAATCGTTTGTTGTATCTTATCATAGACGGTTCGAAAGTCGTCTGTGATAGCAATCTGTTATCACTGACGTATATATTCAAACAGTTCAGAAATTATTTGTGAGAATCTTTTTTATAATAGTGTAACTACAAGAAGGCTACAACTGAAAGGCAAGGACCCCTTGTCAAAACCACAAACTTGCAAGTCCGAACAGCCAAAATCTGCCACCATCCACGCTACAAATACACCCCCGCCCGGAAAAACCTGCAGCCATCACATAGCTAGCTACCACCATCATTCCTCCAATCAATCATTCCCACACAAAGCTCTCCTCGCAAAACCTCATCCAGCGAGCCGGAGCAGTGTGCAACATGGCCAAGAAGGCTCTGGCGCTGGCTGCCCTCCTGGTCGTCGCGGTGGCCCTTGCCGCGGCCCCGGTGCCCGCTCACGCTGTGTGCAACATGAGCAACGACCAGTTCATGAAGTGCCAGCCGGCGGCCGCGGAGACGACGAACCCGACGCCGGAGCCGTCGACCGACTGCTGCACTGCGCTGAAGGACGCGGACCTGGCGTGCCTCTGCTCGTACAAGAATTCGCCATGGCTGAGCCTCTACAACATCGACCCGAAGCGCGCCATGGAGTTGCCCGCCAAGTGCGGCCTCACCCCGCCAGCGAACTGCTAGATCCATCCATCGATGCAACATAATTATACTATGTCCTTTGTGCTCTGGCGTTGATATAGCATAAATGGCAGGAGCTATATAGATATGCAGCTAGCTGTTTGTTCGATCTTGTCGTGCGTGTGTCAGTAGTGTGTGTGTGTCAAGTGTGGTTTGGACTGCATGCATGGTGCATCCATGTGTCAACTCAGCTGCGACTCTATGTAGTATAGCTGCTGGCTAATTAACTGTTGCTAGTACTTGCATTGCATGCCATCTATACACTCGTGGTTTTGTTCCAGTGGTATCACTTGCCAGTGGATTAATTTATACAAAAGCTTGTAGCTACTTGTATTGATCATATAGCGGAGAGTACTTTGTGCAAATTTCTATTTGGGGCTAATGGTCTAATCATGCAAACTCCAATTATATTAGCCTTTCTAACGATCTAACGGACATGGTCCACTCCTACACGCTCCAACGGCTGAGTCAAGTTTGCATTCCTGTGCTCATTTTGTCGCCAGTCCTGGCATTGTCTAAGGCTGTTTGGTTGGAGCTAGCCATATCCACTGTGTCTAGTCAAAAGTGGCGCCAAATAGCCACCGGAAGTTTCTAGAATTTCTTCTAGACAAGCTAGGTCCGCCTACTGTTACATTATTTGGTTTCTCTCTTATAATTGTCAGAGCAAATTCTACTACTACTTGTGTCATTCTCCTAGGCGACACACAAGGGCGGAACTAGAATGAAAATAATCCGGATTCACCATTTCTTTTTTTGAAAGCGACCAGGATTCAACATTTACTCCTACATATAACAACATATATAATTTTCAAATAATATTGTGCTAAATAATAATGTGTTCGACAATTTTTAGCATTAATACTTTAACATAATCGATGGCAGCGTATGATGAGAAGTAGTGATCGAAATGCTTACCAAAATGAAGAAGCTTGATACTAATATTGGTTAGTTGCAGCAAACTGAAGAAACTAAGGGCAAAACCATAGACAAAAGTTGGTTGTTATTAGTAAAATACATCATCTGACTTCAATAGCCTATTAAAAGAGAACAAATTACTCTAAGTTTTTAAGTAAAAAAGTAAAATAATCAAATGTAAGTTAATGCATTACCTTTTAGTATTTACGTTCTTTCAAGCTCATAAAGCGATGAACCACAATATCATTGGTAATTTTTGTCAGTATCATTGGTACCTTTGTGCTCACTGTTGCTCAATTACATTTATTTAGTAAGTCAGAAGGGAAAATTCAAGCCCTGTGATCATCTGAGGATATTAATAAGCCTAGAAGACAATGAGGCCAAGAACTAGGTTACGAACCCCAATTAGCTGCCTGTGGGCATGTCTTGAAGGTCCCACCCGTGTGAAGTTTCTGTTTCTGCTGTTGCTTTTTCTTAATTTTGGCCTAATGTGCTAAGCATGTGCTAAGCTCTATCTACTGATTCAGGAAATAGTGTCGTGGATCACAAAGGATTCTAGATTATAAAATTCGGCCCAACATGATACCATCACCAATTAATTGAAAAGCACTACTGCAAAACAAGCTATACTGGACGTCTTATCATAAAAGGTTCATGTGAAGCCATCTGTGCTTTGATTATTATTGATGGTTCATGTGTAAAACCATATCTGAAACTATCACAAACGGTTATGTTTAAAAGCTGTTTGTGATATATGCATTATCACATATGGTTTTTAATTAGATCCGTCTGTGAAACTATCACAGATGGTTCGTGTAACAAACCGTCTCTGATATGTGCATTATTACGGACGGTTTGTATAACAAACCGACTTTGATAATGACACGTCACCGATCATGGCGTATCCCTCAGGATTTCGATCTCACCTGTCCATTCTCTCCACATCGGATGGCAGGCACCGATTCCTCCCACTGTTCGGCAGCCACGGGTAAGTTCATCTACTATATAGCTTCCTGCATCCTCCCCTCAACGACACCAGCTACCACCGTGAGCTAGTGCATCCGTTGTGACACCACGATCGACTACATAACACACTCTTGTCGTAAGTGTCGTAAGAGTGTCTTATGCAGTCTCACCGTTATGCCACAAAGGTGGTGCTACCACTGTCTGTCCATTGCTAGTGATATCTGGCCACCATCCGATGCATCCAGCTTGTTCCTCGACGACACCGGCTACCGCCGTGAGCTAGTGTCTCCGTTGTGACACCACGGTCAACTAGACAACACACTCTTGTCGTAAGTACCGTAAGAGTGTCTTCTGCAGTCTCACCATCGTGCCACAAAGGTGGCGCTACCGCCGCCTCTCCATTGCCAGTGATATTCGGCTGCCATCCGATGCCCTCCCATCTCTTCCTAGATGGTAGGCATCAAGGACATCGCGCGCTGCATCCAGCTTGTTCCTCGAAAACGCCGACTACCGCCGTGAGCTAGCGCCTCCGTTGTGACACCACGGTCGACTACACAACACACTCTTGTCGTAAGTGTCATAAGAGTGTCTTGTGTTGTCTCACCGTCGTGCTACAAAGGTGGCGCTACTGTCGCGTCTCCATTGCCTGTGATATCCGGCCACCATCCGATGCATCCAGTTTCTATTGTCTGCTAGGATCTCTGCTTCTTATATATTCTTGCCGTGTTAAAGAGTTGGATTTGTTATCTTGTTATGTTGTAATGGTGAATTCTAATCTTAATGGAAATGGAATATGATGTTATATTTGCCACTGTATTTGCTGGTTTTCAAAGAGCATAGGTATAGAATGAACAGTCACAGACGGTTTGTGCTATAAACAATTTATGAAGGACTATCATAGATAGTTCTATATACGAACCGTTTGTGATACTCGCCAATCACAGATGGTTGGTAACTAGAACCATCTGTGATGTGCAAGTATCACAAACAGTTTTTGGTTCGAGCCATTTGTAATAGTTTCTTCACAAACGGTTCTAGTTACAAACCGTCTGTGTTGTCTTTATCACAGATGGCTCATAAAACGTCTGTGATAATCTCTGATTATCACTGACATAAAAAAACAGGTGGTTTAGAAAACTGTTTGTGATGACAGTTCTAAACTGTCTAAGATGACCCTTTTTGTAGTAGTGAAAGTCAATTAGATATTTGTATATTCAACCATTCAAAAATGATATAATAGAAACATATGACTAGTGATTTACTTATTAACATTGTAGTCAAATACTATAATTTTGCCTCTGATTTGCAATGATCTAGGGTTTATGTGGTCTCATGATGCGCACGGCCGTGACTAAGGCCGGCTGAATTTGGGTCGGCCAAGAAGCGAAACCCCTCCCTCTATTTCGGACAAGGAATCCGGAACTAAGCCTGATAAGAAAACCGAACTCAAGTTCAACAAAATCATGACCGATAGTAGTTAATTCAGTCGGGGTGTAGCACGCAGGCCATAACATCTTGCTGGCTCAGATGGACCAACCCTGCTCGCGGTTGGAGCCTGAACTTGGCCATGTGCCCACATGGCCCTCCATACAGATGATCTACATAGACTGCTTGGCATTGGCCGAATGACTTTCGTTTTGCTTTGCTTCAATGGAATATCTCTCACGTGTATAGATGTCTTGAATAGAAGTGTAGTCTCATGTTTGTACACAAAATTTGTGTTTGGAACAGTAACCATCACGTCTTGGCCATGCATGCATATTGTGTTTCTTTTGGCTTTTTTTTTGTCTCAATTCACATGCACATGCATGATTTTCTTGCTCGGCTGATTTCTTCCGGCTTCGGCATCCAACGTCTCCTCATGCACAAACCTGAGATCAATTAAGATACTAGCATGAGGTGGTAGCCAGTTCTCATGTAAATTAAAACCAAATTTAATTAAGAGTGAGTTCACTTGTTGATTAATCTATTTAGCTCGCGCTCGTGTAATCGGTCCAGTCGTGATGTCCTCATCATCCCCCCCCTCTTAAGAAGGAGTCATCCTCAACTCTGATTCTTCCTGGCCAAAGAACGGTGACAAATCAGTAACATTGAATGTAGAACTCACAACATAATTATCACTCGGAAGCTCGATTTTATATGCATTGTCGTTGATCTTCTCAAGTACTTTGAATGGACCATCTCCACATGGCATTAACATGGATTTGCGCTTGTCCAGAAAGCGTTGTTTGCGTAGATGCACCCAAACCAAATCACCTGGTTTAAATAACATTTTCTTTCTTGACTTGTTTTCCTTTTCAGCATAGTAACGTGCCTTCTTTTCGATTTCTTCTTTAGTCTTGACATGAATCTTCTTGACATATTCAGCATGTTTTGATGCCTCCATATTAATTTGTTTATGTAGTGGAAGTGGCAGCAAATCAAGTGGCGTGATTGGTGTAAAACCATACACCACCTCGAACGGGGACAATTGAGTAGTAGAATGTATCGCCCTATTATACGCAAACTCCACATGCGGTAAACAATCTTCCCACTTTTTGATATTCTTCTTACATTGAAACACCACCAATACCTATTCCACTAGCATCACATTCAATTTCAAAAGTCTTAGTGAAATCAGGCAAAGCGGCAATGGTGCTTCAATTAATGGTTTTTTAGTTCTTGAAAAGCATTTTCCTGTGATGTACCCTATTCAAACACAACACCCTTTTTAGTTAACTCATTTAATGGGGCAGCAATGATGCTGAAATCTTCAATAAAACACGATAAAAGCTAGCAAGAACATGGAAGCTTCTGATTTGACTAATATTCACAGGTGTAGGCCAATTCTTAATTGGTTCAGTTTTAGATTCATCTACCTCAATGCCTTGTCCAGAAACAACATAGCCTAAGAACACAACTATATCCGTACAAAAAGTGCATTTATCCAAATTAGCATATAATTTCTCACTTCTAAGCACTTCTAATACTTGTCTAATATGATCAATGTGTTCATCCCTCGTTTTGCTATAGATCAATATATCATCAAAGTATACCACAACAAATTTGCCAATGAATGCTCTTAAAACATGATTCATCAATCGCATGAATGTACTAGGTGCATTAGTTAAACTAAAAGGTATTACTAATCACTTATACAATCCAAATTTTATTTTAAAAGGAGTCTTCCATTCATCACCAAGTTTCATCCTAATTTGATGGTGTCCACTTCTCAAATCAATTTTAGTGAATATAACAGCACCACTAAGTTCATCTACCATATCATTTAACCTAGGAATAGGATGACGATATCTAACAGCGATGTTGTTAATGGCATAACAATCCACACAAATTCTCCAGGTACCATCTTTCTTAGGAACATGAATTACAGGGACAACGTAAGAACTAAGGCTTTTGCGTATATACCCTTTCTTAAGTAGCTCTTGCACTTGGCGCTGAATTTCTTTGGTTTCCTCCGAATTGGTGTGGTATGGTGGACGGTTTGAAAGTGGCTGTAACATCCTACAATATGGATGTTTGAAATTTGGAGTAATTTAAAACTTTTATTTGCATCTTATTGGTATTTGAATTTTTGGCTCAAAATCTTATTTGGGTTTTCCCGAATTTTGTGCTGAGCAAAATAAAAGCTGGGAATAAATTTCAAATACAAATAAGAATTATGACGATAAAAGATAAAAAATAGTTTTGGGGACTTTAAAACTCTAAGAATCAAAATACCAAAAATCTTGGATTGAAATCCAAGTCAATGAGATGAAACCAAGAATTCGGTCTTTTAATTTAAATAGCATACAAAAACCCATGGTTGGGCATTCAAAAATTTGTATAAACAATTCATTACCAAATTTAACTGAAAATAGAAGGCTAATAGATTTTGTAGTTGAACCAAGACTTGAACTGAAGATCCAAAATTAGATACAAGGTTTAAATAAAAACATAAATTTTGAATAACATGCAATATTCTAAAAATCAGTAAATTCTATTCTAAAAATCAGTAAATTCTAATGCAAATTAAAGACCCAATTAAAAATCAAAATTTCATATCAGTGCCCTGGCATTTCTTTTTCACTTCCAGGTGGGCCCCACCTTTCCCTATTTTCTCTCCCCTTTTTCCTCTTTTCCTCCCCGTGCGCTGCACTTCTTTTCTCCTTCTCCCTCCTCCCTTCTGCGGCTGAGCACCCTCCGCGTCTCTTCTTCCCTTTTTCTGCGCGTGCCCCGCTTTTCCCCTGACTTCGTAGCGCACTCGAGTACCATGTGCCTGCTCTGTCCCGTCGTCGCCCGCCCGTCACCCTCTGCTCTGCGCCGCCTCATCTTGTCGCCGCCTCCCTGCCATGCGCCGAGCCCCGCGCGGCACCCATGCCCTGCCGCACCTCTGCGTCCTCACGTCCCGCCGCCCAGTCCCCGCCCCCTCTGCAGCTACAAGAAGGCGTCGGCTCAACATACCTTCCCCCGCGCGTGCTGTTCTACTTTTCCCTTTCTTCCCCTCTTCCCTTCACCGAGCGTAGGCCACCGCCGCCATGTCCACCGACGCCACCTCCACAGTTGATCCCTCTTCAATTCGTCGCAGGGGAAGCATCTTGTCAGTGCCTTCAACCTTTCCCCAGCACCAATTGAACCTCCCCGCCGCCACAACTCACCGGCGCCACGCGCTCGCCTGTGCCACCGAAGGCCTCCGCCGCCGGCTCGCCATGGCGTCTTTTCCGCTCGTCTAAGTCCCCGGTGAGCATCTCCGTTGCTTCCCCTTACTTGTGCGCAACTTAATCTTCCCTCCCCTCCACGCCGGCGCCGCCGCCCCCTTCCACCCCCGCCGCCGTCCGCTTTCGGTGCCGCTAATCCCTCCTAGCACTGCCTCGAGCTGCGCCACTCCCTCCACTGGTTCCCCACCTCCCACACAACTCATTTTGCTAGTCGCCACATTCCCCGGCCACCGCCCCTCGCCGGCGCCGGCGCCGCCTGCCGCATACCGCCGCATCCCCTGTTCTTGGCTGGCAGTGTACTCTGTTTTGCCCCAACAGTTGCTCAGTTCTCCTAAATTGAAAACCCCATTAATATCATAGAATGCCCACCGCCCGGTTGGTTAACCCAGTTGAGCTGCGGGTTGAGACAGCAGGTCCAAAGCTCGATTCAGCAGGACTGCACCTTTTTCATCTCTTTTTGTTTTTGTTTTATTAAATCCATTTTAATAAGGAAAATTAGGAAATACTCCTCGGAAGCTAATAAAATTTGGTTGATATATAAAATAAGATTAATTAAGCTTTAATGATGGTTACATGTCGCATATGAGTAACTAATGCAGTTGGGAACATTTGATTAAAATCTAAACTAAAACTAAAGGCATTCATAAAAGATGACTAGGTTAAGTGTTCAAATGTAAATTAAAGATATACAGGTTAAGGTTAAGGGCATAAAGTGGATATTATGTTTGGTTATTCAAGATTTCTTTTAAATTCAATTAAAATACATGCCCTAACATTTAGTATGCCACCATTACATAAATCCCAATGGTAAATTTTATTAAATAGCACCATTGAGACAAGACCCTGTAGAGCAAATTCGACCCTAGGTAAATAGAGATTTAACTAAAGATCGAACCCTGTCAAATGCTAAGTAAAGATATAAGATATCCATACCAGTAACTCCCATAGCACCTCCCGATTAAAAAGTCATGTTAATATACACGTACCAAATATAATAGCCCTAGGTCCTCAAGCATTACAACAATCCCACAGACATATAGGTACTCCAAAGTAAACATGTAACCATTAACACGAGTAATTAGGACCGCATAAAGTGATATACAGCAAACGCTGCCCAGATAGCTCAACTAGAAATAAGGCTAAGCCTAATGGTAACTAAAGCATAGATAAAATTTTAATGGTACCATTAATTAAATCTTAATACTAGATTTAATAAATAACAATGAAGAGCATGAAATAACAAGATATGGCCCTTACAACTGAATCCTAATTCAAGTTGAAATAGGCTTAGTAAAAACTGAACCTACATAAAATGTCACCCCATAAAATGTTGTACACCTAGACTCTAAAATTAATTCGGTAAGCCAAAATGCCTGGAATAATAGCGCCCAACAATGTAATACCTAGCTAAAACTTGTACATTAAATCATAGGCCTAACCTAACCCATGAAACTTCCTTGATAAATACCAAAATGATAAAAAGGGATTATTAGTTAAAAGATCAAGTTATCGTACCGTACCACAGACCTTGCCTCAAATAATCCGAATCACCCAATAACCTATAATAAATCTAAATTAAGTTTATTCGGATTTATTTGGATCTCTTGAGTTATTTGCTTTTATTTGGATTCAGTCCTTTGTCGTGTAATCAGAAACCGAAGTCCTGAAGATTCCACGGATCGAGCGAGGTCAGAGCAAAGGGAAGATAAAGAATAGAAGCTCTAGAGAAAGCATCGTGTGGGCTCAAGTCCGCGGTAAACCGCGCCAGGCGAGCCAATACTTTGATCATGTTGATCCTACATTTTCTGCAAATTACTTTGGTTTAAATTATCAAATTGCATGCTGTTATTTTATATGCAAATACATGTTTAATTTGAGATTCTAGTTATATGCCCATTGTTTGCCTTGAATAATATTACACCTCCTTTGTAATATCTGAATGTGTGAACCTTATCGCTCTTGCAAAACTATAATAGTAACCTTTCGAAAATAAGTCCCTAATTATATGCCATGCTTAGTACTGCATAGATATTCAGGGGCGCTGAAATGCCCCAAGCCACATTATCATTTTTAATCATGAGAAACTGATTTGGACAGTCATGGTGGGAATGACTGGTATATTTTGACATGATTATTTTATGCTCCCACAAATCCCGACTTGCTTAAATATCTGGGCGGATTGTTTGGGGGCTGGTATGTGGTGCAGTGGAAGCACAAAATTGTGGAGTGT
The DNA here is from genome assembly GCA_017311315.1 of Dendrocalamus latiflorus. Classification (NCBI taxonomy): domain Eukaryota; kingdom Viridiplantae; phylum Streptophyta; class Magnoliopsida; order Poales; family Poaceae; genus Dendrocalamus; species Dendrocalamus latiflorus. The sequence goes on along the minus strand of CM029671.1, from coordinate 8,860,128 downwards.
GGTAGAACCGCTCAGGTACTCCTAAGGACCGAATCTTGTCATGACCTCCTGTGTAAAACAGTGCAACCACAAGTCTGCAAAGTGCAACTTGGCTAAGTAAATTTATCGAAATTCCCGGACTCATCTCACTGGTAGTTGATAAAAGTGGATTCGCAAGGGCAAGAGAAGGCCTAATTAAAGGGACACCGAGTGGAGGGTGAAGTTTCGCAATCGTACTAGCGCTGAGGGGAGTGGAGCCCGAATAACGCTAGTAACCGTGGGGAACATCCCGTGCATAGATGGGATCCACCACAAGTGGGCAGTTTCCCACAAGGTGAGATGACAAAAGGGACTAGATACCTTGAAAGGTCACTGTGATGGTCTGCTTAACCACATGGCTAAGGAATCATGTGGGGCAACGAGTTGACTGTCTCTTGTTGTGAAAGTGTACAAACTCTGCAGAGTCAAAACTATTCGAATAGCCGTGCCCACGGTCAAGGGCGGACATGGGAACTTAACCAGATATAGTTCTATTTTAAAAACTTTGTGGGTGGGAATGGAAAAGTGGAGGGCAGTGGAAAACCCTGATTGGAGTTGTCCTGGGTGTCGTCCCAGTGGTAATGTAAGCGGCTATAACGCTGAAGGTCTAGCATATGGTGCAGAGACCATGTAACGGTGGATGGAATCTGGATCACTATTATTACTGCATTCTCTTACACATTATGTCTTCAGTCAAAACTGCTAGGTCTCAGGAAATTTCTATGTATTGTATTTCAAATAATGGCACTTCTATTCTTGCAAAGTAAAATACAAGGGGGAATAAATAGAGTCGTGAGTAAAGGAGATGGATGTTTGTGATGAACACATAACGATATTGGCGGAATCATATCGATCATAAAAAGGACACGATAGAGTGGATTCTGCGATAAATACATTGGTGGATCTTAAATGAATATATAGGCTAGGTAGATGATTTAAATGATTTTGGAGAATTAGGGAGTGCAAAGGTAATTGCTGGATTATAACACTAATAGCTAATATAAATTCTTGGGAGATGTTGACGATAATGGGATGAATAGGATTTGGTCAAATACTAGATGTATGAATGGAATCATGGGAATTTGGAGGAATGATTACAATTATTGGAGTATAAATTTGATCAATGATGTTCTTGGTGGATGCATACTATTGAATCATAGAATGGAACACTGATATTCTTGGTGGCGTTATATTAGTGAATCAGTTAGAGATGGATAATAGAAAAGATTGATTACTGGAAGATGAAATTATGGTTTTGGATCAATAACCGACATGATTGAATTGTTAGAAAGTACTGATACAAATGATATCGGTGGTTTGAAAGTAATTGAGTTAGGGGAGTGTTAGAATTCAGCAGTGAAGTGTTGATGAGTGGAAATTACAAGATTGCGTTATTAGGATTTTAGAACACCAAAATATATTGGTGGATTCAGAATAAATGGTAGCACACTAGCTGTTTGGAGTTTTAGACAGCAACCAATATAGAGAGTGTATGGTTGGTGGATTAGATAAATGATGATACTCGCTGCTTGGAGTCTTAGGCAGCAATGAATGTATGATCGGTGGATTAAATTAAATGAGGTCACTCGAGACAGCAGACAATATAGAAAGTGTATTTCTGGTGGATTAAGTCAATTATGGCAATCGTCGTGTGGGGTTTAGGTAGCAACAATAACACTATGAATAATTAATAATAATGCTATTAAATCGATTTTTGTCAAATAAACTAACCCGAGCCTCTCCTTTGATAAGCCATGCATACTATTTATTTGCATCCTGTGTATTGGCTCGCGGAGCACGGTGCTTTGTGCTCACACTCGCTTTCACAATAAATCCAGAATCAGGAATCAGATCACTTCGCCTCAGCAACACGATTGGACAAGATGGCAGAGATGATGAAGATGTTAAGGGCTAGGTCGCGAACCTCCAGTTGGCTGCCTGTGGGCATGTCCTGAAGGTCCCACCTGTGTGCTTCGTTCTTCCGCTGCTGCAATTTAATGATTTCGGCCTAATCGGCCCATGAGTAAGTCTACTATTATATTTACGCTTCCGCATGATATGTACTTTGATATTCAAAACTGTAATCTGTGAGCACTATCTACTGATCCAGGGAATAGTGTGGTGGAATCACAGAGGAATCCAGATTGCAAAATCTGGGTGCCTGACAGGGATGGTATCAAAGCATATCGACTGCAGGTCGTGACCTAGTTAGCTTGGCCGTTAGTTTCATGACTAGAAATATTTCTTTAAAATACTATTTCCAAAAATATATGCTATACTACTCATTCTTATCGCTCTTAGATGATTCTCTCTCATCCACATGCTGCCTTAGCCATTTTTACTTCTAGAGCTCCCATACCCCGAATTCGAAATGATAACCCAGCGTGAGCGCTGATGTTGATCAGAATATCCCAAAAACTTCCCTTTTCTATCTATTGATTAGAAGGAAAATTTTGACCCTGTTCTCGTACCCTTACTCCAAAATTTAAGGTTAGGAACGCTGAAGATGTTCATGAAGATAAGGTGGCCCTGTTTTACACGGACTATGCAGACAAACCCCGCACCCTCTTATGTATGTTTTCCCTGAGTAGACGTTGTATTGTTGCAAGATTCTATTTGGACCCTGTGCACTGCCTTTTTGCCCTCGGGCGTCCTATTTCCCAGTCATGGGAAAAGCTTGTTTTTGAAAGTTTGTGTGAAATTGTATCACCCCAGCTCCCTGGGAGCGCTCTTTTAATTTTCATGGGTTAGATCACCTTATCCCCACGACTCAATTCTCACCTCATGCTATTCCCTCTCATCCTGTTGCTACAAACCCAGTCAGGTCTACTCAAGCAAAGTGATAAATAATCAAAACCAAGGCAATCAAGGACAAGTGGAGCCTTTACCGCTTTCCAACTAAGAGATTCAACCAGCACAAAGACCAAGACTCGAGACTCTGTCCTGCTAACATTCTCTCCTTACCTACCTAGAAAACTCATAGATCAAATTGCAGCCAACCATAAGGACAATCGTCATTTACTTAAGGGGGGTAGCACTAAGAGACAGAACTGCCAAAGAACTACTACGATGTATATCCTTGGAACTGCAACAACCTGGACTTAGAGTTAATCAAACCAGTACAAGGAGATTCGCAAGGCCAGAAATCTTCGGGTGATGAGGACTACAAGACGTACCTTTAGAAAAAATCGTTGTGCTTGGCAAAGCCAAAGACTAAGAACGGGATCCCAGTAGAAGTGAAGGACCACCACCTAGATAGGCCCATCGTCACCTCTGCATCCCTAAGGCCGTCTGTTCCTTAGGGCACAGACTATTGTTACCTACCTATAAGTGTGAATGCTATAACAATCATATGTCCAATAGACGCTGCAACCACTCCATTTTACGATGACGTAAAGACAACAATGTCAAAGAGCAAGTAATTGGAAGTCTACGAACTGTCCAAGAGAACAAGGTTTCTCTCTTCTCTTTTGATTTCTCCAAGTGCTAACCCCTATTGTGCAGCTTTTCATATCTCTGTGGAGCTAAAGAACTATACGTCGAGTAACACCCCGAAACCCATTGCTAACCAATATAACCCACCTCCATTCTTTCTGCTCTACCGGAATCTCGGGGTCGAGATTCATTTAAGGGGGGTAGGTTTGTAACATCCTAAAATTTGGATGTTTGAAATTTGGAGTAATTTAAAACTTTTATTTGCATCTTATTGGCATTTGAATTTTTGGCTCAAAATCTTATTTGGGTTTTCCCGAATTTTGTGCTGAGCAAAATAAAAGCTGGGAATAAATTTCAAATACAAATAAGAATTATGACAATAAAAGATAAGAAATAATTTTGGGGAGTTTAAAACTCCAAGAATCAAAATACCAAAAATCTTGGATTGAAATCCAAGTCAATGAGATGAAACCAAGAATTCCATCTTTTAATTTAAATAGCATACAAAAACCCATGGTTGGGCATTCAAAAATTTGTATAAACAATTCATTACCAAATTTAATTGAAAATAGAAGGCTAATAGATTTTGTAGTTGAACCAAGACTTGAATTGAAGATCCAAAATTAGATACAAGGTTTAAATAAAAACTTAAATTTTGAATAACATGCAATATTCTAAAAATCAGTAAATTCTAATGCAAATTAAAGATCAAATTAAAAATCAAAATTTCATATCAGTGCCCTGGCATTTCTTTTTCACTTCCAGGTGGGCCCCACCTTTCCCTATTTTCTCTCCCCTTTTTCCTCTTTTCCTCCCCGTGCGCTGCACTCCTTTTCTTTTCTCCTTCTCCCTCCTCCCTTCTGCGGCTGAGCACCCTCCGCGTCTCTTCTTCCCTTTTTCTGCGTGTGCCTCGCTTTTCCCCTGACTTCGTAGCGCACTCGAGTACCACGTGCCTGCTCCGTCCCGTCGTCGCCCGCCCGTCACCCTCTGCTCTGCGCCGCCTCATCTTGTCGTCGCCTCCCTGCCATGCACCGAGCCCCGCGCGACACCCATGCCCTGCTGCACCTCTGCGCCCTCACGTCCCGCCGCCCGGTCTCCGCCCCCTCTGCAGCTACAAGATGGCGTCGGCTCAACATACCTTCCCCCGCGCGTGCTGTTCTAATTTTCCCTTTCTTCCCCTCTTCCCTCCACCGAGCGCAGGCCGCCGCCGCCATGTCCACCGCCGCCACCTCCACAGTTGATCCCTCTTCAATTCGTCGCAGGGGAAGCATCTTGTCGGTGCCCTCAACCTTTCCCCAGCACCAATTGAACCTCCCCGCCGCCACAACTCACCGGCGCCACGCGCTTGCCTGTGCCACCGAAGGTCTCCGCCGCCGGCTTGCCATGGCATCTTTTCCGCTCGGCTAAGTCCCCGGTGAGCATCCCCGCAGCTTCCCCTTACTTGTGCGCAACTTAATCTTCCCTCCCCTCCACGCCGGCGCTGCCGCCCCCTTCCACCCCCGCGGCCGGCCGCTTTCGGTGCCGCTAATCCCTCCTAGCACCGCCTCGAGCTGCGCCACTCCCTCCACCGGTTCCCCACCTCCCACACAACTCATTTTGCTAGTCGCCACATTCCCCGGCCACCGCCCCTCGCCGGCGCCGGCGCCGCCTGCCGCATACCGCCGCATCCCCTGTTCTTGGCTGGCAGTGTACTCTGTTTTGCCCCAACAGTTGCTCAGTTCTCCTAAATTGAAAACCCCATTAATATCATAGAATGCCCACCGCCCGGTTGGTTAACCCAGTTGAGCTGCGGGTTGAGACAGCAGGTCCAAAGCTCGATTCAGCAGGACTGCACCTTTTTCATCTCTTTTTGTTTTTGTTTTATTAAATCCATTTTAATAAGGAAAATTAGGAAATACTCCTCGGAAGCTAATAAAATTTGGTTGATATATAAAATAAGATTAATTAAGCTTTAATGATGGTTACATGTCGCATATGAGTAACTAATGCAGTTGGGAACATTTGATTAAAATCTAAACTAAAACTAAAGGCATTCATAAAAGATGACTAGGTTAAGTGTTCAAATGTAAATTAAAGATATACAGGTTAAGGTTAAGGGCATAAAGTGGATATTATGTTTGGTTATTCAAGATTTCTTTTAAATTCAATTAAAATACATGCCCTAACATTTAGTATGCCACCATTACATAAATCCCAATGGTAAATTTTATTAAATAGCACCATTGAGACAAGACCCTGTAGAGCAAATTCGACCCTAGGTAAATAGAGATTTAACTAAAGATCGAACCCTGTCAAATGCTAAGTAAAGATATAAGATATCCATACCAGTAACTCCCATAGCACCTCCCGATTAAAAAGTCATGTTAATATACACGTACCAAATATAATAGCCCTAGGTCCTCAAGCATTACAACAATCCCACAGACATATAGGTACTCCAAAGTAAACATGTAACCATTAACACGAGTAATTAGGACCGCATAAAGTGATATACAGCAAACGCTGCCCAGATAGCTCAACTAGAAATAAGGCTAAGCCTAATGGTAACTAAAGCATAGATAAAATTTTAATGGTACCATTAATTAAATCTTAATACTAGATTTAATAAATAACAATGAAGAGCATGAAATAACAAGATATGGCCCTTACAACTGAATCCTAATTCAAGTTGAAATAGGCTTAGTAAAAACTGAACCTACATAAAATGTCACCCCATAAAATGTTGTACACCTAGACTCTAAAATTAATTCGGTAAGCCAAAATGCCTGGAATAATAGCGCCCAACAATGTAATACCTAGCTAAAACTTGTACATTAAATCATAGGCCTAACCTAACCCATGAAACTTCCTTGATAAATACCAAAATGATAAAAAGGGATTATTAGTTAAAAGATCAAGTTATCGTACCGTACCACAGACCTTGCCTCAAATAATCCGAATCACCCAATAACCTATAATAAATCTAAATTAAGTTTATTCGGATTTATTTGGATCTCTTGAGTTATTTGCTTTTATTTGGATTCAGTCCTTTGTCGTGTAATCAGAAACCGAAGTCCTGAAGATTCCACGGATCGAGCGAGGTCAGAGCAAAGGGAAGATAAAGAATAGAAGCTCTAGAGAAAGCATCGTGTGGGCTCAAGTCCGCGGTAAACCGCGCCAGGCGAGCCAATACTTTGATCATGTTGATCCTACATTTTCTGCAAATTACTTTGGTTTAAATTATCAAATTGCATGCTGTTATTTTATATGCAAATACATGTTTAATTTGAGATTCTAGTTATATGCCCATTGTTTGCCTTGAATAATATTACACCTCCTTTGTAATATCTGAATGTGTGAACCTTATCGCTCTTGCAAAACTATAATAGTAACCTTTCGAAAATAAGTCCCTAATTATATGCCATGCTTAGTACTGCATAGATATTCAGGGGCGCTGAAATGCCCCAAGCCACATTATCATTTTTAATCATGAGAAACTGATTTGGACAGTCATGGTGGGAATGACTGGTATATTTTGACATGATTATTTTATGCTCCCACAAATCCCGACTTGCTTAAATATCTGGGCGGATTGTTTGGGGGCTGGTATGTGGTGCAGTGGAAGCACAAAATTGTGGAGTGTGGTAGAACCGCTCAGGTACTCCTAAGGACCGAATCTTGTCATGACCTCCTGTGTAAAACAGTGCAACCACAAGTCTGCAAAGTGCAACTTGGCTAAGTAAATTTATCGAAATTCCCGGACTCATCTCACTGGTAGTTGATAAAAGTGGATTCGCAAGGGCAAGAGAAGGCCTAATTAAAGGGACACCGAGTGGAGGGTGAAGTTTCGCAATCGTACTAGCGCTGAGGGGAGTGGAGCCCGAATAACGCTAGTAACCGTGGGGAACATCCCGTGCATAGATGGGATCCACCACAAGTGGGCAGTTTCCCACAAGGTGAGATGACAAAAGGGACTAGATACCTTGAAAGGTCACTGTGATGGTCTGCTTAACCACATGGCTAAGGAATCATGTGGGGCAACGAGTTGACTGTCTCTTGTTGTGAAAGTGTACAAACTCTGCAGAGTCAAAACTATTCGAATAGCCGTGCCCACGGTCAAGGGCGGACATGGGAACTTAACCAGATATAGTTCTATTTTAAAAACTTTGTGGGTGGGAATGGAAAAGTGGAGGGCAGTGGAAAACCCTGATTGGAGTTGTCCTGGGTGTCGTCCCAGTGGTAATGTAAGCGGCTATAACGCTGAAGGTCTAGCATATGGTGCAGAGACCATGTAACGGTGGATGGAATCTGGATCACTATTATTACTGCATTCTCTTACACATTATGTCTTCAGTCAAAACTGCTAGGTCTCAGGAAATTTCTATGTATTATATTTCAAATAATGGCACTTCTATTCTTGCAAAGTAAAATACAGGGGGAATAAATAGAGTCGTGAGTAAAGGAGATGGATGTTTGTGATGAACACATAACGATATTGGTGGAATCATATCGATCATAAAAAGGACACGATAGAGTGGATTCTGCGATAAATACATTGGTGGATCTTAAATGAATATATAGGCTAGGTAGATGATTTAAATGATTTTGGATAATTAGGGAGTGCAAAGGTAATTGCTGGATTATAACACTAATAGCTAATATAAATTCTTGGGAGATGTTGACGATAATGGGATGAATAGGATTTGGCCAAATACTAGATGTATGAATGGAATCCTGGGAATTTGGCGGAATGATTACAATTATTGGAGTATAAATTTGATCAATGATGTTCTTGGTGGATGCATACTATTGAATCATAGAATGGAACGCTGATATTCTTGGTGGCGGTATATTAGTGAATCTGTTAGAGATGGATAATAGAAAAGATTGATTACTGGAAGATCAAATTATGGTTTTGGATCAATAACCGACAGGATTGAATTGTTAGAAAGTACTGATACAAATGATATCGGTGGTTTGAAAGTAATTGAGTTAGGGGTGTGTTAGAATTCAGCAGTGAAGTGTTGATGAGTGGAAATTACAAGATTGCGTTATTAGGATTTTAGAACACCAAAATATATTGGTGGATTCAGAATAAATGCTAGCACACTAGCTGTTTGGAGTTTTAGACAGCAACCAATATAGAGAGTGTATGGTTGGTGGATTAGATAAATGATGATACTCGCTGCTTGGAGTCTTAGGCAGCAATGAATGTATGATCGGTGGATTAAATTAAATGAGGTCACTCGCGACAGCAAACAATATAGAAAGTGTATTTCTGGTGGATTAAGTCAATTATGGCAATCGTCGTGTGGGGTTTAGGTAGCAACAATAACACTGTGATTAAATAATAATAATGCTACTAAATCAATTTTTGGCAAATGAAATAATCCGAGCCTCTCCTTTGATAATCCATGCATACTATTTATTTGCATCCTGTGTATTGGCTCGCGGAGCACGGTGGTTTGTGCTCACACTCGCTTTCACAACAAATCCAGAATCAGGAATCAGATCACTTCGCCTCAGCAACACGATTGGACAAGATGACAGAGATGATGAAGATGTCAAGGGCTAGGTCGCGAACCTCCAGTTGGCTGCCTGTGGGCATGTCCTGAAGGTCCCACCTGTGTGCTTCGTTTTTCCGCTGCTGCAATTTAATAATTTCGGTCTAATCGGCCCATGAGTAAGTCTACTATTATATTTACGCTTCCGCATGATATGTACTTTGATATTCAAAACTGTAATTTGTGAGCCCTATCTACTGATCCAGGGAATAGTGTAGTGGAATCACGAAGGAATCCGGATTGCAAAATCTGGGTGCCTGACAGTGACGCACCGGGAACTAGATCAATTTGGTACTCTATTCCACGCAATGGTGGAAGTCCCGCTGGTATCTCCTCCGGAAACACGTTCTCAAATGCCTGTAAAAGAGAGGAAACACCACTAGGAAGAGAGATTAAGTCATTAGTTGAAAGCAAAATAGTTGCATCTTTGTACATAAGCACAAAGTGCACTTTTGATGGGTCATTGCTCACATCTCTCAAATCTGATTTTGTGGCTAACATAACCATTCCTCCCTCACTCTTACTTTTTCCTCTCATATTTGACTTGTGACTCTCACTCACCGATTTGTGGAAATCTCTCTTTTCTTTCATTTCCTCATTTTCAGCAAGCTTCTTTTGCTGAAATTTAGCTTTTATTTGACTAGGGGTCATTGGATTAAGCTCTTTTGTCTTTCCCTTCCACTTAAATGCATATCTATTGGAACGGCTATCATGTTGCACACTTCTATCATATTGCCATGGCCTTCCCAATAGCAAATGGCACACTGTCATGGGCACCACATCACACTCAACGGTGCACTCATAATCACCAATCTTGAAAGTAACATGCACCACAAATTAAACCTTCACATTCCCACATTCACTAAACCATTGCACAAAAGAATAAAATTTCAGCAGGTGTAAATTAATACCAAGAACAGCCCTTAATGCAATTATCAAAGACTAGTCTCAAAGTTGAACGGCTAATTATGGATATATGTAACAGAGATGGCAGCGCATTTTTTTTGCGGTTACTGTCCACGGGTACTGTAGCAGTACCGTTCATGGTACTGTAGCAGCACTGTTTACGGCACTGTAGCGATCGGAATTTTTTTTTGTTTAGACTAAACAAAGGAAATAACATAATGATTAAGCGACGCAAAGGAACACGACGATCAGCATCTAAACAAAATTCTAATGGAAAAAAACTTAACAAAACTCATGAAAATAACAGATGCAAAAACTAGGGTTTAGAGTTTTTTTTTGGCTTTTTGTGTATAGAAAAAAAATCTTACTACGAATAAATTGATCCTATTGTGTCAACCGCACTTGATATCAAGATGATGCGGGGGATTGCTCGATCTTCACGGCGTAGGATCGATGGAGATAATTTGGATCCGTGCAACCTGACGAATCGATGATGCCAACCACTATTAGAACAGCAACCAGCAACAAAAGAATTCGCCCAACCACACGCTCGTGATCCTATCTACCCGACCACCAAGTAGACGCATCGTCGCTACTGCAAATTAGAAGGAATCACAAGAACAACGGGGAAGAGAACGCCCAATTCCTCTCTAGGTCGCAATCATATGCCAAACCCTAGGAAGAACAAGCGTATAGCCCTCAAAATAATAGATTGGTTTTCTTTGTAAATTGTGGCCCCTTCAACAATAGGGAAACACAAGGGTTTATATGGTCTCATGATGCGCACAGCCATGACTAAGGCCGGCTGAATTTGGGTCGGCCAAGAAGCGAAACCCCTCCCTCTATTTCGAACAAGGAATCCGGAACTAAGCCTGATAAGAAAACCGAACTCAAGTTCAACAAAATCATGACCGATAGGAGTTAATTCGGTCGGGGTGTAGCACGCAGGCCATAACATCTTGCTGGCTCAGATGGACCAACCCTCCTCGCAGTTGGAGCCTGAACTTGGCCATGCGCCCACATGGCCCTCCATACGGATGATCCGCACAGCCTGCTTGGCATTGGCCGAATGACTTCCTTCTGTTTTGCTTTGCTTCAATGGAATAACTCTCATGTGTATAGATGTCTTGAATAGAAGTGTAGTCTCATGTTTGTACACAAAATTTGTGTTTGGAACAGTACCCATCACGACTTGGCTATGCATGCATGTGTTTCTTTTGGCTTTTTTTTGTCTCAATTCACATGCACATGCATGATTTTCTTGCTCGGTTGATTTCTTCTGGCTTCGGCATCCAACGTCTCCTTATGCACAACCTGAGACCAATTAAGATACTAGCATTAGGTAGTAGCCAGTTCTCATGTAAATTAAAGCTAAATTTAATTAAGAGCAAGTTCACCTGTTGATTAATCTTTTTAGCTATCGCTCGTGTAATCGGTCCAGTCGTGATGTCCTCATCACGTACAGTTGCACACCGCCGCCGCCTGAGGATGAGGCCACTCTATCCTTCATCTCTTTGTTCTGATCTACCATGTCCTCATGTGTTCAAGTGTGATCCTAATTCAACTCAATTTTGTTGTCCTATAGGACTTTTGTTCTATAGCCTATATGAACCCTTGTAGTCGCATGATAAAGATGCGCTGAAGTTCTCCGGTTTTGTAATTTCTCTTAAAATAGTGAATTCTGTTTTCCTGCATCGGTGGTTTATCTGAAAGGATTTTTCATGTAAAATTCATGTCTCCTACTCTTTTAATTCTCTATTATTTGGATTAGAAACCTTAGGCAATGTCCATAAAGGAGCAATCCCGCCTCCTGGGGCCAACTATCGTGGCATCAAAAGTGGCCATCACTTGACATTGGTGCATCACGGTTGAGGCGACTTCAAGGTGTTATCTAGTCATGACAAGAAAATTGGTAGCCTTGATTTCATCAGTGCCGTTCGATCTAATCCCGTGCGTCCATTTTCACTTAACCCATGCCGACGGCAGGGATTCTCTTCCCTTGCCCCGTGTCTTCAATCTTGCTGCCCGCTCTTTCCTCCTCTCTTCTCTCGCCGATGTGTGGGCCCCACTCCACTTCTTCTTCCTTCTCCCCTTCTTCCTCCTCTGCCAGCTGCCATTGCTACTGCCCGAGCTCTTTAATGACACCCGTTACCTCTCTTTAGCCAGAGCAAATGACACCATTAAAAGCCCCCATCACTCCTCACTCAATTCCGCCTGTTTCCCCCTCCTTTAAGCTCACCACTGCCGTTATGCGCCATTCATGGTCAAGTTACTTCGTTGAGTAACTGGTGGCACTCATGGTGACCAGGAGACAAGGCAACTAATCCTCCACAATCCAATTTGCTGCACCCATCCTCAATGTGCCTACCTCACAACAAACCGGTACTCCTTAAGGTGCACTGCATGCTGAAAATCATCGGGTGGAAGAGGTAGTGCTGGCCTACCTACCCACGATGGCGCAAGTGCTCGCCATGATCGAGCAAGGGTGACAAACTGACATCCTCTTGCTGCAACAACTCAGCCAAAACAATGCCAAACTTGGCACTGTAGCCGCTGGAGGTGGAGTTGTTGCATAGCCCCAGTCGAAGTTGGGCGAGTTCTTGTGAACTCGTGCATCAATGTTCACAACTGCGATTGATGCATTGAATGCCGATGACTGGCTTCACTCCATTAAGAGCAAGCTAATTATTGCCCAGTGCAACGATGGGTAGAAGGTGCCTTATTCTTCTTACCAACTCTAGGGTGCAACGTCTGCTTGGTGAGAGAATTACCAAGCCATGCTCCCTGGAAGGTCATATCCTCACCTGTGCCGCCTTCAAGGAAGCCTTCCGTAGGGCCAACATTCCCATGGGTTTTATGGAGATCAAGAAGTGAGAGTTCTATATGCTCTGACAAGGGACCATGACCGTGATGGAGTTCCTCCAATGCTTCAATTATCTTGCTTGGTATGCTGACTCCGAGATAACCAACGAGAGGAGGAAGGTCGCTCTCTATCAGGAGCACCTTAATGATGAAATGAAGTGGTCCCTCTCTACTCATGACATCACCGACTTCCAAACATTGGTTGATAAGGTGATCCTAGTGGAGGACAGCACTAGGGCAGTTTGGAGAGCCGCAAGCGCAAGTGGATGGCACAAAGATCAGTAAGAAGTGGCTCATCAAAATCGCGCGTTTGGCAACAATCAAATGTTCATCCTTCTACACCACTACCTCCAACGTACTAAAGGCAAGCTCCTCACCTGGAGAAATCCATGGTTCAACTATATAATTATGGAGGACAGCCATCCAGTGGGCAAAACTAGGCTGTTGCCATCACTTGCTGTAGTTGCAGCGAGTGCAGACACTATGCGAGCGATTGCCCGCAAAAGAAGTCCCCAACGCTTTATCTTCAACCCCAAAATGTCCAGCCACATCTCCAAGGCCTCGCACAAGGTCAAGGAGGGCAGCAAGCTTCCAAGCTAGCTCAAGGCTTCGAGCACAGTCATCATAACCATACAACTGCCGAGGAGGCTAACGAAGCACCCGATGTGGTGTTGGATACGTTCCTTGTTCACTCGGCACCTATATTGGTCTTATTTTATTCTAATGCTTCTCATTCATTACTATCCAAGAAGTTTGCCATGCAACAAAATATAAAAACAACACTCCTAGAGAACGTCATGCAAATTCATACATCCAGGTTGATTATAAAAGCAAAATGTGCTTACTTGGGAGTTAAGATGATGATCAATGGAGCAGAATTTGGAGTAAACTTTATCATGACAGATACACCTAGGTTCGATGTAATTTGTGGGATGGATTGGCTGTCTAAACACAAAGGGTTCATCGATTGTACCAACCGAACCATTTCTCTTGTCAATTCTGGCAGAGAGCAAGGTTTTTCTCCTCCACTCATGCCATGTCCTCGTGGCAGCTCACTCTCAATTCTATCTTATTTCTAGATCTTAATCAAGTGCCCATGGTTTGCGAGTATCCCAACATGTTTCTCGATGAATTGCCGAAATGCAGCTGGACCATGACATGGAATTCGTCATCGATTTGCTGCCCGGGAAGCACCTATTTCCAAAAAGACCGTATCACATGCCCTTGGATGAAGGTTAAATTGAAGCAATAACTCAAGGAGTAGCTGGACAAAGGATTTATCTGTCCTAGCTCATCACTGTGGGGAAGGCCTGTACTTTCGTGAACAAAGACGATAATCTAAGGATGTGTCTCGACTATCGATCCTTAAATGAAGTCACCATCAAGAATAAATTTTCTCTCCCATGGATTGATGATTTATTTGATCAAATGAATGTGCATGTGTTTTCTCCAAGATGGATTCGAGGCTTGGTTATTTCCAGCTCAAGATCAAGTAGGAGGACATTCCGAATATTGCATTCACCACCTGTTACAGTTTGTATGAATACAACATAATGTTGTTCAGACTTGCCAATGCTCTCGCTCTCTTCGTGAATCTTATGAATAAGATTTTTATAGAGTATTTGAACAAGTTTGTGGTGGTCTTTATCGATGATGTTCTTATCTATTTCAAGAATGCAGAAAAGCCCCTTTGTTGTAAATTAAATGTATACGATGTGTATGAATGTGATCTCAATATTGTGATTGTATGTCCTAGCCAGCGATCATGGGATTTGTTGGTACACATACGAGGATTTTGAATATTCAACCCCTGGGTTCCCCACAGCGTTGGTATCAGAGCCATACTGATTGTAGCTTAAGCCCTAAATAAAATGGCCATTAGATTAATAATTTATTTTCTAAATGTATATTATTTTAAATCATAAAAATAGCTATGAAAATTGTAGGAATTCTTATGTTCTTACCCCTCTTAGCTCTCTCATCTTATCTAAATCATTCTTTTGGTTTTCTTCTCATCTTGTCTCAAAATAACATGTGTTTTAAAGAAAGGTGTACCTTCTAAAAATAAATTTTTTGACAACATTTTAATCTTTCAAACATAACAAAAATGTTTTGAAAAATGTTCCTAAAACACTATGCCAAAAGGCTTTTAAAAGTAGTGTTTGCAATAGTTTAAATGTTTTTTGCAATGATTTTCAGAACTATGCCGTGAGCTAAAAATGTGTGTTTTTCAACTAATTAAAACCCTCTATTCTCATGTCATGCTATCATTTTGAATTAAAAATTTCCCCCACTATTTCTTGCCACTTATCTCGCATCAAAATTTTAGTGAACTAAGCACGGATGAGGAGATTGGAATCTTCGGTGAAGATGATAATAGGTTGCTTATTACATGGTTGTATTTTGCTACTTCTATTTGGTATGTTTACTTGCTTTTTGTTTAAGCAAGGATTATGCAAATCATGTAAAACTTAACCTTCATGTATGCATGTCGTACACCACCGAGAAAAACCAAGCTGTGTTAGCTCCAGCATGCTTGTGAGATCTTGTGGAGCAGCTCCCAGCCATCTCATCCCTATAAAGCCTTCCTTACCATGTTTTTCTCCCATAGCTCACCCCCTCGGTCTCTTGCAACATTTCTAGAGCACATCGCTCTTTGAAATGCTAAGAAACCGAAGTCCAGCGTGCACGCCACCGTGTTTCAACATCTCCAATGAGCCTCTCCTCTTTCCAACAGTGTGGCAGTGTGTCACATCTACCCTCTTAATTAGCACCATGCTCACTTTATTGCCTTGCTGTGTAGTGAACTACCTGAGCCAAGTTTTCTTCTTCATCTCTAGCTAGAAGCACTGCCTTTGCTTGTTCTCTTCCATCGGTAGGACCCTGGCCGATTCCTTGCTCACCGAGCATCTCCACCAGGCAAGCAAGCTATATTGACCATGCTATTGACTTGTCTTTCATGGCAGTAAGCCATAGCCATGCACATCATTGCTGTCGTTGCTACTCCTTGTTGCCCAGTGACCCCAGAGCTTCCCTGACATTGCCAACCCCATGGTAGACTTCTAATAGTCCCTAGATGCTAACACACCCATTTGATTTGGAAATCCCTCATCGTAGACTAGTTTGCACCATAGTCATTTGTGGCACCGCTGCATGAGCATGGTGCTGGTGAAGCCCAGGTGACCAAAGGTCCCCGCGCTTGGCCTATATCATCTCTTAGCATGGCCCACATGTCAGTCAATTTGGAAATTGATTAAACTCTAACTAATGGACACCACATGTCAGTCTAGTAATGCAATACATCCAAGTTTCCTTTACAAGGAAAAATACAAATTAAAATCAAAATTCGAGCACAATACCATTTTTCACTTTCTCAGTATTTTTTACATCGAATAAAATTTAAATAGCCATTACTTTTGCATATGAACTTCAATTTAGTATTTTTGTCTCTAAATTTTGGTTTAATCATTCTCTATTGAAATATGCAAAAATATTTTAATTTTGTCTATGTTTAAATTTGCTCTTATTTTATATTTATTTGAATTTTATCGAATAGACACCGTCGTGCCAGACAACTTCGAGAATGCTTCCGACCATTCTCTGTGCAACAATAGCAAGGAAAGCACCCTTTTTGACCATGTTGATCCTAATATTTTAATTATTGTATATAGTTTGCAAAATATGTTATGCATGAGTGTTTGTTTTATTAACATTGCTATATTGTGGGTAACGATACTTATACCTTACTGCAAATTTGATATCCTTACTATTGTAGCCTTTATGATATGGTTTAGATAGTAGGTAATGTTATTTTAGGTATATTACATTGAGTATATGGTCTAGATGCTTATCCACATACTAGTTTTTGCTAAGTTTGATTATTCAAAAAAATTGTGTATGGACATCAAAAATTTTGAAATGTTGGAATAGGAGGAATCTCTGTTAGTTTGGTATAAAATAAAATGAAAAACCTATATTTAGATACGGGCAAGTTATATTATGAATGGTTAAATGCGAGAAGGTATCTCACATGTCGATGGGGGGAGATTCTCGCCTGGGCCAATTAAGGACCGAAAGATATTGCCGCAAATCTAAGTCACACCGTACAACCACATGTGCTATATGTGCTCTGGCTTTAGTTAATTAAGTTATCTAGGATTAGCCTTGCATTTTGGTAGGTCGAAGTAGTCAGGACATCCAAGAAGGTTTGCTCGTAGAGGCTTTCTTCACCAAGGTGTTGGGATCAAAGGTTGCTAATACAACAATGAATACTCATTTGGGTAAATGAGACACCTAAGTGAGGGTTAGTCATTCATGGGGCTAGTGCAAGGTGATGAATAGATGATGTAAATGCTACATGATAATCAATTTTGTCACACACCTAAGGAACACTACTACAAAAGAGGCTATACTGGACGGCTACATTACAGACGGTTTATACGGAACCGTCTGTGATTAAACTTTCACAGACGGTTTATACTGGCAACCGTCTGTGATATTTTCACAGACGGTTATTAACCGTATAGTTGCCAATAGTATATTTGATTATCACATGTGGGTAAAATTGTATAATCTCTCGAGAGTGTTAAAAATTATATAAATAGCCATGTTTGCGATCATGAGCATACTTCGATGCAGCCACAATGAGTATAGTTTTTATTTTTTTTACAAAACTATTTCATTTGAAATGTCGGGATGGTATGTACATGTCGTGTGTGCCATGCTACTAGCTACTGATAACAGGACTAGTACGGAACACATGTGATGATTTTGGGTATTCAATGCCTTGGGTCTCCACAATGTAGATGTGATATTTGCCAATGTTATATTGTGTGGGTTAGTTACTGATCTAAAGACTAACTTAGAATACACAGTCGATTCGGATTGCCGAATCCATGTCACTACACAGATCTAGTTGTCAACAAATATATCAAGGTAGTGATGATAGTGTAAAGGAGGACAATCAACATGTTAGGGCCTGTTTGGATTATTATACTCCGTCTGGTGATAAAAGGGTGACGTCCTAGTATGCGTGCAACCAAAATCAATTAATTTTGATCAAATATATTGTTTAGAATGTGTAGTTTGGATATATGAAAATAATAGGAGCGATTTTGTCATAAAAAGTACTTTCATAATTTTCACTTTATATTTTTGAATATATGATAATAAAATTTAGTGGGCAAAGTTTCGTAGTAATTTGGGACAGGAGGGAGTATCAATTTTATAGTAATTTGGGAGGTTTTGTATCCTTTTCTTTCTGCGCTGTTCGGAGTAAAAAACATCCAACGCAGTCCTTTGGAATAAATCTCATTTCTATACTTTTAGGTAAGGCCAATGAACAAATTAAGTTCCTACGATCAGCTTTTGTGCAAAAATGATATGTTTCCTTGCAACTTATGTCTGCACCTACTCATATCCATTATTCACGCGAAACCCGTTCACATAGACCTGCAAGAGATAATACGTTAAGTTTGGTTTGAGGAATGCTCTCGTCTGATAGCTTAGACCGTGTGGCTTGGTCTAAAAAATTTTTTGGTGATGAATAATTGACAATGATAAATTTGTGATAAATAATTGATAATGTTGTTTACTGTTACTTGAGATGTGTGGCATGAGTGTTGACTGATGTTGGTCAAGTTATGAGGAATTTATGCTGGAAAAACGTTTTTTAGTCTTTGCATGTGTAGATTGAGCGTGGAGACGGTCATGGTTGGTGATGAGAAGGACCAGGACAAGGAGGGGGAGATATGAGGTCCAGACGGTTGAGAATGTCATGAGATGGTAGGGCTCACGCTGAGACACGTGGAGATTAAAGGTGGATGATGTGTGAAGAAAGCTGCATCAGAGAGCCTAGCAAGCTAGCATCACGTGAGGAAAAAATAAAGTCAGGATTTAAAACAACAAAGATCGTTTTGTCTCTTGTTCCTTGGTCCAAGAGCCTGTTCTTTGTTTGATTGTCGTGTCCAGGAGACGTAGCAAGCATTGCTTCTTTCCTTTGAAGCAACCAACCCAACAATGTCTGGATAAGAAAACAAAGAAAAATTACTATTAGCAACAGTACAAAGAAAATGTAAAAATATTATTTTTCTTTCTTCTTTTTGCTGTCTTTGTTTTCTTAGTTAGTGCAATGGCATATTGAAAAATCGGAAGTTAGCAGATTTTAAAGAAGAATCTTCTGTGCGTATTGCAATCATTCACCCCTCTCTAATTGCAATCGATAATCCTACACATATCTTGTATAGTTGTATGGGGTCATACTTTGCGTTCGCTTGTTAGGAGGAATGGCATGATCTTGCATCTTGAACGAGATGACTTGGCAAAAAGCCATCCAATGATCGTCTAATTCCTATTCCAAAACCCAAACAAGGAGATATGTTAGGAACTGACCATTCACATCCATAAACTCACACAAGAACGTTAGGTTATGAACTAGAATCGGATGGTCGTACAGGTCAGAACCAACCTGAACTGTTCCTGCAAACACGGATGCACCACCATAAGTGTTCAGGTTATGATCGAATCCGGGTTTCAGCTTGATCCCAGTAGACTTAACTGCACTAGTTTTGCATGGAGGTGACCAATTGGTTGTTGGAAATTTTAACCAGGTCGATCTGACCAATTACAATGTTTATTGACACATTTACTAGCGATCGTCATTGTTTCACATCATTGGGTTAGAGAGTATATGGCAACCAATTCTTTATCCTAGGGGTAGAAAATTAGGACAATGCCATGCTGAGAAGGTGACTGCCATGGGCTCAAAAATAGAACAAAAGATCACATTCACGGTTCATGACATAATTTGATAAAGCTTCACAGAAAAGGACATCGACGTAGTCTTTGTTCGTCGTTAATAGTTACATATAATTAAGTATATAATTGCCGTCGCTGCCACAAGTATGAGAATATCTCAACACCGGACAAACTCTTGTGACTGAGCCGATCACAGAATCTCAACCAAATGAAGTCCTTGGTCTCTTGTGAAGTCGTTGACAATTCATGTGTCCTGAAACTTTCACCCGTGTGGCTAGAAATTGAACTCGTGACCTTACACTTGAACACTCCGCCACTGGCGAAATGTTACTTTTGTTTACCGGAGGTTGTTATCCGCGGATCTAATGTAGTAGTGGAACTAGAAATTGATAGTGTTGACAAATATGCAACTCATAAGAGCAAGACACGTAGAGGAAACTACCATTAGGCTACCTCAAACTACATGAAACAAAATTTATAAACACATCAGCGACCTTGTCGTCCGCAGCTGATCTAAAGAGCATCTACAGTGTCTCAAAACAAATGATACTTCTGTTTTTTTTTAAATGGACGGCAGAAGCTCTGTCCATTTAATTCGGAGAGGAAATGGGAATTACAAACACAAACACCTATCCGGTAGGACACTCCGAGATAGTTATGTTCGTGGTTCAGCTTTACCATTTAGAATAGGGAATTCAATCTGTCAGCTGGATTTGTTACCAAGGATTCTGGTGTTGAGGCGGCAAGTGGTGCTCGATCGTGAGCTCGTCATTGGTGGATCAAGAGTAGAGGTGAGCCTGAAAATTGGACGCCCCGACTTCAGAAACTAGACGATCAACGGTACAGCGAAACGTCGTTTCAAATGCAGATATTGCGAGAAACTCCTCGTCGCGCTCCATCGTCCTAAACAATTCGAATCACCAAACTAAATACCTCCAAGGCCTTATGAGATCGCGCTATCTGTGCTGATTCGACTCTAGTGGTGCGCAAGGATGACGCTGGCCGTCAAGCTCCCAGTGGCCACGTCAGCTAGCAGAACCGGGGGCCGACCGACGCCGGTGTCGCACTCGTTCATTCTGTCTCCCGTGAACCTGATCGCAAGTGGGAGCGCTGACATGCGTGACAGAGGACAAGCCAACAACGGAGCTTCACGGGCTAGCCAGCGATCGATACCAGGGGACTTTGAGCGGCTAGCACCTGTGTTCTTTTGATATTGCTCAGCACTTCAGCAGCGCTCACATTGTTGGCCGCAATAGCAATAGCAACAGCAAATGCATGTTACTTTTGTTTTTTGTTTTCTCTCCCTGTGTATGATGCCTCTGTTCCAAAAGATTGTTCATGGCGTGCAATGCTATCTTTACTGTTGCCAATGCACAACAGCGCTCATGCTGATAGCCGCAATAGCGATAGCATGTATGTTGCCATTGTTCTCGCTCTCTCTCCCCCTGTGTATTATGCCTCCGTTTTTCTAAAAGATTGTTCAGTAAATTCTACCAACCAAACTCGTCCATGCATCGTGTGCAATGCTATCTTTTATGTTGCCCATGTGGCGAGGCGAGAGAACAAACACGCTCAAAAGACCATTCATGTCGTCGTTACAACTTACAAACCGGAGGTAGTCGACCACAGAGTGCACTAGAATGTAAGTATGTAACACTACTATAAAAAGGATTATTTTAGACGTCTCATCACAGACGGTTCAATACGAAACATCAGTGATAAAATTGCTATATACAGTTTTATAAGATGAATCATCTAAATTTACTTCGATAGAAAGAATCGTCTGTGATGAACTACTTATCACAGACGGTTTTATTCCAAACCGTCTATAATATTGTACTTATTACAGATGATTGTTGTTTCGAACCTTATCACAGACAGTTAGGATTAAAAACCGTCTATGATGTCAACATACATCACAGACGATTTTTAATCCGAACCGTCACCGATCCATGGCATCTCTATTAGGATTTTGATCTCACCCATTAATTCTCATCGCATCGAATGGTAAGCACTGGTCTCCTCCCACCTCTCGCCCTCTTATTACTTCCCCTCTCCCTTTCCCTCAATTTCACTTTAAGAACCAACATTTCCTGTTGCTTTTAGTTCATCCACTTCTTATTCCTACTTTCTCCCAAAACCAAAGCGCTCTGTCCCCTCGATGACGCCGACTACCGCCGTGAGCTCCTCCGCCTCCGGTTGTGACACCATGGTTCACTGCACCAAACACTCTTGTCCTAAGTGTCGCAAGAGTGTCTTGTGCAGTGTCACCGTCGTAATACAACGGTGACGCTGCCGCCGTCTCTCCTTCATCGCTGATATATCCCCAATTCAAAATTTTTGGATGGCTATGGTTTTGGCCATGTAAATCTTGATACTCATGCGTGTGAAAATTAATTATTGATGCCTTAGTTCTTGTGATGATCGATGAATGGCTAGGGTTTCGGATATTGTTGAAATTCATATTTTATTGCAGGATGAAAATATGACGGCAAAGTTTATTTCACGATGATCTTGTTCTCATAAATGGTTCATCTGTATTCTCTGATTGCGCTATTTTATAGAGCAATTAGAGAATATTGATGAACTGAAGGAGGCCTATTTATAAGAACGCTAGAGCACAATCGCAAATGGTTCTTAACTAGAACCATTTGTAATAATAAACTATCACAGATAGTTCTTAATTTGAACCGTCTGTGATATTGGAATATCACAAACGGTTCTTAATTAAAACCGTCTATGTTGTATCTTATCATAGACGGTTCGAAAGCTGTCTGTGATAACAAACAAACGTATATATTGAAACAGTTCAGAAATCATCTGTGATGATAGTTTTAAACTATATGTAATTTATAGTAGTGTAACTATAAGATGGCTACAACTGAAAGGCAGGGACCCCTTGTCAAAACCACAAACATGCAAGTCCGAAAAGCCAAAATCTGCCACCATCCACGCTATAAATACCCCGCCCGCGCGGAAAAACCTGCAGCCATCACATAGCTAGCTACCACCACCATTCCTCCAATCAATCATTCCCACACAAAGCTCTCCTCGCAAAACCCCATCCAGCGAGCCGGAGCAGTGTGCAACATGGCCAAGAAGGCTCTGGCGCTGGCTGCCCTCCTGGTCGTCGCGGTGGCCCTTGCCGCGGCCCCGGTGCCCGCTCACGCAGTGTGCAACATGAGCAACGACCAGTTCATGAAGTGCCAGCCGGCGGCCGCGGCGACTACGAACCGGACACCGGAGCCGTCGACTGACTGCTGCACTGTGCTGAAGGACGCGGACCTGGCGTGCCTCTGCTCGTACAAGAAGTCGCCATGGCTGAGCCTCTACAACATCGACCCGAAGCGCGCCATGACGTTGCCCGCCAAGTGCGGCCTCACCCCGCCAGCGAACTGCTAGATCCATCGATCGATGCAACATAATTATACCATGTCCGTTGTGCTCTGGCGTTGATATAGCATAAATGGCAGGAGCTATATAGATATGCAGTTAGCTGTTTGTTCGATCTTGTCGTGCGTGTGTCAGTAGTGTGTGTGTGTGTGTGTCAAGTGTGGTTTGGACTGCATGCATGGTGCATCCATGTGTCAACTCATCTGCGACTCTATGTAGTATAGCTGCTGGCTAATTAACTGTTGCTAGTACTTGCATTGCATGCCATCTATACACTCGTGGTTTTGTTCCAGTGGTATCACTTGCCAGTGGATTAATTTATACAAAAGCTTGTAGCTAACTTGTATTGATCATATAGCGGAGAGTACTTTGTGCAAATTTCTATTTGGGGCTAATGGTCTAATCAAGCAAACTCCAATTATATTAGCCTTTAAACGATCAAACGGACATGGTCCACTCCTACACGCTCCAACGGCTGAGTCAAGTTTGCATTCCTGTGCTCATTTTGTCGCCAGTCCTGGCATTGTCTAAGGCTGTTTGGTTGGGCTAGCCATATCCACTGTGTCTAGTCAAAAGTTGTGCCAAATAGCCACCCGAAGTTTCTAGAATTTCTACTAGACAAGCTAGGTCCTACTATTACGTTATTTGGTTTCTCTTTTATAACTGTCAGAGCAAATTCTACTACTACACGTGTCATTCTCCTAGGCGACACACAGGGACGGAATTTGTAACACCCCATTTTCAAAACCTCTGCCTAATGTAAAATCCCAAATTTATGTTAATGAAGTATTAAAAGCTTTTATTCCCAGTTGGCTATTCTTTTTGCTTCCAAATATATGTATATGTATATATATGTATATATTCCAGAAAATGCAAAAGTACTTTAAAATGAAAACCTTGTTCCTTCTCCAGGGAAGAAAATCAAGTTAATATTATAAAATCTAAAATATGAAATATATTTCAAAAATTAAGAAGTGGCATTTAATATTGTAAAAGGAGAAAGAATATATGCATATATATGCAAAACCCCTCTCGATCCTGGCCATCCATTTCTTCCTCCATGCCATCCCAGCCATTCAATTTCCTTCTTCATGGTGGCAGAGCCTCCCTCCTCCTTCCTGACTCCAGCACCTCCACCTAGAGCTGCAGCTTGTCGCCATTCGCCACCAACTCCGTCGGCGATTGAATGCAGATTCAGCTCTCGTCTTCAGCGTCTCTCCTCGCCATCAGCGCCAGCAGTGGCAGTGCTTTCCGTCACCTCCCGCGCGTCCCCGACTGCTTAGGCATGCTTCCGGCCGTGCGCCATTTCCCTACGCCAAGGTTGCCGTGGTCCTCCTCTGCCACCGGTCACCGTCGCATGCAGAATGCTTGCACAGCTCCCTGCCGTCTTGTCTCCCCCGACGAGCCCGCCCCGGCCTCTTTAAGCGGCACCACTATCGCGCCTCATACCCCGCCGAAGCTCGCCGAACGCCACGCTCGGCCGCCTCCTCTGCCTTGCGTGCGCCTCCGGCAATCCTCGCCACCGAGCACCTCCGGTCGTCGCCAGGGCCCATGACCCTCTTCCCCACGTTCGCCACTACCCCCTCTTCCCCTTCCCCGGATTAATCGGCCCCTCCTTTGCAGGCCGCCGGCGACGTGCCTCCACCGCCACCGACGGCTTCGGACCTCCCCAGTGAACCGCGACACCTCGGGCCAACTCCTTGCGCGTGAAGCATCACCGGGACCCCGTGAGCGTCTTCCCCACCTCGCCGGACTCCGCCGCCCTCCCAGACGAGCCGCCACCGTGGTCTTCCTCGCCGCCAAGCCCCTCCCCGCCGCCAGCCTGCTCGGCTCCACCCCGGCCGCCGCTCGAGCTGCAGGTGCGCTCCATGACGCCCCGAGATGCCCTCATGCCGAGCAATTGGGCCCCAATAGCCCGAGCCGCCGGCGCCCTCCTCCCCTGTCCCCGCCGCCGCCTCACCCGCCGTCGCCCTCCGCCCGGCCAAGTCCAGCCGACCCCGGTCAATTCTCCCTCCCCAAGGTGCACGCCGGTTCGGGCAGCCCATTTGGGCCGGCGCCGCCTCCTCTCCATGCACCCTCCCCCGCCGGCCGGCTCCGCTCTCTTTCTCCCCCATGCGGACGAAGTGAGCCAGGGCAGAGCACCCTAGCGCTAAATACCAGTCCTTTAAGATGTCTTAACCAGGCTAATTAATTGATGTCTTAACCGGCTAACTAAGGGATGTCTTAACCGAACCCCATTTAATCCCCCTCGGGCCAGCTGTCGGCAGCCCACTCGCTCTCTTTCTCTCTCTTTCATCTTCTAAAATTTTTAGGATGCTAAAACTTTAAAAAGCTATAACTTTCTAACCCTAACTCCGAATTTGACGAAACCAACTTCTAAAATTTTCTAAAATCAAGACCTGTCTAACGGTTCTAGTTTGGTTCAATTTCGAGTTCGTTTGAGTTGTTTTATTTTATTTGGTTCTTACTCGGCTCTTGTTTTCTCGTGTTGCCTTTTTCCGGTTTCTCCCATCCGAGTAGAGTTCGACGACGCGAACGAGACCCCGCTTGTAGCAGCACAAGACCCACAAGCTTTTGATCCAGGCGAGTCAATACTTTGATCATGTTGCGCCTATATTTCATGTGAAACTATGTTCATTTAAATTATAAAAATCTGCATGCTTTACTTTATAAGCAAACGTATGTCACTCTTAAGGTAGCTAATAACCTGTATGCACCTCATAACGATATACCCCACTAGTAACATTGAACTACCTGATCATTTGTCGCCCTAGGTATAAACTATAGCTAAGATAGTTATAAGTCATATTACTGCCATGCTGGTCTTGTCGAATCCAGGGCCTTAGTAGCCCTGATAATCATTCTTTAGTCATGGAAACTAGTTTTGGGTCAGCCATGGGATGTACGTGGCTGAGTATTTATGTTAAAATGTGTTATGCTTCTCAAAACCCTGAAAATTGCTAAACCTGTTTGGGCGGATGGTAAGAGTGGTGGGTGTGGATGTAACACAGGGGATTGTGGAATGACCGCCCGAACAAACTAAGGACTTAATCCTGTGTGGACCCTCCGTGTATAACAGTACAACCACAAGCTTGCATATTGTAGGCTGGGCTAAATAATTTACTGAACTCTCTAGTCATTTCACGGAGAACGTGTGTAGGTGGGTAATGAAAGCCCCACTTGGAATGGGACACCGGATGTAGGTGACGTTGCCTAGGATAGCGTATGTGCAGAGTGGAGTCCGACTGCGCTAACCTATGGTGGACATCCCGCACAACCTATGGACGTAACCCCATAGGAGTGATATGCTAGAGTGTGAGGTATTGTAAAGGCCTCGTGATATTCGCTCGAACTGCATGTCAAAGGAATCATGCAGAACCATTGGGACGATTATCTCTTGTGGGTAAAGATGTACAGTCTCTGCAGAGTACATACACAAACTATTCGAATAGTCGTGCCCACGGTCAAGGGCAGACATGGAAATCTTCCTCGAGTTAGTTCTGTTTAAAAACTATTGTGGGTGGGGAGAAAACTGTCAGGCGAATATAACCTGACTTTGGTAATTTGTCCTGGAGGGATGTACTCCAGTGTTGGTATTAAGGTGGAAGTAACCTGCCATTCAAAAAGTTAAGCATTGGTGGATGTAACCATAAAATATGGTGGATGTAACCATAAAATTTGGAACTGGAAACTACTCTGTTTATTGTACACTTTCAGTATTTAAATCATAAGTTCTTGAAAAATGCTAGGTCATAGAAATTTTAAATTATGGTAATTCCAAAAGTCGCTTTATGCAAATAAAAGAACCCGAGCCACCCTTGAATAGCCTTGCATCTATGATTATATGCATTCTGTGTGTTGGCTCGCGGAGCACGGTTGTTTGTGCTCAATCTCGCTCTTAACCCCCCTTTCAGAAGATGTGAATCAAGAGCACTACGCTTATCATGAGGATCAGGATGCCGAAGGAAATAAAGATGGTGGTTATTAGAATAGGCCTCGGTAGTCTTGCCTCTCGCCTCAGTCCAGTTGACCAGGCTAGTTTTGGCGGGTGCCTTCGTTATTAGCCAGGTCCCTGGTTAATAGCATTGGTACTCGGGTTATCCCAGTCGCTTGCCTGTGGTGAGTTGTGCCCCTACGCTATGTACGCTTCCGCTTTCGCTTTTCATGTATTGTAAGACATTTGGCCTGACGGCTCTATTGTAACCCTGGCCCGATGTGGTCTATTTGAACTCTGGTATTGTAATGTATGAACTTATCGTGTATGAAATGATGCAGCGTTGTATCTGTGAGCATTATCTACTGATCCAGGGAATAATGCAGTGTTATCACAGAGGATTCCAGGTCAATAAACTTGGGGTCCGACAGAGCTGGTATCAGAGCATACGACTGTAGAAACCTTAGCTAGGCTGGTCATGATTTAAGGTCCGAGTCCTATTTACAAAAACTATGTAAAACTTTCACAAAAATATAGCATAATACTGCTTTGCTCAACTCTCTTAGTTTCTATACTCACCCAAAATTTCTTTTGTATTTTCATCTGCTCTAACCTATTGGTGTTCAAAATTTTTAGATGGCCGGAGCTGCACCAGTTGGTCCATGAGATCACATCTCCCATGGGGAAAGCGAAGGAGGGTTCGCCGAGATCCTGCGGCAACTGCTGCGTTGTCTCGGGTACACTCGCCCGCCCGTTTACCGAGGCAGGAGAGCCAACATCCACAGCATGGATTTGTGGACCATGGAGGTCTTCATCTACGCACGAGATAGTAACAGGGAGCTCCACTCCCATACTATCCATGCCGAGCCACCACGGATGTACCTCGTCGACGCCATCCAGGACGCAGCACGTCTCGCCGTGGCTCACCTGTGCCAAGTGCACGAGGAGGGGCTGCGACAGTCGCCTTTTGTCCACTCCCCTCGCATCCGCCAGGGGCAATTCCTTCCAGATCGCCTCGACCACAGGGTGGACAACCCCCAGCTATCTCACCAGATCCGGCTGACACAGGCGATGTCAGTCTCCTACGCATTCGCCCTGCAGGAGATTGGGCATCTGCGCATTCTCCTGACTGCAAGCCTGCAGCAATCGGACGTCCTCAGCGCCTAGCTCAATCGCTACCTGATCGCCTTTCAGGCGGCAGAGTGCGAGAGGCTCGCCGCCGAGGCTGGGCTTGAGTGCTTCCGAGCCAGAGCAACCTACCCTCAGTCTACGCCACCAGCACCTGTGCCAGTTCCAGCTCCAGTGCCAGCTCCAGCTCCAACCCCAGTGTCAGCTCCAGCTCTCGCATCCGTACCAATGTCCGTTCCAGCCCCAGCTCCAGCGCCAGGGACCTCGCTCCACGTTGACAATACGCACGAGCGTGCGCCCACCGTCCAATGGCACCCTCACAGAGCCCAGCAGGGGGCGTCGCACATCCCGCTCCCGTCCTTCCAACAACGGATCGAGCCCTTCTCGGTCCCATTCTCGCTCCCGATCTCCCAGTATCGTCTCCTGCTCCCGCTTTCCAGGTGATTGCGTCTTCTGCGGTCAGACCCACTCGCGATCCCCAGAGGTGGACTGATGTAGGTTAGACAGTAGTATGTCTAGGCAGTCTCTTTTTGGTGTGCACGCACACTCCCCCAGTTGTACCCCCTTATGCACCCCGTTAGTAGACGTTGTGTATGCGGTGTCGTGACTTGTTGTAAGCCGTGTGTTATACCCGGCTGTCGTGTAACACCTAACCCCCCCAAGGTAATGAACAACCTTAGGCATAATGCCTTGTGTTTTTATTGCCTCTCTTTTGCTTGGTTTCTGTTGTGCTAATAGGGGGCTAGCAAACCCTCATATATGTCTTTCCCTCTTTCTTTTAATCTCTAAAAAGGCTCTAGATGGCTTCCAGGAGGACTGCTGCTCGTGGTAGGGGCCGAGCCCCAAGGGCCGCAGCTCGTGGAAGAGGCCAAGGTAGAGGCTGTGGTTTGAACTTAGCTTGGCCGTTAGTGTTATGACTGGATTTGTTCCTTCAAAATCTAATTGCAAAAAAAAAAAGATGTGTTGCTTATTCTCATCCCTCTTAGAAGATTCCCTAAAGCTTTCTTATCCCGGATTCAAATAATAAAAGTCCAGCACTCCTCTTATAAACCCCTTTCGAAAACCTATTTTGGGACAAAATCGCAAAGATTAAATTTGAAATTTATTTTTGAAAGTTGTTTTATCCTTGGAAGTCAATTATCAAATTATTTATAAAAGTTCATTTTCAGACCCCCCTTCTTGCAAACCTAACCTTCCGAGGAAAACTTTCTAAGATTTAACTTCCAACCAAATTATTCCAAAGGTTTGCTCTGGTTCCTCAGACCCATGTATAAATCTTGGTGGATTCATGTCAATCATGAGATAGAATCAATGGTATGAATTTCTAGTTGAAAAGTAAGCGGACCAGTTTGAATGGTTGGGTTGGCTACATGAGTACCGATTTGATGATTGGGTTGGCTAAATTAGTGGGCCGATTTAAAATGATTGGATTGACTAAATAATTGGATTGGTTAAATAAACGGGCCAATTTAGACGATTGAAATAGGTGGACCGATGGAATCTTTAGAGAAATATGGAGTGTAATAACAATTGTTGGTCTGTAGCTTTAATAGACAGTATGAATCCAGATGAATGTTTACAATGGTGGGATAATAGAGTATAGTCGACTACCGGGTGGATTATTGGAAATTTTGGAGACAATAGGAGATGTGATAATAACCATTGAATTATAGATTTGATTAATAAATATTGTCTCGGTGGATGTCTATGCCAATAAAGTTGTTGGGCACAAGATTGTAACTAGTGGGATTGATCACTGGAAAAATGGATTATGAGTATGCGTTAAAGATGGAATAGATTGGAGTATTAGGAAACCAGAATATAAATGATATCGGTGGATTTAAAAGTAAAGATGCTGGAATATCGCTCAAAGATAAATCCAGGATTGAGTTTATGAATTATGGTGGAAAAAGGTTGGATTATAATACAAATGTTATTGGTGGATTGAAATATTGGAACCATAATACAAATGATACTGTTAGATTTAAAATGTAAAAGATGTGAATGGTACTGGTGGATTTAAAATATAGAAATATTGAAACCATGAAGCGATGAAGTACGGGTGGATTCAAAGGTAAAGAAGTTGGAGTATGTTTAGGTGAATAGTTGGAAAGGATTATTGACAAATGAACCCAAGACTGGATTTATGATTTTATGTAGGAAAGTGAGATTCAATTGAGGAGTTGGAGACCCTGATCTGGTGAATAATAACTACGAATGATGTCTTGGAAGTGATATGATATGTGGATTGAATAAATGATAATATTCACTGTTTGGAGTACTAGACACCAGTTGTGCAGTGATTAAGCAATGAAAGAAGATACCCTATAATCAATCGAGTATAAGCAAGATTAGCAAGGCCTTGGAATAAGAAGCCCACGAATGGAAGGGCTATGAATGTGAATTATTCTGTCAAGATTGTGATATCGGAAGAGGTTAAGATACCATTGCAAAAAAAAAGGGGTATTTCAAAATTCAAGTATTTCAAAACCACTTTCAGAAAATCAGTCTTGCTATAAATTTTTTTTTCTATATCAAATATATATAGTGTATCTTCGTTGCAAAGAGCCTTGATTTCAAAGTTTCTTTACAAACTTTGCCCCAGTGTTTGAGGACCCAAAAACTTAATTTCTAAGAACTTGCTTTCAAAACCAAAACTTGGGAATGTACCTACTTTGCAAATTTTTGGGGATACTCAAATATTTTCAACCCAGGTATTTAAAAAAAAATTCCAAATAATAAAGAGGAGCATGGGCTTCACCGCCAAAACATTTCTCGATGCTTTCCTCCCTCTACTTCCGCCTCCAAAGAGGAAATTTGATTTCTCTTTCCTTTCCCCTTACTTCAAAAAAAAAATTTTAAGCTCGAAGACATCAAGGATGCTCATGAAGGTTTTGTGGTCTCGCTTCAACAAGCCTAGTGCTTAGAACCCTATGCCCTCTTGTGTGTGTCGTCGTGCTTAGGCGTTGCTTTTTCAAAAGATCTTATTTGGCCCTGTGCACTGCCTTCTTGCTCTCGGGCACTGTACTTCGCAGTCACAGGAAAAGCTTGCCTTCAAAACCTTGGTCTTTCTGTGGGGTTTGTATGCCGCCCCAATTTTCTGTGTGTGCTCTTTTTGGGGTGTGGATTAGAGTATCTCATCCCCGCGATCTACCCCGTATCTAGTGCTATTTCCCCCTCACCTTATTGCTGAAGACCTCATCAGATCTACAAGCGAGACATGACAAATAGCTCAGTCAAGACAATCAAGACTCAAGTCCCCCTCTCACTGTAAACTCACTAATCAAGACACTGTCAATGGCCAAGGACATGGCTAGAAGCAAGAAGTAGGAACCAGTAGCTCCTACTCGCTTGGGTCCCTATCACCCGTACAAGTATTCACTCAGATCCACTCCAGCATAAAGGAAAGCCAGCAACCAGCGTTGAAGAACAGCAAGCCCCAGAAAATGTCAACCGATGAAGGGAAGCCAGCTGAAATAAACCTACATGAACACGGTTTCTGCGGTGTGGCATTGACCCACTTTTGTATGGATATCCTCTCTTCAGGTGACTCCAAGGAAAGGGCGAAGTGTCAAGCAAAACCCTGGAACCCGTTGCTAGCCAGCTTGCCCCACCTCCTTCTTTCTACTCTACCCGAATCTCGGGGACGAGATTCCTTTTAAGGGGGGTAGGTTCTGTAACACCCCATTTTCAAAACCTCTGCCTAATGTAAAATCCCAAATGTATGTTAATGAAGTTAAAAGCTTTTATTCCCAGTTGGCTATTCTTTTTGCTTCCAAATATATGTATATGTATATATATGTATATATTCCAGAAAATGCAAAAGTACTTTAAAATGAAAACCTTGCTCCTTCTCCAGGGAAGAAAATCAAGTTAATATTATAAAATCTAAAATATGAAATGTATTTCAAAAATTAAGAAGTGGCATTTAATATTGTAAAAGGAGAAAGAATATATGCATATATATGCAAAACCCCTCTCGATCCTGGCCATCCATTTCTTCCTCCATGCCATCCCAGCCATTCAATTTCCTTCTTCATGGTGGCAGAGCCTCCCTCCTCCTTCCTGACTCCAGCACCTCCACCTAGAGCTGCAGCTTGTCGCCATTTGCCACCAACTCCGTCGGCGATTGAATGCGGAGTCAGCTCTCGTCTTCAGCGCCTCTCCTCGCCATCAGCGCCAGCAGTGGCAGTGCTTTCCGTCACCTCCCGCGCGTCCCCGACTGCTTAGGCATGCTTCCGGCCGTGCGCCATTTCCCTACGCCAAGGTCGTCGTGGTCCTCCTCTGCCACCGGTCACCGTCGCATGCAGAATGCTTGCACGGCTCCCTGCCGTCTTGTCTCCCCCGACGAGTCCGCCCCGGCCTCTTTAAGCGGCACCACTATCGCGCCACATACCCCGCCGAAGCTCGCCGAACGCCACGCTCGGCCACCTCCTCTGCTTTGCGTGCGCCTCCGGCAATCCTCGCCACCGAGCACCTCCGGTCGTCGCCAGGGCCCATGACCCTCTTCCCCACGTTCGCCACTACCCCCTCTTCCCCTTCCCCGGATTAATCGGCCCCTCCTCCTTTGCAGGCCGCCGGCGACGTGCCTCCACCGCCACCGACGGCTTCGGACCTCCCCGGTGAACCGCGACACCTCGGGCCAACTCCTTGCGCGTGAAGCATCACCGCGACCCCGTGAGCATCTTCCCCACCTCCCCGGACTCCGCCGCCCTCCCAGACGAGCCGCCACCGTGGTCTTCCTCGCCGCCAAGCCCCTCCCCGCCGCCAGCCTGCTCGGCTCCACCCCGGCCGCCGCTCGAGCTGCAGGTGCGCTCCATGACGCCCCGAGATGCCCTCATGCCGAGCAATTGGGCCCCAATAGCCCGAGCCGCCGGCGCCCTCCTCCCCTGTCCCCGCCGCCGCCTCACCCGCCGTCGCCCTACGCCCGGCCAAGTCCCGCCGACCCGGTCAATTCCTCCCTCCCCAAGGTGCACGTCGGTTCGGGCAGCCCATTTGGGCCGGCGCCGCCACCTCTCCATGCACCCTCCGCCGCCGGCCGGCTCCGCTCTCTTTCTCCCCCGTGCGGACGAAGTGAGCCAGGGCAGAGCACCCTAGCGCTAAATACCAGTCCTTTAAGATGTCTTAACCAGGCTAATTAATTGATGTCTTAACCGGCTAACTAAGGGATGTCTTAACCGAACCCCATTTAATCCCCCTCGGGCCCAGCTGTCGGCAGCCCACTCGCTCTCTTTCTCTCTCTTTCATTTTCTAAAATTTTCAGGATGCTAAAACTTTAAAATGCTATAACTTTCTAACCCTAACTCCGAATTTAACGAAACCAACTTCTAAAATTTTCTAAAATCAAGACCTGTCTAACGGTTCTAGTTTGGTTCAATTTTGAGTTCGTTTGAGTTGTTTTATTTTATTTGGTTCTTACTCGGCTCTCGTTTTCTCGTGTTGCCTTTTTCCGGTTTCTCCCATCCGAGTAGAGTTCAACGACGCGAACGAGACCCCGCTTGAAGCAGCACAAGACCCACAAGCTTTCGATCCAGGCGAGTCAATACTTTGATCATGTTGCGCCTATATTTCATGTGAAACTATGTTCATTTAAATTATGAAAATCTGCATGCTTTACTTTATAAGCAAACGTATGTCACTCTTAAGGTAGCTAATAACCTGTATCCACCCCATAACGATATACCCCACTAGTAACATTGAACTACCTGATCATTTGTCGCCCTAGGTATAAACTATAGCTAAGATAGTTATAAGTCATATTACTGCCATGCTGGTCTTGTCGAATCCAGGGCCTTAGTAGCCCTGATAATCATTCTTTAGTCATGGAAACTAGTTTTGGGTCAGCCATGGGATGTACGTGGCTGAGTATTTATGTTAAAATGTGTTATGCTTCTCAAAACCCTGAAAATTGCTAAACCTGTTTGGGCGGATGGTAAGAGTGGTGGGTGTGGATGTAACACAGGGGATTGTGGAATGATCGCCCGAACAAACTAAGGACTTAATCCCGTGTGGACCCTCCGTGTATAACAGTTCAACCACAAGCTGGCATATTGTAGGCTGGGCTAAACAATTTACTGAACTCTCTAGTCATTTCACGGAGAACGTGTGTAGGTGGGTAATGAAAGCCCCACTTGGAATGGGACATCGGATGTAGGTGACGTTACCTAGGATAGCGTATGTGGAGAGTGGAGTCCGACTGCGCTAACCTATGGTGGACATCCCGCACAACCTATGGACGTAACCCCATAGGAGTGATATGCTAGAGTGTGAGGTATTGTAAAGGCCTCGTGATATTCGCTCGAACTGCATGTCAAAGGAATCATGCAGAACCATCGGGACGATTATCTCTTGTGGGTAAAAATGTACAGTCCCTGCAGAGTACATATACAAACTATTCGAATAGCCGTGCCCACGGTCAAGGGCAGACATGGAAATCTTCCTCGAGTTAGTTCTGTTTAAAAACTATTGTGGGTGGGGAGAAAACTGTCAGGAGAATGTAACCTGACTTTGGTAATTTGTCCTGGAGGGATGTACTCCAGTGTTGGTATTAAGGTGGAAGTAACCTGCCATTCAAAAAGTTAAGCATTGGTGGATGTAACCATAAAATATGGTGGATGTAACCATAAAATATGGTGGATGTAACCATAAAATTTGGAACTGGAAACTACTCTGTTTATTGTACACTTTCAGTATTTAAATCATAAGTTCTTGAAAAATGCTAGGTCATAGAAATTTTAAATTATGGTAATTCCAAAAGTCGCTTTATGCAAATAAAAGAACCCGAGCCACCCTTGAATAGCCTTGCATCTATAATTATGTGCATTTTGTGTGTTGGCTCGCGGAGCACGATTGTTTGTGCTCAATCTCGCTCTTAACCCCCCTTTCAGAAGATGTGAATCAAGAGCACTACGCTTGTCATGAGGATCAGGATGCCAAAGGAAATGAAGATGGTGGTTATTAGAATAGGCCTCGGTAGTCTTGCCTCTCGCCTCAGTCCAGTTGACCAGGCTAGTTTTGGCGGGTGCCTTCGTTATTAGTCTGGTCCTGGTTAATAGCATTGGTACTCGGGTTATCCCAGTCGCTTGCCTGTGGTGAGTTGTGCCCCTACGCTATGTACGCTTCTGCTTTCGCTTTTCATGTATTGTAAGACATTTGGCCTGACGGCTCTATTGTAACCCTGGCCCGACGTGGTCTATTTGAACTCTGGTATTGTAATGTATGAACTTATCGTGTATGAAATGATGCAGCGTTGTATTTGTGAGCATTATCTACTGATCCAGGGAATAATGCAGTGTTATCACAGAGGATTCCAGGTCAATAAACTTGGGGTCCGACAGAATTAGAACGAAAATGAGGGATTCACCATTTCATCATATATATAACAACATATATAATTTTGAAATAATATTGTACTAAATAATAATGTGTTCGGCAATTTTTAGCATCAATACTTCAACATAACTGATGGTAGTGTATGATGAGAAGTAGTGATCGAAATGCTTACCAAAATGAAGAATCCTGATAATAATATTGGTTAGTTGCAGCAAACTGAAGAAAATAAAGGCAAAACCATAGACAAAAGTTGGTCGGTATTGGTAAAATACATCATCTGACTTCAATAGCCTTTTAAAAGAAAACAAAATTACTTGAAATTTTTAAGTAAAAAAAGTAAAATAATCAAATGTAAATTAATGCAATACCTTGATAATTTTCGTCAATTCTTGTATCTCCACATAGCAAATAACCACAATATCATTGTTAGTTTTCATCAATATCATTGGTGCCTTTGTGCTTACTGTTGCTCAATTACAATTATTCAGTAAGTCAGAAGGGGATATTCAAGCCCTGTGATCATCTGAGGATATTAATAAGACTAGAAGACAATGAGGCCAAGAACTAGGTTACAAAACCCAATTAGCTGCCTGTGGGCATGTACAAAGGGTCCCACCCATGTGGAGTTTCTATTTCTGCTGCTGCTTTTTCTTAATTTTGGCCTAATCGGCCCATGTATAAGTCTATTATTATATTTACGCTTCTGCATGATATGTACTTTGATGTTCTGTAATATATCTATGAGCATTATCTATTGATCCAGGAAATAGTGTGGTGGATTACAGAGAATTCTGGATTGTAAAATCCGGGTCTGACATGATATCATCACCAATTAATTTAAAAAATCAATTAGATATTTTTATGTTTAACAATTCAAAATTAATATAATAGAAATATACGACTAGTAGCTTACTTATTAAATATTGTAGTCAAATACTATAATTTTGCCTCCGATTTGCAATAAGGTAGGTTAGTATTCCAAAAATCAAACTTAAAACACTAAGTCTCAATCCTACAGTTTGACAAAAAATCAATCAATGATCATCACATTGAAACTCTAACTTTCAAATTTGGCCCCTATTCTTGAAACAAATAGGAAGAATTAAGAGAAATTTAGAGCAAAGTACATACTGATTAGGTAGACCTAAGATTCCTTTGACTGGCAAGGGTGCGAGGCAACAGGGACCAGGCAGCACTACAGCCGGTGGTGCCGATTTCTCCCACGACCCGTTGTTGCCTGGCTCGGTGCAATGGATGTGGTGCACATCTACTGGTGGACCATATGAGATGAATAGATGTCAAGGGCTGCTTTGAGGTGACACGCTTGGGATCAATGAAATGAATGATGCGTCCTGTTGCGGTCCACCCTCTTAGGCTAGCTCAGCGTGCTATAGTTTCCTCATAGGATGAGGGAAGCAGAGGCTCCTCATGGACTGCCAGCTGCTGAAAATTTGAGCTATTAATGCTCTCTTCATTGGGCTTCAAGAAAAGAACTGGGTGCATTGAGTTTAGGCTAGGGGGTTCACACATGGGCTAAAGGTGCTAATCCCTACTAAACAATTTTTGGATCTAGTGTCCTGTGACACCGGGCCTAATTACTTGGTTCCGCCCATGGTGACACAAGAGGTGATACAACAAATAGGGATGTAAACGGATGGGATACGATCGAATAGTCTCAAATACGAATACTAATCCATATTTTTGAAATGAATACAAATATGAATTCGAATATTCTCAAATATGAATGCGATTCTAATGTCATAACGGATATGAATTCGAATCATATATGTACTTAATTCGGTTGAATATGAATATCCTTGTACAACTTCTGTAACAAATCTCGGTAGAACAAATTCCTAGTGGTTTTTCCAGTTTTTCACTAGTTTTTAACTGCTTACTAGAATGGTTATCAGTTTCAAACCACCCAAATTCAAATTTCAAATCACAAAATTCGTTTGGGTTTTTCTCGGGTTCTGAAAATGGATCGAATACTAATCGAATAATCTCGAATATGAATATGAGTGAGTATTCTCCAATACGAATGAGAATACAAATATTTTCAAATACGGATACGAATATTCTTTAATATGAATATGAATATTTTCGAATATGGATTTTGCTTACTAGATTCGCGTTTTATCGGATATAATGAATTATCCATTAATGTTTGCCACCCCTAACAATAAAGCGTAGAGACACTACCCACCACCTCATCCCTCTCACCGGTGATGACAACACAACCTTCCATAGCTTCCCCTCTCCCTCTATCTTTCCCCCTCCTCTCTCTCTCTCTTTTAGATCAAAGCCTAGATCCGCTTTCCCTACTGTTGCACCGTCGTCGCTGCCTGAGGCTAGGGCCACTCTATCCTTTGTCTCTTTGTTCAGATCTGCTGCGTCCTTACACTACTACAGAAAGCCTAATACTAGATAGCCAATCACAGACGGTTTGACAAAACCATCTGTGACTGACACAAACACAGATGGTTTTAATTTGGACACCGTCTGTGTTGGTGGCGTCGGAGAAAATGAGTATCACAAACGGTTCTTACCGATGAACCGTCTGTGATATTTTAGTATCACAGACGGTCTGTATTAAAAACCGTCTGTGATAATCCCAGATTATCACAAACAGTTTTTAATAAAAAACCGTCTGTGATAAGCTGATTATCACAGACGGTTTTTAATAAAAAACCGTCTATGATAAGCTGATTATCACAGACGGTTTTTAATAAAAAAAACCGTCTATGATAATGGCACTAGGCATTTATTGCGCTGCTCAGACCGCATCTGTCTTCATTTCGATCCAGATCTAGCTGCTGCTGCGCACTCTTTCGCTCAGGAGGCAAGGTAGGCGATTTCAGGCCAGTTAATTTGGTGGGAGGAGGCAGAGATTGAGCTTTGAAGATTCATACTTTCCTGGTTGCTCTAGATATGGTTAGTAATAATTTTTTTTTGCATTAGAATTTAGATCTAAGTAATTGGTGAGTGTTATTGAAGATGGTTTGCAAAATTGTTGGTCATATAATAGCTGTTGTGTTTATAATATGAATTGAGCTAGCAAATTAAGCCTCAATATAATACATGTGGCCAGTATATATGTAGTAATAATTAGTTAATTTAATTTTTAATACTAACTTGTTATATATGTACGTAACGTAGGACCGAAGCTGGATATATGCCGCGAGCCGTGTGAGTGAAGAGTACATTAATGGCGTGTCTGCTTTTACAAGAGCTGCCGAGGAGGATATGTTGAATAAGGGGGTGGAATATATGTATTGTCCATGCACTGACTGCGAGCATTTAAAGATGTTTAAGAACCGAGGGCAAATTGAAGCGCACTTGATTAGGAGGGGTTTCAAAAAGGGTTATACGTGTTGGACCAGTCATGGCGAAGTGAATGATCATATGTCGCCGGATGACATTGCCGGTGAAGTGAATGATATGCCGCGGGATGACATCGCTGGTGAAGTGAATGACATGCCGCCGGATGATGTCGATTGTGGTTCGGATTCGGATAGGTTGCACGATGATAATCTGGATCAGATGCTTCACGATGTAGAAGAGAACTATGATGAGAGAGTATGTTAAATTCCGGGGCTTGATGGAGGACTCGGAGAAACCTTTGTTCACGTGCTGCAAGTACACGAGGTTGTCGGCCGTGCTTGAACTGTTGAAATTGAAGGCAAGCAACGGTTGGTCCGATAAGAGCTTCACGGCGCTGCTAGGTCTTTTAGCGGACATGTTTCTAGAGGGAAATGAATTACCTAAAACCACGTATAAAGCCAAGAAGGTTCTTTGTTCGTTGGGAATGAAAGTAGAAAGAATACATGCATGTCGGAACGACTGTATCCTCTACCGTAAAGAGTATGCAAACATGCATGTATGTCCGGTGTGCAACGCATCCCGATACAAACGTAACAATCAATCAGATGATGGCGAGGGAACAGAGGTGAAGAAAGGACCTCCTGCTAAGGTGGCATGGTATTTTCCTATAATTTCCCGTTTGAAAAGGTTTTTTGCAAATCCAAAGGAGGCAAAACTGCTGCGTTGGCACTCGGAGGAGCGCAAGAAGGATGGAATGCTAAGACACCTTGCTGATTCTGCGCAGTGGAGAAACATCGATAGGAGTTTTGCAGACTTCGGTGCAGAACCAAGGAATATAAGGTTTGGACTGAGTACAGATGGAATGAATCCTTTCAGTAGCATGAGCAGCCGACATAGTACATGGCCCGTGACTCTCTGCATCTATAACCTTCCTCCTTAGTTTTGTACGAAGCGAAAGTATATTTTGCTGTCGATACTTATCCAAGGGCCAAAACAACCTGGGAATGATATTGATGTGTTCCTAGCACCGTTGGTGGAAGATCTAAAAGTACTGTGGAACGAAGGGGTACAGGTATGGGATGCATACAAACGAGATAACTTCACTCTGCGCTCCTTATTGTTCTGCACCATAAATGATTATCCTGCCCTTGGTAACCTATCGGGCCATAGTACAAAAGGTGCCAAAGCTTGTACTCACTGTTTAGATGGTACGGAGAGTGTGTGGCTGAAACACTCACGTAAAACCGTCTACATGCGTCACCGTCGGTTCCTTCGGAGGGCTCACCCATACCGCAAGATGAAGAAACAATTTGACGGAGAGAAGGAAGACGGTTCAGCTCCAAGGCATTTAAGGGGAAACGAGGTTTATGATATGGGTAAGGATTTAGATGTTGTCCTCGGAAAGGGACGTAAATTGAGGGCTCATGAGAAGAACACCTGGAAGAAAAGATCAATATTTTGGGACTTACTTTATTGGAAGTACCTAGATGTTCGACACTGCATCGACGTCATGCACGTAGAAAAGAATGTATGCGACAACTTGATTGGTATCTTACTGAACATTCGTGATAAAACAAAGGACGGCGTCAACGCACAGCTTGACTTGGTTGATATGGACATCAGGCCTGAGTTAGCACCAACACGCACAGATAATGGACGAACGTACCTTCTCCCTGCGTGTTACACTATGTCCAAGGCTGAGAAAATAGAACTGTGCCAGTGTCTCAGCGCCTGGTAAGATATCGATCGAACTACGTAGCTTGCAACTACTCCACAACTTCGTACGAAGTGAAATGACATGTCGTGCTCTTGCAGGAAGAGCTGAGTGTTGAATCTTCCTAGGGATCATTCCATGGAACAAGGGAGAAAGATATACTCTCCGCGGCCCTGGGAAACAAGGAGTACCTGGGTCGTACGAGAGGCCTTGGGCTTTACGTTCCTTGGAAATATGGTTTCCAAGATGACTTCGAAATGTATCGGCGCAGGAAGAGAAACAAAGCCGAGCATGACGCACGACTGCGAGAAGAGATCAAGGCATCTCTTAGAGAGTAGCTAATGGGTGAGCTGGCTTATGTAGTTAGAGATGAGGTGCAGAAACATACAGAAAGTCAGCAGGCCGCCACCGCCGCTCCTGTGCTAGCTAGCCCGCACAACCGTCCGAGTAGTTGCGCGTCCAATTCGACGCAAACAGATGCCAGATTTCCTGTGGATGACATCCTGGTAATAATTATTATCTCTCGAATGCTTGCTCCATTGATAGGCCTATTCGAGTAGCTAATTCTGTATCGTTATGTAGGAGCCTACGAAGTGCAGGCTCCAAGTGAGATATGCCTCCGTTCCCTTGCACGCTGCTTGGGCCCAGGCATATTTGTCTGGTATCGAGGCCATGTTGCACGGTCAAGCTTTAGCGCCAGGCTTCGCAAAAGTTAATGTGGATGGTGTGCATGTCAATTTTGAGGTCGTCTCGCTACTGAAGCCCCCCAACGACGAGATCGTGACTCTAGGGCAGGCCATTGGAACATTCATCCAGTGGCCCAAAAGCGACATCTCCCTGGAGGTTTCTTCACCGGTGGCAGGACCAGAAGGGCAGTGCGAACCAGATCTACATGCACTGGTGCCATCTCCACTACAAGACTTATCTCCACCACCGCTAGCTGCACCGGTGCTATCTCCACGGGTGCTATTCTCGTCAGAGCAACTTGCACCGCTGCTACCTTTACAGTCGACTGCAATTAAGTCGACCTACAGCCGAGGCAGCAAGGGCAAAGCAAAGAAGACCAATGATGATATCCCGTACCTGCCATTGGCCCGCAAATTCGTGCTTGGCCAGCCGTTGCTCGAGC
Source organism: Dendrocalamus latiflorus (assembly GCA_017311315.1). Classification (NCBI taxonomy): domain Eukaryota; kingdom Viridiplantae; phylum Streptophyta; class Magnoliopsida; order Poales; family Poaceae; genus Dendrocalamus; species Dendrocalamus latiflorus. Next base: position 8,818,654 of record CM029671.1, on the reverse strand, counting down.
ACAAGGTCCTCCAACCCCTAGCATATAGTTGCCTGCAATTGCACAAGTGGTATATGGAGCAGTCCAATAAGCCAGAGGGAGAACGGATCTCAAGTGTCACTGTCAAATTCACGCCGGATGATTTACATCATAATCTTCAAGAGTGTGTCTTCGTGGTCGCCTTTGAGGATTTATTCGATCTTTTCACGCTCAACGCTCTTGACGTCTCACTCATTCGATGCTGGACGCTGTAAGTGTGTACAATCACAGTCTCTGTTCATGTTATACCGATAAATGTCATATATAATTTGTTGCTTTCGTGTGTATACGTATAGACACATGCTGACTAGAGCTAGAACATCCAAATCATCATTGGTTGGTTTCTTGGACCCACACTTGGTCGCCAAGACTACCATCGACGAGGAGTCATCCATTGTCGAGAGGTACATTGCAGCAGCACTGCTTAAATGCCGCAATAAGGAATATGTACTTATGCCCTTCAATCAGAACTATCATTGAATTTTAATAGTAATTGTACCAAAATAGAATAAGGTATATTACCTATGTGATCTTACCGCACTATTCCCTGGATCAGTAGATAGTGCTCACAGATACAATGCTGATTCATTTCATACATGGTACAGATCATGTTATTACAGTACTAAGGTACACTGGTCACATATAAGGACAAGTATTACAAAAGGGGCCTTCAGGCCAAATAAGTTCAGTGTACCATTGCAGTATTGACGGAAGCAAAAAGGAGGGGCTCATCTCCCCACAGGTAGGCGACCGGGATAACCTAAGTGCGCTTAATGTTACCCAGAGGGCCTGGTTAACGTTAAGGGCACCCACCAATTAGCTTGGTCTGCCAGACTGTAAGGAGAGGCTAGATCCTAGCCTAACAACCACCATCTTCATTTCCTTCGCCCTCTTGATCCTGGTAGTACTCGTACTGGTCTTGATTGGCAAACTCTGGGGAAAGGGATGGAGAGCGAGGGTGAGCACACACAACCGTGCTCCACGAGCCAACATGCACAGAATGCAAGTAAATACATGCAAATCTTGACAAGGATGGCTTAGGTTTATTTATTTGCGTAGAGCGACAGTTGCAAATAATATAAGTACAAACCCTATGACTTGGCATTTTAACAAAGCGTGATTTCAAGAGTTGAGTGAGGCAATATGTATTTAGTGGTGTCGGCTACCTCCACCGATGCTAAAATTTTGGATTTACTAGCCCATATCAACACTGGAGTATTTCCCTCTAGGAAAAAATTCAAAGGTTGGAGTACTTCCCTCCAATTGGTTTTTCTTTCCCACCCGCAAGAGTTTTAGAAATAGAACTAACTCAAGGAAGTTTCCATGTATGCCCTTGACCGTGGGCACGGCTATTAGAATAGTTTGTTCTCTGCAGAGATCGTACACTCTACCCACAAAAGACGATCCGCTCGTTGCTCCACATGATTCCTTAGTCATGTGGTTGAGTGGCTCATCACAATAGCTGTTCAAAATACCTAGCCCCTTTCATCATCTCACTTTATGGGCTGCTCCCACTTGCGGTGGGTCCCATACTTTGCACGGGATGTATCCCCGGAAACTAGCGCCTTCGGACTCCACTCTCCATAGCACTAGCACGGCTGGAAACGTCACCCTCCACTTGGTGTCCCTTTAGGCCTCCCTTTGCCCTTGCAGCACTTCTATCCACTACCAGTGAGATGAGTTCCGGGGTTTCGATAGATTTAATTAGCCAAGTTGCAATTTGCAGACTTGTGGTCGTACTAGTTGTACACGGATATGTCATCACAAGATTAAGTCCTTAATGCGTCCAGGCGGTTCAATCCACAATCCAATGTGCTACTTCCACACCCACCACTCTTATCGACCGACCAAACAGGTATAGCAAGTTTTGAAGATTTTAAGAAGTCTAAATAGGTTGTCACAAAATATCCAGCCACGTACATCTCGTGACTAGCCCAACACTAAAGTTCAAGATTTCTTTTGAAAGCTATGATTAGGGCAAGTAATGCCCTAGACTGGACAGAACGCGCATGTCATTTAATTTAGACATATATCTATCTAGCCTAGTAGCAGTAGTACCTAGGGCGACAAGGTACGTGGGCTATCAAATTTCAAGGAGGGCATAGCTATACAAATTCTTAGATCTTCCAATGGGAGGTGTCTACCTTATAGTTCACATACTTTGCACAGGAAATAATGCATGCAGTTTGACTATCTTTTAAACAAAGATAATTTGCAAGAAACATAGGGGCAAAATGATCAAAATGTTGACTCGCCTGGGTCTAAAGGTAGAGGGTCTTGCTGGTCTTGTGGTAGATCGTCCTGTTGCTTCGGTGTGACTTCAAATTCTACTCGAACGGAGGAAACCGACAAGGCAGAAAACAGACATGGAGAACAAATAAACATAAAATAATAAACAAATGAGATCAAAAATAAACCAAACTGAAACCAACAGAAAGATCTTGAATTTAGCAAAATTTAGAAACAAGTTTCGCCCAAATCGGAGTTACGACGAAAGAGAACGAGTCGTTTGAATTCTCATTCCCAGGAAAAATCCCAAAAACGAAAAAGGAGAGAGAGTACACTCTCTGACAAGTGGGTCCCGCGTGTTTTTATTTCAATTTCAGAATAATCTTTATTTGGGAAGATACAGTGTATGACATGTGGGGTCCACGGTTGATTTAAATACTTCTTTTCTGAAAATGGGCCAGAGACCGACATGCGGAGCCTAGGTACTGTGTAAGGGCCCACCTAATAGTGACTTAAGCTTTTACCCCTGGCTTAACTGATTTCTTTTAGACGGAGGGGCCCACGCGTCAGTCTAACCCAGGGGGTTTAAGCCTACTCGGGCCCACTGGTCGGCGACTTGATGAGGCAAAAAAAAAATCCCTAGCGGTTAACGGTTAATCTCGGGACTAAACGCGCGGGAGCAGAGCTCGACCGGTCGGGCGTTGGTGAGGCCTACCGGCGGTGAGGGAGGCGACGGCCGCGCGGGAAGAGGCTCAAAATGGGATACCCATCCCCGTGCGCACCCGTCGGGGAAGCTAATCGACCGGAGGTGGACCGGGAGGTCACCGGCGGCGAGCTAGGCGGCGGCGGAGCCAGGGGACGCTCGGGAAGGCGACTCTGGCTATGGGGGTGTAATTAAATGGTGAGAGAGCTTCTAGAGACGATTTGAAACTCACCGGGGAAGAGAGCGGGCTCGGGAAGCTGTGGAGGCGGCTGGCGATGGCGAGCTCCGAAGGCGGTGGGGGTCGATCGGTGCCGGAGAGGACGAGCGGATGAAGCTCCAAATTGGCGGTGCGGTCGGCTTCACGGGGTGGTAGTGGCACTCTGGCTGCAAGGAATTGGCCGGAGATCCCTCGAATCGGCGGCGGCGAGGGATGGCCGGAACCGGGGAAGAACGAGCGCCGACGAGCTGCGAATGGGCGAAAGACCGATTAAACGTGTGGGGAGGTTCTTGGGGGCAAGAGGAAGTAGAGGAGTAGGGCAGTGCCAGCCGAGGGTCGTCGGGGTGAGCTGGCGACGGTGGCGGCCTGAAGAGCTGTTGCCGGCGGTGGTTTTAGTTTGGGGAAATGGCGGGTGGAAGATACGAGCTATTTGGGCGCAAAGTTCGGCTTTTATAGCGATGAACGAGCGAGTGGAGGATGGGGCGCAGTATGGGCGGCGGAGCTCCCATTTCTTGTGGCGTACCCGAGGGGAAGCGAGGCGTGACGGGGCTAGGCGCGCTAGGGCGGACGGACGGCATGGGCGGGGTACCAGCGCTTTCATGGCTGCACAGAGGAGGCATGGCGCGTGGGTATGGGTGGTGCTGTCCGGCGGCTACGGCTTGGGTACGGCGGCGCGGCCACGGGGCAGTGCGGACGGCGAGCGACAACGTCAGGGAGGTGGGGAAGGACGCGGCTCCACTGCCGCCCATTGAATGCGACGGCGACGGTCATGCTGGGGTTGGCGAGCAGCGACGTGGCCAGGACAACGAAACCGGGGCGGAATTGGAAGCCGGCCGCGGCGGCAAATGGGGAGCCGACGCGCGGGGCAGCTACGGTGAGGGGGCCGGGAGCCTAAGCCGGCGGAGGCGCCGGGGATTGCGGCGGGGCTGCCACGGGGAGAGCACAGGCGCGCACGCAAGGGGAAACCATGGGCAGAGCCCGTGGTTTTGGGTCCGGCGGGGTGTGAGCAGGGCGGAGAGAGGGGAAGCTCTGGATGCAGCGAGGAAGAAGACGGGAGGAGGGGCGCTGCACTGGGCCGGGTGAAGCCCAGGGGAAGGAAAAGAAGAAGGGTCCGGGAAAAAAAAGAAAAAGGGCAGGCCAGCCGGGAGAAGGGAAACCGGGCCGGGCTGGGAGAAGGGAAAGAGAAGAAATAAATTGAGCAAGGCCAAGGGAAAATTTGGGCTTGGAGAAATAAAATTTAAAAAATTTTGAATTTTTGAACTAGCTTTTAACAAACCACAATGAACACAAGGCAGAAACACAAATTCAAAAAATGGGGTGTCACACCTTGATTCCCTAAGTAAGAATAAAATGGACTTCACAGTTGTCAGCCAAGTAATCGATAGGTAAGTACATTTTCTCCCTACATACCTATATTGTACTTTTTCTTTCCTTCCAAATAACTAAGGTTAATTTTTTCGAATCACGTAGGGCGTTCGCGATGTACATTGCAATGGGAGGTGTCTCGAAGCAAGGGGCCAAAGGCCTGACACATGCTCGAGATTTTAAGGTATTCGCTATTACACATTAATTAATCCTATGCAACAGTTGGTAATAATGCCTCTTGAATTAACACATTGCATTTTTGTCAATCGAGGATCACCAATTCCAAGGTTTGTCAATCTTCCCATAATTACTTTATACTTATCACGTTATATATATACGCACATTGATATTCCTATCGACAGGCTGCGTTCATCCCGTCAACTACATTGAAACAGCCCGACCTTTCACACATTCGAGGAGAGATGGCATACTTTCTGGTGGCTAACGTCATAAACCCAGCTGGAAAGTTCCACTTCGCACCATGATTTGTTATTGCTCTATCACTCCGGAATCGAGGTCTCGCGAAAGGAACAGTGCATAATCAACGAACTTTGTCAGGCTGCACAAGCAATACTTGAATGGCAATCTTGCACCATCCAAGTATTGCTTGTGCAGCCTGACAAAGTTCGTTGATTATGGCTCTGTTCCTTTCATAAGACCTCGATTCCAGAGTGATAGAGCAATAAAAATGTAATGTTACCATCTAAGTGGAAATGCAACGTACATCTTTTGTAATTGTATATTTATTAATGGATATTTTATTTCATTTCAATTAATTGATTTGCAAAATTGATGTTTTATGTTTGTCAAATTGATGTTTTATGTTTGTCAAATGAAGTGCGATGTGAATTGGATGTTGTATGTTTGTATGTGAATTAGATGTTGTATGTTGTTTGTCAGAAATTGTATGTATATATGCTTGTTTCAGAGGGCATGGCTGGCATTTCCTTAGGCTAGCCAATAAACAAAAATAGATTTAGGGGTTCAAAGGATCACAGATGGTTTTTAAGCAAAAATCGTCTGTGATATATTAATATTACAGACGGTTTTTGAGTAAAAACCGTCTGTGATATCTGATAACCACAGACCGTTTTTACTAAAAAACCGTCTGTGCTTATCAGATATCACAGACGGTTTCTAATTAAAAACCGCCTGTGATATTGATATATCACAGACGGTTTTTAATTAAAAACCATCTGTGATATTTACACCACAGACGGTTCGAAAACCGTCTGTGATAACCTTCCATTATCACTGACCCATAAATTCAGACGGTTCAGAAAACCGTCTGTGATGACGTTTCTGAACCGTCTGTAATACTGTTTTATGTAGTAGTGTTACGTGTTGAAGTGTGATCCTAATTCAACTCAATTTTGAATTCTTCGTACTTTTGTTCTATAGCATATATGAACCCTTGTAGTCACACGGTAAAGATACGCTAAAGTTCTTCATTTTGTAATTTCTCCTTAAATAATGAATTCTGTTTTCCTGCATCGGTGATTTTTCAAAAAGAATATTTTATATAAAATCCATGTCTCTTGCTCTTTTAATTCTTTATTATTTGGATTCGAAACCTTTCGCACTGTCCATAGAAGGAGCAATCCCGCCTCCTGAGGCCGACTATAGTGGCATCAAAAATGGCCATAGCTCGACATTGGTGCATCACGGTCGAGGCGACTCAAGGTGTTATCCAGCCATGACATGAAAATTGGTAGACGTTCAAGTCGGTCTTGCGGTGGCAAGCGCGACGTTGAGGCAATGTCTAGGATAACAATCGCGTGGTACGCGCAGCGGCATCAAAGGGAGCATCCAGGAGTGGCCACCGTCCTGCCAAGATTGTATGTCGTCTTCGAGAAAGAAATCACCACTATTGAAATTAACTTTCATCGCAAGTTGCCTTTCCGAGTTCGACGGGAGTCAGAAAAAGAAACAGAGAGCAATTCAGTCCTTGACTGGATCCATAATGGATTGTGTTAATTGCAGTACATGCAGACCAACCGACCTGCATCATGATAACTCGAGAGAAAAAAAAGTCACGGGGAGGCAGCTGTCCAGAAGCATCAGACCCGTGGAGCATCCATTACTGTTTCGCGGGTCCATTGCTACATGCAATCGAGGAGCTTACCCAGAAAGTTTCCACAGCCTGTTTCCACTACGTACAGAAGGTTCGTTCATACGAGAAAGTACATAGTTTTATTTATGAACTATTATTATTTTAAACAAGTAAAAAATTTTTGGTTCCAAATGCGGTGGTCTGATTGGCCAACTTATGTTGTTTCTGGCAAAATGGATGATTTTGAAAAATTGAGTCATGGATTGATTGGGGTTGACCTAGGTTAGTGCATATGTATTACATGAAACATGTTGTGACTAACGCGGGTCAAGTTATGAAGAACTTATGCTCCAAACCGATTTCTTGGTATTTAGATGTGTAGGATCGCTTACAGTCAACTATGGTCAACGGTGGGGATCAGGGCTATGCTCATAGAGGAGTCGAGGCCCACAAGAATCAAGAATATTGGGCGAGATTGCTGAGCTCAATCAAGGCACAAGGCAGGTGGGAAATATTGAAGGAAAAGTCGAGTGATAGGTTGCACCATGTGGGCTGGTCGGTCTATGTGAGCCATGGTTTGGTGGATCTAAAATAAGAGATATTTGCCAACACATGGCAAGCCGGTGGTACATCTACACGTGGCAAGCATGGCGATTGCTTGCAAGGAAAGATAAAGACCGGGTAAAGAAAAGGTATTTTGGTAAGTTGGCCAAAACACCGGAAACTATCTTGAACCAAAACTGTGGTGCTTGGGAAGGCAATTTAGGTCAAGGAGGAGTTGAGATAATAATGTAGATCAAGAAAGGCTGATGATTTAGCGGATTCGAGTTTATGTGCTTTCAAAACCATTCATAGTGTAGAGTGTGAGTAAAACCCATGTTGCGTGGGGTTAATGTGTTTTTCTATTTGTGCTAAGTAAATAGTATCCATTTAGGGCTATTTATCTTTTCTATTTATTAGGTTAGGGTGGAGACTTGCATGTTAACTATCCAACAAGTATAACTTTACTCATTGAAGACAAGTGTTCTAGGTTTAGAGTTTGAGAAGTATGAGTGTTGTAGTGTTTTCTCTTGTCCTCCAGGTGGAATGGTTGTAAAACCTTTATCCTCAAGTAGCAATATATCAACTTTAGTTATGAACCGTCTATGATTGTATTCTAGCGTCCTCATAAATAGGCATCCTTTAATTCATCAATATTCTCTAATTGCTCTACAAATAGCGCAATCAGAGAATGCAGATGAACCAAAGCAGGCCTATTTATGAAAACAAGATCATCATGAATAAACTTTGTCACCATGTCTTCATCCTACAATAAAACATGAATTTCAACAAGGGCCAAAATCCTAGCCATCCATCAATCATCACAAGAACTATGGCATCAACAATTAATTTTCACACACACAAGCATCAAGATTTACATGCTAAAACCCTAGCCATCCAAAAATTTTAGATGGGGGATATATCACCAGTGATGAAGGAGAGGCGGTGGTAGCATCACTCTTACGACACTTAGGTCAAGAATGTCTTGTGCAGTGAACCGTGGCATCACAACCTGAGGCAGAGGAGCTCACGGAGGTAGTCAGCATCGTCGAGGGGACAGGGCACTTCGGTTTGGGGGAGGAAGCAGGAATAAGGAGTGGATGAACTAGGAGCAGTAGAAAATGTTGGTTCTTAGAATGAAATTGGTGGGAGGATGTAACATCCTGAAAAATTTAAATTTAAAAATATGAATTTCTTGAATTGTTTTTGCAATATATTCTGTTGGAGTTTGGATTTTATGGTGTTCTTCCTGAATTTGGTTGAGCTTCCAAAAATTTAATAATTTCATAAAAGATAAAAATAAGCATAGGTATTGCCAAAAAGGAAATTTGCAAATATTAGAAAACAAAAAATTTGAATGCGAATCTGAAAAGATGATCCAGTATAAAGAGAGAAACCTGAAAAAAAAAATCTCATTTTGAAAATAATGGCATGGCTAGCAATAAAGTGACTGAATAAAATGCAAACACAATACATACATATATAGGTATATATATATATATATGTATATATATATATATATCTGTGTGTGTGCATATACAAATTGTGCAAGGAAGAGTTTAATAATACAGGAAATAATATATATATATATATGTATATATATATATGTATATATATATATGCAAAATTAAGAGAGCCAACAAAATAACAATATGTGGAATTATATATATATATACACACATATAACCTAAATAATAAAAAAAACTCTTGTTTAATAGCTGAAAACTTAAAGCTTGAATTTTAAATCAGTAAATTGTAATGCAAGTTAAAAGTTAAAAATCAAAAATCCAAAAACTTAAGAATTGACAAAGCTCTCTATTTTTCTCTCATTCTTTTCTCCTATTCCTCATTTTCACTGTCACTGCTAGTGGGCCCGGACTGCATTCTCTCTTTCCCTGTCTTCTTTCTTTTTCCTTTCCTGCTCTCTTCCTCCTTGCTTGGCTGAGGTTGCTCCACGCCTCCCTTCCAGCACCCCCGTCGTGCCCGCGTCAACGCGCGCCTGCCGCCGCCCCTGCCCCCTTCTACGCCAACTCGCTCCCGTGCCTCCGCGCGCCCCACGCCGCGCCCATCCCCTGTGCCGCACGTCGCACGCCGCCTGCCACCGCTAATTTCGGCCGCGCCATGCCCTCCCACGCCGCCCGGTCGGTCCCGTCCGGCGCTAGCTCATCTGACGCCTTTAAAGCTCAAACAAGACCCCCAAACGCGTCGCCTACCTCCGCCTATCCTTCCCTCTCGCGGGATCGAAGCCACCGCGCCCGAGCTCGCCAGAATTTCCCAAATTCCGTCGAGACCGCCACCGCCACAGTCTCCACCATTTCCACCGCTGCCACCGCCTCGGTCGATTACACTCCAATTCCTTGCGGTGGGAGAGGCTCCTCCGCGCCTTGAACTCCTTCCCACCGCCGGCCGAAGCTCCCCGCCGCCCCAGCTCACTGGCGGCGTGAACCCTTCTGCGCCACCGCCCACTCACGGTGCCGGCCCGTCTCCGGCCCTTTCTTGCCCGAAGAACCGATTGGTAAGCGTCCCCACGCCCCTCTATTGCTTCTACGCCGGTCGGTTTCTCCTCCCCTCCACCATGGCGCCACCGCCCCTTGTCGCCTCCGCCGCCGGCTGCCTAAGCCGCTGCCCCATCCAGCCGACGCCATTTTGGGCCATGCCACCACCTACCTTGGCTTCCTCCCCCATCCATAAACTCGTTTTGACGGTCGCCGACATCTCCCCGGCCGCTCCCCGCAGGCGGCACCGCCATTCCCTCCATGCGACCGCCTCCCCTGTTTCGGTCGAAGGGAGGCACGGTGGGGAGCTCAATTCCGCGTCGCCTTTTGTGCATAGTTTGCTCCTTGTTAGTCATGAGAGAACATCAGCTCAGTTGGCTAGCCGAGTGCGTTTAAGACTTAGTCTATTCCTAAGGTTCTGTGTTCAAATCCGGCCAGCAGCACCTTTTTCCCATATTTTTGCTCTGCATTTTTGTAGCCATTTTTAATTAACAAAAATCAAGGAAAATTTAGACAATAATTTGGAGAAGCTAATAAAATCTTACTAGGAGTAAAATGAGATGATTCATAATGTAAATTTGGATTAGTTCATATATACGATTAATTAGTATGAATAGAATAACTATCTAGAAGTCTAAAATAATAATAATAATAATAAGAGATTATTAATAAAAAGATCAAGTTATCGTATTCTACCACCGGCCTTGCCTCAAATCACTCGAATCACCCATTAGCTCATAATAAAACAAAAGTTGAGTTTATTCGGATTTACTTGGATCTTTCGAGTTATTTGCTTTCATTTGGATTCAGTCGTTTGTCGCGTAATTAGAAATTGGAAGTCGTGAAGATTCAGTGGATCCAACGTGATTAAGCCCGAAGTGAAGATAGAGAGACCAGAAGCTCAAGAGAAAGCATTGTGTGAGCTCAAGACCGCGGTAAACCGCGCCAGGCGAGTCAATACTTTGATCATGTTGAACCTACATTTTCTGCAAACTATTTTTGTTTAAAGTATCAAATTGCATGCTGTTATTTTATATGCAAATACATGTTTAATTTAATATTCTAGTTATATGCCCTTTATTTAACTTGATTAATATTACACCTTCCTTGGAATATTTGCTTATGTGAACCTTGTCGCCCTAGCAAAAATTATAATAGTAATCCTTCGAAAATAAGTCTGTAATTATATGCCATGCTTAGTATTGCTTAGATACTCATGGGGCGCGAGAGCGCCCAAGCAACACTTTTAATCCTGAGAAAAATTGGTTGTGCAGTCATGGTGGTAATGACTGGTGTATGTTGGATATGGTTATTTTATATTCCCAAAAAAACCTCAAATTGCTTATTTATCTGGGCGGATGGTTCGGGGATATGGTGCAGGGGTGCACGAGAGTGTGGTTTGTGGTAGAACCGCCCAGATAACCCTAAGGACTGAATCTCGTGATGACCTTCCAGTGTACAACAATACAACCACAAGCTGGCAAAATGTAGGCAGGGTTTATTAATTTGTATGGCTCTAAGGTGGTTACGTGAAGGTATGACCACGAGCAAAGGGATGGATGGTCTCATCCCCGCCTTTACCCGTGATGGCTCACAAGGGACCCTTCCCGAGGGATGTGCACATCCTACGGAAGATAGACCTTAGCGGGCGTAACCACAGTAGGACTATGCATTGTAACAATCCTGTGATAGTCTACTCAACCGCATGGATAAGGAATTATGTGGGGCAACGAGTAGATTTATCTCTTGTGGGTAAAGTGTGCAAACTCTGCAGAATCAAAAACTATTCAAATAGCTGTGCCCACGATTAAGGGCGGACATGAGAACTTAACTAGATATAGTTCTATTTCAAAAATTTTGTGGGTGGAATTGGTAAAGTGCAGGGCAGAGAAAGGCCCTTATTTGTGTTGCCCTGGGTGTCGTCCCAGTGATAAGTTAAGCGGTTATGACGCTAAAGGATTAAGCATATGGTGCAGAGACCATGTAACGGTGGATGGAATCTGAATCACTATTACTATTGCAATCTTTCATAACTTATGTTTTGGTTCAAACTGCTAGGTCTCAGGAAATTTCTATGTATTGTATTTCGAAAACAATTTATGGCAAATAAAATAACCCGAGCCTTCCCTTGATAAGCCATGCATATTATTTAATTGCATTCTGTGTATTGGCTCGCGGAGCACGGTGGAATTGTGCTCACACTCGCATTACCAAAAACAGAGACGCAGGATCACTACGCCTACGAAGACACCCCGGCAACTGAAGGGAAAAGCAACGAAGGAAAATAGGGCGTAGCCTGCGCTTTTCTTAAGCCTGGACAAGTGGACATAAGGCATTGTGTGCTCATATATTGTCGGAGTCTCGATAATATATTATGCACACATTACCCATCAGTCGCTTGCCTGTGGTTATGGTTTCACTTTTGCTTCCGTTTCCGCTGATTTATTGTAATGAAGACATTTGGCCTATGCGACCCTTATTGTAAAACTCTCACCCGATGCGGTGTATTTTAAATTCTGTAATATTATCAATGTTCATGCGATGTATGAAATGATTCAGCAATGTATCTGTGTGCACTATCTACTAATCCAGGGAATAGTGCAGTAAACACAGTAGATTCTGGAATGAAAAATCTGGGTCTGACAGAGGAGACCGATGCCTGCTGATGGGTAAGATCGAAATCTTGGCAGAGATTCCATGGATCAATGATGTGACATTATCAGAGTCGGCTCAGATTAAAAAAATGTCTGTGATAATATCACAGACGGTTTGAAACCAAAACCGTCTATGATAAGTATAGACATTACAGACAGTAATAAAAACTATCTGTGGTAACTTTATCACTGCCAGTTTATGTTGAACCATCTGTGATGAGGCCTCCAAGATGTCCTTTTTTGTAGTAGTATGACCATCTTGTAATGTCACCAGTATAACATGCTTCTTTAGGCATGTCAACCAAGAAGATCACAAGTCTTTTACAATGCTCAATTTCAAACTGATCTTGCCCACTAAGATTTCACTACCAAGTAGGCTAACCACCTAGGCAATACAAGACATGTGGTTGTACGGTAAGGCTCAGATCAATGGCACACAAAAGTTAAGTCTGCAGATATTACCTAGGTAAGACATCCACATCCCAAAAAGTGCTAACCACACTCCCCCTTTACGATCACTCACCCAAGTGAAAAACCATTTTATACAACCAACACCAATGACACTACCTATGTCATGGTACCCATGCGATGATGAATCCAACGCACTACAAGTATGGCTAAGCATACTAAACATGTACCCATGTGACAACTAGTATTGCATCACTAAATAATCACACATCCTATAGTGACAATAGAATCATGACATTCAAATTACAATGCAGCATAATTTAAAATAAAATAATAAATAAATAGATTTAAAAACTGGCACAACAGTCTGATCCAATGGCCGGACGAGTGGCAACTCTAATAGTGACACGTGGCATCTAGAGGAATGGATGGCCAGTGTGAAGAGCGGTCAACTCTCCGAGGCATGGCATGGTGCAAGCTAAGTGGGCTGGGTTGGACGGTTGGGTTGGACCTTACGGTTTCCATCCCATAAGCCTTTAAGGATTTTCTAATATTTTCTAATTTCATAAATTAAGAGAAATTCAATTGAGCTCTACAAAATAGCAAATAAATCCAAAAAATCCAAGAAAATTCACAAAAATTCCTCGCAACAAAAGGAATCCAAATAAAACAATTTTGGGATATATTAAAGTTTAACTTAATCACATTAAATCTATAAATTCTCTAAAAATAAAAAATAAGCATTAATTAACTCCAGAAAAATCCAAATGGTGAATTTTATTTGATAAACTTCAAAAAGACTCTGAAAAATAGGATGTTACATTATGATTTACAATATTCATTGTTATCTACCTTAGCACCATTTCTATAATATTGGCTATAGTTTTGCATCTATCCATGTAAGTGTTCATTTCATTCACTGATTTTCAACCTTGGAAGCAAAAGGGAAATAATACACCATGTTGGATATACTTGTGGGGACCCGGATTTGCATCCTGGAAGCGTCCGTATATAATAGCACTAGTCCTTGGATTAGTAGAATGCACAATAATAGCATTGATTATGAAACACATATCTCATGATAAGCAAAGCTATTACATAATATTAAATAATATATAAATATACCTAATAGTCATTGACTTACACACATGCCAATCAGACCAAACACCTTAAAAGAACAACAGTGGATGTGGAAACTAAAACAAAACAACACATAAGTGGGACCTTTAGGACATGCCTATAGGCAATCAACTGGGCCTCATGACCTAGCACTTAGCCTCTTCGAGTTCCAATCTGCTACTGCCCAAACCCATCAACAGAAGCAAGCCTAGATCTCGTGTTGGTCTTAGGTGCACTCAAGGTCTGGGGCTGACTCTGAATACGCCTAAGAGACTCAACACGGTCTCTATGCGCGATCTTGGCGCGCCTAAAGCATCGATCGATCAGATGTCCATCCTTCTGACAGAAGGTGCAGTGGTACTTCACCTTCTGAGAGGTAGAAGTAACACGGTGAGGCTTCGCCTTCTGAGAGGCCGAAGCTGTAGGGGGAATCACCGTACTATCAGAAATCCCTTGGACAAAGCCTGCAGACTTAAATTGGACTTTCTCGGTCCTAGGCTCAGTCTCGATCACACCTGGTGCTATGGGTCTGAGCACGGCAGGTGGATGCTTCCTCATGTCCTCATAAACATCGTATCCTAGACCCTAATTAAATCTGCAAATCTTGGATTGGTCTAGAATAAGATTAAGCTTCTTCTTGCCGCCTACAAATCTCTCGAGAGTGTTCATAAGATATTGACACTCCCGAAAGAGAGAGGTGCAAGAAGAGCAGGGGGAAGAAAGAGTAGCAGAAGGTAAGGGAGCAGATGAAGAACCAACAGTAAAGGAAAGAATGGCTTGTGCACGCACAGGCGACTCTGAGGGGATAGTCCTACTACTAGCCGGTTGGTTCACGTCGCTAAGCGTCTCAACCTTACCCTTGGGATTCTCCTTCCCCACCTCAGCAATCACATCACAATGAGTTGATGGCTTCTCTAGTAACTCCTTAGTTAGCTTCACACATTGTTCATTCAAAGCAACGAGTTCAAGTTTTAGTTTATCACAACTAATGCCTGGTGAGCTAACAGGATCCTTAGTCGCAAACTGAGCCAATTTGTTGTTATGATCAACCATCTCTTGGAATTGCTTAGAAACAGACTCAAGCTCAAGTGCCAATTTTACAGTTGGTGCAGGAAACAACAGGCTCAAGTAAAGAAGCATGCAACTCAAAAATTTTATGATCTGCCCTTTTTAAGTTCAATTTCAAATTATTGTAGTTTTCACAAGACTTGGGCAGATCCAGGAGCATGGTATAAAGACCTCTAAAAGCGTTGTCCTTATCCTCACATGAGGTGCAAGTAATAGTCTCAACAGTAGTAGATGAAACAGGAGCTACCCTACTCATCTCAAGCTCAGCAAGAAGACTAATGTTCTCCACCTTAATCATGTCAAGCTCAGAAGACAAACTATCATGCGAGGTCCTTAATTTCTCCATGTCACCCAACAGAGTACAGCATGTATCACAATCATCACGGGAGGGAGCAGATGTAAGTGAAGTAAGCTCCCGTGATAGTCTATCTACTTCCTTCTCTAACTCGGTACACCTAGCCCTAGCTCTAGCATGAAATCCACCTAGCTTAAGAAAAGCATGATTAAGCTGGTCGTAGGTGGGGGATACCTCGTCCGAGTCGGAGTACAGCTCGCTGTCGCTCAGTTCGCCCTCAAGGGCCATGAAGCACATGCCGGAGAAGTCGTCGCCGCCCTTGGGTTCTTGCTCGTCCGTTCCATCATCGTCGCTCCACCCCTCCACCTTGCTGAGATCGAGGTGGTCGAAGGCGGTGAGGACGCGGTGGAAGAGCTTCTTGGCTTTGCCAAGGTCGCGGAACTTCTTCTTGCCTTGTGCGGGAGCTGAGGGCTTCTTGTTGCGGTTCTTGTCGATGTAGTCGTTCTTGCCCGAACCGCCATAGTCACCTTTGCCCTTCCCCAGCTTGGGGCAGTTTGCCCGAATGTGGTTGGGGCCACCACACTCGAAGCAAATCACGGGTCCTCCTCTCTTTCCGTCCCTCCTCCTCTTGTAAGCATGGGAGAATCTCCGAGCTAGGAGGGCTAACTGCTCATCCGCAAGCTGCTCTAACTGATCATCAGTTATGTCACAGAGAGCAGCAAGGGAGAAACCGCAAAGAGAATCAGAAGAAGGACCAGAAGCCAAGTTGGGATCGGTGACTAAGGCCATCGACTGCGACTTTGACTTGCGAGAGACAATGTCAATCTCGTGAGTCTTGAGGCGCGAGTACAGCGCATCAAGAGTCAAAGTCGAGAGGTCCGTGGTATCTTTGATGGTAGTCACCTTCATCTCCCAAACCCGAAGATCGAGTGCAGCGAGCATCTGTCGAGCGTTATCCGAGTCGGGGTATGTGAGACCGACCACTCGGAGGTTGCTCAGAATCTTATGAAAATGCATAAAGCACTCATCGAGGGACTCACCAGCGAGCATTTCAAACTTGTTGTAATCTCGCTTGAATTGGTCCTGTCGGACTGTCTTAGTTTGGGTGGTGCCCTCATGGTAAGCACCGAGGGTCTCCCAAATGTCGAAAGCCGACGTGAGGTGCGAAATGTGGTCAAACTCGCTACGACTCAAACCTTGGATGATTATGTTCCTTGCCTTTGAATTCGCCTCAACATCGGGCATATTCGCCACATTGATGTTCTCATCGGTAGGAACAAGATAGCGAACCTTGACCTTCCTCCAGATGGCATATTTTTGCGCCTGGATGTATGTCTCCATCCGGCTTTTCCAGAATGAAAAATCAATGCCATCAAAGATTGGAGGCTTGGTCGAGTACTTGTCCGTCGCCATGGCTCTAAAGACCGGTTAAGATCTATGGAAACGAGCTAACCGGCTCTGATACCAATTGTTGGACCAAAATGGCGACAGAGGGGGGTGAATGTCGACTTTTAAAATACCCCCTCAAATTACCCGCAAGAGAGAATCCCCTTCGATAGCTATGGACAGCTATGAAGTAGATAAAATACGTCCTCTGGACAATCAACCAAACCAACACAGGAAAGAAACAAGCAGGAGCAGCGGCAAAAGAAAGAAAATCAGCACTCAAGAAAAGGCGCGGTCTGACTCCCTTGCTATGGCCGGTCAGACCTCTCTGGGCCGGTCAGACCGCCATGGCCAGACCGGTCTGACCGGTCCTGTGCCGTCGGTCTGACCGCCATGTAAGAGGCGGTCTGACCGCCCGACCCCGGTCTGACCGCTGGTTTAACGGCGGTTTGACCGCTCATCGATTTTCAGAGCAAACAGCAGGGGATTTTCAGACAAAAGACTCAACCTTCCACACTGCAATAAAATTTGAGATCTCTCTTTGAGATTTTCAGTCCAGAAATGTGAGATATCCTCCTAAATAGCCAAAAGGTCCTAGGGAACCAAGAAAACCCATCTCAAATGCAAGAGTTTCAGATTTGTGCTCAACATCTGAAAATTACAGAGAGCCAACCAAATCTTCAAATTGCCATCTCAACTTTGATCCTTTGGCCAAGAACTTTTGCAGATAGGTTAGCAATAGCTAGAGGACTTCCCAGACCAGAAATCAGTCCAACTTGAGAAGGGAATCACAAAAACCACCAAACCCTAGAAAAGACTATTAGAGAGGAACAACTCACAGAGCAACACCAAAACTCCAAATTTCTCCCCAATCATTGAATCTTTCATCATGAGCTTTTGCAGCTAGATTAGCAAAGATCACAGGACTCTCTAGACAAAATCTCAGGCCATCTCATGAGGAGAAAAAAAAGGGAACCAAGAAACCCTAGAAACGAAAGGATGAACAAAGGAATGCCAAAAGATAAAATCTGAAATTAAACAAAGTTTGCTCTTAGGATCAACTAGCCAAATGGCTTTTGGGCATCTCCCATGTCATAGCAACCCATTTTGGGCCTTCCCAGCAAGAATCAACAAGAAACTCAAAAATCAAGAAATCACCAAATGAAAGCATCGAAGGGAAAATGAACAACAGAGAGTCTGGAACTCAAACAATCTCAACCAAATCCATCTCATATTGCTACAGAGGAAAGGAGATACATGATTGATACAAGAGGAATGCTTACAAGACTCTCAACCCATCTCCAACCTCTCCCAACTCAAGAACACACACCCATACATGCTCGAGAAGGAATGAACACACACAGAGCTCTCACATAGAGAAAATCGAAGGAGACACAGAACCTCTGCCCGCTCCAACTACTCTCCACTACCAAAGCCTCACCAACTAAAGCCTAAAGCCAAAACAAACTTCTAAAGCTCATTTTGACTAAAGCAAACCCAAGAAACCCTTGGAGTGCATGAGTGGGCATGCAGCCACCAACATCTATTTATAGCCCTTGGCTAACGGGTCTCCAACCCGTTACGCCCGCTAAACCCGAACGGAGCCCGCTGCCGCTTTTGCAGCCTCGCGAAATTACCATTTCGCCCCTCCTGCACCTTCCGGGAAGCTTCCGTACTCCTTGTCGTCCAAGCCTCGCAACCACCTCGAGTCTCCGCCATCTTCGACACATCTCGACCGTTCTGACCTCGACACTGCCCGTGTCTAGTCAGGTCACCCCGTGTCTCGCCACGACTCCGCCTCGACGTCCTGCAGCCAACACAGACAAGAAACACATCAAATAGCACCGCTCGATACATGTAAGCATAAATGCATTAATGAAATAGCCCAACCTGACAAGTCGACATAATATGCAACCTAAACCCTTTGACCAGGTTTGACCAAGTCCGACCGAGCGAACCAACCAAATCAAACTTGACTTTCCTAAACCGATGTCAATTACTAATCACACACAAGGGATGACCTCCACATGGTCTCTCAGTTCAGAGCTTCTAAATATTGCTTTCAGGGTAGTATAGGCTGTAGGTGCCTTGATATTTGTGTAGTATAGCCCAATTGCTAATGAACGAAGTTTTTCTAATACACTTTTTTCCATTTGCTTGACGCTTCGTAATGAGCAAATATTTCTTACCATACTTTTCTTTAGTCTCAACATGGAAACCATTGACGCTAATATCCTTGAAATTTAGAAGAGTTCTAGTCGATTCTGGATACAATAAGGCATCTCGGACGACTAAAGTTGTACCTATTGGGAGTATAATTATGGCTCTTCCTGAATCTATTATACAAGCATCGCTACCGGCGATTGTTGTAAGGCTGCCAGTGTAGGATCGGAAATGGCAACAGAGAGGGGTGAATGGTGCCTTTTTAAAACCGCCCCTAAGTATCCACAACCGAATCTCCTCTCCGGTAGCTATGAAGGCTATGAAGATGAAGATTCATGCTCTCTAGATGTTCATACTGAACGAACACTAAAGGCGCAAGGAGGGAAAAAGAAGAACAAGAAAGAAGACAGAGCACCAAAGAAGCACCACCAGAAAAAGAAGGAACTGCGGCGGCCGGTCAGACTGCAATGGCATAGCCCGTCTAACCGGTCCTAGAGTGCCGGTCTACCCGCCCCTAAAGCTCCGGTCTGACCGCCATGAGAGCTCCGGTCAGACCGCCCCATCATCACCGGTCAGACCGCTGATGCCCGAGCAGTTGGACCGCCAAGCCTAGCGGTCTGACCGCCATGAGAGGAGCGGTCTGACCGCCAATAATGGTCCGGTCTGACTGGCCCACTGAGGGCAGAGCGAGGAAATCACACCCAACTGAAAACCACTGCACAGTAAAAACAAAAAGTGCAGATTCCAGGCAATTTGTCGAATTGCAGCTGTTCTCCTCTGGCCAAAGGGTCCAGACCTTGATCTAAACTATAACTAGACCTCAAGAACAAGAGAATGCATATCAAAAGAACAAGATATCACAATCTGGGATGAAATCTGAAAAGCAGACATGGGAAGAGACTAATTTCCAAATTTCTTGCTCAACTTGTAACTTTTCTCCATGAAACTTGGAAATCATCAAAGCAAAGATCTCACACCACTAAAGCACACACCTAGAACAAACATTTCTCAAAGAATCCAAGAATCCAAGCATGCTCTGACATGAGACCCTAGAAATTCCCAAACAGAGGAGTGTGGTCTTAGAGTAACATACATTGATTCTTTCAATTACTCTCAGGGATGTACTGGCCAAAGGGCCTGGAGGCTTTATCCCACCATAGAGAGCAAAGAAATGCTGCTATACTCTCAAGGATTCAACTCAAAGACACAAAGTAGCAGAGAACAGCAGGAAAAACTCAAAGACATTCAAGAACCCAAATCATCTCAAACAGAGCATTTCTCATATCGATTAGGAGAGATGAATGATTACAAGAGGTTTACAACCACTACGTCCCCATATGTAGTTGGAAATAGCAAGAACACACTCACTACATGTTTGAGGTAACACACGCAAGGCTCAAGCATACACACACTGCCCACCCTTTTTCTTGCCTACACGCATGAGTAACTACTGCTGCCTCCCTCTCCACATTTTGAAGGCAAGAGCTCACCCCAAAGAAGCACAGAAAGAAATGTCATACACTCTCCATTTTCCACCTCTCACACACATGAGGCAAGAAAGTCAAAGTGTCCAAGAGAATGGAGGGAACCAGCCTCCTACTCCAAAACTTGAGCCAATTCTCCAAATTGCCCTCAAGCGCCTTCCCGGAAGCTTCCTTCAACCGGTACCTCAACCGTCTGGACCTCGACTCCACGCTGAGTCTAGTCCCGGTCCGCTCCGCTGCACACGACTGCATACTTATAGTAGGATTGGTCTTACTAACCATAGGGCTTGTCGTCCCGCTTTAGTTTGCTTGCCTTATTCTCACATGGAGCATCTAACTTGCTTTTCTCGGTTGTGGCCTTACCCTTTTCTTCATTATGGGCTTTCGCATCTTGTAGCTTCTGGCATTGGCTTCACGGCCAGCGGAGCTCCCAGGTGGCTGTGCGGCAAAGTCCTTGCAGAGAACTTCATCCTGAGCCTCTACAACTTGCATCACATCAATCCATTCAGCATACTCCTAGTAGCCGTCTTGATGATAGTTGCATGCAGATTGCACTGCATTGGGGGTGGAAGGTGGATAGGGTCTTCTCAATCTTCTGCTCATCTGTGATCTGCTTGCCACAAAGTTGAAGATTGGTATAAATTATATGCAGAGCAGAATTGTACCCCCAACCATTTTAAAATCAACAAATCTGAGTTGGATCCATTCCTGCTTTGCCTGAGGAAGAGTGGTGTACTTTAGCTTTTTGAACCGCTTCTTGAGTGTAGTCCACAAAGCTGTCGCACTCTTCTCTACCATGCACTCATTCTTGAGAGTGAGATAGAGGTGGTGCTTGAGGAAGTGAAGTAACTGATCATTTTCTCAAGGTTGGATTTGGCATCCTGTAGTGTATCAATCCCAATGGCAGTGTCGAGCTTCTTGACCCCAAGTACTATCTCGACATCGGAAGTCCAAGTCAAGTAATTTTGACCATGCTGGGCTAGCTCCTCGAACTCCCGGTTCGTGATGCCTGTCATCTACATGTGCATCAAAAGAATATATAAGTTTACTACCAATAAACATGCATAGATTTACTACAGGTAAATAAATTGGACAAAGGTACAAAAGATTCTCGTAAAGTTCCAGAATTTTCTATGCATTTTCTATAAATTTTACTGTTAATTTCAGTGAATAAAAGCAATTTAAATAATTACGATTTATCAAATCAGTAAATAAATAGAAAAAATAGAAAATAATAATGACAGTACTAAACATGCTTCAAATGCTAAAATAATTCATAATTTGAATTCTCGAGGCCCATTTATGCCGGAATATGAATTTTTGGTGAAATTTGCAATTTCGAGGTCTTATACACAAATTTTCAATTCTGAGAAACTTTTCGCATAATTTCCTAATTCTTCAAGGGCCTTTTTGCAAAATTTAGGAACCGTCTAAAAATTCTAAGTACCCTAACATAAATTACCAAATGCAGGGGCTCTTTTTGCAAAATTATCAACGCCCCTCGGGCTAGTCCTTCCCGGCCCAATTTCTTTCTTTCGGTTTTAGCCCAGTGGCCCAATCAGCCGTCCAGCCCATGATCGCTCACGAGGCTAGGGTTTTTAACCCTAGCCCGTGTCCCCTACGGTGGCGGTGGCTGTTAAGCATGAAGGCGGCGGCGGGCCCGGGCGACCAGCGACCCGTGTTGGAGCGTGCAGCGAGCGGTGGTCGAGCGCAGTGGTGGGGCTGGCCTCAGCTTTGGGCATGGGCTGCAGCCCGTGCGAGGACGCAAGGCGAGCGGCGGCCAAGCGCAGCGCCGAGGCCAACCTCGGCTTTGGGCACGGGCGGCGGCTCGTGCAAGGGCGCGCTTCGAGTGATAGCGGCTCTGGCGAGTGGCCTCGACGGTCAGCTTTGGGCGCCAACGGTGACTCGTTAGTGGCGGCCTCAGGCACCGATGGCAACTCGGCAGTGGCGGCTTTGGGCGGCCAGTGTGCCATGGTACAGAGGCATCAGGCGGGTGTCAGTGGCCTCAAGCGAGCCGGTGGTCTTGGGTGTGTCGACTTTGGGCCGAGCTGAGACTGAGCGGCGATGGTGCACATCGGGCGGATGGCAGTGAGTGTCTCTGATGTGACCTCGAGTGTGGGCGCAGCGGCATCAGGCACGGGGACAGCCAAGCACGGCAGTTTGGTGCGGGCGGCTATGCGGGGCCGACAGTGCGGCGTGCGAGCCGAGATGGCGGCCCTGCTGCGGCTTCAGGCCAGCAACGCCTAGGGAGGCCGGTGGCAGCTTCGGGCCAGCGGCGCGTGGGGAGGCCAGCGGCGCATTCACGTGTGGCGGCCGTACGGGGCCAGCGGCATGTTCGGCCGTGCGGGTTTTTTCTTTTTCTTTTCCTTTTTTTCAATCTACAATGCAATCAACATTTACTCTTTCATGTAATATACCGATCAACATTGACCAGCGACTTTAAGTCTGCTCGCGGTAGATTAGAGCGGATTTGCACCACAAAAATAATATAGAAAGTGAAATCTGTGGAATTTAAAGCGATCTAGATATAGACAATTTAATCTACTAATGCTTCGATGATTACCTTTCGATTCACCGGAGCGATTCGTGCTGATAACGTGTTGAGGAACCGTCGCTGGCGAATCAAGTCCGATCGATTCCTCTCCTATGCAAATAGACAGATCAACCATAGAAAACTAAAATAGTAGATTGGAAACACAGAGATAGGGGGAGAACTCCTGGTGTTTCTTTATTACTTTCTCTTTCACATGCGTGTACAAAGTAGTCAATGGCCCTCCCTATATGTGGCCTAGTGGTGATGTGCCCACCATAGGCCAAAACTTTAAGCCCAGACTCAGGTTTTCCAACAGTTTTATGGACCAAGCCACAGCCTAGCGACTGATTGCCTGGACCCAAGTTGTTTTCCAATTCCTTGCCAACAATACTAAAAATAGAAACATACATAAATGGATTACAACTGATCATGTTGATTCGGTCAAGTGCATGGCGCAGACCATCTCCACATCATGTAGGATTTCTCCTGCCTTGTATGTGTCAATACTTTCCTTTGGCGAGCCTAAAAAATCTGCCGTAGAATTAGTACATAACTTGTGTGCATGCATGCGTTTGTATCCTACTGCAGCCTATCTTTCCCCGCACGTAGAATACTAGACTTATAGGCGCGGCGGCACGCCGTGCCAGCAATCGTGTGTACCGAAGTAAAAGAGACGATAAAAAACTGACAGGGACCTTTTTGCGAGGAAAAAGGACCTTTTCGTAATTTCGGGAAAATACAGGCAAACCGCGGGGCGCTATCATGCGAAGTATAAAAAATTTCGGTAAAGTGGAGGGGTGTTTTCGCAAAAAAATTTTTTTTAAAAAAGATACCAGGGGCCTTTTCGCGGAAAAAGGACCTTGACGTAATTTCGAGAAAATACAGGCAAACCGCGGGGAGGTATCCTGCTAAGTACACGAAATTTTGGGAAAGTGGAGGGGTGTTTTCGAAAAAAAATTTATTAAAAAAAATGTTAGGTACCTGTTCGCGAGGAAAAATGACCTGTACGTAATTTCTGAAAAACTGAAGGAAAGTGCCTCCTCCAGCCGTACAGGGATTGCCCCGCCACGCGCCGGCCGGACACACGGGCGGGGGGGACGTGGCCGAGCGGGGGGTCGCGAATCCCCCGGGCTTTGTTATTTGTATGATTCGTAGCTTCCGGGTTGACAACATGACCTCTCGATGCGTAGAACTTGGGATAGCACCGAGCCCATCTCCTGCCTTCTTGTACTTGTACTACAACCGCTATAGACAAAGTGGCATCGACTCCTGTACCACCTGCGACAGCTCCTCTTCTCTGTCCTCAAACTTGAGAACAAGTAGATTACAAGCATTATATAGTATAAAACGCTCGCTAGAATTAATAACATGCTCTTTAAGAAACAAGATCACCTGATTATGCATCTTCTTAGTTTGAGCACGAGTGATAAGTCCCAGAGGCAAGTCCATTGTAATATCTTCATCTTATGCTTGTGTAGGAGGCGAAGAAGATGGAGTGATAGGAAGGCCCTCATCATCCTCTCCCTCTTGAAAAGACATCATCCTCGACAGAGAATCATCACCACTAAAGAAAAGGGACAAATCAACGACATTAAATGTAGAGTTCATGCCATGGCCATCCCCTAGCAGCTCGATCTTGTAAGCATTGCCGTTTATCTTCTCAAGCTCATTAAAAGGTCCATCTCCTCTAGGTAGCAACTAAGACTTGTGCTGAGCCGAAAAGCTATCCTTACGATAGTGTACCCACACTAAATTGCTCGGCTAAAATATCATTTTTTTTCTTTTTTGTTCACCTTGTCAGCATAATACTACGCTTAGCGCTCAATTTCTTCTTTCACCTTGATGTGCAATTTCTTCACGTATTCTACTCTCTTTGACGCTTCAATATTTGTTCATCGTTTTTTTAGGGAAAACAATAGGAGAGATTCCTACTATGCTATATTAAAATATTTGTTCGTTGTTGACTTAGAAGCAGCATCAAATCAAGTGGCATAATAGGCTTGTAACCATACACCATCTCAAATGGGCACATCTGTGTAGTAGAGTGGATAACTCTGTTGTAGTTGAAATCCACGTGAGGTAAATAGTCCTCCACTCCTTGATATTTTTCTTGATCATGGTTCTCAGCAGCATCGAAAGTGTACAATTCACCATCTCCGTTTGACCATCAGTTTGGGGATGATAAGTTGTGCTAAATAACAATTTTGTCCCTAGCTTCTCCCAAAGGGTCTTCTAGAAATAATTCATGAATTTGACATCACGATCCGAGACAATGGCCTTGGGCACACCATGCAACCTCATGACTTCCCTGAAAATAGGTTAGCAACATACAAAGCATCGTCGCTCTTGTGGCACGGAATAAAATGTGCCATCTTTGAAAAGTGATCCACAATGACAAAATTAGAATTTCTCCCCCTCTTAGTCCTAGGCAGTCCTAAAAAAAGTCCATACTAATATCCTCCCATGGTGTATTAGGAACTGGAAGAGAAATATACAAACCATGTGGATGCAACTTCGATTTCACCTTGTGACAAGTTATGCACCATTGTACATACCTGTCCACATCACGCATCATCTTAGGCCAAAAGTTAGTATAGACAATATCTTCTCATGTCCAAAATGTCCCAGCAATCCACCTGCATGTGATTCCTGTAATAATAACAAGCGCACAGACGATTCTGGAACGCATAGTTTGTTAGCACAAGATAAAAACCCATCATGAATGTGAAATTTGTCCCAGCCTTTTTCATCTTTGCAATGTGCATAAGGTGAACTGAAATCACGATCATTAGCATATAAATCACGCAAACTTCCTAAACTAGGACTTGCACATCTAAGCGATTTAAAAGCACACTTGTCCTAGAAAGAGCATCAACAACCATATTTTCCTTTCCCTTCTTATATTTCACAATGTAAGGAAAAGACTCAATAAATTCCACTTATTTAGCATGTCGATAGTTCAACTTAGCTTGGCCTTGCAAATATTTTAAAGCCTCATGATCAAAATGTATAATGAATTCCTTGGGCCACAAATAATATTGCCAAACTTCTAAAATTCACACTAAAGTGTACAACTCCTTATCATAGACTGGATAATTCAATTGTGCACATTCGAGTTTCTCACTAAAATAAGAAACCGGTCTATCGTCTTGCATCAAAACACCACCAATTCTAATTCCACTAGCATCATATTCAATTTCAAAATTTTTAGTGAAATCGGATAAAACAAGTAATGGTGCCTCAGTTAAGCGCTTTTCAATTCATCAAATGCCACTTGCTATGCTACCCCCCATGTAAAGTCAACACCTTTTTTGTTAATTCATTCAGTGGGGGCAGCGATGGTGCTAAAATCCTTAACAAAATACCGATAAAAACCAGTGTGTCCATGAAAGCACCTAATTTGACTAACATTTACAGGTGCACGCCAATTTTTAAATACTTCAATTTTAGACCCATCTACCTCTACTCCCTGTGCCAAAACCACATAGCCCAGAAATATTACACGATCTTTGCCAAAAGTGCACTTCACTAAGTTCCCAAACAATAGCATCACAGAAAACCTGTAGCACTTGTCTAATGTGGTCAATATGATCAGATTCATTATGGCTGTAAATCAAGATGTCATCAAAATACACGACTACAAATTTCCCAATGAAATGACTCAAAACATGATTCATCAATCTCATAAATGTACTAGGTGTATTAGTTGACCCAAACGATATGACTAACCACTCGTACAAACCAAATTTCATTTTAAAGTAGTTTTCCACTCATCCCCTTCTTTCATCCTAATTTGTTGATACTCACTACGGAAATCAATTTTAGAGAAGAGAACAACACCACTCAATTTTTCTAACATATCAACTAAGCAAGGTATAGTATGACGATATTGAATAGTGATATTATTAATCGCTCTGCAATCTATGCACATGTGCTATAGGAATAGCACAAGGGCTTAAGCTTTCATGTTCGTACCCTTTGTCGAGAAGCTCTTGTACTTGTTTATGAATTTCCTTTGTTTCCTCGGGGTTGGTGCGGTACTGTGGTCGGTTTGGTAGCGTCGCTGCTGGAATCAAATCAATTTGATGCTCTATCCTGTGGATTGGTGGCAAACCAGTGGCACCTCCTCCAGAAAGACATCGCTGAATTCCTGCAAAACATGAGAGACACCACTCGCAAGAGACGTTAAGTCATTAGTAGAAAGCAATGCATCCTTGTACAGAAGTACAAAGTGCACCAAATTGGTATTCTCACAAAAAGCTCTCATTTCTGGTTTGGTGGCTAACATTACTAAACCTTTCACTCCCTCACTTTTCTTTTTGCTGCTCAATTTTGGCTTGTGGCTCTCACTCACCGAAGGTGGAATATCTCTATTTGGTGTACTCTCAATTTTCACCTCAACTTTTTTCTTATCAGCATTGACTAGGGCTGCAAACGAAGCGGATAATTTTCGTCCGTATGACCGATCGAAAGCATATGGAAGGGGTAAATGGGTATCCGGCACTGTCCATGTCCGACTCGGACTCTGAGGAAAAAATATGGAATAGGATATGGGATAAGTGATATCCGTCCGTATATATCCGTATGTCAAATGATATGAGAAAGTCTGTTGTGGCCTCACCTAGGAACAAAATAACATATAGGCAGATTATATATGTAAACAAGCAGGAGTATTGAGTGTTCTTTCTTAAACATCTCAGTAATTAGTGTCTTCATGTTCGCTCTGATCGTACCATACTGTCCAATGTCCTGTGCAAAGAAACGGATAATTTCCGTCCGACCGACCGTCCGAAAGATTATGGAACGGATACGGAATGGAGAAATAGATATCTGACATTATCCGTGTCCGACTCCGACTCCGAGGGAAAAATATGGAATAGGATACAGGATAAGCGATATCTGTCCGTATCCGCTCTGATTGCACCCCTAGCATTGACTCTCTTTGTTGGTGTAAGTGGATACAAAATCACATCTTTGCTGCTCCACTTAAACTTGTAGCAGTTTGTATGCCCATCGTGATAAACATGGTGATCAAATTGCCATGGGTGCCTCAATAACAAGTGACAAACTGATATGGGCACCACATCACAAACAATGGTATTTTCATACTTGCCAATCTTGA
The DNA here is from genome assembly GCA_017311315.1 of Dendrocalamus latiflorus. Taxonomy (NCBI): domain Eukaryota; kingdom Viridiplantae; phylum Streptophyta; class Magnoliopsida; order Poales; family Poaceae; genus Dendrocalamus; species Dendrocalamus latiflorus. The sequence goes on along the minus strand of CM029671.1, from coordinate 8,790,802 downwards.
AGTGCACCTTCACCATATGATTGACTTTCACCTTGCCCACATTGCTCAACCACTGCACATGATAAGGATGAGGATGTGGTAAATATTTTATGCCCAATTTTGTGCACATCTCCTTGCTGGCTAGATTATGACAACTTCCTCCATCAATTATTACCTTGCACACTTTACTGCCAACTGTCTCCCATGGCTGAAACAAATTGCACCGCTGTGCGGTAGCTGGCTTTGGGACATGGTTAGTACAGGAGGTGTGCACACCAGCATATGCTCTCCATCTGGCGAACCTAGCCTACAATCCAATCTCTCATCCTCTTTGGATCCTCCATAAAATCAGCAAACGGAGTAGTATCATCCTCATCAATAGTAAAATATACCCATCATCAGTAAGTATCATACCTTTATTATTTGGGCAATCTTTCTAAAAATGACCAACTCCCTTGAACTTGTAACATGTCATATCACATGAACGGCCTATAGAACCCATCGAAGATGCCACGCTAGCAGCGGGCGCTGGTGGTAGTGTACTATCTATCTTCCTCTGTGCTGAACTGCACGTCGCTGAATTGGCCCCGGATGGGGTAAACTTGCTCGACTGTCCCGTGTTGTACGGTGGTGCCTTGCCCGCTGAATAATGTTACTGTGTAGTATACTTAGCATCTTCAATTACCTGTTTCTTAGCTTCATGTGCCTGATGTATCAACTCAACCATGTTGTTGTATTGGTGATGATTAACGATCCACCGAATAGCATAATTCATCCCAGCAAGAAAGTGATCCATCACATGTTCCTCATTCTCATTCTCATGCACATTAGCATTTATGATAATCTGCTCCATCTCTTTATAATACTCATCAACTGATGTCAACCCCTGTAACAACCCAGTCAGCCTCTCATATAGCTGTAATGTGTAGGTACAAAGCGTGCATGCATCTATCGCTTTAGCTCGTCCCATGTAACAACACATGGCTCATGTCGCTCCATACACTGTTGCACACAGCACTCCCACCATGTAGTAGCATATCTGTCCAAAGCAGCAATGGCAAGATCCAACTTGTGCTGATTAGAATAGCGGTTCATGCTGAATAGCCTATCAACTTTTAGCTCCCACACAAGACAAACCTCCACCTTGGTAGTACCCTCAGAGGACAGCATTGTGAACTTGGGTTTGCATCCAGATCATCGGCATCCTCATTGCATCGGTGATTGTATGTATATTGATTATGTTGAAAACATGGCAAATAATAGTCAAACATGGACTCATCGTCGTCATCGTCAGTGTGGTGGTTTCCACGGCCTCCTCCATGGGTGCCATAGTAGGCACTATCATGCGCAACTCCATAGGCGCCACCAGGGATGCCATAGTTGGCACCTGGGTGGGTGTTGCCTCCTCCTGCACCATTGCCATGGTAGCGCCCTTGTGCAAGGGGATGCGCCGTGACCTTAGCAACAACAAGGCGCTGTTGTGCTATCTCGCGTACACATGCCTATTCAACGAGTTGTCATTGGCATGGTTCATCCTCGTGTTTCCATCAAGCGGCAGCCTCTGCATCATCTTGTTGCATGGCTCGTACGGGAGGTGCACACTCCCTACATCACCACATGTACCTAGCTATACCGAAGCGGTGAGCTTGGTAATGGCGTCCAATAGCACCTTGTGGTTGTTATCGATGGTCACAGACAACTTCTGGAAATCTATCCCTAGGCTGTCCAAGTTATTTCGAACACACCCAAGGTCAACGCGCACCTGGTCTTAGCCTGGAACTTGTCCCAGGGTGTAGCACAAAGTGTGAGGTAGTGCAGCTTGGTGACCAGATTAGTAAGGTTGCCGTCAAGATCCTTGTCCTGTTCGCTTCCTGACATGGTTATAATAGCAAAAATACCAAGTGAAAATATATGTGGAAAATAAGTGCAAATCTCTCAACTACTATTGTCAAACCAAGAAAGTTGTATTGTTCCAAAGTAAATTAAGAGTGGCAAAAACTTACACTCATAGCAACGAATGACCAACGAAGATTGTGCAAGCGAATACTAAGAACAGCAACCAATACATGATATGGATGTTTCTAGTGGAGCTTGGTGAGGAAAAACAACCTAGCAAATGCGGAATTGAAGATTGTTGAGCTAGGTAGCAATCCAAATGAGACTCACAGTGCCTAATTGTTGATCGAGAAAAATAAGTGAAGAAAGGACAACAACACACACACACAATGATAATGGGGCTGATGCAACCAAAAGAATGAGCAAAAATATACGCTCATGTTGCAATAGCACAAAGAGACATGCTAGCTATTGCTCAAAATAGAAATATGAGGGCACAAGATTGCTCAAACTAAGTGTGCAAATATGAGCGGATACGAAACTTGTAACTTGATGCTCCAAAAACAACGATGATACAAATGATGCTAGTTCGGCTGAACAACAATGTTTTCTCATTTTTTCTATTCTGTTTTGTTCTTTTTTTGTTTGATCACACAGCCAGCACAACTTATGAATAGGTAGGATAAAAAACTTGATGAAGACAAACTTGATGCATATGATGGTGCACACAACTTAACAGTAGCAGTCCCTCGAGCAAATTCAGCATCTAGTCTCAATAGGTATGCAAGTTTCACAAATGAACGATGGTTCACAAATGTTAATTTTTTTGTATTTTCTGTGTATGATACTACTACTAGAAAGTAGATGACACAAGCTTTCCAATGGAACAAGAAAATGACGGCAAAGTGTGACACGAATGGAAAAACGGTCAGCAACTAAACACGATGAACGAGTGGATTAAGACCTAACAAAATGCACTAAAAATACTGACTTAAACTACAGCGAAGACAAAAATTTTTGTGGCTTTTTCAGTGCATAGGATAGAAAAATAATCTACTAAGATACCACAATGTTATGGAGTGGCCTGATATTCTTGAGTAGAATCGTAGACAAATAGTGCTTGATGAACAATGCTCAGTTGTACACCACGCGCTAGTGTACAGACTTGCAACTCTATGGATATTCGCCAACACACACCAGGTTGATTGCCACTAGACCATGAGCGGAGATCGCCAAGCCCTCAATTCCCAGTGGAAAAGCAAACTTGACCTTGATTTGCAGAACGAACAATGGATCGTCTAATTCTCTCTTAGAAATCCTCGCGTAATCTCTGGTACGAAAGAAACAAGCAATTGCTTTGTCCATTCTGTTTACTCCAAGAGTGCTCTCCCCCATAACCATCCGCTAGACAGTTTTTGTTAGGAAATCTAGGCCTAGGAAATTTGGGCCAGGGCCTGAAGCCTTGGCCCATGGTGGGCAGCTCACCAGTAGGCTATATATAGGGGGTACCATTGGCTATTTTGTACACGTGAAAGAGAAAGCAATAAAGAAAAGAATAGGACTTCTTCCCCCGTACCTCGTGTGTTTCTAATCTACTATTTGCATCATCTATGTTTGATCATCTCTTTTGCATAAGAGGAATCGATCGGACTGGGCTCGTCAGCGATGGTTATCAACATGTTATCAGCACGAATTGCTTCGTGGATCGAAGGTAATCATCAAAGTACTCATAGATTGAATTGCCTATATAGACCGCTTTAAATTTCGTAGATTTTGCTTTCTAGATTATTTTCTATGGTGCAAATTTTCTCTAATCTACCATGAGGGATTTGAAGTCACCGACACAATGTCGATCGATAGATTACATGAAAGAGTAGATGTTGATTGCACTGTAGAAAAGAAAAGAAAGGGGAAAATCACACACCACCGGCCCTATACGGCCACTGCACACCGCCTGTACGCGGCCATGACTGCCTCCCACAAAAGGCATCGCCGTTGCTTGGCCTCGAGCCCGGTCGTCACCTGCTCACCTCTCGCATGAGGTGTGCTGCCTTTTGGCTACCACCGGCTCCCGCACGAGCACCGCCGCTCGAAGCCGCTACGCCCAGCCAAATCCGAGCTCGGTCGTAGGCTCAAAACCGCTCACTTGCCACCGCTCGGGTCCACGGGCGAAGATGTCAATGCTGCCTCTGCACACGGCAACCTCGTCACCGGCTCCCTGGCTGCCGCTGCTCCCACATGAGCCCCGGCCGCACGCACCTTGCTGGCTCCTCGGCTGCCGTCGCTCCCACATGAGCCCCGACCGCACGTGCTCCACTAGCGCACCCGCAGAAGCCACCGTGCTTAGAGTCGCCATCGGTCGCACACGAAGCTCGGTTGGTCGAATCCCATCGGCACTCGGGGAAGGGCCAAATCCCGTCGGCACTCAGGGAGGCGCGCTCACCACCACGCCTGCGCATGGAAGCCTTGCGATCAGGTGCCGCCACCCACGCCAGAGGTGCTTGCCGCTGCCTTGCACCCGCATGAAGCGTCCTCGACCACCCGCAGCGCCGTGCGCCACCACCACACAACAGGGGTAGGGAAACCCCTCTCCTTTAATCCGGTTGGGGTGGGCCATGGGCCAGAGGATGGGCCGGGAAAGGCCCAGCCCGTAGGGGCACCAGGATTTTCACAAAAATCCCCCTGAAAATTTAGAAAATCACGCGAAAAATTTTCTCAAAATTAAAAATTTGTGGATAGTCCCTCAGCAATTACAGAATTCAATGAAAATTCTAACAAGATTTTACCTTAAAGAAATACTAATGACATGCTAATTGACTGTATTACCATTTAATAAAGTGGGACCTAGCTGTCATATACATACAAAGAGAGAAGAGAGAACAGTGGAGGCAGATCAGAGGAAAGAAGCAGAGCAGGCGGCGCACTCGGCTCTTGAGGCGACGGCGAGCGGCATCCGGGGAGGTGGCTCCAGTGACTAAAATCGGTCTCTATGACCATGAGGAGTCAAGCGGTGCTAGTGTCGTGGGCAACAGCACCCGAACATGGGTCTGCAGCGGCTCATGGTGGTCGGCCTTGGGGAAGACAGTTGGCGAAGACGCCGGAGGGAGACAAAGAGACATAGGTGGCACATGAGAATAAGCAAGGAGGGAGGAGCGCACCAAATAACTTGATGGAGGCAGGGAACAGTTGTGGCGGCTTAGCAACGTGAGCTACGGTTGGCGCACACGGCTTCTCTGTAAATCCCAAAATAACCCTCAAATAGAGAAAAGATGATAGTGAAAATGAGATGAGTAGATACATAGAGGAGAAGTTAGCTTTTTGAAATGAATAGTACGGGGAGTTGGAGTTTAAGACATTCTTATGCCACGATAAGAGGGGATCGTAGGGAAGAGAGAAGCTACAAAGCAGAATTTAGTACCCCAGCCACTATTCATTTTAATTGCAGTTTTCTCAATTGTTGAACTGTTTTGACAGCCTATGAAGTTTGTCAATTTGCAAGGTCGTTCTTTCGTGGTGGTTTTATATTCATTGTGGGAATGCTGGGTATTGTGGGTATTGGAAAAAGGGGATCTTTTGCAAGCTCACTTTCATGTGGAAGTTTTAAACCAGTGTGTTTTGGTGATCTTGCATGCCGGAGTTTAATGGCACTATTTTATTAAAGGAAAAATATTAAAGATCTTGTTGTGCTGACTTCTTTGGTTTGAATGAGTGGTGTAGCTCAAAAAAAATTGATAAGGCAAGGAGTGTCAAGCTAGGGAATGGTTGTAGTGTATACATGACTTTTTTTTAGTAATATATCATCCTTTATGTGTTAAGCTTGTTAAACCTGATACTGTGATGTAGAAGTTATATGATGAATAGTGACTAGGAGTATGTCCCTAATTACCTGAATTTTTGTGGTATAGGGAAGTGTAAAGTATAACTATAATGTTAAGAATTCTCAAATTATATTGGATAAATTAGGTTATTTGGTCCCAATAGATTGTTCTAATCATTTGTGGAGGTTATGTTATAGATTTGTGTGATTGTTGTCTTTGGTGAATATTAAACCTAAATTAATCTTTTCTAAGGATACTTGGTGTACACATATAGATGCTTGATTTACATGTTTCTTACGATGCTAAATTGATCTAATGTATATAAAGAAATGTGTGAATATTGTTGTATCATCATATGAAACCTTGTTTAGTAGAGACTGAAATATTGATATTTTAATAGTATTTTGCTATAACTTTTGAACATAAGAAAAAAATGTTGAATCCGTGTTGTAGATGTTAATGTGATTGCATATAGAAGTAGGACAAAAAATAGATTTCCATAATTAAGGTAATGGTTGATCGTTAATGAGAATCACTATAATATAATTAATGCATGCCAAAATTGGTGTTGAGTATCACTAGGAGTTGAATGAATGAAGTTTAATAAATGTGTTTGGTAATAGTTTGTTCTCGAATAAAGAATTTTGCTAGAATATTATGATTATTGTAGTAATCTTATAGTACTTTGTGGGTTTTAAAAACTTAGGATGTGATAATAAAATATTATGAAACAATCCAATCTTATTTTGGAAAGCTTTAAGATATGTTAGTAGCCTTCAATAATTCTTGTTAAGGGGTTGTTACATTGGTACTTGCATAATCGTTGGTAAGTGCGTTTGAGGGTGGTGTCAAACCTTTTTGAAAAAATAGGTCAACCTTCAAAAATAATTTAGTGGAATATTTGGAGTTTTGTATTCATAATTCATTTTGGGTTTGTTGGCTTACATGGTAGTGGTACCATATATAAAAAAATTTTTGTAGCGATGCAATTATTTGTCTCATAAATGAATTCATTTCGAGTGCTAAAGCTTTCATGTGTGCTATCATTTTATTGTCCTTTCATTATTTAAGCCTATGGATTATTGAATCTATCAATGGTATGGAATCGGTACATTATTTAGATCATTACCATTGTGTACTTTGCCAAATTTTCTAGATAAAATTGGATCATATCATCTAATGAAGAAAAAAATGACGTAATAATGTAATCAATGTGGTAGTAAATTAAATGGTGAGGAATGTTGCCATGATATACGAATTTTTCCTTGGCGCTTAACTTTTTGGAATTTCAATATCTTTTTAAAGGTAGTTAGTGAAGATCAGATATACTTGTTAGAGTTTCCCTACCACTTGTAACTGAAATTTTAGTATAGGAATCTTTAAAATTGAAATTTTGAAATCATATTGCTTAGTATCTCTATCCAGCTAGAAGTAATGGAGGAATTTGTTGTTGTGGCATGTAATATTTTATGTTATTTGGGTTTCAAAGTTGCAATTTTAATGTTATTTTCAGTAACAACAAGTGAACTTGGATTTGTGTTGATCATTGATAGAATTTGTTGGTTGTCATAGTTGTGTGTGTGGGAATTCTAAATGGTAATTGTCCTTTAAATGAACAAAGCTGACAACATTCAATGGGGAATCAACATATAGATATAGTTGGAATAAAGAAAAACAAAATAAATGACATTACTTTCATGAGGGAGTCTCGCTAACACATTTGGTGACTTGTGTACTAGAGTCTCTCTAGATTTGTTGTAATAATGCAACAAGGTTGGGTTTAATTTTGAAGTTTCCTATTTGAAAGAATGTGCATGTGTGAAATGCAATATTTTGGAATTTCATGATTCAAGGGAAAAATATACCATAAATTCAAGGAAAGTGAGATTGATTTCTGGTTCATGTTTACTTTATGTGTTTTTGTCCAATGCTGTTTGAAAAGAAAAGTGATTTAATGGTGTTATGGGTGGTCCTTTTCTTTTCCTAAAGAAATAGAAAGGGTGTTGTTATTTTGCATATTGGAGTGATTTCATTATTTGGTTTATGTGGCTCTGAATGCATGTTGCTTATTTGGAAGTCGAATGGTTCCTAGTAATTTTTTTGTGATTTTTATAGTGGGTTCTTTTGAAAGAGAATTGGTTTAAGGGTATTGGTGTGTTGTTTTTCCCTTGTTGCAAAGGGGATGCGTCTCGTAAAGTGAGGAGATCATATGAAAGATAAAGGTAGATCTCCTAGTGTCACTAAAAGTTAATGGGATGCATCTCGCGAAGTGAGGAGATCATATGAAAGATAAAAGTAGATGTCCTAGCATTACTAAAAGCTAGGGCATTTGTGCTATGGGGAAGCAAAGATGACATTTGTTTTTTTGGGGTGTGTTTCGAATTTCTGTTTCCTATGGCGGGTTTGTGCCCAAGATATTTGTTTAGTGGGTTGAAATTATTCTAAGTAGAAAGGTTGACTTGGATTATGGGAGTGAATTCTTAAGGATATAGCGTATTACCCCAAATCTTAATTGAGTTTGAAGTTGACAGGTAAATTTAAAAGATGCAGCTTAGTTGGGTGTAACACCCAGGCTCAACAAAGGCCCAAGATGTCACTCACAACCAGGGTTCAAAGTTTTGTTTTTGGAAAAAATCTCAGAAGGCAGCAAGATGAATGAAAAGAATGAAATTTTGTTCAAATTTTAAATGAAAATTCAAATGCCATTTGAATTTTAAGCCTTAAAACTAAAGATAAATGGCAAGTAAAGTGACCATCTTATGCAACCTGTGCTCTGGTTCGGTGGTGGGGAGCTTTCTTCATGAATGAGTAGTCGTGTGTTCGATACCCAGGCCGGCTTCTTTTATTTTTCATTTGATAGAACTTGCATGGGACCCACATGTCAGAGTGGACCCTCCATAAAAACTTGAAAAAAATGGGTGTAGGACGTGGGATTCGATCCCCGGACCTTGGGGGCGTGAGTGGTGAGACTAGCTATTGGGTTAGAAGAAATCTTATGCTCAGTGAGGGATATCAAGATCCATTAACCCTTCATAATTGAAACTAAAACAAAAATATTTGGATGAAATGGATTTTTCTCATTGGGTAGAAAAAGAAACGAAATTTCTAAAATTTCAGCAAGATTTTGCTGAAATTGTGAACCGTGCTCACAACCACAACCACTACCAATTTTAAACCGTAAGCAAGTAATACTGTCACAAAGTTATCAAGAGCAACATTCCTTAAGAATTTAATTATAAATTTCAACACATAAATTAAACTTAATATGAGCTGATTAAATTCCAATGGCAATATAAATAAGACCAAACTACGCAACACATCATCAAGCAATAATATGAATAGAGGAAACTAAGGGAGACCACAAGTTATGCAAATATTATAATGAGTGATGATGAAATGTTCATAACCAAAGGTGACGTAATAATATGTGAGATGAAGATCGGTAGAGTGTAATTATCCATGTGCTATAACCACCCATGCATGTCGCCCTCAACGTTCACCTAAAAATAACAATAAAGCAAGGGTGAGTCCATGACTTAGCAAGTACAAAGCAGAATACTAAACAAGGTATCGTGTTATTAACAATTCATATCTAGTTACCACAATTTAATTCATCATACTCATTCTCATTAGATTCCATTCACATAACTTAAGATCTCAAACCACATTTCACTTCCCTTGAATGCCATGCAACTTTATGCATACGACTTAACTCCTCTTCTACATATACTGGTATAGCTAGGTGTTCACCTATCAATGACACACCTTTGCCCTGTTCTTTTTCATATAGGGTCACAATTTCGACTCTCGCCCTATCCTTTCTCGTACAGGGTCTCAATTCAATACTTTGTCTCATGCTTGGCCCTATCCTTTTTCATACAGGGCCATCCTGTCCTTTTTCATACAGAGTCTCAGCTCACACTGTGTAACATGAATGAATCAACATGCCATACAATAATTATAATTTCTCTTTAATTCATTTCCATCATTTTAACAAAAGGTGCATTCATCATCCTACTACAATTCTCATCTTCGTCGTCATGTCATAACCATAAAGCAATATAAGTAAAACATTGTCATAAGAACAATCAAGGCAAGTAGTCTTGCAACTGCAATTTTAAACCCTCGAACACTATTCTACAATGTACATGCCTTTCTTTCAATTGCGACGACTAAAAAGATTGGAAGATAATAACACACCCGAAGCTACTCCTCCTACAGAATTTATTCACTCTCAATATAAGCTAAAGCATTACAAAATACAAATAAACAACAACGCTCCTACACACCCTCCAAAACAATGACTTCCCCCATTTACCGGACAACCCCTCTTGCTATCCCGGTACTAAAAATATCATTCCTCTCAATTACAACATCGTAAAAGAGCAAACCATACAATTTATAGAATCTACAAAAAATTTCACACACTTTCTTACTTGACACATTTTTCAAATTAATCCATCTAAATCACCGATTTTAACCTGAAAAACAGATTTGTCATTCCTCGAATAGCAGTTATTATTTTTGTACCTTTTAATCTACAATGGAAAATATAGTAAGCAATGACATTATTGAAATCCCTTCAAATTTTCTCTAAGTATTCACTTAACCCTTTTCTCCAATAGCTAAGAGCTATGAAGATTAGAGTTAAAAACCCACTTGAAAATGGCAGCAACAAAGAGAATACAGTAGGAAAACACACTGTGGTCAGAAGCTGGCAACGTGGTTGAAATTCGACAATGTGGTCAAAAGCTGACAACGTGGTCATAAATTCAACAACCTGGTCGAGAGTTGACAACGTGGTCGTAAACTCAACTACGTGGTTGAAAGCTAACAATGTGGTCAACGATTCAATAATGTGGTCAGAAATTAGCTACAGAATGGAAATCACCATAGTCGATAACCACTGAGACCAAAATTAACATGATAAAAAATGAGTGCAGTCGGAACCAATGTGCTCGTAAACAATGTAGTTGAACACCAACAAGTGGTCGAACAACCAACGTGGTCGAAACCAGTCGGCAACCAAAATGATCAATGTAGTCATAACCAACGTGGTTGTAAGCCAATGGAGTGGACGAACAACCAACGTGGTCGGAATATGTCGGCAACAAGAATGGTCAATGTGGTCGTAAGCCAATGGAGTGGTCGAACAACAAATGTGGTCAGAACCAGACCACAACCAAAATGATCAACGTGGTCATAACCAACGTGGTCGTAAACCAATAGGTGGTCGAACAACCAACGAGGTTGAAGGCCAACGAATGTTTTGCGACCGGCGAGATCAATTCATCTCAAAAACCAACCAGAGAAAATGAGGATCTGTGAGAAATCGAAAATCCCATGCAGAAAAAAGCGAAGCAGTCGGAAGAGTAAATGTGATCGCGGTGCGATGTAGTCTGGAGTTTGACCGTGGTCGAAACCAACATAGTCGTAAAGCTAATCGATTTTCCAGATAGAGAGTAAACCGACTATCGATTGCTTCAGTTCAAATTCAATAGAAGAACACAAAGTAATCGATAGATCTGAATGTGCTCAAAAGCAACACGGTGCAAAGTGATCGAAAGACTGAACGTAGTCAAAAGCAATGCGCTTCAGTCTAAAACTTGACCGTGGTCGTAAAACTGATTTGGAAGAACAGAGCAGTGCACGACCACAAGATCTAAAATCCATATATCTTTTGATTAAAAGATCAAATGGCCATAAAACTTTGAACACAAAAACATTAAGGTCTCAAGAGGCTGCTCCCATCTTGAATTGAAAATTTAATAAACAAATTGAGAGCTTTTTGCGATTTAACTGTGCGCGCACAAGACCAAGACTTCTAGAACGGAGAAATGAACAAATCGTGCCCGTGGAAGAAGAATAGCTAAGATGGCTTTGAGTATGATTCCACACAATACAACATATCAGATCATCACAAAACAAGCAAGAATTCCACTATCCTAAAATTGCATAAGTATGCATCCGCTAAATCCTTAGCCTTTATCTATTAGATCCATCTTGACCTAAACCACTCTCCAACGCATTGCTCATGTGCCGTAGTTTTGATCTAAGATGGTTTCCAGTATTTTGGTTAAATTACCAAAATGCGCCTCATTGACCTGGTCATCACCTTCCTTTGCTAGCAAACAACATGCTTGCCACATGTAGGTATACCATTAGCTTGTCACATGCCGCCAAATCTCTCATGTCCCGGTTCCACCGAGCCACAGTTTACTTGGCCCGTGAAAGCCGCCTAGAGTCATCCCGATGTTCGAACTCGCCTTCAACATTCCTACCTTTCTCATGCCATGCTTGAGCTCATAGCTCACCCGGCATCCTTGATCGTTCTAGGCCTCAACTCCTCCATGAGACTAGCCCCAATCACCGCCATTGATCATAGTTGACTCCAAGCGACTCTGCACATCCAAAGACAAAGAATTCATTTCCAGGCATAAGTTCTTCACAACTTAACCTACATTAGCCAAGCCATACATCATGCAACCTTACCCCAATGACTCAGGTCAACCTAATTAAATCCATGATTCCAATCCCAAATTATCAATATCTGCACAAACTAATCCTAACATAGAGCTATCTTTGCCAAGCCAACTAACCACTCCACAAATATTGCAATGGTTCATCATAACAATGACCGAGATAGTCCATCACCCTTCTGCTCCTTGATTATCCCTTCCTTCTCTAGTTCGGTTGCAAGGGGAGAAAGGGTCAACTACAGGGAGCAGCAAGGGAAGGGGTTGCTACAAGGAGTTGGGCAGAGGGGAGGGGCTGTTGTTGGCCAAGAGGAAGAGGGGGGAGGTGCAAGGAAGGGGGTGGCAGCTGGGTGAATGGGAGGAAGGGGTGGCTAGGGTTTTTGGGGGAAGGGAGGGGCGGCTGGCTAGCCCTATTGGGCCAGGCTGTCGTGGGTCGAAGGCCCACGGCCTAAAACTCCCAAAAATACTAAATTTTTTCCTTTTGAAATTCCCGAAAAATCACTTCTTCAATTCTATTGATTTCTCTCTTTTTAATTCACCGAATCCTCCAAACAACATTTGGGACATTACATTCGGAGTACAAGACATAGAGGTGTAGAGCCCCTCAAGATAATTCTACTCAATTCAGAGTTTGATATGAGACTTTGTGGATACGTCAAGATTAGACAGCTGTGTCTAATCAGAGAGTAAAAAGGGTTGGTCACTCAAGAGAGACATGATGATGTAAGAGGGCGAGGATTGTAGTTCGAGGTGGATGTCCAGATGCTCCTGAGGGTATCTTTCACCAAAGACATGGTTTAGTTCAATGCCAAGGGGAAACTTCGTCTGAGGTACGCTGGACCATTTGTGATAGTGGCGCGTTTTGAAAACTCGCATATTGATTGGATGACCTTTCTAATTAAGACCATGCATTTTGTGCACAATGTATTCCACACCTAGTATCAAGGAAGTATTTGGAGAAAACCATAGCACAAGATATAATTAGAGTCATTGACCATCAAATGAAATCTCACCTTTGGACCCAACCATTATGGATCTTGGGGGGAGCCGGAACTGGTGTTGAGGACATGAGACGTTGATGAATACCAAGGTACTTCGGTCATATCAATTAGGGTGGGGAGTGAGTTGGGAGTTGGAGTATCACGTGAGTCATCAATATCTGAAGTCGTTTACATCGTGTACATGGGAAAGTTGTATTGCAAGAGAGATTCACAAGTGTTGAGAGAAAAGATTGCTTTCCATTAATCAATTCTGAATCTGTACATTGCTTTTATATAGATGATGAATGGGAGGCATAAAAGGTGCCTTTATGGAAAGGCATCTGTACATTTTGTTATAACTGTACATTGGGCAGTTGATTGTAACTTGTGTTTAACACTCCCCCTTGATCAATGTGTCTTCACATGATCACCTTAATTCATCATCTTGGAATAACTCCTCCAAAACCCTGTAGGGAAAAATATGAGGAGAACTGATAGAGTAGATATGCCATGAAAAACTCCTTTAAAACCCGGTGGGAAAATTTAAGGAGAAAAATGATATGGCATATATTTGATTATATCTCTTTAAAAACCCCTGTGGAAAAATAGAGATATATTTACGATTACGTTGTCATATTGCATCATTAAAAACCTTGATGAGAAATCTTAGAGGGAAAACTCATAAAGGGAAAAAGAGAACAATATTGTATTGAACGGGTTAAGTCTTAGGAGATTTCTCCCCCTGACATCTGCAAATCACGTAGTCTTCGCATACCAATTCCATGAACACATTTTTGAAATGTGGAAGTTGGTAATGACTTGGTGAATAAGTCTGCGAGATTATCACAAGACTTAGTTTCCAGAATATTTATTTCCCCACTCTCTTGCAATTCATGTGGGTAAAATAGTTTAGGTGCAATATGTTTTGTGATATTGCTCTTTATATAACCCGTTTGCATTTGAACAACGCTAGCAACATTATCTTCGTAGATAATGGTAGGTGATGCAATAGTACCTATACCACATGATTTTTGTATGTGGTTAATCATTCTGCGAAGCCATACACATTCATGTGATGCTTCATATAATGCAGTTATTTCAGAATGATTAGGGAATGTAGCCACTAGAGTCTGTTTCGAAGACTTCCAAGAGATGGCTGTTCCACCATGTAAAAATACAAAGCCTATTTGAGATCTGGCATTATGGGGATCTGATAAATAGCCAGCATCAGTATATCCTATTAAATCCATATTTTTATTCTTTTGGAAGAATAGACCAAGATCTTTAGTGCCTTGAAGATATCTAAGGATATTCTTCACTCCTACCCAATGTCTTTTGGTTGGAGCAGCGCTATATCTAGCAAGTAGATTTACCGCAAATGCAATATCCGGCCGGGCGCAATTTGCAAGGTACATAAGCGCTCCGATGGCACTGAGATATGGAACCTCGGGTCCCAATAGCTCTTCATTGTCATCTCGGGGTCTAAATGGATCTTTGTCCCTGTCTAGAGATCGAACAACCATGGGGGTTTTCGATGGATATGCTTTGTCCATATTGAATTTCTCCAATATTTTCTGGACATAGGCTGATTGATGCACTAGGATGCCTGTATGAAGGTGCTCAAGTTGTATACCGAAGCAAAATTTGGTTTTAACCAAATCCTTCATTTCAAATTCCGTCATAAGATGATTACGTGCTTCATCTATATCCTGTGTATTACCAATGATATTAAGATCATCAACATACACAGATATAATACAAAATCCTGTTGAGGACCTTTTGATGAATACGCATGGGCAATCATCATTGTTGGAGTATCCCTTTTTGGTTAGGAACTCACTTAGTCGGTTGTACCACATTCTACCCGACTGTTTCAAGCCGTATAAAGACTTGTTCAATTTTACGCAATACATATTGCGATTTGCGTTTGGATTCAGAATTGAAATTCCATCGGAAACTTTCATATATATTTCCGAATCAAGTGACCCATAAAGATATGCAGTCACTACATCCATCAACTGAAATGATAGATGATTTTTAACTGCCAATGAGATTAAGTATCGGAATGTTATTCCACTCATTACTGGAGAATAAGTTTCATTGAAATCAATGCCGGGTCTCTGCATGAACCCTTGTGCTACAAGCCTTGCTTTGTATCTCACCACCTCCTTGTTTTCATTCCGTTTGCGAACGAAAACCCATTTGAAACCGACAGGGAATACATTGGGAGGTGTATGTATCACATTGGTGAATACATTTCTTTTCTTGAGCGAGGCTAACTCCGCTTGAATTGCATCCTTCCATTGATTCCAGTCCAAGCGCTGTTTGCACTCTGCCATGGTCTTAGGATCTGGATCATTTTTAAGGTTATTTGCAATTGTTGTGGAGAAATAAATGTCGACAAGTGTAGTCTTACGATCATATGATTCTCCAGAATCAGTATAGTTAGTGGAAATTTCTTGGACCCCTCGTGACTCAATGTTATTTCCCAAAACATTTGAGTCGGGGTATTCCGATGTCCCAGGATCAGTATTTGAGTGCACTGTTGATCTGGGTTAAAGAATCCTTTGGTGTCTATCAACTTGCGGTTGATCTACATTTACATTCTTTTGTTTCCTTTGTCGCTTGTTAGAAGTTGTATCCGCCATTTGTACCGTACTTCTCCCCCTCTTATTTTGAACTGGGAGTTGAGTGGTATTTTGCGGTACCTCCACCCTTTCAGGTACATTTTTGGCAGGATTATAGTACTTTGTGACACCCTTATAATCAGTAAATGCATCTGGCAAGTTATTTGCAATGTTTTGCAAATGAATGATTTTCTGAACTTGAAGAGCAGTCTCTCTGGTACGTGGGTCTGAGGCAGGAATGCCTTGTACATTCCAATCAATTTCCTGGCATTTAGTTTGGTACTTGTTGTCTCCCCCTAATGCCGGGAAATGTTCCTCATTGAATATGCAATCAGCGTACCGGGCCGTAAACAGGTCCCCTGTTAGGGGTTCGAGCTATTTTATAATTGACGGAGATTTATACCCAACATAGATCCTAAGTTTCCTGTGCGGTCCCATTGAGGTACGCTGCGGTGGTGAGATCGGTACGTACGTAGCGCAACCGAACTTTCGCAGATAGGAAATATCTGGTGGATTTCCACGTACTAATTGTAGCAGGGAAGTGCTATGATATGCAGTTGGACGCAATTGGATTAAGTCAGCAACGTGTAAAACTGCATGACCCCAACATGATGTGGTAAGTTGCAATTCTGTAGTAATGGTCTTGCAATTAGCATGATTCTCTTAATAAGAGATTCTGCTAAACCATTTTAAACCATTTTGTGTATGGACATATGGAACAGAGTGTTGAACTTGTATCCCAAGAGCCATACAATAGTCATTGAAGGCATGGGATGAAAATTCAGCTGCATTGTCCATTCGAATTGATTGAATTTGATATTCAGGATAATTGGCTCGTAATTGGATAATTTGACCAATTAACTTAGCAAATGCATGGTTTCGTGTGGATAAAAGACACACATGTGACCATCTAGTAGATGCGTCAATGAGAACCATGAAGTATCTGAACGGTCCACACAATGGTTGTATAGGACCACATATATCTCCTTGAATGCCTTCAAGAAATTTAAGTGGTTCAGCTCTGATTTTAAGATAAGAGGGTCTTAAAATCAATTTTCCGGTGGCACAGGAAGTGCACACAAAATCTAAAGATTCCGGAAATTTTGTTTTGAGGTATGTATGACCAATTGAATTGCTAATAATTTTCCTCATCATTCCAATGCCTGAGTGGCCAAGGCAATCATGCCATGTTTGGAATGTGTTAGTGTTTTGAAAAATTACTTTGTACGCAATATGTTGAATGGGTTTGATGTATGTATAGTACAATCCGGAGTTAAAAGATGGAATTTTTTCTAGTACTTGTTTGCCATATCCGTTGTTTTTGGTTAAGAGGAGATATTCCTCTTTGTTGTCATTTTGGGTTTCAACATGGAAACCATTCTGACGGATATCTCTATAACTAAGTAGGGTACGTGTTGAATCAAGATACAAGAGTGCATTCTCAATTTCTATTTGTGTACCCATAGGGAGAGTGATAGAGGCGCGTCCAACGATGGTTAAAACATTTCCTTTCCACCTAGTAAGAGTTAGGAAATATTTTGTGTCCCTAAGTATAGAGTTTGTGGTACCACTATACACAAGACATAATTCCTCCTCCATTGTATCGACTCCAAAAATCTATATACACAAAAGAAGAATTTAATGAAATTCCTATAGTAGCATATATAGAATACATACAAACTTTATTTTACAATACCGAATATGTTCGATATAAGATTGCAGCATACAAGCTTACAATATAGATGACAACATTGTTTATATTACAACACTATAGTACTTAGTAGCTATGGGACTAGAAGTCTAACTGAGATCTCCAAACATGTGTTGAGAATTAAATTCTTCAAGTGTGTCCTCAATGCACCTAAGATCATCCTTCTTTGTAGAAGCACATGTGTCTTTGAGTTCTTGAAGGAACTTTTGAGAGCATCCGGCTTCATCATTGTTGGATGTGAGATTGAAGTGTGCTTCAAATCTCTTCTCTTGAGCATTCTTGCCTTGAGCCAAAGACTGGAGGTAGAGGTTCACAAGATGCTTCGGGGTGCGGCATTTCTTGGTAGGATGGTTGTAGCAACCACACTTTTGACAAATTTCAGTTTTGTCAACTCTCTTACCAGAATTGCCTTTACCTTTCTTGAATCCACTTGGTTTTTTCTTCTTGTTGCGTTTGTTTTTACCTTTAAAGTTCTTTGAGTAGTCTTTTGAACCACTGAACTTGTTGTTATTTTGATTAGCATGAACTTCAAGAAGTGGAGCAGTCCCAATGGGACGTTGCTGATTGTTCTTTAAAAGAAGTTCAGCATGCTTCTCTGCCTGAAGTATAGTATGCATAAGATCAAAATAAGTTTGGTAATTTGCAGCACGCCATTGCTGCTGTAGGACCCTGTCAGATGGGAGCATAGTCGAGAGAGTCTTCTCTATTTTGTCCGCATCCGTTGGTTCCTTTTCACAAAACCGCAATTTGGAGCAAATAGCATGAAGGGCATGGTTATAGTCTCCAACAGATTTGAAGTCTTGGAGTCTAAGGTGTGCCCATTCGTAATTAGCCTCAGGTAAGATAACAGCTTTCTGTTGTTCATATCTATTTTTGAGGGCTAACCATAAAGTGAGTGGATTCTCCTCATACAGATATTCAGCCTTCAAATCTGGATGTATGTGATTCCGTATTATGCTCAAAACGGAATATTTCACAATATCCGGAGGAATTTAATCATCTGGAGGATCGAATATCACCCTTTGCAACCCACGTGTGGTTAGGTTGATCTTTAGGTCCATAGCCCATGTAGGGTAGTTGGTACCATCGAGAGCGAGGGGCTCAAAATCTTTGGTAGCCATTTAAAACCTACATGAAAAGTACACCATAAATGATTAATTTACATGAGGTAAATTAATGTGTATGGTAATGTTGTAATAAAATGCAAAATATGTGGAAAACAATATGAGTATTGTAATCCGAATGAATATATATATACCCAAATTAGATATATTTATAATACCGTGTAACCACAATATTGGTGGTGAACACCAATTTATTGTATGGCATAGCGTACAAATAAATGTAGCAAAGTGCCATAAATTGTAATTATGGTATTTATTGTAGGTATAATATTTTGCAGAAATTCTAATTTATTAAGTACAATGGTACTCACTAAATGGGAATTTTAAGTTTAAATTTGCTAAAGATAGCAAAATTTAAATATGGTCGCAATTCATATTGTAAGTAAATTGCAATAAAGTAGTAATCCTACATATGTAAAAATTATAGAAATGTGCTTGCACACTTATTTAAACAATTACAAAATTTTCAGGTCCTGTAGGGACTGAAATGCTAATTTATAACAGTACAAACTGACAGGTACAATTATAAATAAGCACAAGGACTACACTGCAAATACTACAATAGAAATTTACTTAATTTTTTTTTGCATTTTCCACGAAATGGAGGGGAAAACTACAAAATTTTGAAAACCTGGGCTAAAACCCGTTCGGCCTTTAGGCCCAAGTGGGAAGGTGGGAAATTTTGGGCCAAAAGCCCATTTTTGTGCAGCCATATATAAAGGAAGGGGAGTGTTGTGGCTACAGACCAAACAGAGAGAGAGATGGTAGTGGAGAGTGATGAAGATAAGTGTAATGGCCTGCCCTCTCCCCATGGTCGGTGTTCTATATATATACATGGGGAGTGCTTTTACAATTATGCCCTTACAGCTGATTATCCCCTTCAGGGGTATTTGTGTCATTACACGTGGCCTATTCTGGGCCTTATAACTTCCTACCAGGCCGGCTGGGTTTAGGTGGGGGCCACCCCTACGACAGGAGCCTCTCATGGTGAAGGGCTTCACAGGGCCGAAGCCATGTCGCCGAGTCCTTTGGCCCCCTCCGTCCCCGCGGCCTGTGAACTTCTCCAAACTTGACCCGGGGCTGCGCTGTGGCCGAAGCAGATGCGTGCTCTTCCGGCCGTCCACGTGGTGAAGCGTGCTTGGCGCGGTGCGGGCCTTGAGGCGTCGTGACCATCAATGTGACGGCGGACTCCCGGCATTTGAACTTCTGAGGCGCGTGCGCTCCGCAGTCGTTGCGACCTTGCCGCCTGGTGGTGTGCTTTTTAATGACGGTTGGCTTGCCAGGGGGCAGGCTGTCGCATCGTGCAGTGGGCCTTCTCGTAAGTGGAGTGTGCGACGGTTTCCGGTGTGCACGCGGTGGGGTGCGGACGGTTGCACTTACGCGCCCCTGGTAGCTGAACCGCCCGACACCCCGCGCTTGTGCTTCCGTCGGTTGGCATGCCTCCACGCTGGCGACTCTTCGCCTAGAGAGGCCGAGTATAAATATGTTGGCGTCGGGGGCCGCTCCCTAGACATCTCTTGCTGCACCTCCCGTACCTGCTCATGGTTAACTTCTCACATCTAGGGGAAAATTTTGTTCATCTGCGTTTGATGACTGCGTCGACCGACGTCAATGCCCGCGAGCGCTGGTGAACAAAATATGTCCTATTTGCGGGAATGCTGCACGGCTTGATGTGGAAATGGCAAGGCCCGACTTGCTCTCGTAGACAGATATGAAGTCATCCATACGCTCTGATCGTGCGAACGAGCATATGCTGGTGTGGCGACGCATATCTGTTTACGAGAGCATGTCTGCTCTTGCCGAAAATTGACCTTTGCATGTTCGAGTTATTGTGGTCGTATGTGCTGTTCTGCGTTCTTCAAGCTCGCTCCGTCTAGTTGAAGTAGATGCGCGCGCGCTCCGTCCCCTACCCATCGAGCGGGTGGCGGCGAAGCTGGCACTTAGTCGGAGTAGACGCGCGCGCTCCGTCCCCTACCCATCGAGCGGGTGGCAGCGAAGCTGGCGCTTAGGCGAAGTAGACGCGCGCGCTCCGTCTCCTACCGTTCGAACGGGTGGCAGCGAAGCTGGCGCCTAGTTGAAGTAGACGCGCGCGCTCCGTCCCCTACCCCTCGAACGGGTGGCAGTGAAGCTAGCGCCTAGTCGAAGTAGACGCGCGCGCTCCGTCTCCTACCCCTCGAACGGGTGGCAGCGACCCGACGCGCCCGGGGCACCTGGCGGCCTATGACCGGCGGGCGGCGGGATGTGGACAGTTGCGTGTGCGCGGCCGCTCGCCTCTTCCCTAGGCAAGGGGGCACGGGGCGGGCAGTGAATGGCACGGCGCCGGAGCGGTTGTGATCCCCTGGCCCATTAATGCGCCTTTAACAGCGGCTAGGTAGCGTCGTGCTGTGACGACCCTTGGCGCTTGTGGTCGTGGCCTTCCAGCTTTGGGTATGGGGCATTGCGCCGAACGGGCGCTTGTACGACTGCGGTCACGCCCCAACGCGGACCTTCGCGACACTTCGCTTTCCGTTACGGGGAATCGCGCAGGGCGGACCTTTACACCGCTGCGGTTGCATCTGGCACGCGGATCGTTGCGACGCTTCGGTAGCAGCGGTATGGGCGAGGTGGCTTGAAATAGCCCCCCCGTAACAGTGTCCCCGCATCTTTACGCCCTCTTTCCTGTCTGCTCCGCCCACTACACCTTCGCGCTATCTTCACCGCCTGAGTCTCTCCGCGGGAAGCGATGGCCTCCAGTAGCAAGCGCAGCCAGGCGGTTGGTGGTCCTGACATTCGCCGGCGGTCCTCGCTGTTGAAGGTGAAATACGCGCTCCAAGAGCGCGACCCGGCGGCGGCGGACCAGGAGCGGCTGGTGGCGGAGGAGGAAGGCACGTTCTCCGGCGAGCTAGGCCCCTCGCTCGTGACCGAGAAGACGATCCAAGGGCTCCTGCGCGCGGGGAAGTTGTCCGGGCGCCAGGAGGTACGATTGCCCGCCGCCGACGAGACGGAACCGCATCCCGAGAGGTCGGAAGCGGTCGTGTTCGTTGCATTTTTCGACGCGGGGCTCCGCATCCCAGCGGCGGCTATGGTGGGCGACGTGCTGCGGACCTTCGGGCTGGAGCTGGCGCAACTGACTCCGAACGCCGTGGCCCGGCTCGCGGTGTACAGCTGGGCCTTGCGCTCGTGGGCGTGTTGGCCCAGCGCGGCGTTGTTCGCCTATCTTCACGAGGCACGATGCCAGCCCAAGGGTCGGAAGGACGGGACGCTGTCGAGCTTCGGTAGCGTCACTTTTATTCTTCGTCCGTCGTGCAAGAAGCTCTTCCCTACGAACTCAACTCGCGGGAAGTGGGAGTCTTGCTGGATGAAGCGGTGGTTCTACCACTGTGTGGAGAGCGGGAGCGGCCTTGAGTGCACAGGCCGACCGATCGCGTTCAAGCCCTCGCCCGGCCGAACGCTCGATGATGAGGACAAGCGGAGGGTCAAGCGGCTCGTAGGCGTGGCTGCCCGCCTCAACATGCGCAACCTCGCTGAAGAGTACGTGATGTACGGCGTGGCACCGCTTGCCTACGACTGGCACCTTGCCGCCGAGAGGCGTCGAGACGACAATGTTTCGCCATGGGTCTGCTTGCTGCCTGCGCCCCCCGGTCTTCGTAAG
Source organism: Dendrocalamus latiflorus (assembly GCA_017311315.1). Classification (NCBI taxonomy): domain Eukaryota; kingdom Viridiplantae; phylum Streptophyta; class Magnoliopsida; order Poales; family Poaceae; genus Dendrocalamus; species Dendrocalamus latiflorus. Next base: position 8,768,620 of record CM029671.1, on the reverse strand, counting down.
CCCCGATCACGTCCCTCCTTTGCTCCTTTGCTTCAGGAATTTCCTTGGAGGAGGCGGAGCAAGCCGCGCGCGCGTTCCTGGGGCCGTACACCGCCAGGGAGCACGAGCAGCGCGCGTCTGCTTTTGCCGATGCGGGGCTGGGGCGAATAAACCGCGTGTGCGAGGTCCTGGGCCTTGTCGTGCCGGACCGTGTCGCTCCCGACGACGGTGCAGCGAAGAAGAAGAAGGCCCCATCTCGGAAGAGGGGCCGCAGCGGGGCGCCCGCCGCGCCTGCTGCTAGTGTTTCCGAGGGCGCAGCGGACGCGGAGTCGGACTCGGCGAGGTTTGCCGATTCGGGCTTGGGTGGCGCAGACGCCGAAGGCGAGGTATCCTCGTCGAGCGTCCCGGACGGCGGGTTTGCCGCGGGCGGCCGAAGGGGGGAAGTCTCACCGCCCGCCGAAGTCACCGAGGCGGAACCCGTACGGACCGGCGATGCCGAGGTGGAGCTTTCGACCGCGGCCACTGTGGTGCCGGAGGCGCTCTCCGCGGGGGCGCACGGAGCCGTGCTGCCTTTACCAATAGCAGCAGAAACCGAGGTGCCCCCTGCGACAACTGCCACCACGGAACCTTCGCCCCCGGGCGCGGCAGCCGCGGGTCTTCCCTGACCGCGGCTGCGGGGGCGGTGTCGCTGCTGGCTGCCTCGGCTAAACGGTCGGCCGTGCGAGGATTCGTCGTGGCCACGGGCATCAGAAGCTTGTGGGACTCCAGCGCAAGCGCCGGAGACCCTGCGGCATGCGCGCCTTCGGCCTCCCTGGCCACGCCGCCCGTCGCGCAGGGACAGCCGTCGCCCTCCCCGAACGCGGAGGCTTCCGCCCGCGGCGGGACCGTTCCTTCTGCTATCGAGGGTACGGTGGCTTAGCTTACTCTGGTGTATGACTCTATGCCTTGCGGTGCTCACCTGCATCCCTGTTTGCAGCGTTGCTCATTCCGGAGAGGGAGCGCTTGGCCGAACACGGGACCTCCGCGTGCACAAGCCCCGCGAACTTCGTGCCGCCCCCGGAGACGCTGAGGGCGTGGCGCGGGATTGTGAATGACGCGGCCGCCAGCGTCGACCCGCAAGTGCTGCAGGCCTATGAGGCGGGGCGCCTCGAAGATGCCTTCGAGGTGTCTGGGATGAGGGTAAGTACTTCATACGACGACGCCTGGGCTGGCTGAGCTTGCTAAGTCTTTCCCTTCTGCAGACACTAGTGCTGGGGCAGGCCTTGCAAACGGCCTATGCTCGCGGCCGAACGGCGCTCGAGGATAGGCTGCGGGCCGTCGAGGAGGAGCTACGCGAAGCCTCTGGAGCCCGCTCTGCCCAGGACGCCCGCATCGGCCAGCTGGAAGCGGAATGTGCCGAAGCGAGGGCACACGCCGAGGGACTTGTTGCGTCGGCGCAGGAGTCGGCCGCGGCAGCTGCTGAACAAAAGTTTGCGGCGGAGCGGGACGGGCTCCTGGCGCAGGTCGCCACGCTAGAGAAGGAAAAAGGCGAGCTTGCCTTGACTCTAGCGGAGCGTAACCAGACGTTGGGCGACGCCTCGGTGGTTGCGTGGGTCGCCATGCAAGCGCTGGAGAGCCATCTTCAAGGGCTGGTAACTGAGGTGCCGGACCGCGTGTTTGGCCCGGAGGAGTTGTCTCGGACCCTCCGCTGGGTCTGGGATGCCGCCAACGTCGTGCGCGGAGCCGCGACGTCCTTTGGCACCCACTGCGCGTACACTTCGGCCTGCTTGGTGTGCGCGCACACTTCGGCCTGCTTGGTGTGTGCGCTCCTCCAGCACCGCGGCTGTACGCATGTCGCCGGGCTGGATGACCCCCAGCTGGAGATACCTGGCGGGGCCGGAGTAATGTCCGGCGCCGTCCGCTCCGCTCGCCGTGCCCTCGGGCCCTTGTTCGACCGGATCTGGGATTACGTCGGGCCGGAAGCTGCACGGATCGAGCTCCGGAAGTCGCTCTACGGGACGGGGAGCCTCGGCCAATTTCTGGACGGGGTCCCTCGACGCGGCGAGGGCGACGCTGGGCCCTCCGAAGGCGTCGGGAACCCGCAGGTCTGATGTCGCGGTGCCTAGGTGCAGGCGTGCGTTGTACTGTTCCTTGTCTTTGTGAATAAAGTACGCACTTGCTGCATGCATTCTGACTTTCGTCTATATCCCGGGCAGCTTCCTCGCTGGGGCCGGCTTCTTGCGGCCGACCTTTCAACCCGGCGATGCCTTCGACGCTGGCGAAGGGCCGAAGAGTCGCTGGACTTTTGGGCGAGCCGGCCTTCTTCGAGCGAGGCCCCCGCTTTAGCGCGTGTTAAGGATGAACCCGCGGGATAGCGGCTTAGAGCGGCAGGGATGTTGCCGGACCTTTGTACTTGTGATTTTTCCGGTATGCAGACTTCCTGGTATTTTAGGATATGCGCTGTGTGTTGATGCCACCGTTGGCGAAGTAGCTGCGCCAGGGTTCCTTAGAACGGACAGCCCGTAGACTGGCGTGTGCGGAGGCGGACCTCCGCACTTTGCCTTGTTATAGTCCGTAGACTGGCGTATGTGGAGGCGGACCTCGGCACTTTGCCTTTCTTTATAGTCCGGAGACTCGCGCGTGCGGAGGCAGACCTCGACGCTACGTCTTTTATTTAGAGTCCGTGGACTAGTGCGTGCGGAGGCGGACCTCGACGCTACACCTTGCTTTATAGTCCGGAGACTCGCTCGTGTGGAGGCAGACCTCGACGCTACGTCTTACTTTATAGTCCGGAGACTCGCGCGTGCGGAGGCAGACCTCGACGCTACGTATTATTTAGAGTCCGTGGACTAGTGCGTGCGGAGGCGGACCTCGACGCTACGCCTTGCTTTATAGTCCGGAGACTCGCGCGTGCAGAGGCGGACCTCGACGCTACGTCTTGTTTACAGTCCGTGGACTGGTGCGTGCGGAGGCGGACCTCGACGCTACATCTTTCTTTATAGTCCGGAGACTCGCGCGTGCGGAGGCGGACCTCGACGCTACGTCTTATTTAAAGTCCGCAGACTGGTGCGTGCGGAGGCGGACCTCGACGCCACGTCTTTCTTTATAGTCCGGAGACTCGCGCGTGCGGAGGCGGACCTCGACGCTACGTCTTATTTAAAGTCCGCAGACTGGTGCGTGCGGAGGCGGACCTCGACGCCACGTCTTTCTTTATAGTGCGAAGACTCGCGCGTGCGGAGGCGGACCTCGATGCTACGTCTTATTTAAAGCCCGTAGACTGGTGCGTCCGGAGGCGGACCTCGACGCTACGTTTAAAGTCCGTAGACTGGTGCGTGCGGAGGCGGGCCTCGACGCTACGTCTTATTTAAAGTCCGTAGACTGGTGCGTGCGGAGGCGGACCTCGACGCTACGTCTTATTTAAAGTCCGTAGACTGGTGCGTGCGGAGGCGGACCTCGACGCTACGTCTTATTTAAAGTCCGTAGACTGGTGCGTGCGGAGGCGGACCTCGACGCTACGTCTTATTTAAAGTCCGTAGACTGGTGCGCGCGAGGGCGTCCCCCCGGTGCGTCTTTTGTTTATACTCAGGCCCGTCACCTTTGGCTACGGCGAGTGCACACGCAAACATGCGACTTCGATTTATACTCAGTGCCGTACCCCTGGCTACGGCGAGTGCACACGCGAACGTGCGTCTTTGTTTATACTCAGGCCCGTCACCTTTTGGCTACGGCGAGTGCACACGCGAACGTGCGACTTCGATTTATACTCAGTCCCGTACCCCTGGCTACGGCGAGTGCACACGCGAATGTGCGTCTTTGTTTATACTCAGGCCCGTCACCTTTTGGCTACGGCGAGTGCACACGCGAACGTGCGACTTCGATTTATACTCAGTCCCGTACCCCTGGCTACGGCGAGTGCACACGCGAACGTGCGTCTTTGTTTATACTCAGGCCCGTCACCTTTTGGCTACGGCGAGTGCACACGCGAACGTGCGACTTCGATTTATACTCAGTCTCGTACCCCTGGCTACGGCGAGTGCACACGTGAATGTGCGTCTTTGTTTATACTCTGGCCCGTCACCTTTTGGCTACGGCGAGTGCACACGCGAACGTGCGACTTCGATTTATACTGCGGGAACGCGCGCATTGCCTAAGCCTGCGCGCGCCTTCACCGCGTACTTGCGCGTGATAAAGAAAGATTAGCGACAAACGGCGATCTTCATTACATCCCCGTTTGCGCGGGTGAGCAACTACAAAGGATAGATATACTAACCGTTTGCCCTTGGTGCGGCCGAAGCCTCTAGTCGCTAGACATCTGCAGGGCCCGCCAAGGCGCCTGTGAATGGCCCCGCGGACCTCCGCGCGGTGACGCCAGCTCTAGGAGCGCCGTTGGGCTTCGCGACGCGGGCACCTGGTACCTGGCTCGATGCGCCGGGCCATATCCTGGTCGCCTCGGACGGTGATGATGGTCCGGGGACCCGGGATCTTCATGCATAGATAGCCGTGATGTGGTACTGCGCCGAAGGAGTTGAGGATTGGGCGTCCTAATATGGCATTGTAGGGGTACGGGAGGTCGACCACGTCGAAGGTGGCATCTTCGGCCCGCACATTGTCATCTCGGCCGAAGGAGACTTGAAGACCTATTTGGCCCAGCGCTCGCAGGGGCTGTCCCCCGAAGTCCTGCAGTGGGATTCCCGAGGGCCTTAGGCGGCTTCGAGGGATCCCCATCTGGTCGAAGGCCGCCGCAAACAATACGTTCGCGGAGCTACCGCCGTCCACCAAGGCGCGCCCCACGTCACATCCCGCGATAGTGACCTGGATAACCAGGGGGTCCTGATGAGGGAAGTCCACACCCTGGGCGTCGTCGGGTGTGAATGTAACTTCGTGCTGTGCCCAATCCGGCGGTGCTTGCGCTGGGTATGCCGCCACGTGGTGTAGTCTTCGCGCATAGGCCTTCTGCTGCCGTGCCGAGGCGAATTCCAGCGCAGAGCCTCCGGATATGACGTTAATGACCCTGCGGTAGGTTGCGTCCGGGGCCTGCAGCGACAGGAGGCCCTCCCGAGGCTGCTGTACGTGAGCTTGGATCCGTAAGGTGCCTTCCTGGGGTTGCATCCCTTGCGTCTGTACCTGCACGGGGGCCTCGTACGGGAATTGGACGTGGGCCACCGCAGGCGGGCGCGCCTCTAGGTTCCTGTCCCTAGCGACGCTGTCGCGGAGCACCGCGATGGAGGTGCAGGCGCGGGTATCATGATTGCCGCGGCCGTGGACTACGCACCACAGTCCCTGATGCTGGTCGTCGTAATCTCCACGACCCTTATCGTCGCGGCCCCTGCCACGGCCACACCCCCGTCCACGGCGCCCCCGACCGCCTCGGCCCGCTGGAGCACCCTCGTCAGACCCGCCTTCGATGTCGAGGACGTACCGGTTTCGCCTCGACCTCTGCTGGCCGCGCTTGGGCTGATCGGACGACTCCTTATGCGAGGCGTCCCTGCGGTCGGGCGCGTCCCTGGACGACTCCTGCTTACGTTTTCCCTTCGAAGAACCGCCCTTCGGCGGATCTTCGGCTTTTGCCGAGGCTCCGGCCTGGTTGGTGTCGGAGTCATCACCTTGCCTTCGCCGCGCGTCTTCCTCCGCCCTGGCATATTCTTCCATTTTGTCGAAGAGCTTCACCACCGTCTTGATTGGCTTTCGCGCGTTGTACTCGGCCATCGGGCCCGGGCGAAGGCCCTGTATGGCTGCATTAACGATGGTGGTTTCGTTAACGTCTTTCACTTGGCATCGAATCTTGGCGAAGCGTTTGAAGTAGTCCCGGAGCTTCTCCGAAGGTTTTTGCTTCACAGCAAAGAGTTGGTCCGCGTCGACTCGGTCGACGTAGTTTCCTTGGAAGTTGTTGTGAAGGCGGACGCGAAGCTGCAACCACGCGTAGATGGAGCCCAGCTCTATGGTAAAGAACCAAGAGAGCGCCACTCCTTGTAGCGCGAGGGGGAGTCCCTTTGCCTTCGTGGTGTCGTCTCCGCCCGCGGCTTCGATCGCGGTTTTGTACACGCGCACGAACTCGTGGGGGTCCGTGTCGCCTTTGTACGAGTCGACGGCGCTAGGGAACTTGAAGTCTTCGGGCCATGCCGCCTGCTGCAGCTCCGCCGAAAGCGGGGACTCCGGATCTACGCGCCGCAGCGGCACGCAGCTAGACGTGGGGGCTTTGCGACTGTCCGCCCTCTCCAGCGTGGGCTCGGTCACGATTGCTGGCGCGGCCTGCTGGCTCCGAGCCTCTTGCATATCTCTGACGGCTCCGCGAAGGTCCCCTAGCTCCCGCTGGAACGCGTTGAGGGCCGCCAGCAGGGCACTTTCCACCGCCTGTGCAGGCGGGGTCGCCGGTACTCCCGACGAGCGGATCGGCGCGGGGACGACCGCGTCACGAGGTCCCGAGCTGCCGGTCGCTCCGTCGTGGCTACCTCGAACCGCCCGGTCCGCGCCGCCGGCGAGGGTTGCAGTGCCGGTGACGGGGTTGGTCGTCGCGGTGCCGGTGGCGTGGTTGGTCGTCGCGGTGCCGGTGACGAGGTTGGTCGTCACCGCGCGAACGTCGACGTCTTTGGCCACCGCGCCTGCGTCGCCACCCGCGCCCGCCGCTGCCAATGCCGAAGCCCTGGTACTCATACGACGCTCCGGCCTGCCGCCTTCTTTCCCTTCGCCGCCGCTGAAGAAGCTTTTTCGGTGCCATCCTTCTTCTTCGGTCTTCAGGCTTGTGCTTGTCCTCCCCACGGACGGCGCCAACTGTTGTGGCTACAGACCAAACAGAGAGAGAGATGGTAGTGGAGAGTGATGAAGATAAGTGTAATGGCCTGCCCTCTCCCCATGGTCGGTGTTCTATATACATACATGGGGAGTGCTTTTACAATTATGCCCTTACAACTGATTATCCCCTTCAGGGGTATTTGTGTCATTACACGTGGCCTATTCTGGGCCTTATAACTTCCTACCAGGCCGGCTGGGTTTAGGTGGGGGCCACCCATACGACAGGGAGGGTTAGGGTTTCCCTAACCCCCAAACTCTAGCCGCCGCCGGCCCTTTGGGTGCCACCGTCGCCGGCCGTCGGGCGACGCCGCAGCTGGCTCTTCGGGCGCGCCGCCGCGATGGGCGTTGCCGCCTCGGGCGCCGTCGGCCGCCGGGTTGGCCGCGCGCTGTGACGCTGGGCGTCGCGCCGCGCCGGGCTTTGCCGCGTCGGCCACGCGCCATGCCTTGCCGCGCCGAGCCACGCGCTGCGCTCCCTCCCCCTCCCCTCTTCTTTTCGATTTATGTAGAGGAGAATGCCTCCTCTGCGGAAGAGGCCGGTGGAGGAGTTTGGGCCCGGATCCGGAGGCCGGGACGGCGGTTAGCCGCCGCGGAGGCGTGTGCCGGTCGCCGGTAAGGGCCATAGCGTGGAGCCCTCGCTGGTGGGAAGGTGCTGTGCGCCTCCCATGGACGACGACAAACCGGCCTAGAGCCATGACCGGTGGCGATGAAGTTGGTGGCCGCTGGACGTGGTGGTGGAGGCTTCTCATGGAGAGGAGCAAGAAGAACGTGCAGCGATTCGCGCAAAGAATCGACCAAAGCAAGAACATCTAGAAATGCTTTTTGGTGTTGCTCACATAGTGCCATACCTTGTGTGTATGTATGTGCTGATAACATATTGCAAGAGATTGTAACAAGTGTTTGAGAATGAACTGTTGCTTCTTATTAAATTCTGAATCTGTACATGATGATTTATAGATGATGAGGGGGTGGCACAAAAGGTGTCTGTTTGGAAAAGGTATCTGTACATTGGGGCATCTGTACATTGGGCACTTTTTGGTTTGTAACAGTAACTACGTGACATGTAGTGGTTGCATGCATGGGCTAGTGATACTGCATGACTCGGAGAGAGAGAAGGGTAAAAGAAGAGCAGCGGAAGGAAAGAAAGATAAATAGGAAAAGGGAAGGAAAAGTGAGAAAGGGACCGTAGTTTTGACGTTTTTCGCTTGGGTAAAGATTTGATTATTTCCTCTCTATTTCTTAATTTATTTCGAGCCTACAATCCCGCTTAGATAGAGAGGTAGCACGTATTGATGTTAGGGATCGAGTAGTAGATAGGTTAGGCCTGCTGTATGGTTGAACTATTTTTTACGACTATTGTATGGGTATAACATGAAAATTTTATCTACTAGAAAGTTGTAAAGAATTTTGATAGCTTTCTTAAGAATGTTTATTTATATCGATTGGAAGAGTAGATTGCGAGATATGAATTTTGCAACCATTCTGCGTCGTAAATGTGTCATATTCTAGTAGCATGTAGTAATCAGTAGATTAAAAATAATAAATAAACTAATTTGAAAATTTAGCCACCACTAACATTATAGGTTATTTCGAAGGTTTCTAGAATGTCTAAGAACACAACTTTTAGATAAGTAGAATAGAAGTTATGAATTTTGGATGGCTGTTGTCTAGTACCGAGTTGCTACTGCACGCGGTCATGGAAAAATATTAATTTCACTAATTTAATAGTATAATTTTCTATAGATTATGAAAATATCATAGTTCCATGTATTAGCATATGCAGATTATAAGATATGAAATTGTTAATTCTATTGTCCAAAAGATGATACATTTATCTTCTAGGTTAAAAACGGGGCATTTAATGTTTAATCTGAATGTATGGCCAATTGAGAAATCATGGGGAATTTTGCATAAGTTTCAGAACGATAAGGTTTGCTATGATAGGATTTGTGAGGTGAAAGTTATGATATTTTTAGTACCAGAACAACAAGGGGGACTGTTTGCTAAAGGGCAAAATGGTGGATTTGAAAAGCGTGTAGGAGCATTGTCGATCAAGTGTTGACTTCTATTGCTATGGCTGGTATTGAGATTGAATGTTTACTGTTGGAGGAGTAGCATTAGGTATGTTGTCAACATCTAATCAAATTGGCCGTCACAACTAGAAAAGGCAAGTACATGGTAGAATGGTTTCTCGAGTGGTTAAATTATTATTTCATTGATTTAATACTTGCCATGATGATTTATATACTTATTCCTATTGTCATGTTGCTCACATGCTTATGATTAATTGATGGTGATGTTGATATCTATGGAAGAATGATAACTATGTCAATTGCTAATGATGAAAGATAATATTCATTGCGTTACATGTTGAGCAATCATGATGAAAATATGTGACCCACGGAAGTGAGATGAGATCCCCATATGAGTTGAACACTAAAGAGTGTGCGCATGAATGAACACCAACGACTGTTATATTCTGCTATGCTGGTATAAGCGGAAGACGAGTTGAGATATGACCATGAGCATTGTATTGCATTCATGAGAAGTGAAAAGTGAATTAGATAATGAATACTAATGAGAATAAATATAAGAAATTGAGTTAATAATCCATGGATATGAATTGTTAATAAGATAATGTCTCATTTATTATTTTGCTTTATACTTGCTAAGTCATAGACTCACCCTTGCATTGTTGCTTTTTTTTAGGTACCTGTTGATGATGTTATACATGGGTGGGATGTATCATAGGTTGATCTTGCACTTTATAGTCTTTCTTTCGCTTTGTGATCACTTAATCATTGTTAGAAATAAATCTTAGTCTACATGAAATGCTTAGATGAATTACGATTCCTTTTATTATTTAATAGCTTTATATTGTCCCTACTTGTTGATTCCCTATGGTTAAAGTTATTATTGGTTCAACTTATTGTCATTTGGTTCATGTTGCTGTTAGTCAATGATTTTCCACATTACTGAAATTTATCTGTCCATGGTTAAATTGAGAGATTATTTGAAGCCTAGCTATTGGTAATGTGTACTTAGTGGTTTAGAATTATAGCATTTGTAGTTCTGGGTGACATTCTGGGCATTTGTTAAGTCGGGGTGTTACAATTGCTATTAGAATGGGTATTACGTCCGTGGTGAATAAATTAATAACTTATTTAAATCAATTAAAATTTGACATAAGTTTGGTAAATTAATAAAACTAATAATCCTAATAATAAAATAACTTTTGAAAACTTAATACTGAAATTTGACTTAGGATAATTAAATTAAAACTAAAACTTGACACAATGATGGGTTGGGTCATGCATTACATTTATGCTTCTGTTAGTTTGTATAGTTGTTAATGATGTATTGAGAGGTTGCCTATGTGTGTATTGGATGATTGTGTAATTGAGTTGGATATAGGAGCTGAAAGGTAGAGATCGTGGTTGTGGCCGTGGGTATGGCCATGTTGTGCCACGGTGCATGGTATATGATGAGTGATGAGAATTTCATCAATAACGTTAGATATAAATGTTGTAGGTGAGTTTTCGTTGGTCATTTTTGTTCCATGGGTGAGTTATTCGTTCTCCATGAGTTTCTATAGCTAGTTGGTTTCAATATTGATAATGAGTTTTTATTAGCTATTTTGGTTCGATGAAAAAATTGTAGGTTTTTTATTGTTGAACTATTTTTATAGCCTATGAAGGTTGTCAATTTTCAAGATATTTCTTTGATGGTGATTTTGCATTCATTGAGGGAATGCTGGGTATTGTGGTTACTAGAAAAAAAGGGGGTCTTTTGCAAGCTCACTTTCATGTAAAAGTTTTAAACATGTATGTTTTGGTGTATCTTGCATGTTGGAGTGTAATGGCCCTATTTTATGAAAGTAAAAAATATTAGATATCTTGTTGTACTGATTTCTTTGGTTTGAATAGAGGTATAGCTCAAAAAAAAGTTGAGAAGGCATGGAGTGTCAAGATGGAGAAAGGAGCCAAACCCTGTCCACACTACTTAGATTATACCGAGAATGTGTGTTTGAACAACTCATGTAAAACTGTGTGCATGTGTCACCGTAGGTTCCTTCTAAGGTATCACCCATACCGTAAGATGAATAAACAATTTGAGGGAAAAAAGAGGATGACTGAACACCAAGACCTTTTAGCTAGAAAGAGGTCTATGATATGGTAAAACATATCGATATTGTGCTTGAAAAAGGATGTAAGTTGAGAACTTGTCAGAAGAATGTGTGGAAGAAGAGGTTAGTATTTTGAGACTTTTCTTATTGGGAGCACTTAGTAGTTCACAGTTGCATCGATGTCATTCACGTAGAGAAGAATGTATATGATAGCTTGATTGGTCTCTTACTGACAAAACAAAGGATGGTGTTAATGCACGGCCTGATTTGGTCGCTATGAACATTAGAACTGAGTTAGCACCGATAAAGGCCAGACGTACCTTTCCCTAGCTTGCTACATTCTGGCTAAGTCTGAGAAAACTGAATTGTGTCTGTGCTTGAATGGTGTAAAAGTTATGTCCGGTCGCTCTGCCAGCATGAAGAAACTTGTTTATATGGAAGATTTGAAATTAATTAGCATGAAGCATTATAACTGTTATGTGCTAATGACATAATTGCTTCCTATTGCATTTGAATATATTTTGCCAAACAAGGTTCAAGTGATAATCATGAGGCTGTGCTATTTCTTTAACGGAGTTGCTTAGAAGGTCATCGATCTTGATGGACTAGATACTCTGCAGACTGAGGTGGTGACGACTCTATATCATCTTGAGATAATTTCCCTTTGTCATTTTTCAATATCATCTTCCATTTCATTGTCCACCTTGTGAAAGATATAAGGATATGCAGCCCCGAGTTTTTACATTATATTTACCCGTTCGAGAGGTACATGGAAATTCTCAAGTCCTATGTATGCAATCGATCTCAGTCGAAGGGTAGCATCATCGAAGATTATTCAACCAAAAAGGTCATTGAGTTTTGCATCGATTACATGGTTCAGGTTGAACCGGTAGGTGTGCATCTATCTCATCACGAGGAGAGGATAGAGGGTATTGGGACCATGAGAAGGAAAGCAATAACGCCCGATCTAGATACGTACACTTAAGCCCATTTCATGGTCTTGCAACACATAACTGAAGTGTCCCTGTATATTGAAAAGCACAAGGACATGCTACACAAGGAGAATCCAGGCCTGTCAGAGGTTTAGATCATGAGACCGCACAATCATCGGTTCAACGAAATGGTTGACTGTGCGATTCACTAGGAGGTCATCAAGTGAAACACTGCAATAGTTGGCAAAAGGGCCAAAATTTACAATTGTGACATGGCAAGGGTACGACATTAATGGGTACATATTTTATACAACAGATCAAGATAGAAAGAGCATAGTCCAGAACTCAAGTGTCCACATAGATGCATTTAATGAGTAGTTTAGTACCGCTACCCCGAGCTCCTACTATGGGCTTGTAGAGGAGATTTGGGAGCTCGACTACGTAATTTTTAGGATCCCTCTATTTTGGTGCTACTGGGTCCAACTCCCATAGGGTGTAAAGGTTGATAAGTACGGCGTCACTACTGTGGACCTCGAACGTGTAGGATACAAAGATGAACCATTTGTACTCACGAGGCAAGTTATTCATGTTTTTTATGTAACCAACCTAGCAAATAAGAAGAATCTAGTTCTTCATGGAAAAAGAAGGATTGTCGGAGTTGATGTCATGGATGAGGAAGAGTATAATCAACTTAATGAGTTGCCTCCATTCGAAGAGGGCATAAGGCTCAAGGAAGAATCAAGTGATAAAACAAGCTATATGCTTGTAAATCAATGTGAAGGGCTTTATTTAAAAGGAAAATATCCAAGTGGAAAGATTCTACACAGCGAACACCTATTTGAAAATTATTTCAATGTAATCAAGAAATTTGGCATGTAATTAAGGAATTATTCTATTGTAATTAATTTAGTAATTTAGAAATTATTACATCTGCCATTGTATCTGCTTGCTTATTTTCAGAGGGTATGGCTCGCATTTCCTGAGGCTAGCCAAAAAACCTGATATGTTGTAACTATCACAGGCAGTTTAGTGGCATAAACCGTCTGTGATATATGTATCACAGACGGTTCCATAATAAAATCGTCTATGATTAGGGCTGTGCAAAAAAACCGAACCGAAAAAACCAGTCTGAAAAAATCGAACCGAACCGGTCAACTCGGTTTGACCGATTTTCGATTTTCGGTTCTGTTTTCATATTTTAGGCTTTTTTGGTGTTCGGTTTTTTCGGGAAAAATTGATTAAAAACCGAACTGTTCGCGTGCAGCAGGTGTGCTCGGTCTTTTTGGCGCCTTGGGCCTTGCCCGCTCGGATTCCCCACAGAGCTTGCTAGCTAGCTACTTTGTACATGAAACGAACGAACTAAAAACTTTGTACAGAGCGATTAGAAGTGAAGCTTCAACATTTCTATTGATACAATCAAATTTGAACAGTAAGCATTAAGTGGTGGTAATGACTTGATTTCTCTATATTTTTTTGAGGGTAGATTCCAGATTAGATTGGATGACATGCGCGTTCATTCGGGGTAGTAGATCAGTTTGGTCTGCAGTACTGTTGTACTATTTTTATGGATAGTGTAGATGCATAATTTGAGAATTTTATCTACTAGAAAGTTGTAGACAATTCGATAGCTTTCAGTAGGATTTTTATTCATGTCATTAGCTAGCACAGAGACTGCACAGTCATAATTTTACCAAGTTTTAGCAGAGGGCTCTAGCAAGCTCTAGTCACTATATTGTTTGCAATTTGCGTTAACTTTGGTAAATATGGTATTTACCGATACCGTACCGAAATAAATTGGGATTTACCGGTACCGAACTGTATTTTTAGAAATACCGTATACTACCGTACTAACAATACCGTATATACCGTATTTACCGAACCGATTTTACCGAATTAACCGAATGCAAAGTCCTATCTATGATATGTACAACATCACATACAATTCTATAATATAACCGTCTGTGATAAGGTACAACATCATAGACTATTACATAATAGAACTGCCTTTGATATGCTACACATCATAGGCAGTTCCATTATAGAACCGTCTATGATATTAATATCATAGACAATTATTTAATAGAACCATCTGTGATAGTTCTTCTATAAGTATGGCTGCTGCTAGGTTTTGTGCTCTTACTCCTCACTCGTGCACTCCTTAGTCTCCTCGTCCCACATTGCCACCGCCAATGCCGGAGAACCCGGCATCTCCATCCTCTCCTTCCTCACGTGGCGTGGTGGCCCTATCGCCTCTCATCCCGACGTCACCTCTCCTCCCGATGCCACCTCTCCTTCCCATTGCCTCTTGTCCTAACGCCGCCTCTCCTCCCAAAGGTATGGACTCTAAATCCCACCTCTTTACCTTATTTGTTATAGAGCCGTCCATATCTATTAATGTGTGTTCATGAGTTCTCTCCTCCCCATCGCCTCTTCTCTCGATGGTATGGATCACAAATCCCACTTTCTCTCGAAGGTATGAACCCAAAAAGGAATGGGGAAATGTATGTGGGAGGTAAGGTATGCCTACTGGTGTCGGGCTGAAAGTGGTAAGGTTGTTCAGGGTGGTCTCGGTGCGGTCCTCACATGGATGAAGACGTGGATGGAGGTCGCTTGTCATTGCTGAAAATGTCGCCTTCATGTGGTGGTACAAGAGGAATTGGTTGTGTGATCTGGGATGTTAGTATTGCAAAGAGATCTTGTAGCAATAATATACATAGCGAAATGTTCTTGTTTCTTATAAGATCAACCATGTGCCATGTTTACGTTCACAGCTCACTGTAATTAGTTTTTCTTGTAAGAGAGATGATGACATCATCATCACTATCGACGTCGCCGAATGGGTTTGACAGTCCAAGGACCGAGGTAACTAAGTATGGCAGAGAAGTATCAAAAAGGCCAGAGGGTCGAATGACCATCATGGTGGTCTCTCCGGATGGTAAAATTGTGACGGCAACATTTTGGAACGGATGGTAGAAAGTAGTGGCAACATTTTGGACTACCTGTGGGTTAATTGGAAGGCAACAGGTCCTCATCATCGTAGCAAACTGGAAAGCTTTGAGAAAAGACAAGAAAAGTGCACTGTGGTCGAAAATTTTAGACTCATGCGATGATAGGTACTCCTCACGATGGGAAAAGCGTGGAGCATCTTTAAGAGCACGCTTGTCTTATAGTACATGACCAAGGATCGTATGCCCTTCACTAAGTATCCTTTGGTGACTCCAGAAACATGGGAGGCATTTGTGCAGATGAAGACAACGACCAAATTTCAACAGGAAAGTGTGACGTACAAGACTCTCTAGGCACAAAACACACACCCCCATAGACATAGCACTGCTGAGTACACGGGTAAAATTCCACAATGGAGGATGGAGTATGATGTCGCAATCCGATTGGAGGCCTCCCCACCATATGCTAGGATCACAAACGAGCGCACCCAAAACTTGTTAAGAGTGAAGCCATCAACCACATCTTTAGGCATTACCTCTTTCAAAAACTCCGCAAACGAGGAAGTGTCCCAACACCTAGTAAGATATGTTAAATTACCTAGTCGTTAATAGGTCCATAACTTCATGGGGCCTAAAATAACATGATTGCTTCTGTAGAACAGGATAGGCAACAGAGGGGGTGAATGGTGCCTTCAAATTCTCCCAAAATATTCACACAATCCTTTTCTCCAATAGTTACTGAGCTATGAAGACTAGGGTTGAAAGCTCCCAAGAAAAATTGAAGTAACAGAGAAGACACAACAGAATCATGGTCGTGGTCGGAGATCAACAGTGTGGTCAGAATACAGCAACATGATCGAACTCTTGACAACAAGGTCAAGAGTAGACTACGTGATCGTAAATTCGACTATGTGGTCGATAGCCAACAACGTCATTGAAAATCATCCTAGTCGATAACCACCGAGATCAGAACCAACGTGGTCGTAAGCCAACGAGTGGTCGAATGACCAATGTGGTCAGAACCAGACTGCAACTCAAAAGAACAACGTGATTGAAATCAGTGCGATGTAGTCTGGAACTTGATCTTGGTCGGAACCAACGTAGTCGTAAAGCCGATCGATGTTCGAAACTTAGGCTGCACCAACTATGACTGACTTAGTTCAGATCCAACAAAAGAAAGTAAGAAACTAACAGATCTTAATGTGGTCGAAAATATAAATGCTATGGTGAGAAACTTGAGCATGGTTGAAGATGTGAACATGGTCATAAGCTTCTGGGAAGAAACAGAGGATGAGCAAAGAGTGCACGACCACAATATCCAAATCATGCATAACTTTTGACCAAGAGATCAAACGGCCATGGAACTTTGCACACAAGAAGGTGAGGGTCTCAACAGGTTGCTTTGATCTTTAGTTGAAAACTTAGAAACCAAAATGAGAGCTTCACAAGATTTCACCGAGAATGCCCAAAACTAAGTCTGAGAGAATAAAAAGGCACTCTAACCTTGCTCATGGGAATAGAATAGTCACGATGGCTTTGAGCATGATTCCTCAACACATAGCAAGTCATATCAGAGGCAAGAACATTTTCTTAGATCAAGAAATCAGGATACAATCAAAGAACAGAAAAGAACCAAGAAAACATAAGAACAAAACCAAACCAACTCAAAGCCATTCAGGCAACAATACTCAAGAAGTAGCTCAACAGAAAATGTATTACTCTGAGGATTGAGTCTACAGCCACTCCATCCTAGAGGACCAAGAGCATAAGTGCTCCACACCAAAACCCTAAACCTACGCACGTAAGGAAACAAGAACACCTGAGAGACCTCGGGATGGGTAGCCTTCCATCCCTTTTATAGCCTCTTGATAGCGGGGATAACCCGTTAACTCCCTACCTACCACCAGGTTTCCTCATGCACACCACTTACATCAACCCGTTAGTTCATACAAGATGAAAGCCCTTTAATTGAATAGCCTCCTTTTCAGGTCTTGAGCAATTCACCAAAATGCCACTCTACCACCTTCCGCACTTGCAACCACTTTGCAGCCTTAATCATCTTTGGCTTCTCCTGACCATTTTAGACCTCAACACCTCCATGTTTCTTGTCCCGATCCTTTCATGCCTCACCATGAACTAGCTCCAAAGTCTTACAACCATCTCCAACAAGTAAAGCATCACATAGCACTGCACTATAAACAAAGTTTATCAATTTGCATATGTTAGAATGAATTCCAGAGAGCAATCTCAGTAAACCACTAGTCTTAAAATAATTTATGACTACTCTGATGCACAATATAGAAGTACTTGTAGCCCATGACATCCTACCAGTAGTATACAACCACTCAGCAAATCGTTACGACCATCACAAATATTGCTACAACCATGAAACAGGTGTTACGACCACGTAGCAGACGCTACAACCATCGCTCACAGCAACTACAACTTTAGTAGATCTGGTCGCTAAAACTTACGATCACACAGGTAGATCAATACGACCATCGACCACGTCCAGGCATAGTTACGACCATCGATCACGGTCAGACAAAGCTACGACTATCGACCACGGCCAGACAGAGCTACGACTATCAAGCACGGGCAAGCAGAGCTACGACTATCGACCACGGCCAGGCAGATGTATGACTATCAAGTCGTAAGACCTCCTGCCAACCACCAAGTCGTAAGGGCTCCTGCCGACCACCACGTCGTAAACCAGCTGCTGACCACAAAGTCGTAAAACCGGCTGTCGACCACAAAGTCATAAACTGGCTACCGACCACAAAGTCGTAAAACTGGCTGTCGCCCACCAAGTCGTAAAATCGACTGTTGATCACAAAGTCATAGAAACCCCTACCGACCAAGTCGTAAACTCAACTGCCGACTACCAAGTCATAATTCCGATTGTCGACCACCAAGTCGTAAGTCAGGCCATCGACTACAAAGTCGTAGACCACAAGATAATAATAGCAAGAGCTCTAGAACTCAGACAGATAGCCAACTTCTGCACACTCCTCAAAAACCAAGCTCAACCTCTACACAAACTCTAATGCAAAGGTCAATTACTCATCACAACCATGGGGTGACCTCCACATGGTCTCACAACCTTTTATAGTAAATATTGACTACCGAATAATTTGAAGGCTCCTTCCAAGAGTTAGGGAGAGGGATATATTATCCATGGCCCTGGATAATAAGTAGCACCTAGATCGTACAAGAAGCTTAGGGGTTTACGTATCTTTTAGGCATGGATTCCCAAACGACTCTGAGACGTATAGGAGTAGGAAGAAATCCAAGGCCGAGAACGAGGAATGTTTGAAACAGGACTTTGATGCAACATCGGAGTACCTGCCCGTTCGTGCCACAATTTGAAAATAGCAATGCCAACTTATCTATCGATGATATCCAGGTAATGTACATCTTTAGAATGCTACATAAATAGACCTAGTGGACGCTTTAGCTCGTTGTGTATCATTATATAGGAGCCCACGCCGTGCATCCTCGGAGTCAGGCTTGTTGGCTCCAATCCTGTTGATGCTAGGCTGGGGATATCATATGCATGCCTACTAGGGATACTGGTGCGAGGTGCCCAGCTAGGGACCGATTTTGTGGAGGTCCAGATGGACATGCTTAATGATGATTTCAGGGCCAAAGACCCCAAATGAAGAGATCATGACACTAGGGATGCCGTCCACACATTCATCCAGTAGCCCAAGAGGGACTTCGCCCTGGACCCTTCCGTGCCATGATCACCACATGACCATCCCTATCAAACAGAACTCTCTATGACTCCACCTCAAGCTCTGCTTCAGAAGTCCATTGCATCAGCTCTCGTGGAGACAACGCTGGAGATGTATCGCAAGTGAGATGCTAAGGCCCAACCGAAAAAGATTAAGGCACCTCACAGGCCCTAGAACTACAAACTCGAAGTATCATTGGTCCACAAGTCACAATTATTTAGCCTTGGATTGGTTTCTAGGTCTTTGCTTGCCTGGTACATGCAGATGTCTAACAGGAAGCCAAATCGGCAAAGTGGTTTCACTGTGAGATACACAGAGGCGCATTTCCTCCATGACTCAGGCTATTTCATTGTGACCTTCAAAGATTTATTCTTACTACTAAACATCGACGAACTCAATGCCTCACTTCTATGATGCTAGACACTATAAGTGTACTGTATAATCAAGGTCTACATTCATGCAATACCGATAAATGTCATAATTCATTAGTTATGTATAAATCCATAATCCAACAAGCCTGGCAACAGCGACACCTAGTAGGTTTCCTCGACCCACACTTGGTCTCTAAGCAATGCATCAAGGACAATGCATCCTTCATTGAAGATTACATAACGAAGGGATTGCATGCACAGAGTGACAAGGAGTACATCATAGTACCCTTCAATTAGGGGTAACTACTTCACTAGTTGCCATACAAGTTTTATTTTTATTTTATATATGCAACATGAACTTATTATTAATCACTATGGTGACATACATGACTAGGTCTCACTAGATTTTGATTGTGATTGTACCAAAGTCGAGTATGGTAATATACCTTGATTCCTTACTTAGGAACAAACCGACTTCACCCTTGTGCAACAAGCAATTGATAGGTAAACTTATTTTCTGAATTTTTCGGGCAACCTGAGCCTGGGCCTTGGCCCAGGGGAAATCCGGCCTAGAGGGGGGAGGCACCCACCCCCCTCCAACCCTAGCCGCCCCTCCCCTGCCCTCATTGCGCTGCCCATCCCTGCCCCCTTGCGAGCCCCCTCAAGCAGCTCCTCCCCCTTCCCCTCCCCCATTGAAGCCCTTCTACCGGTGGAAAAGGTCTTCCTTTGGCTGCCGGTCGAACGGAGGAGGGAGATCAACCGCAGCGAGGCAATTGGATCCGGAGGAAGGGAAGAGGAAGGGGAAAAGGGGAAAAGGAGAAGAGGAGGAGTTTGTAGAGTGTTCATCGTAATCTACATCGGTTCGTCAAGGGTAATCCCCGTTGTTCCCCAATTAGATGCATTTTTTTACTAGTTGTTGTAATGTCGGTATTCTGGACTGCTAGGACAGATTTCGTTGGACGGCTGTTTTGGGGTAGTTTCGTGGAGATTAAGATCTGGACTTCTCCTAGAGAGTTGTAGAGAACGTCGTTATCTTTCCATTAAGTGCTAGAATACGTTGATCGAACCTTTGTAGCAGAAGTTATGATGTTTCTTGTAAGACTATTCTGCAGATCGGGAGATTTCTGTCAGATTTTGGTAGATTGGATTGGGCGATTAGAAAACGGGAGAATCAGAGGATCTCCATATTATAAAAGTTGTAGATAATTGTCTCCGTTTTCCAGGAAGATCAAGAAATTATGATTCGATCACTCGGGCTGGAAGTTATGGCATTTTTAGTGCTCTGTCCAGAGAACCCGATGTGAAATTGATGTTTTAGAAAATTGGATGGTGCGGGTAGAAAATGGCCGAATCAGGGAGGCTCACCAACTAGGTTTAGTTAGATAATTTAATTATATTTCCAGAAAGTCTAAGAACACCCTATTCATACTCCTGTACCAATAGATATGAATTTTTGAATTTAACTGACCACAGAGGGGGGCGGGATGACCTGTAGGATTTGGGAATTGGAACCAAGTTAGACGAATTTACTAGTTCGTGAATGTTTTTATTTGGGCAAAGGTCCGCTACTGTTATCTTAGCAAATATTATAATTATTATTAAGGTGGAGGATGGATCCCAGAGGCGGCACCTTCTGCACGTCCCCCGTTTTCTCACGGTTAAGGCAAGTATAATGATGGTTTAAAACTGATAGTGTGGAATGTCGATGTTTGATCTATAATATGAATATATGTGTTCATGGTTGTGGTAAGGATGTATTGGTGCTGTTTGTGGGTGATTGCAATTTACAGTGTTCATGAGTATTTCTGGTGCATAGATAATGTGAATGCAAGATTTATTTTATTGAGACATTCACGCATATGCATCATGTTGATTTATTGAAGTCTTGGTCACGAGATGACTAAGCGCCGAGGTCCCCCGTCATGTTGATGACATGACGGGCTAAAGGTCCCCATACTTGTGGAGTATGGGCAATTGGTCCCTGTACCAGGTGGTACAGGCATGGGTGTGCATCGACGGATGCACACTTTGCATTACCGGTAAAATGCAAAAGAGAAAGAGATAAAGAGATTTTTTTATCATCTTTCATAGCATGGCTTGTTTATATGGTTGATGGATGGATTTGTGAAGTGATGTTCATAAATGTACTTGTTACTATCTATTATATTTGCTGAGTCGTTGGACTCATTCTTGCTGTTATGTGTTTTTTTAGGTACCTTTATGAGATTGGCATGCATGGGGAAAAGGATAGATTAGTATTATTGCACTTTGCACGATCTATCCATAATGGAAGAGGGAGAAAATAAAATGCTATTTGCTTGAATTACTTAAGTAGTAGATGATTATTGATTGTCAGATTTAAATCTTAATAAAGGATTAGAATTCTTTTATGACGCTTCCGTTCTTTATTTAATTATTATATCTATGAATGCTTTAGTAAACTCAAATCATTTTGCTTAGATTTTATTATATTCTTGATGTCATTCATTTCTTCTATTTATGCTTGTTGCAACCTCTGTCTTGAACTACAATACAGGGGAGGTTCTGCTGAATTTTTGTATGGCGTAGTTAGTTTATCCTTATTTTATTTCTAGATTGGTAGCATTCCGGGTCATTGTTTGACTGGGGTGTTACACATCTGTAACCGACACTAACACAGACGGTTTTAATTTGGACACCATCTGTGTTGATGGCGTCGGAGAAAACGAGTATCATAGACGGTTCTTACCGATGAACCGTCTGTGATATTTCAGTATCACAGACGGTTTTTATTTAAAACCGTCTGTGATAATCTAGAATTATTACAGATGGTTCGTATTATAAACCATCTGTGATATGTTTCCCGCCTTGCAATTCCCCAAAATTTCATAATTTCCTACCTGAGTCCGAGTAATTTCCTACCTGAGTCCGAGTAGGATTTAGTTTTGAGACACTTTCAGTAAAACGGGCATAACTTTTGCATACGGTGTCCGTTTTCGATGTTCTTGTACTCATTGGAAAGCTAACGACGAGCTCGATCCAAAAAAAAATGACCAGCGTGTGCTAGTCGCCCTCCAAGACCCTGAAAATTTGCCATCTTTGGACCTAAACCTGTGTCACAAGTTTTTGGTTTCTATTTTTGCCCTTTTTCTTGGTCTTCCTTTTGGAACTTGGATTTTGCTTCACCTGGAAAGTTGTAGATCTTATCGAAACCTTTCAAATGAGTATATATATGCCATATAAAACTTTGCTATTTTATCTTTTTAGACTAGTTATTTATATTGCATCGGTATATAAAATTTTGTGATCTAATTCACAGACGGTTGGCATATAGAACCGTCTGTGATATCATCACAGACGGTTCTAGCTACCAACTGTCTGTAATAATCTGACTGCTGGGCCCATCGGTCCTCCTCAACCCAATCCTAGCCAATAGAAATCTACCAATCCTCACCCCACGGATCGTAACTCCGCCTGTTCGTCCCCGCGCCAAAAAATTTCGCACTCCCTCCCCTATAAATAATCACCAAAACACAGCCTCCTCTTTGCTGTTCTCCTCCTCCTTGCTGTTCTCCTCCTCCTTGCTATTCTCCTTCTCCTCTTGACCCATACCATAATAGCCCTACGAAGCAGACGATGCACAAGGCAGCGCTCAATCAACGCCAACATGGTGGGCGTCAAAGACATCCAGCTCGTGTGCTGCATCAGGGGCGAGAAGACCTAGGCATAGAGGATCTTTGCTTTTCTTTGTTCTTGTTGTGTTAGCTAGATAGGCAACATGTTTGTTGTTTCGAGATATTGTAATGGTAGGCTCTAATTTTAATAAAAATGAAATGTGTATTGTGTTTCATACTATATTTGCTTGTTTTCATTTCAATTAATTGATTTGCGAAATGGATGTTTTATGTTTGTGAAATGAATTGAGATGTGAATTGGATGTATACATGTACATGTTGATCTGCTTGTTTCAGAGAGCATGGCTAGCATTTCCTTAGGCTAGCCAATAAATAGAAATAGATTTAGGGGTAGAAGAGAATAACACAGACGGTTTTTAACTAAAAACTGTCTATGCTAGATATCATAGACGGTTTTTAACTAGAACCGTTTGTGATATTTAGATATCACAGACGGTTTTTAGTACAAACCGTCTATGATATTTACACCACAGACGGTTCGAAAACCATCTGTGATAACCTTCGATTATCACTGACCCATAAGTTCTGACGGTTCAGAAAACCGTCTATGATGACATTTTTGAACCATCTGTAATATGGTTTTCTGTAGTAGTGTGAGTTATAATGGTTTATATTTAAACAAACACTCCATGTCGTGTACAATTTTTGTAGTTTGATATGTATAGGAGGGTACCTTACATCAGATGGATGAACTCTAGATATAAAAATCTGTAAAAAAATTGTGGTGTCAAATATATGCAAATTCAAAAAATGTATCCATATCCAGTACGCTTGCCCCAGTGCGAGCTGTGTTGTTTATGTGGTTGATTCTCCTTGCGTAGTGTCCAGTACACATGCAAATTGAATTTCTGAATCTTTTTGTGTTCTTCCTTTATATGGGTAATAGTTTCAATACATAAGAGAATTAGCAAAAAGAATTGTATTGTCTATGTTAGATGCAAATGCATTTTCATGGTTCATCTCAATTATTGAATGTTACCACACTACTACAAAACAAGCTATACTAGACGCCTCATCACAGATGGTTCATGCGGAGCCGTCTGTGCTTTGATTATTACAGATATTTCATGGCTAAAACCGTCTTTGAAACTATCACAGTCAGTTAGGTTTAAAAGCCATCTGTGACATACGCATTATCACAGACGGTTTTTTTAGAACCGTCTATGAAACTATCACAGACGGTTTTTATTTGTAACCGTCTGTGTGTTTGTCCTTTGTCCTTCGTATAAATTCAAGGCAAATTTATTACAAAAGTCCCAAAAAAACAAATTCCCAGATCTTAGTCTTCTGGGCTTCATATGCTTCTTCTTCGACTTTTGGAGTTTGAGGATCAGCTGCTGAGTTCTTGAATGTCGGGAAGATTGTCCTTGCTCTTTCCACTTTCTCCTCTAGCCTGGGCAAATCATTAGCAAGGCCCATAATCTCAAAGAGCATACCATGATAAGCTTCTTTAGAACTGGCCGCTTTTGCTTAATCGGCAATATTATCCATGTGTCTCTCCACTACCACAAGAGTTTCTTCCGCTTTGTGCACATTGTAGAGAAGAACAAGACTGAGGACGGTTTCTCTTTCCTGAGCAGCAACGAGACACATCTGTCGATGGTGGATGATGAGGTCCAGCTGACGGATGGAAGCGAGTCAAGAAAGGAGAGCAGGGCGTGAGCGGAGGAGCTGCTCTAGACATAAATTGTTGGTCGCATGTGTAAGGTTGCAGCCAAACAACTCATCATGGATAGATGAGAGGAAGGAGATGAAAAGAATATTAGATGCCATTATTGAGAAATCTGGAGAAGAAGATGAGGAAGAGAACAGTTTAGAAGAGCTGGATTAGAGCACGCATATTTAAGCATTATCGCAGACGGTCCGTATACCAAACCGTCTCTGATATTAATATTATAGACGGTTCGTATAACGAACCGTCTCTGATATGTGCCTTACCACAGACGGCTCGTATAAGAAACCATCTCTGATATGTGCATTATCATAAACGGTTCGTGTAACAAACCATCTCTGATAATGACATGTCACCGATCAATGGTGTATCCTCCAGGATTTTGACCTCACCTATCCATTCTCTCTACATCGAATGACAGACACAAATTCTTCCCACCGCTCGACCCTTATTAATTACTCTCCATCTATCTTTCCAGCAGTAGGCACGCGTGAGTTCATCCACTAGCTTCCTGCATCCTCCCCTCGACGACGCCGACAACCACCGTGAGCTAGCGCCTCCGTTGTGACACCATGGTCGACTGTACAACACACTCTTGTTGTAAGGGTTGTAAGAGTGTCCTATGCAGTCTCATCGTTGTGCCACAAAGGTGGCGCTACTGCCGCCTCTCCATTGTCGGTGATATCCGATTGCCATCCGATACCCTCCCCTCTCTTCCTTGATGGCAGGCGTCAAGGACATTGCACACTGCATCCAACTTATTCCTCGATGACGCCGATTACCGTTGTGAGCTAGCACCTCCGTTGTGACACCATGGTCGACTGCACAATACACTCTTATCGTAAGTGTCATAAGAGTGTCTTGTACAGTCTCACCGTCGTGCCATAATGGTGGTGCTACTGCCGCCTCTCCATTGCTGGTGATATCCAACCGCCATCTGATGCATCCAGCTTCTACTATCTACTAGTATCTCTGCTTCTTATACATTCTTGCCGTGTTAAAGAGTTGGGATCATTATCTTGTTATGTTGTAATTGTGGATTCTAATCTTAATGGAAATGGAATGTGTTGTTGTGTTTGCCACTGTATTTGCTTGTTTTCAAAGGACATAGTGACATGCGTCATTTTTATATAATTTTAGCCCTCATTTTGCCCTCACATTTTTCGTATTTTGGGACCATTTATCATCATTTGCATTATTTTCTATATTTAATTGCTCGAAATGGACCATTTTACATTTTTTATGCTTTTCCACAGGCCGGCGCGATCGAGGCGCATAAACGACAAATTTTGCATTCTGCAGCTGCTCCGTACAAATGTGCGCATCGACACGAATCCGTAGGATCAAACCGCGCTGAAATCGGACTCCCGGAGGGCCAGAACAGAAGAAGTTGAATGGGAGAAGGACCTTTTTGCAAACCCTAAATTCCTTGAGGACTAAATCAGAAAATGGCCGAAAACCCCAATCCCCTTCTCCACCCGTGCGCCGCCGGTGGGGAGACTTGAGCCCGGCCATTTCTTCTCTTCTTCTCCTCTATCCTTGCTCTCCTCCCCCTTCCTCTTCTCCGGCGCCGGCGAGGGCCGCGCCAAACTCGCCGGCGGCCAACAGCATCCACCGCCGCCTTGCTTTTCCTTCTCCACCCGTCCGCTGCTCCCCCACCGCACCTCCATCGCCACCACGCGCCGCCATCCACCGAGCCGCCACCATCTCCTCCTCTCTCGGCTGCTCCCTTCTCCGCCAATCCACACCGCCCGCTCTCCTTCTCCTCCTTGCTCCTCCTCCGCTTCACCCAAGCGCCGCCATCTCGCCGGCGACCACCAGCCCCTGCCTCTCCTCTCCATCACTCCCTCTCCTCCCTCGGCTCTCCACCGCGCCACCATCATCCCTTTTTCACCGCCGCCACTCCTCTCTTCTCCCCTCCTCCTCAGTCTCCGGCCGCCAGCCCTCTTCTCCGGCACAGCATCTTCTCCACCGCTCCCTCTCCAAATCCGGCCGCCTCCTCTTCCCTTCTCCAAATCCGGCCAACTGCACCACCTTCTTCTCCATCTCGGCGCCGCCGCTCACCTCACTCCCGGCCGCCGCCTTCCTTCTCGTCTGCGCCACCGCGCACGCCTCCCTCGTCCCTCTCCTCTACGGCTCCACCGCCGGCCGCCATCCATCTGCTCCCTCCAGTGCTCTGCCCCTCCAGATCCCCTCTCCGGCCGCCTACATCGCCCGTCTCCTCCTCACCCGAGCGCCGCCCCTGCGCCATCACCGTCGGTCAACCGCACCACCAAGCGCCGGGACGCCGCGACTTCTCCACCCCTTCAGCGCGCCGCCGACCGCCACCTCTTCACCGACATCACCGGCGACATCACCATCTCCTTGGCCTGCTATCTACTTCATCTTCTCCATCCTCGGTTGTCTAATTTCCTTCCCTTTATTTCTTCAGTTCTTAATTACTGTTCACGATAAGTGCTTATTTACTCTGTTAACTCATTTGCAATGTGCTGGTGAAATGTGGATTTTGATCTACTGAGCTGTGAATGTGGTTGATATGTGTGGTTAATGTCTTACTGTGATGTATGTGAACTGTGATGAATGCATTAGATTGTGCTCTGTTAATTTGTTTCGGAATTGCTTTATGTTCATGTTGCCAGTAGTTTAGTTCAAGAATTTGTGCTTGTAATTCGTTGTTGTGTGATTTATGATATATGTGTTAGTCATTAGTAGTAGCTGTGAGTTGTTTATTTTCAGCTGTATGATGTGTAGTATCTGTGTTGGTACTTGTCAATTGTGATTTATGTTTAGCCCTAGCAGTTGTTTAAGGTGTTAGGTGTCTGTGTTAGCATCTGTGTCTATGTGTTTGTGTTGCGCGAATTAGTTAACTGGCGACCGTCTCCTTTCCCTCTTGCTATCTCAATTCCCCTCCTTGCTTCTCGACCTCTCCCCTTGCTTCTCTCAGCGGTCGATCGATAGTTAAGTCGTGCGTGTGGTCGTCGTAGTTATGTGTTTGTCGTCTGCTGTCATCGTCTAGTTAGCTGCCGATCGTTTTCTCCCTCGTCTTCTCTCGACTCCCTCCGTGCTTCTAACCTTCCCCTATTGCTTCTCGTCTCTCTACCTCTTTCTTTCTTGCGGTCGTTAGCTAGGTGGATCGTCGATCGGTAGTCGTGTTCGTTCGTTTAGTCTCTCGTTGAGTAGTTCGTTCGGTCGTACGACGTCCATTCGTACGGTCGTTCGTCCCGTCGTCCTTCGTTTGTTTAGTTCGTTCGTCATTTCGTCTGTTTGAGTTAGAGTTCGTTTAGTAGTTTAGTTTTCTCCTCTGTTTCAATTGACCTAGCTTTAGCTGAGCACCGGTAGCCTCAGTCTAGTCCCTGTGGAGAACACGACACTCGCCGCTATTTCAGTGGCAACCCGTGCACTTGCGGGTGTGCTATTTTTGCACGATCAAGCATTTTGGCGCCGTTGCCGGGGAATAGCTTAGAGCGACAGTGTTAGGCTATAGACTAGGTCGTTTGTTTTCTTTAGCTTGTTTTGTGTTTGTGCTGACTTGTCTTTCTTTTCGTTATTGTTCATATTTGTGATATATTACTAATCCCTAACCCTTTCTCTAGTTACTTCTCTCTTTCGCGATTTTCGTATCCATTCTCGCAGGTTGATTGATATTGGTACTTATTGAGGCTATGGCTTACTATTCTGATTCTCGTGGTTATATGAGCACCCCTAGCACTTATGATACTCTTCAAGAACAGGTAAATCTTTTGTCTCGTCAGTTAGAACGCTATGCTTTAGAGCGAGGAGTTGTGTTAGAGAGCGGGCATGATCATTACAGTTCTTTATCAGACGCCCACTCTCCAGTTGTTTCTATATGCCAGACTTGTGGTTTTCTGGGCCATTCACCCGCTGAGTGCCAGCGTGGTTATTTGTCCACTCCAGAGTGTTATGGGATGAGCTTTGCTCAGCCGAGTGGGCCATACCCTAACACTTATCACCCTGGATGGCCTGAGCACTTGAGTCTGTCATATGGAAACAACAACCCTGATATCTCATCATTTTCTTCTAGTACACCATTGCAGGGTTTTACGTATAGAGATCAGGATATTTCTCATTGTTCACACCAGCACTATCTTGTACCTCAGCATCCGCCTCCTACCCCTCAATCTGATCATATGTCCAAGATGGAGGAGATGTTAGCATCATATATTGCTAGGGTGGACACTCAGTTTAGTGACGTAAAAAACCAGTTGAGTGCATTGTGCACATTGATATCAGAAGTGGAAGATAGTAGAAATTCACTTCAGTCGTTGACTAGTTCTCATGCCACATCACAGTCTTCATTTAGTGCCACTGAGACTCTCCCGATCCCCTTAGAGGTGCCTTGCTTTGATGATAATCCTTCTATTGACGGACCTGAGCTAGAGTTAGTCACTTTTGATGCCATGGACTCACCATATATGGACCCTGATACTTGTGTTGATGAGCCCGAGCTTGAGACTCAGAGATTTGATGTGGTAGACTCTCACTGCTTTGACCTCGATCCTGTGCTTCTTGAGACCGATTTGGAGAGATTCATCTTTGAGGATGTGGGCCACTTAGATGATTCTTTGATCTTTGAGCCTGAGATGGAGATATTCATGATTGATTATGAGGGGGCTGCTCCCGATGTTGAGGAGGAGCACATTTCTATTGATCCACCACCGGCTTCTTCCTTCGACGACATCGCCCCTCTGGAGGTTTCTACTACCGTACATTCTACTTCACCTACACTTCAGGTAGTTTGGAAATTCTTCCTCAACCACTTCAGGTTTGATTTCCTTAGCCCTGACGAGACATATGCTATTACTAGTTGTGCTCATCTCACTGATAGACCTCATGATGTACCTTATCGATATGCCTATGTGATCGGATATTCCATTGATGACTTAGAGGGTGTCAACCCTATCACACATACATGCCATATCTTTGAGGTTGTTTGTAGGGATTCACTTGTGTACCATCGACTACGAGTGGACATTGTTCGAGTCGACATCCCTTGGGATCCGAGTGGATTTCAATGCATGCTGTTTCATGAGGAGGGCGGACATGTGCATTTTCCATGTCCCGTCCTTGGCCTTCCTCCCGCTACATCCAAATGAGCATCCCTTTTATCTTTTTATTTCCATTCCTTTTGTTAGTTTTTGTTGGTTTCTCTTCTTTTCTTTCTTTTCTATTTTAGGTCCCGTGCTAGATCCTCATCCTTGCATGTGCGAGAAGCCATGGGATGATTTGTCACTTCCGCTACATCATATACGCCCGGTGAGCTGTTTCTTACCCCTTTAAGCACATTCTTGATTCATTGCTCAATTTAAGCTTGGGGGAGGACTTGTATGTGTATGGATGATGTTCTAGCATGTTTGTATTATATTTGTGAGCATTTGAGCTTATTGTCGTGTAGTTGATGATATATGGTCTTTCTTATGCTTCATATGATGTTTATGTTGATGATATATGGCCTTTACTATTGCTCTCATGTTATGCTTGATTGTATATTTTGATCATGTGAGTCCATGCTATGATTAATCAAGAAAGGTCATGCCAAAATTTTCATTGAGCTATATTGTCACTAGTTCTTTGAATGTCTTAAGTCACTTGGCATTTTATAAAGCTTGAGTATTGTTTATTATCCTTGATGTGCTTAGAAACCTTGTGATCCTATAGCATTTGATTCATTGCGAGTTACGCATGTGTCTTGACCATTTGCGGATTGAATTGGTTCTAGTCATCGCCTCTTGAATGATCATATCTTAGTTTCATTGCTTTGGCATATGTTATTTTAGATATTGATACTTTGCTTGAATGAAAAATTTGTGAAAGGGGTAGTCCTATCTTGAGCCAATAACTTGGTTGATTTAGCTAGGCATCCATGTCTCGGGACACGTGTTACTTAGCATTAATGAAAACCGGTTAAAGATGCTTAATCAAAAACTAAAAAAAAAAGAAAAGAGAAAAAAAATTGTTTTGCAAGGAGTGAGTGAGTTGAATAAGTGACTTTGTCACATTGGTTTGCAAACGTCTGAATAAGTGGCATTTTTGCCCAATTGAAGTTTGAATGTGTGAATAAGTGGCAAGCTTGCCCAAGGACTGAAATAAGTGGCACTTGTGCCCAATGTATGTTTTAAATTTGCTAAAAATCAACAAAAATTAGGTATCATGACTCAAGTGTGGGCTTTTTCATAAATTTCATGCAAATATTAATCTCTTTGTCTCAAATAACATATGCCTTACCATGACCCTTTGCTATGCTCATTCTTGATGTTATACCTAGTTCCGATGCCTTACAATTTTGGTTGGATTCATGTGATCACTTAGTGTATTTCGACACTTGTAACTTGATTTGGTTAAATGCTATAGTTATCACTTTGGCATCTTTGCTTGAATATTCATTCTCATCTTGGATGGTCCTCAAAACTCGAGTTAGACAATCTCATTTTACATTGCTATATGCCTCTTGACTTATTGCGTGCATTTAGCTTAGCCTTTTACCCCATAATGACTTGTTGTCCGGGTTCGATAATATCATACCATCTACTTGAGGACAAGTAAAAGTTTAAGCTTGGGGGTATGACATGCGTCATTTTTATATAATTTTAGCCCTCATTTTGCCCTCACATTTTTCGTATTTTGGGACCATTTATCATCATTTGCATTATTTTCTATATTTAATTGCTCGAAATGGACCATTTTACATTTTTTATGCTTTTCCACAGGCCGGCGCGATCGAGGCGCATAAACGACAAAATTTGCATTCTGCGGCTGCTCCGTACAAATGTGCGCATCGACACGAATCCGTAGGATCAAACCGCGCTGAAATCGGACTCCCGGAGGGCCAGAACAGAAGAAGTTGAATGGGAGAAGGACCTTTTTGCAAACCCTAAATTCCTTGAGGACTAAATCAGCAAATGGCCGAAAACCCCGATCCCCTTCTCCACCCGTGCGCCGCCGGTGGGGGGACTTGAGCCCGGCCATTTCTTCTCTTCTTCTCCTCTATCCTTGCTCTCCTCCCCCTTCCTCTTCTCCGGCGCCGGCGAGGGCCGCGCCAAACTCGCCGGCGGCCAACAGCATCCACCGCCGCCTTGCTTTTCCTTCTCCACCCGTCCGCTGCTCCCCCACCGCACCTCCATCGCCACCACGCGCCGCCATCCACCGAGCCGCCACCATCTCCTCCTCTCTCGGCTGCTCCCTTCTCCGCCAATCCACACCGCCCGCTCTCCTTCTCCTCCTTGCTCCTCCTCCGCTTCACCCAAGCGCCGCCATCTCGCCGGCGACCACCAGCCCCTGCCTCTCCTCTCCATCACTCCCTCTCCTCCCTCGGCTCTCCACCGCGCCACCATCATCCCTTTTTCACCGCCGCCACTCCTCTCTTCTCCCCCTCCTCCTCAGTCTCCGGCCGCCAGCCCTCTTCTCCGGCACAGCATCTTCTCCACCGCTCCCTCTCCAAATCCGGCCGCCTCCTCTTCCCTTCTCCAAATCCGGCCAACTGCACCACCTCCTTCTCCATCTCGGCGCCGCCGCTCACCTCACTCCCGGCCGCCGCCTTCCTTCTCGTCTGCGCCACCGCGCACGGCTCCCTCGTCCCTCTCCTCTACGGCTCCACCGCCGGCCGCCATCCATCTGCTCCCTCCAGTGCTCTGCCCCTCCAGATCCCCTCTCCGGCCGCCTACATCGCCCGTCTCCTCCTCACCCGAGCGCCGCCCCTGCGCCATCACCGTCGGTCAACCGCACCACCAAGCGCCGGGACGCCGCGACTTCTCCACCCCTTCAGCGCGCCGCCGACCGCCACCTCTTCACCGACATCACCGGCGACATCACCATCTCCTCGGCCTGCTATCTGCTTCATCTTCTCCATCCTCGGTTGTCTAATTTCCTTCCCTTTATTTCTTCAGTTCTTAATTACTGTTCACGATAAGTGCTTATTTACTCTGTTAACTCATTTGCAATGTGCTGGTGAAATGTGGATTTTGATCTACTGAGCTGTGAATGTGGTTGATATGTGTGGTTAATGTCTTACTGTGATGTATGTGAACTGTGATGAATGCATTAGATTGTGCTCTGTTAATTTGTTTCGGAATTGCTTTATGTTCATGTTGCCAGTAGTTTAGTTCAAGAATTTGTGCTTGTAATTCGTTGTTGTGTGATTTATGATATATGTGTTAGTCATTAGTAGTAGCTGTGAGTTGTTTATTTTCAGCTGTATGATGTGTAGTATCTGTGTTGGTACTTGTCAATTGTGATTTATGTTTAGCCCTAGCAGTTGTTTAAGGTGTTAGGTGTCTGTGTTAGCATCTGTGTCTATGTGTTTGTGTTGCGCGAATTAGTTAACCGGCGACCGTCTCCTTTCCCTCTTGCTATCTCAATTCCCCTCCTTGCTTCTCGACCTCTCCCCTTGCTTCTCTCAGCGGTCGATCGATAGTTAAGTCGTGCGTGTGGTCGTCGTAGTTATGTGTTTGTCGTCTGCTGTCATCGTCTAGTTAGCTGCCGATCGTTTTCTCCCTCGTCTTCTCTCGACTCCCTCCGTGCTTCTAACCTTCCCCTATTGCTTCTCGTCTCTCTACCTCTTTCTTTCTTGCGGTCGTTAGCTAGGTGGATCGTCGATCGGTAGTCGTGTTCGTTTGTTTAGTCTCTCGTTGAGTAGTTCGTTCGGTCGTACGACGTCCATTCGTACGGTCGTTCGTCCCGTCGTCCTTCGTTTGTTTAGTTCGTTCGTCATTTCGTCTGTTTGAGTTAGAGTTCGTTTAGTAGTTTAGTTTTCTCCCCTGTTTCAATTGACCTAGCTTTAGCTGAGCACCGGTAGCCTCAGTCTAGTCCCTGTGGAGAACACGACACTCGTCGCTATTTCAGTGGCAACCCGTGCACTTGCGGGTGTGCTATTTTTGCACGATCAAGCACATAGGTAACATTATTTCTTAAGGCTAGCCAAAAACATAAAGAATTTTAGGTATAAAATGAACTATCACAGATGGTTTGTATTATAAACCGTCTATGAAGGACTATCACAAATGATTCTATATATCAACCGTCTGTGATACTCGCAAATCACAGATATTTAGTAACTAGAACTGTATGTGTTGTCTGAGTATCACAAATGGTTTTTAGTTCAAGCCGTCTGTAATAGTTTTCTTCACAGACGGTTCTAGTTACAAACTGTCTGTATTGTCTTCATCACAGATGGCTCACAAACCGTCTGTAATAACCTCCGATTATCACTGACACATAAATACAGACAGTTCAGAAAACCGTCTATGATAACAGTTACGAACCGTCTATGATGACTCTCTTTGTAGTAGTGGCATATTGTCATAATTCATAAAGAAGCTACAATTGATAGCCCGTTCATCTCAATTATTGAATGTTATCATATTGTCATAATTCATAAAGGAGCTAACATTGATAGCCCGTGCGAATGCATGGGTTGCCCACTAGTTCGTTGTAATTCCAAATGGCCATGTACAGCCTGTCCCACGCGCCAGCCGAGGCGTTGCTGCCACCTACGCGACGCGGGAACCACTTTGCGCCGGCGGTAGCAGCGAAACTTGCCCACGAATCGCCTGTCGCGTGCTTGCCCATGCCATTCCCGCGCGCACGTCGCCCGCATCTCACTCCAAGCCAGCCCGCGCAGCTTGCGTCTTCCCACATCGTCCGCATTCGCTCGTTCGCTCGCCGCTGTGCATGCCACGACGCCAGAGCTGTGCCCACGCGGATGCCATCCCAGAATCGCCCGCCCGCAGCCAACACGCTAGCGCCACCTGCATGCATTGCTTGCATGAGTGCATGCAGATGCATGCATGCATGGATCAGCCACTACTGATATCTAGTCACTGCGTGACCTGCAGTGGTTGCATGCATGGGCTAGTGCTGCGGCTTGCACTCGGGGAGAGAAGGGATAAAAGAAGAGCAGCGGATGGAAAGAAAGATAAATAGGAAAAGGGAAGGAAAAATGAGAAAGAGATCGTGGTTTCGACGTTCTTCGCTTTGATAAAGATCTGATTATTTTCTCTCTATTTGTTAATTTAATTCGAGCCTACAATCCTAATTAGAGAGAGAGAGGTAGCACGTATTCATGTTAGGGATCGAGTAGTAGATCAGTTGGGTCTACTGTATTGTTGAACTATTTTTACAGGTATTGTATGGGCACATTATGGAAATTTCATAGAAAGTTGTAGAGGATTTTCATAGATTTCTGAAAATTTTGTATTTATCTTGATCGGTTGAGCACAACATGATATCAATCTTCTCCTCTGACATTCAAATCTTGGCATGCATTATGTTGCATTCCGGTACGACCGTAATGTACCAAGCGGTACTACCACATAGCGGTATGACCGCATTCTAAATGGCGATATGACCGCATCTAGGAAAATGGTTGATTTGACCTAAATTTGTTAGTTTCCATTTTCCTCGTCTATTCCTTTTGCTCCTCAAACTCAAGATAATCCTTATTATCCTTGCTAGCTACTCTCAAGTATTTCTTGACTCCATATACCATTTTGCTCTTAGTTTAGTGCATTTATCATAAAATGGCATTCTCTCTAAAAGTGGTAGACTTTTGATCATCTTGACCTCAACATGAGTTTCATCCTTGGATTTACAAGCGATATCATCTTTTTCTTTTGAAAGTGATATCTAATTTCTCATCTTGCTAAGCAAAATCTTTTCTTAACCACCTCTCTCCTATATGATATCTCTCCTAAATGGTATCTCCTCAAATAATATCATCCTCTTCCTACAAAGTGGTATCCCCTTCAAATAATATCAAGTGGAAATCATTGAAGATCTCTCAAAGTTATTTCATGTGGTTTACAAAGTGACCTACAAATGATACCTTATTTATTAAAGATGACTTTAAATTGGTATTCATAAGTGGATTTCAATCCTTCGAGAGAAGATCAAGTGCCCAAATTGACTTTGTGGGATAATAGTTGATTATACAAGTGGCATTAAGTTTTTAAAAAATGGAATCAATCGCACTTAGTGTCATGTATGATCATCACAAGTGGTATCAAGTTTTTACAAATGGATTTAATCACATTTCATACTATTAATGTTCATAAGTAGTATCAGGTTTCTACAATTAGAATTAATTATACTTGGTATTATTTATTTTACAAGTGGTATAAATGTCAAAGTGATGTATGCTTTTTATGGAAAAACAAAAGAATCACAAAAGGTTAAGAGCACCTATTATGGAGAACAAAAGAAATCGTTGATTCTTGATGCTAGATGACTTGAGGAGAGAAAGTTTAAATAAAAAGAAAGAGATATATAAAGAGAAGAAAAACAAGATAGAGGAGAATCCTTTGTGTGAAAGGAAGAGAAAGAAATGTCAAGAGGAACCTTTGTATAAGAGGGAGTTTTTCTTTGTGAAAAACTTATGTAGTATTTTGGGCATACTTAAACAAAATGGATGAAGTATTGATATAGGAAAACTATTTTACCTATTTTTCCAAAAATATTTTATGGATCTTGCAAATGAATGTGTTTCATTCTCATTTGCTTCATTTGGTATTCATAGAGTGAAAATCTAATGATATGCAAGATTAACTTGTAAGAACCTTTTTAATAAAAAATCAAAAACCTTATTTAAAAGGCTAAAATTTATAAAAACATTAGGTGAAAGTACTTAAATATTTATTTCAAATGTTTTCAAAACCTTTTTAGTAAAAATTTCTATTTTAGAAATCAAAAGGATAATTTGGCCTCAAAAGGATCATATGTGATCTTCTTTTTGGATTAAATGACATATTTCATAAATAAAAATTTATTAAGTATTTGAAAATTTGAAAAGTGGTCAATAAAAAACTCAAAGGGTTGGTCATTTCAAACATTTCTCTAGTTCAAGATTTTTGCAAAAGACCAACTCTTGAAAAACTATACTCATTTGAATCTCATCCAACAAGCAGTATTGACCTAAAATGACATATTCTTGCATATAGCAAATTTGGCTATTTGAGGCAGATATTTT
This sequence comes from Dendrocalamus latiflorus, assembly GCA_017311315.1. Lineage (NCBI taxonomy): Eukaryota > Viridiplantae > Streptophyta > Magnoliopsida > Poales > Poaceae > Dendrocalamus > Dendrocalamus latiflorus. The sequence goes on along the minus strand of CM029671.1, from coordinate 8,732,442 downwards.
TTGTGTATCTTGGCTTGAAATAGTATTTCTAACTCATATAAATCTAAGAAAGTGACAAACTCCAAGAAATTCAAATTAAATTGCAAATATGGCCTTATTTCAAGTTGTTTTGCTTCTTTTGGCTATAAAGTGAAGTTTGAGAAATTCTTGGCTCCTATTGAAAATTTATTGGTCTCTATTAAAATCAAACCACCCAAATTGGTCATATGGGTCTATTTCATATTCTTTGTGGCTGAGTAAGTTGGATTAATTGTCAAGCTCATTGTTTTGTCAAGACTCCGTTTTAGCTTAATCTTTTTTCCTTCCTTTTTGGTGAGCAATGCCAAAACGGGGGAGAAGAGTGTGTATAATAGCATTCTTATGTGTGTGTATAATGTTAAATTTGCCATAAGAGGGAGAATCTTTATGAGCTTTGCTAAACTTATCAAAGGGGAAGAAAATGTATTCTCTCATGCATGAATAGTTTAATTTACTATCATATGGTCATTTTTATTTAAATGCTATTATTGCTAATGGATTTATCATCAATCACCAAAAAGGGAGAAATTGTAAGTTTGAACTTCAGTAAGTTGGTTTTGGAGATAATGACAAATGCAATTGTGAGACTAATTTGTCTATTAACTATGATATTGCCTATTCTCATTTGGATGTGATTAATGACAAATACAACCCTGAGACTAACTTATTTATTAATTATGATATTGCTTAGTCTCATTTAGGTGAAAAGGTGAAAGTCATGGAGGTATGTGTTCAATACCATCTACACTTCAATTTTATTCGCAATATCATATTGCCTTTTTCTTATTCTTGTTAGTTCTTCGATTGCTCGTAGGGATTGAACTTCGTGTTCAGGTTGATCACGTTTTCAATGGGGTAAATAACATCTCGGAGTTGGTTCAACGATTGCTAAGGCACAAGCATCACTATACGGTTGTAGTCAGATCGTGAGAGTCACCTGTAATATCCTGAATGACGTTACGGCGTAAGTTTTTTAAAACAATCGCGGAGTCGCCGGTTTTTCGGTAAATCGCGGGAAGGGAAAAATAGAAATTGTAGAACAGTATAAAATGAATAAAATAAATTAAAAATCCAGAGTGGGCTGCCTGGGGAGTGGGCCGACCGCCCTAGGCCAAGGCCCAAGGTGGTGGCCGCACCCCCCCTTAACCCTAGAGCCCTTCCCCTTTTTCTCCCAAGCCAGCCGCCACCCCCTCCCCTTTCTCCCCCCTGCGGCCGCCCCCTCCCAGGAGATTGGCGCCCCCCCCCCATTGCTGCTGCCCTTGGAGCCAAGGAGAGGAAGGAGAAGGAGAAGAAGAAGAGGAGGAAAAAAGGGGTGATCCCTCATCTAGGTAATTTTTCCTTCATCCCAAACCCTCTGTTTTTCTGAATAATTAGGGTTCTTGGCACGGATTTTGAAGGGGATTAATAGTTTAATTGCCCGATTAGAGATTACCTGCTGTCTGCCTGTAGATTGATTCGCGCAGCATGTCTGTTTGCGCGGTTTTGATCCATCAAACGATTTTTCCTGTGGATCTTCCCAAACGGAAAATTATATAGGAGATCTAGACCTATCTCCTGTATTTGTTTGAGATTTTTTGGCTGTGGGATCTGGGAGTAACATGGTCGGGAATACCGCTGTCTGTCAGGGGAACCGATTGGGACAGACCTGTTATTAAACTGTAATTTAGAGGTAGTAAATGATTTTTATGATCATGGCCGCAATTGAAAAAGTTGTAGGTAATTCAGAATTCTAGCTGCTGTATAAAAATTATATTTTTTGGATTCCTGTACTGTTGTTGGGACGCATTGAATCTTGCTGTCCAGTCTGACAGAACAGGGAATTTCCTCTGTTTAGTGCATTAAATTACACCTAGCTATGATTAAAATAAAAATATGTGATCTACATGAAAAATGTAGGCATTCAAGTGATGAAACCAGAGATATATCGTTTGCTGTAATTGGATTAATATTTTTTAAAGATACAAAAATGTTAAGCAGCGCTGCTGCAGTGGGTAGTTTGTTGAATTGTGAGCGGAGAGGAGTTTGCACGGGTTCGGGGTTCTAGCAACGTTTTTAATTATTAAGTCGTGTTTGTATGCTGTAGCTTTGTGCTGAGAGATGCCTTTTGGACAGGTGGTTTTGTCCCTGAGCGCTCTTGATTTGCTTCGCTTCGTCGGTTGAGGCAAGTAAACGTAGCGGTGGTTGCTACCGTTTAACTCGTTATTCCTTCTACTTGCAATTTACATTATTATCGTAATTTGATACATTATGCCATGGTTGCATGATATTCTAAATGTGGTGATGGTAGCAAGTATTGATCAATTGATATGTTGATCAACTGCTAATAGTCATGTGGAATTTTGCTTAATGTGCGAATGTGGAATATGAAAATAAACATGTGGTGAACTTGTGGATGTGGATATGTTGTGAGCATGATGGTGCTCCTTGGAGGATGGATTAGTGTGATTTATGATTATCATATCATTCATATCATATCATGTCATTTGCATATGTGGATGTCGCCGCACCCAGCCGCGACCGTACCGGTACAGCATCGTATATTGCCGTAATACGATGCACCTCTTATCCCGCTGGGAAAGAGTGATGTGGAGCATAGCATGAAAGCATTCATATGCATTTATTTGTGGATAAAATGACTGCATTCATATGCCATATAAATCTAAAATTGAAGAGGTATGACTCATAGGAGTCTGTGGTGGTTTAAATATTTGTGGACCCGAATTGTGGTTGTGGTAGTATGGAATTATAAATGATGATGTATAATTGTTTGTAGTTTGAATAGCCTGTTAAACTGTTTGCTTGCTGAGATTTTTATCTCACCCTTGTTTCCCCCTCCCTACAGGTGGACTTTGAGCATGCATGGGAAGGGTAGAGCAGCACCGCACTGATGCACTTGGATTATATTTTAATGCTGAAATAAAGTTAAAAGTATTCTAGTCTTTTGCTTAGCTATCTTATTGATGATTGTTTCATCTTAATAATGTTAAATTTGTGAACCATTCCTTTGGTTATTAAGTTGGAGTTGATTATGAATATTGAATTGTTATCACTATTCTGTTTTCCCTTAGTTGTTTATGCTTCCGCTTATACTATCTTGATTAGTATTGTTGCCAGTTTATTTTATCTTGTAAATTGGTTAATTGTGGAGTGGTTTTAGTAGCATCCCAGGGTAATTTGGGTCTGGGGTGTTACAGTTGGTATCAGAGCGGGCTTTAGGTCCGTGGTAATTAAACTAATAAATTGACACACTTGCACATGTAGGTTGGGGAAGGGTTTGTATAATTTGCATATACCTTGTTGAATTCATTGCATTATTGCTTGTGCCTTTTTGGCTTGTTGATATTGTTCTTGCTTGAATGTGGATTGTGGTGGCTGTAGGATGCCGCCTAAGGGTAGAGGCCGTGGCCGTGCAGCTATGTCGGTAGCGCAGCCAACGGTCGAGGAGGCTAAGGTTACTCAGTCAGCGGGTGGTAATCAGGAGGAGCTGTTGGCCACTGTGAGGGCCATGCAGCAAGAGCTGAGTGCGTTGAGGCAGGGGCAGTTGGCCCCTGGTGTTCGTGCTGATCCGGTGCCGGAGGTTGCGACAGTTGGAGCAGTTAGCGGCCTCTCACTCTGTGAGTGGGTAGGTTTGAGGCTAGACAGCTTTAGCGGTGCGGCCACTCCTGTTTAGGCCGCAGACTGGCTGTCCTATGTGGGGGACAAGATGGAGGCATTCGAGGTGGTTGCCTCCGATCGTGTGCGCTACTTGGCGCAACTTCTGAAGGGAGAGGCTTAGATCTGGTGGAAGGGAGTGTAGACTGCTCGCACGGCTGCACATGGAGAGCTGTCGTGGGCAGAGTTTGTTCGGCAGTTCGAGAGGAGGTTCTACCCAGAGACCTTTCTAGACAAGATGAAAATCGACCTGACCAAGTACACGCAAGACAAGAAATCTGTGGCAGAGTATGAGGTGGGCTTCAATCAGATAGTCCGCTTTGTCCCACATGTGGCTCGGGATGATGCGGAGAAGGCCAGGCAGTTTCGTCAGGGGCTCAGACCTTCGATTCGCCACCTGCTAGGTGCTTTTCCGATCACGGATTTTCGTACCTTGGTGGAGCAGGCTTTGGGGATTGAGATGCAGCAGGCGTACACAGATGACATCCGCAAGGCCACTTGAGGAGATCAGCCTCGAGGCCATAGCGAGAGGAAAGGCTTTTCGGGAGGCCCTGCGCACAAGAAGGCAAAGAGGCGTCGTCACCAGCCCTACCGTGGTAGTACGGGGCAGTCCAGCTCTATTGGAGGGAGCTCTCCGCAGTACCATGCCACGGCGAAGCCCGGGCTGGGCTTGGTGTGTTTTCGTTGTGGAGACCCGCATAGGTGGAGCGACTGCTCTTAGAGTGGGCAATGTACTATCTGTGGTCATAACCACAAGGATGTGGTGTGCAGGCAGAATCCCAAGGGGAAGCTACAGTGGGAGTTAGTGCCTACACCTTCAGCAGGCTCTACCCGCCCTGACGGCACCGTGCAGATGATGGCTACGGCTCCTACCCCGCAGTTCTTGCCCGCGGTCCCTACACCGCAGTCCATAGAATAGATTGCTTTTCTTTACCTAGAGTAAAAAAATAGTAGATCATCCCATCCAAACTAGTCTTAACCTCGCAAATTTTCTTTTCAGAACATTGCATTATTGAACTTTCGGTTGCATCGTCATGCCCTTTGCTGATCTTAGCGTTTAGTTCCTTTAGAGTTTTGAGTTCTGCTCACGTTTGGCCCCAACGCTGCAGTTCAACTTGGTTTGCAAAAAAAAGAAAGAAAGAAAAGAGGAAACCCTACCTGGTTTCGAAAAAAAGAGAAAAGAAAAAGAGAGAGAAACATATAACTTTTGCATACGACTTCCGATCGGGGCATTTCTTGATCTATTGGAAAGGAAACGAGAAGATACAGTGAAAAAAGAGAAGTCTGGGCAATCCGGGGATTTTATCTATGCATACGCACCTGGGCACATGCACGGAAACTTCGACCCCAAAAACGTCATTTAGGGCCTCAAAACGGGCCTGCAAGTCCAAAGAAAATCATGTTTCTCAGAATTCGCTCAAAATTGATGCAGCCCTTCTACACGTGATTCTAAGGTTCCCTGTGTAGGAAGCATCCTTTTCCGAGCTTCTGAACTCCGTGTGCAATGTCATCTAGTTCCTTTCCTCGTGGTGTATTTGTTTGTGTTCTAGACTCGCGTCTCTAGTACGGTCTTGCCTAGGACTAGCACAACGGATGTTGAATAATTTTTCAGCTTGCATTTTCTGAATTGATAATTTCTACTCCTTGCTACCACACCTGAGCATTCCCAGCTACACCTTTTCTAGACCGTACAGGTTGAGCTTCTCCTGGCAATCACTCCATCCAATCTTTAGAGATAAATTGGCACTGCTGGTTGCCGATCGCCCTTGTGTGCTTGGTAAGAATTTGATAAAAGGTTTGAGTGCGAGTGACTTCTGAACCACCATATCCTAGTACTTGTTAGGGACATATTCTTGTGTTTTGCTAACAATGGTAGGTTCTGGAGAGCTTTTGGATGGGGGCACATCTCATACTCCCCGTACAAAACCAATCATACAACATTTCCGGCGCCTCATAAACCTTTGTACGGAGGGCCTTGAAGAGGATGTAAGGGTCACGAATGAGCAACCTGCTCAACTTGAGGGCGCCCAGATTGGACAAACGCCACTCTTGCCATGGAGAGAGCACAAGGCGTCACTAACGCTTCTCTAGCAGGCATTATGGCATGCCTTGAAGAGATTGCCTAAGAATCCGCTGCAGTTCCCCCTGCTGCACCGGTAGAGGGACAAGATGAATTTGACTACATGGGTGATACCGAGGCTGATGACATGGGTAACCACAATAACAATCGAGCTCATCGACAATTGCATGTTAACCGACAAGGTAGGCGATGAGAACCCCCACGATGTGAGGTACGTGACCACGATGGTTCTTTTGTTAATGTTAAATTCACTATGTACTATTTTAATGGTAAATATGATCCTGATGTTTATCTTAATTTGTTTGCCATGACTTTCCTAAGAATAGACGAGTTAGGGCTGCTACTAGTGAATTTATCGACTTTGCTTCTATTTGGTGGAAAGAACATTGCTGTCAACACCCCAATAACATACCTAACACTTGGGAAGCTTTAAAATTGCTTATGCGCCATCGTTTTGTTCCCACATATTATGCTCATGATTTGTTAAATAAACTGCAACGCTTACAACAAGGTGCAAAGTCTGTGGAAGAATACTATCAAGAATTACAAATTGGTATGTTACGCTGTGGGTTAGTTGAGAAGGAGGAGGCATTAATGGCTAGGTTTTTGGGAGGGATGAATTGTGAATTTGAAGACATCCTTGATTACAAAGATTACAACTCCATTACTAGATTGTTTCATCTTGCTTGTAAAGCTGAACGTGAATTGTAGGGACGCCAGACGAGAACACGAACTAACTATTCTACAGGTCACACAAATTCATGGATGCCACGACCCCTTCTGCCTCGTGCACTATGGCGCCACCACCATTACCCTCCAACAACAAGCAGCGCTCTACTACATCAAATTCGGTGCCACAAGTTTCTAGAGCACCCAATCAGCACCACAACTTTCTGCAAAAACTTCTTCTTCGGTTACTTCGATGGGACGAACTACAGACATTCAATGCAATCGTTGCAAAGGCTATGGATACATGATGCGGGACTATCCAAACAAGCGTGTACTGATTATATGCGATGATGGTGGGTATTCTTCTACTAATGATTTGGATGACGAAAATATGCTATGCTTGCAACTAATCCTGCAGGACATGATGATGAATCTGAACATGAGGAGCATGTTGGTGTCGAAGATGCCGACAAATATTTGAGCATTATAGTGCAACACATACTAAGTGCTCAAGTTTCTCATGCCGAGCAAAATCAGCGCCATAATTTGTTTCAAATCAAGGGCGCTGTCAAGGAATGCTCGATTCACATAATTGTTGATGGTAGGAGTTGCAATAATTTGGTGAAGAAGCTTGCTTTGCCGACCAAACCTCATCCCCATCCATACCATATTCAATGGTTCAACAACAGTGGTAAGTTGAAGGTAACACAGATGGTGAGAGTATATTTTTCTATGGGTTCATACCATGATTATGTTGATTGCGACGTCGTTCCTATGCAAGCTTGTTCATTGTTATTAGGAAGACCTTGGCAATACGATACTGATTGTGTACATCATGGTAGGAATAATCAATACTCTCTCATGTTCATGGGAAAGAAAATTGTGCTACATCCTAAGACTCCTAAACAAACTGTTAAAGATGACCTTGCTAGAGCTAGAACAGAGAAAAGTCAGGAGAATACTGAGAGCGAAAATCAGATTGTAGCAAAAGAACTAAGCAACATAAAAAGAAGGAACCTAAATCTGCTCATGTGAAGAATAAAAAATTAAATTGAAAGGTGCTTGTTTTCTTGCTACCAAATCTGATATGACTAAAGTAGATGCTAGTAATTCTGTTTGCTATGCATTAGTTTGCAAAGAAGCTTTGTTTTCATTTAAGGATATACCTTCTTCTTTGCCACCTACTGTCACTAACATTTTGTAGGAGTACAAAGATGTCTTTTCGAAGAACATACCGCCGGGGCTGCCACTGCTTCGTGGAATTGAGCATCAAATTGATTTAATTCCCGGTGCATCATTGCCCAACCGCGCACCATACAGGACCAATCCAGATGAAACTAAAGAAATTCAACGCCAAGTTCAAGAGTTGCTTGATAAAGGGTATATGTGCGAATCTCTTAGTCCTTGTGCTGTTCCATTCATTTTAGTGCCAAAGAAAGACGGATCATGGTGTATGTGTGTGGATCGTAAAGCAATCAATAATATCACCATTAGGTATCGTCATCCTATTCCTAGGTTAGATGATATGCTTGACGAATTTAGTGGCTCTGTTGTCTTCGCCAAGGTTGGTTTGCGTAGTGGATATCACCAAATCCACATGAAATTAGGCGAAGAATGGAAAACAACATTTAAAACTAAGTTTGAGCTATATGAGTGGTTAGTAATACCTTTTGGCTAAACTAATGCATCTAGCACCTTCATGAGACTAATGAACAAAGTTTTGCGTGCTTTCATTCGTAGATTTGTGGTGGTTTATTTTGATGATATACTGATATATAGCAAATCACTAGAGGAACATCTTGATCATTTACGTGCTATTTTTAATGCTTTACATGGTGCAAGCCTATTTGGTAACCTTGAGAAGTGCACCTTTTGCACCGATCGAGTCACGTTTCTTGGCTATGTTATTAACCATAGGGAATTGAAGTTGATCAAGCGAAGGTTGTAGAAATACAGAGTTGGCTGACTCCTAACACGGTCACACGGGTGCGGAGTTTTTTAAGACTTGCTAGGTTTCTACCGCCGCTTCGTGAAGGATGTCAACACCATCGCTACACCATTGAATAAGCTTACCAAGAAGGATGTACCATTTATTTGGAACACTGCACAAGAGAACGCCTTCACCACGTTGAAATATAAGTTAACATATGCACGATTACTCCAACTTCTTGATTTCAATAAGACTTTTGAACTAGAATGTGATGCTAGCGGAATTGGTTTTGGTGGTGTGTTGTTACAAGAAGGTAAACCTATAGCATACTTCAGTGAGAAATTGAGTGGACCTAGTTTGATCTATTCTACTTATGATAAGGAGTTATATGCACTCTTTCAAACTTTAGAAACTTTGCAACATTATTTATGGCCCAAAGAATTTGTTATACATTCTGATTATGAATCTTTAAAGCATATTCGAAGTCAAAGTAAACTAAACCGCAGACATGCAAAGTGGGTTCAATTTATTGAATCATTCCTTATGTCATAAAACACAAGAAGGGAAAGGAGAATATTGTTGCTGATGCTTTGTCTAGGAAATATACCATGCTTTCACAACTTGACTTAAAATTTTTTGGATTAGAGACTATTAAAGAGCAATATGTGCACGATGCTGATTTTATAAAAATACTGTTGAATTATAAAGATGGGAAAATGTAGAACAAATTTATCAGTAATGATGGGTTTGTGTTTAGAGCTAACAAGTTATGCATTCCTGCTAACTCTGTTCATTTGTTGTTGTTACAGGAAGCACATGGAGGCGGTCTAATGGGACATTTTGGCCAAAGATGAGACGGGACGTGGAGCACTATGTTGCTCGCTGCACTACATGTCAACGAGCTAAGTCACGACTTAATCCTCATGGTTTATACATGCCCTTACCTGTTCCTAGCATTCCATGGGAAAATATTTCGATGGACTTTGTTTTAGGATTGCCTAGAACAAAGAAGGGGAGGGATAGCATATTCGTGGTTGTGGATAGATTTTCCAAGATGGCTCATTTTATACCATATCATAAGAACAATGATGCTACAAATATTGCTGATTTATTCTTCTTTGAAGTTACTTGCTTGCATGGTGTGCCTAGTAGTATAGTTTCAGATCATGATGCTAAATTCCTTAGCCACTTTTGAAGAACTTTATGGGCTAAATTGGGGACTAAGTTGTTATTTTCTACTACTTGTCATCCCCAAACTGATGGACAAACTAAACTTGTGAATAGAACTTTGTCTACAATTCTTAGAGCTATGTTGAAAAAGAATTTAAAAATGTGGGAAGAATGTTTGCCTCATATTTAGTTTGCTTACAATCATTTCGTTGCATTCTACTATAAAGATGTGCCCTTTTGAAGTTGTTTATGGTTTTGTGCCTCGTGCACCTATTGATTTATTGCACTTTGATGCTAAACAGTGTGCTGAATTGATTTTAAAAATGCATGAGACAACTAAGGAGAATATAGAGCATATGAATGCTAAATATAAAATTGCTGGTAGTTAGGGAATAAAACATTTAACTTTTGAACTTGGGGATCTTGTTTGGTTGCACTTAAGAAAAGATAGGTTCCCTGAATTGAGAAAGTCAAAATTGATGCCAAAAGCTAATGGTCCTTTCAAAATGTTAGAAATGATTAATGATAATGCATATAAGCTTGAACTGCCTGCAGATTTTGGAGTTAGTCCCACATTTAACATTGCAGATTTGAAGCCGTACTTGGGAGAAGACGACGAGTTTGAGTTACAGATGACTCAAATGCAAGAAGGGGAGGATGATGAGGACATCCCTTCCATACATACAACTATGCCTACACACATAACTCATCCACAGCCATCGTAAGCGTTACAAGGACCACTTACTCGAGCTCGTGCTCACCAACTTAATTACCAGGTGAATTCATTCCTATGTTTATATATTACTAAGAATAGACTACTACCTAATGGAAGTGATTTAATTGTGCTTAGGAACAAGGGAAAGGATGAAGAAGAGGCATGTGGAGTCATGGACATGCATGAGAAACATAATGAAGGTCACCATGTCACTTTGGGTCCGAGTAAAGCAAGAGATCGAGTTGGGCTCGTTCTAGAATCAGATTCGGACTTCTGCAATAGTGTCAAGTTTAAACGGGCGTAACTTTCTCATACGGACTCCGTTTGAGACGTTCTTGGACTTCCTGGAATGCTTATCAAGTTTACTTTCAAAAGGATCTAACCTCATCTTCAAATTCCATCTGAGCCAGCCACAATCATCAAAATAGTCGACGTTGGTTTCTGAGTCCGAGTCAAAACGGTGCTGAGCTACCTCAACTTGGGCCCATGGGCCTTGTAACCCTAGGGGCGTGCACCCTGGCCGCCACTCCTAGTCGTCTCCCTATATAGGAACCGCCGCCTCTCAATGCTAGGACATGGATTTCGTTGAATTTAGGTTTAGCCATTGTGCAAACTTCTATTCTTCAGTTGTGTCGGACGACCACCTATTAAGATAGTTTTCGGGATAACAACTTTGTGTTCAATACCATCTACACTTCAATTTTATTCGCAATATCAGATTGCCTTTGTCTTATTCTTGCTAGTTCTTCGATTACTCACAGGGATTGAACTTCGTGTTTAGGTTGATCGCGTTTCTAGCGGGGTCAATAACATCTCGGAGTTAGTTCAACGATTGCTAAGGCACAAGTGTCATCGTATGGTTCTAGTCATATCGTGAGAGTCACCTCCACCAAAATCGATAGTTATCAATCTCATTGAAAGATCGGGCACATCGTCTCCATCACAAATCAATTCTCTGAATTCATGAAACAGCAGCAGCAACAATGAAAGTTTCTGTGCGGCTTGTTACAGCAGCAGTATTAGTTGATTGATGGGTCTCTTTGTCAATCAACTTCAATCACATATGCCTGCTGCAGTACTAGTACTATTGGAAATGTGGGCAATATTTTAATTCCAAATTTTACTAGGAGACAAAATACAATAAACCAGTGATGCAAAACTTACTACTAATAGCAAGCTACTTATCATACTTCAGAATATACGCAAGAAAATATAGTAACAAAGTTGAACAAACACACGTACGACTTACATTTTTGCCTGATGAAGAACATGAAGCAGTGCAGGCTTGACGCAGTGCAAAACATAGATAACGCAGTGCAGTGAGCAGTCGCACAGATGTGCGTTGCCCAGAAGCCTTATTGCCACCCCGTGCAGGAACTCTCTACGGCAACGGTTTGAAGATAGCTGCTCTCCCTCCTTCCAGGTGCACGCCGGGAAAAGGTTGGCGAAGTTTAGACGGCGCAGTACAACAGCACAAGTTGACAGAAGTAAGAGATGCAAGCAGTGAGAAAATCTCTCTTCTGCACCTTGGACGTCTCCAGGTATATATAGATATGCAAATTACTCTCTAGTAACTACCCCATTAAACTAAAATAATTCACTAGTAACTGCTCAATTATTCACTGGTAACTGATAACATTTAACCAGTGATTTACCCACTGATAACTGCCTGTCATCAAAAACCCAATTAAGCCTACGGTTGCGCGTCGCAAGTCACAAGTCACGCGATTTTCATGCAAAAATACACGAATACGCGCACGCATGCGGGCGTGTGTGTGTGACTAGACAGAACCCTCCTCATACCATCTCTGTCCATATTCAAGGAGTGGTGAGGACTCCACCTTATAAATCGGACTTCCTCACCTTGCCTTAGCAATATGGTACTAAACCATGCATGCTTTGGAATTAAGGAAATGGGTCATTCTCAAATGGGCCAATTCCTAACAATTCCCCACCAATTCCAAAGTAAGAAGTAAACATATGACAAAGATATTGTGATGAAGTACTGTTAATATACTATTCTTTTAGTTTAAGTCCCGTACGGGTTGAACTTGCACCTAGAATGACAAGATTCATCTTCCCACAGCTGATGAATGGACTATGCTTTGAATTCACACTTTTCATGATCAGATTTCACTTGAAATATCAACTGGTACTAGGCTGCCAATGAACCACGCCTAAACGGAGCGATATATGGTCACGCTCCCTAATCTTCTCATGAGCTTTATAGAGAATGCCCCGTTCTCATGAACTAAGACCACACAGTTAAGCTCAAGTAGGTGTATTCTTTCTAGGTATCCTGTAGGCTAATACCTTTTCCTCATTTGGACAACAAAATACATTAAGGCTTTATGCCAACCTTCCATATAGTCGAAAGTACATTGTTTATTAGGACATGGAACATCAATTTGTTTCTCCTATTGCCTAAGTCACGGGATATCCGATCAAGAAGGTATGGGTTACCATTGTGATGTAACTTAAATGCGCCTCATTCCCATATCCATAGATGCAACAAAAAAATGCTTTCCAAGCTGACCCCTTTGTAAAAGGGACTGCCAGATTTTTCTCAGTGTGAATATAGTTCATAGCGATCACTCCGGAGTTTCTCAGTTTTCTAATAGATTTAAGTCTATGCTTCACATGTCTAGAGGACTTCATATTATCCTTTGTACTTGTGACTTTGGCCAACACTGTTTGATTATCACAGTACATCAGGATTGCAGGTATTGGTTTCTCAACCAATGGCAAGTCCAATAGAAACTCTCTTAGCCATTCAACCTCAACTTTGGCTGTGTCAAGTGCTACAAGTTCTACTTCCATGTTTGACCTCGTCAATATGGTCTGTTTGCAAGACCTCCATGAAACTGTAGTACAAGCTAAAGTGAATACATAACCACTTGTAGCTTTAATCTCTCTGCATCAGAGATCCAATTAGAGTCATTGTATCCTTCTAATACAGAAGGGTGTCCAGTATAATGTATTCCAAAAGATGTTGTGCCTCTCATGTAGCGCAACACTCTTTGAAGTGCCTCCCAGTGATCATCTCCTGGGTTAGAAGTAAACCGACTTAATTTTCTCACAGCAAATGAAATGTTAGGTCATGTGGCACCAGCTAAATACATAAGTGACCTAATAATTTGTGAATATCTTAATTGATCTTTTCCTAACCCCTGGTTCTTTCGAAGCTTAATGCTCGCATCATAGGGTGTTGGAGAAACTTTACAATTTTCAAAACCGAACCGGCTCAATATTTTCTCAGCATATGGGATTGATTTAAAGTGATAACATCCTTGCTTTTGATCAATTTAATATTCATATCAAAATACCGTGATAAGAAAGATTTGACCTTGTCAATTACGGCTATGTTTGTTCCAAATATAAGTATGTCATCTACATACAGACATAAGATAACTCCTTGACCCCGACCATAATGATAATACACACATTTATCGACTTCATTCACAACAAAGCCAGCGGATGTCAAAGTTTTGTCAAACTTCTCATGCCATTTGTTTAGGTGCTTGTTTTAGGCCATACAAAGATTTCAATAATCTGCATACTTTATTTTCTTGTCCAGAAATCACAAAACCATTTGGATGATCCATATAGATTTCTTTCTCCAACTCTCCATTTAGGAAAGCTGTCTTCACGTCAATTTGATGAACATGTAGACCATAAGAAGATGCTAACACAGGGAGCACTCTGATGGTAGTTAGTCTGGCGACAGGAGAATAGGTATCAAAGAAATCTTCTCCCTCTCTCCGAGTGTAACCCTTGGCCACAAGTCTTGCCTTGTACTTCTCAATAGTTCCATTAGGCCTTAGTTTCTTTTTAAAGATACACTTACATCCTATATGTTTACACCCGATAGGACGATCTGTGATCTCCCAAGTCCCACTAGCCATGATAGAGTCCATCTCGCTATGGACTGCCTCTTTCCAATACTCAGCATTAGAAGATGCATAAGTCTCCGAAAGAGTCTTTGGCACATCATCCATGAGGTATACAATAAAGTCGTCACCAAAGGTTTTCTCAACCCTTTGTCTCCTCCTCCTGCGAGGAGCTTCTACGACTAGTTGTTATCCTCCTCAGGGATATCACATATTGGTTCAGAAATGGTGGGAAGTTCAGAAGTTTGATTATTCTCACTTTCAGTATTATCAATTTGAACATTCTCTCTTCGCGAAGTACTACCTGCTGTTCTCATAGGAAAGATATTCTCAAAAGATGAAGCATCTCTAGACTCCATTATTGTATTAGCAATAATCTTAGGAGTTTTTGATTTAACTACTAAAAATCTATAGGCTGTGCTATTTTGAGCATATCTTAAAAAAAATACCATTGACTGTTTTTGTCCAAGTTTTCTCTTTTTCTGCAATGGTATATTGACTTTAGCCAAACACCCTCAAGTTTGCACAAAATTAACATTATGTTTTCTCCCCTTCTATCCCTCATACGGAGTAATCTCACTCTTTTTAGTGAGTACTCTGTTTAGGACGAAAGTTGCTGTTACAATAACTTCCCCCACCATGTGTTAGGCATACCGGCACTCTCTAACATGGCAATAACCAAATCTGTTAGTGTCCGGTTTTTCCTCTCAGCTACCCCATTTGATTGGGGCAAATATGGTGGTGTAAATTCATGGACTATTCCATGCACAGAACAGAATTGGGAGAATTCAGATTGCATTTGTCTTATTCTTGCTCGTTCTTCGATTGCTCGCAGGGATTGAACTTCGTGTTCAGGTTGTTCGTGTTTCTAGCGGGGTTAATAACATCTCGGAGTTAGTTCAACGATTGTTAAGGTGCAAGCATCGTTGTACGATTGTAGTCAGATCGTGAGAGTCACCTTCACCAAAATCGATAGTTATCAATCTCATCGAAAGATCAGGCACCTCGTCTCCATCACAAATCAATTCTCTAAATTCATGAAACAGCAGCAGCAACAATGAAAGTTTCTGTGCGGCTTATTACAGCAGCAATATTAGTTGATTGATAGGTCTTCTTTTTCTATCAACTTTAATCACATATGCCAGCTACAGTAGAAGTACTGTTGGAAATGTGGGCAATATTTTAATTCCAAATTTTACTAGGAGGCAAATACAATAAACCAGTGATGCAAAACTTACAACTGACAGCAGGCTACTCATCATACTTCAGAATATACGCAAGAAAATATAGTAACAAAGTCGAATGAACACATGTACGACTTATTTTTTCGCCTGATGAAAAACTGGAAGCAGCGCAGGCTTGACGCAGTGCAGAACGTAAATGACGCAGTGCAGTGAGCGGTCGCGCAGATGTGCGCTGGCCAGAAACCTTATTCTTGCTTGTTCTTCGATTGCTCGCTGGGATTGAACTTCGTGTTCAGGTTAATCGCGTTTCTAGCAGGCTCAATAACATCTCAGAGTTAGTTCAACCATTGCTACGGTGCAAGCGTCGTCGTGCGGTTGTAGTCGGATCGTGAAAGTCACCTCTACCAAAATTGATAGTTATCAATCTCATCGAAAGATCGGATACCTCGTCTCCATCACAAAGCAATTCTCTGAATTCATGAAACAGCAGCAGCAATAAAGTGGCTTACTAAAATCCTCACCAAAGTGGCCCACTAGTTGCATACTTGCACGTCAACCACTGCGGGTGCTTCCCACGTTTTTTTTCCCTGTTGAGGATCTTAGACTTCACAAATTTTAAGGGCAAGATTGAACGATGGACACTGACGTCGCGCTGACATGTCACCTACGCCATGTTGGGTCGGGTTACTTGGTTAATAAATGAACCAGCTTTGGTCAAGAAAAAGTTGATGGACCAGCTAACCAACTACCAGAAAATACTGCTACATTCTGTGTTTTGATTCAAATTGACCTCCACTGCATTGAACCAATTCCAACAATCCAAATCTATCCATTGAACCGACTTAAACATAACAGTAAAAATACCCTCATGGTTCACTATACGTCAGCTTTCAATGCGATAATTAAGGTGGTGATCGGTTCGGCTGAAAGCCTCATGGCTTATGGCTGAAAATACTATAGCTGGCTGAAAAAAACACTGTAGCTGACAGAGGCTTATTTACCATAATGAAATTTAAAAAAATTTAAAAATAGAAAAAACATATTAGCCCATCATGTATAATGTAAACAAATACGAGGAAAAAAAGAACCGGTAAAAAAAGTCAAAAAAAGTCAAAAGTTCAGAAAAAAACGAAATTTATAAATAGTGCAAAAATAAACTGAAGCCAGAAGCTAAAGCCATATTGATCAGGTCTCTTCAACGCGTACCTAGGTACCTCCTAGGTACCTCTTCAACGCGTCCACTTCTCCCTCAAATCCCTCAAATCGCCATTGCTGCCTCCTAGTACCTCTTCAACGCGTCCACTTCTCCCTCAAATCAGCAGCGCGCCGCCAAGCACCGGCGCCATCCACAGCCACATCAAATCAGCAGCGCGCCGCCAAGCACCGGCGCCATCCACAGCCACATCCGTCTGCTAGCTGATGCCGCCTCCTCAATTCTCGTGCCCACCTTCTTCGGCATGACTTCGACCGGCGTGTCCTCCGGCGTTGAGCTACTTCAACGAGCCGTGACGTCCTCCCTTTGCGTGTTTTGCTCCGGGAGAACTCCTCGACCCCTTGCTCCTTGCCGTCGCCTCCTGCTGATTTCTCAACGCTAGTGACACTATCCATTCTCCCCTAACCTTGGCTTCTTCTACAGAACTCGCAAGTGGCAACCCCCATCCTCACGGTGGGCGACCTCGGCCAGCGCCACCCCTCATCTTCCTCGATGGCTTCTGCTATCTTCTCATTGTGCGAGCGGGCCAAGGTCACTTCACATAGGAAAAAGGGCTGGGTTGAGCAAAAAATAAATAACAAAATTGTATGTGGCAAATAATCAAAGATACAACCTATTGGGTTGCGCAAAATGTATTACAGAGGGACGATAATTCTTAGTGTGCCATACAAGTGAGTTATCCCGCTTGATATGCGTATTTTTATGCGAATTTACTGATATGAACAAATGTGAAGGTCGGAATAGGTAGTAGTATTGATATAGGCTGCCCTGATCTTCTCGACGTAAAATCATAATACACTACTACAGAAAGCCTAATGCTAGACGGCCAATCACAGACGGTTTGACAAAACCGTCCGTGACCGACACTAACACAGACGGTTTGAATTTGGACACCGTCTGTGTTGGCGGCGTTTGAGAAAAGGAGTATCACAGACGGTTCGTACCGATAAACCGTCTGTGATACTTTAGTATCACAGATGGTCTGTATTAAAAACCGTTTGTGATAATGATCACTAAGCATTTATTGCGTTGCTCAGACCGCATCTGTCTTCATCTCGATCCAGATCTAGCCACTACTGCGCACTTTTTCGCTCAGGAGGCAAGCTAGGCGATTTCAGGCCAGTTAATTTGGTGGGAAGAGGCAGATATTGAGTTTTGAAGATTCATACTTTCCTGGTTGCTCTAGATATGGTTAGTAATGAAATTTATTTTTTCTTTGCATTACAATTTATATCTAAGTAATTGGTGAGTTATTGAAGATGGTTTGCAAAATTGTTGGTTATATAATAGCTGTTGTGTTTATAATATGAATTGAGCTAGCAAATTAAGCCTCAATATAATACATGTGGCTGGTATATATGTAGTAATAATTAGTTAATCTAATTTTTAATACTAAGTTGTTATATATGTACGTAACGTAGGACCGAAGCTGGACATATGCCGCGAGTCGTGTGAGTGAAGAGTACATTAATGGCGTGTCTGCTTTTACAAGAGCCGCCGAGGAGGATATGTTGAATAAGGGGTGGAATATATGTACTGTCCATGCACTGACTGCGAGAATTTAAAGATGTTTAAGAACCGAGGGCAAATTGAACCGCACTTGATTCGGAGGGGTTTCAAAAAGGGTTATACGTGTTGGACCAGTCATGGCGAAGTAAATGATCATATGCCGCCGGATGACATCACCGGTGAAGTGAATGATATGCCGCCGGATGACATCGCCGGTGAAGTGAATGACATGCCGCCGGATGATGTCGATTGTGGTTCGGATTCAGATAGGTTGCACGATGATAATCTGGATCAGATGCTTCGTGATGTAGAAGAGAACTATGATGAGAGAGAGTATGTTAAATTCCAGGGCTTGATAGAGGACTCGGAGAAACCTTTATTCACGTGCTGCAAGTATACGAGGTTGTCGGCCGTGCTTGAACTGTTGAAATTGAAGGCAAGCAACGGTTGGTCCGACAAGAGTTTCACGGCGCTGCTTGGTCTTTTAGCGGACATGCTTCCGAAGGAAAATGAGTTGTCTAAAACCATGTATAAAGCCAAGAAGGTTCTTTGTCCGTTGGGAATGGAAGTAGAAAGAATACATGCATATCCGAACGACTGTATCCTCTACCGTAAAGAGTATGCAAACATGCATGTATGTCCGGTGTGCAACGTATCCTGATACAAACGTAACAATCAATCAGATGATGGCGAGGGGACAGAGGCAAAGAAAGGACCTCCTGCTAAGGTGGTATGGTATTTTCCTATAATTCCCCGTTTGAAAAGGTTTTTTGCAAATCCAAAGGAGGCAAAACTGCTGCGTTGACACTTGGAGGAGCGCAAGAAGGATGGAATGCTAAGACACCTTGCTGATTCCGTGTAGTGGAGAAACATCGATAGGAGTTTTGCAGACTTTGGTGCAGAACCAAGGAATATAAGGTTTGGACTGAGTACAGATGGAATGAATCCTTTCAGTAGCATGAGCAGCCGACATAGCACATGGCCTGTGACTCTCTGCATCTATAACCTTCCTCCTTGGTTGTGTATGAAGCGAAAGTATATTTTGCTGTCGATACTTATCCAAGGGCCAAAACAACCTGGGAATGATATTGATGTGTTCCTAGCACCGTTGGTGGAAAATCTAAAAGTACTGTGGAACGAAGGGGTACATGTGTGGGATGCATACAAATGAGAGAACTTCACTCTGCGCTCCTTATTGTTCTGCACCATAAATGATTATCCTACCCTTGGTAACCTATCGGGCCATAGTACAAAAGGTGCCAAAGCTTGTACTCACTGTTTAGATGGTACCGAGAGTGTGTGGTTGAAACACTCACACAAAATCGTCTACATGCGTGATCGCCGGTTCCTTCGGAGGGCTCACCCATACCACAAGATGAAGAAACAATTTGACGGAGAGAAGGAAGACGGTTCAGCTCCAAGGCATTTAAGGGGACACGAGGTTTATGATATGGTTAAGGATTTAGATGTTGTCCTCGGAAATGGACGTAAATTGAGGGCTCACGAGAAGAACACCTGGAAGAAGAGATCAATATTTTGGGACTTACCTTATTGGGAGTACCTAGATGTTCGACACTGCATCGATGTCATGCACGTTGAAAAGAATGTATGCGACAGCTTGATTGGTCTCTTACTGAACATTCGTGATAAAACAAAGGACGGTGTCAACGCACAGCTTGACTTGGTTGATATGGACATCAGGCCTGAGTTAGCACCGACATGCACTGATAATGGACGAACATACCTTCCCCCTGCATGTTACACTCTGTCCAAGGCTGAGAAAACAGAACTGTACCAGTGCTTGCATGGTGTCAAAGTTCCGTCTGGTTACTCCGGCAACGTGCAGAAACTTGTTTTGATGCAAGATTTGAAATTAAATGCCATGAAGTCTCATGATTGTCATGTGCTGATGACACAGATGCTCCCTATTGCAATTAGAAATATTTTGTCGATCAAAGTCCGAGAGACAATCATGAGGCTATGTTATTTCTTTAACACAATTGCTCAGAAGGTCATCGAGCCCAAAGGACTAGATGCTCTGCAGGACGAGGTGGTGATGACTCTATGTCACCTTGAAATGTATTTCCCTCCTTCATTTTTTGATATCATGGTCCATCTCATTGTTCACGTTGTGTGGGAGATAAAAATGTGCAGGCCCGTATTCCTACGTAGCATGTACCCATTTGAGAGGTTCCTGGGAATTCTCAAGTCCTACGTACGGAATCGTTCTCGGCTGGAGGGCAGCATCGTCGAAGGTTATGCAAGCGAAGAGGTCATTGAGTTTTGTGTCGATTATATGTCTCAGATTCAAGTGATAGGTGGGCCTCAATCTCGTCATGAGGGGAGGCTGAAGGGTCTCAAAACTATCGGAAGGAAAGCAATCACTCCAGATATGGACACGTATACTCAAGCCCATTTCACGGTGTTGCAACACATAACTGAAGTCGCACCTTATGTCGACCAACACAAGGATGTGCTTCGACAACAGAATCCGGAGCGGCCGGATGTTTGGATCATGAGGCAACACAAGAGTCGGTTCAACCAATGGTTGAAGGAGCAAATCGCTAGGAGCTCGCCAAGTGAGACGCTGACATGGTTGGCAAAAGGGCCGACATTTACAGTTGTGACATGGCAAGGATATGACATAAATGGGTACACATTCTATACGCAGTCTCAGGATGTACGAAGCACTAACCAGAACAGCGGTGTCCACATAGATGCGTTCAGTACGGATGGGTCGAGAAACTCGTACTATGGCTTCATAGAAGAGATTTGGGAGCTCGACTATGTGGTTTTCAAGATCCCCTTATTTTGCTGCCGTTGGGTGCATCTCCCACAGGTGAAGGTTGACAAGTACGGTGTCACGACCGTGGACCTCCAACGTGTCGGGTACAAAGACGAACCATTCGTACTCGCCAATCAAGTTGTTCAAGTTTTCTTTGTAACCGACCCGGCAAATAAGAAACGCCAGTAGTTCTTCATGGAAAAAGGAGAATTGTCGGAGTAGAGAATGTAGTGGACGAGGAAGAATACAATCATCCTTTTGGACATGGCATAAGGGTCGACGACGAACAACGTGATGAAACTAGTTACGTACGTATTGATCATGATGAAGGGCTAATTTTTAAAGGAAATAAGCAAGTACAATGAGAATGTGCGACATATATGTGAATGTATATGTGAATTGGTATTTATGTATATGTGATGTATATGTGTGATGTACATGTGAATTGGCATTTATGTATAGAACAATGCTGCAGTGTGATGTATTTGTGAATTGACATTTATGTATATGTGTGATGTATATGTGAATTGACATTTTGTATATGTGATGTATATGTGTGATGTATTTGTGAATTGGCATTTATGTGTGAATGCACTGTGTGAATGCAGCTGGTTGGTGTTGTATATGAATGCAGCTGTTTGGTGGTTGATCATGAATGCAGCTGGTTGGTGTTTGTCTTAATAACTACAATCGGGTAAGGCTTATCACAGACGGTTCTAAGTTTAGAACCGTCTGTGATATTGATATCACAGACGGTTCTATGTTTAGAACCATCTGTAATAATCCTCCCTATATATACCCTCTGGTTAGGGTTTTCCGTGTGCGCTGCAGTTATTCGATCTAGATCTAAATCCCGAGCTCGTCGTCGCCGTCACCTCCCCGAGACCTCGCCGACCACCTCCCCGAGCCCGTCGTCGCCGCCGCCTCCCCGAGCCCTCGCCGGCCGCCTCCCCGAGCCCATCGTCGCGGCCGCCTCCCCGAGCCCCCGCCGGCCACCTCCCCGAGCCCTCGCCGGCCGCCTCCCCGAGCCCATCGTCGCGGCCGCCTCCCCGAGCCCCCGCCGGCCACCTCCCCGAGCCCGTCGCCGCCGCCTCCCTGAGCCCTCGCCGGCCGCCTCCCCGAGCCCTCGCCGGCCGCCTCCCTGAGCCCGTCGTCGTAGTCGCCTCCCTAAACCCGTCGTCGCAGCCGCCTCCCCGAGCCCTCGCCGGCCGCCTCCCCAAGCCCATCGTCGCGGCCGCCTCCCCGAGCCCTCGCCGGCCGCCTCCCCGAGCCGGTCTTGTGAGTGATTCTGTGATTTTTGTATGCAATTTGTGTGGGCTGTGCAAGTTTGTTAATCTTCCATATATTACCTGGCACTGGGAGACATAGATTGCCTGTGGGATTTACAGTTGCTCGATGATGATAAATTAATATACTGAGATTGGTTCATTCGGTCTTTGAGCTCTAATAGCTGCCAACTCTGTTGTCATAATTAACTTTAAACCCCAGGAGACAATCTCTAGTCATTGATATATTGTTCTTGTTCCTGTCGGTTCATGCAGTTTTCAGATTATAGCATGTTATTAAATTGATCTGTTAGAATTTAATCTTGACAAGTTAAAAGACTGAATACTGCTGTCTGAACATATGCATGATGAATATATCTTGATCTTGAGATTGTAGAGTTTGTATCTAGAGCTCAAAAGACTGAATTCATTATTTGGCATAACCAATCAAGGAAGAGTATATGATTTAGTAGCGGGACGGCCAAGATTAATCTTGTGCAACCCTACAATTTGAGAGCACAAATTAATCAATTAAAACTTGAGCTTGTTGCTAGTCTTAATTGATACATGCCTTTTACGTTGTCATACATATTTATGTTTAGACTGTTATTATTCTATTATTGATGCTTGTTGCTTCATATTGCTACCATTATATATGTATATATGTAGGTATATATATGTATATGTATGTATGTATATACACATATATATGTATTGTAAACGCCTATATTGAGCGAAATAGATAGATATTGCACTTTCTTATCTTATGGTATGACACTTTCTTATCTTATCCTAATAGACCCACAAATTGAGCAACATGTCATCTGCGCATTCTTCAACACCATCGCCGGAGGCATCCGCTCCAACATCAAGATGCCAAGGAAGAGGGCTATCGAAGAAGCCTGAGGGCCGATTTACCATCACAGCGGTCGATGGATCTGGGTCCTCTCCTTCCTAAGAAAGTAGTAAGCACATTCCGAACATTGATCGGAATAGTTGCACAGAATGAATTGAGATCACATTCAATTCGTGGAAGAACGTGCCTAAGACTCGGAAACGTGAGCTGTGGACCGAAATTTTGGCATCGTTCGAGATCCCAAAAGAACACCAAGACACCGTGCAACGACAAACCTACCTAGCGGCGTGCAAAGCATGGAAGAACTTCAATAGCACGGTTGTCAAGAAATACGTGGAGACGGACGAAACGCCTTTTCATATATACCCATTCCTGGAACCACAATGGGAAGAGTTCAAGGTGATGAAGACGTCCGAAGATTTCAAAAGTACAAGTACGACGCACAAGGCCCTCCAGGCAAAAAACACACACCCCCACAGACTTGGCACAGCTGGGTATGCGGGTAAAATCCCGCAGTGGATGAAGGAGGATGAACTGGCAGCCATGCAGGACATCGCCCCGCCATTTAGCAATATCCCGGATGCCCGTGCTTGAAATTGGATTAGAGCAAGGTCATCTACAACAACATCGGGGGACGTTTGCTTTCGAAACCCTTTAGACCAGCAAGTGTCCCAGCACCTGGTAAGATATCGATTGAACTACGTAGCTTGTAATTACTCCACAACTTCGTACGAATTGAAATAACATGTCATGCTCTTGCTGGAAGAGCTGAGTTTTGAATCTACCCTGGGATCATTCTAGGGAACAAGGGAGAATGATATGCTCTCCGTGGCCCTGGGAAACAAGGAGCACCCGGGCCGTACGAGAGGCCTTGGGCTTTACGTTCCTTAAAAACATGGTTTCCAAGATGACTCCGAAATGCATCAGCGTAGGAAGAGAACCAAAGCCGAGCGTGAGGAGCAGCTACGAGAAGAGATCAAGGCATCTCTTAGAGAGGAGCTCATGGATGAGCTGGCTGATGTAGTCAGAGATGAGGTGCGGAAACAGACAGAAAGTCAGCAGACCGTCACTCCTGTGCTAGCTAGCCCGCACAACCGTCCGAGTAGTTGTGCGTCCAATCGACGAAAAGCGAGGCCAGATTTCCTGTGGACAACATCCAGGTAATAATTATTATCTCTCGAATGCTTGCTCCATTGATAGGCCTATTGGAGTAGCTACTTTTGTATCGTTATGTAGGAGCCTACGAAGTGCAGGCTCCAAGTGAGATGTGCCTCCGTCCCCTTGCATGCTGCTTGGGGCCAGGCATATCAGTCTGGTATCGGGGCCATGGTGCACGGTCAACCTTTAGCGCCAGGCTACGCAAAAGTTAATGTGGATGGTGTGCATGCCAATTTTGAGGTAGTCCCGCTGCCGAAGGCCCCCAATGACGAGATCGTGACTCTAGGGCCCAAATGCGACATCTCCCTGGAGGCTTCTTCACCGGTGGCCGGACCAGAAGGGCAGCACGAACCAGAGCTAAATGCACTGGTGCTATCTCCACAAGGGCAGTGCGAAGTAGAGCTACCTGCACCGGTGCTATCTCCACGGGTGCTATTCTCGCCAAAGCAACTTGCACCGTCTGTACCATTACAGTCGACTACCATAAAGTCGACGAAGGATGATGACGATATCCCGTACCTGCCATTAGCCCGTCTGTACCATTGCAACACATGACTGAAGTGGCCCCTTATGTGGACCAGCACAAGGATGTGCTTCGGCAACAGAATCTGGAGCGGCCGGATGTTTGGATCATGAGGCAACACAACCGTTGGTTCAACCAATGGTTGAAGGAGCAAATCGCTAGGAGCTCGCCGAGTGAGACGCTGACATGGTTGGCAAAAGGGCCGACATTTACAGTTGTGACATGGCAAGGATATGACATAAATGGGTACACATTCTATACGCAGTCTCAGGATGTCAAGAGCACTAACCAGAACAGCGGTGTCCGTATAGATGCATTCAGTACCGATGGGTCGAGAAACTCGTACTATGGCTTCACAGAAGAGATTTGGGAGCTCGACTATGTGGTTTTCAAGATCCCCTTATTTCGCTGCCGTTGGGTGCATCTCCCACAGGTGAAGGTTGACAAGTACGGTGTCACGACCGTGGACCTCCAACGTGTCGGGTACAAAGACGAACCATTCATACTCGCCAATCAAGTTGTTCAAGTTTTCTATGTAACCGACCCGGCAAATAAGAAACGGCATGTAGTTCTTCTTGGAAAAAGGAGAATTGTCGGAGTGGAGAATGTAGTGGACGAGGAGGAATACAATCAATTTGATGAGTTACCTCCTTTTGGAAATGGCATAAGGGTCGACGATGAACAACGTGACGAAACTAGTTACGTACGCATTGATCATGATGAAGGGCTAATTTTTAAAGGAAATAAGCAAGTACAATAAGAATGTATATGTGAAAATGTGTGACAATTTTGAGATGTATATGTGAAAATGTGTGATGTAGTCAATTTTGAGATGTATATGTGAAAATGTGTGATGTAGTCAATTTTGAGATGTATATGTGAAAATGTGTGATGTAGTCAATTTTGAGATGTATATGTGAAAATATGTGATGTAGTCAATTTTGAGATGTATATGTGAAAATGTGTGATGTAGTCAATTTTGAGATGTATATGTGAAAATGTATATGTGTGATGTATTTGAGAATGACAAAATGTATTGGCATTTATGTATATGTGATGTATATGTGTGATGCATTTGAGAATGACAAAATGTATCAAGAAATACACTGTGTGAATGCAGCTGGTTGGTGTTGTATATGAATGCAGCTGTTTGGTGGTTGATATGAATGCAGCTGTGTAGTTATTGGTGTTGTCTTAATTGCAACAGTCGGCAAAGGCTTATCACAGATGGTTCTAAGTTTAGAACCGTCTGTGATAATCTCCCTACATATACCCTCTCGCTAGGGTTTTCCGTGTGCGCTGCAGTTATTCAATTAGATCTAAATCCCGAGCCCGTCGTCGCCGCCGCCTCCCCGAGCCCTCACCGGCTGCCTCCCCCAGCCCTCGCCGGCCGCCTCCCCAGACGAAGACGTCACCGCAGCCTCCTCCTCCTCCGTCGCCGCCTCCCCGAGCCCGTCGCCTCCTCCTCCTCCGTCGCCGCCGCCTCCTCCTGCGTCGCCGCCTCCCCTCCGTCGTCGTCGCCGCTGCCTCCTCCTGCGTCGCCGCCTCCTCCTCCTCCGTCGTCGTCGCCGCCTCCTCCTCCTCCGCCGTCCCTAAGGTCACCAAAACCCTAAGGTCATCAAATCCCTCCCCGAGCTTCATGCTTACTGTTAGTGTTTAGGGTTGATGCTTGATGTTTCATACTGTTATGGTTAGTTGCTTAGTACATATTTAGGGTTGATGCTTCATGCTTACTGTTAGTGTTTAGGGTTGATGCTTGATGATTCATACTGTTATGGTTAGTTGCTTAGTACATATTTAGGGTTGATGCTTCATGTTTACTGTTAGTGTTTAGGGTTGATGCTTGATGCTTGGTACATATTACATTGGTACATTGTTTACTGCAGTAGCTTAATTAGTTTGCTATTTGGTACATATTACATTGGTACATTGTTTACTGCAGTAGCTTAGTTTAATTTGTTATTTGGTACATACTACATTGGTACATTGTTTACTGCAGTTGCTTAGTTTACATTGGTACATATTACATTGCTTGTTGTGTTAGTATATAGTATATAGTATATAGTATATAGTATATAGTATATAGTATATAGTATATAGTATATAGTATAGGCACATAACCCCTCTCTGTCCACATCACCCCCTCCCTTCTCCCCCTTCCCTCTACTCCTCTCCTCTCTTCCTAACATTGAGCATCATGTTTCACTTTTCTTGCTTCCTCATCTTATCATGTGCAACCCTACAATTTGAGAGCACAAATTAACCAATCAAGGAAGAGTATATGATCAAAGGGCATGAAGCAAGTAACACATTCTAGTGTATCCGGATAAAGAAATCTTGCGATTATTGCAAAAGATACAAAAAACAGCAAATGAAGCAAGTGACATACTATAGTGTTCCCGTTCAATGAACCGGATACACTAGTTTGTGTCATTTGCTTCATAGACCTTTGTTTAGGGACTTTGATATTTGGTTTATAGTATTAGCAACTAAAGTAGGTGCTAGGATAGGCACATCACCCCCTCTCTATGTGATAACTTTCTCATCTTATCCTAATAGACCCACAAAATGAGCAACATGTCACCCGCGCATTCTTCATAGAACTTTGTTTAGAGACCTTGTAGTAATAGTATTACAAAATTCAAGGTAATTTTGGTACAAAAGTACAAAAAAAAGAAATTCCCAGATTCTTCGGTGAGCAGCCGACATAGCCGACTTCTTCGGTGAGCGACTATCCATCTGCTTCTTCCCCCTCCTTCTCTTCATCTCTGGTCTCTGGATCACGTACGCCAGTAGCGATGATTCATCTAACTGAATCATCGCTACTGGCGTACGTGATCCAGAGACCAGAGATGAAGAGAAGGAGGGGGAAGAAGCAGATGGATAGTCGCTCACTGAAGAAGTCGGCTATGTCGGCTGCTCACCGAAGAATCTAGAATGTCTTTGTTTTGCACTTTTGTAATAAAATTGCCTTGAATTTTGCGGGAAAAAGAAGGACTTGATACATTGGTACATTGGTAAGATAGGCGCATCACCCCCTCTCTATGTCCATATCACCCCCTCCCTTCTCCCCCTCCCCTCTACTCCTCTCTTGTCTTGCAATTCAATATGATCACTTTCTCATCTTATCTTAATAGACCCACAAAATGACCAACATGTCACCCGCGCATTCTTCAACATCATCGCCGGAGGCGTCCGCTCCAACATCAAGACGCCAAGGAAGAGGGCTATCAAAGAAGCCTGAGGGCCGACAGACCATCACAGCGGTGAATGCATCTGGGGTCCCTATCCTTCCTCAAAAAGCAGTAAACGCATTCCGAACCATGGTCGGAGTAGTTGCATGAGAACGAATTGAGATCACATACAATTCGTGGAAGAACGTGCCTGACACTCGGAAACGTGAGCTGTGGACCGGAATTTTGGTATCGTTCGAGTTCCCAGAAGAACACCTGGACGCTGTGCAACAACAAACCTACAAAGCGGCGTGCAAAGCATGGAAGAACTTCAAGAGCACGCTTGTCAGGAAATACGTGGAGACGGACAAAACGCTTGTTCATAAATACCCATTCCTGGAACCACAATGGGAAGAGTTCAAGGCGATGAAAACGACCGAAGATTTCAAAAGTACAAGTGTGGCGCACAAGGCCCTCCAGGCAAAAAATACACATCCTCACAGACTTGGCACAGCTGGGTATGCGGGTAAAATCCCGCAGTGGAGGAAGGAGGATGAGCTGGCAGCTGCACAGGACATCGCCCCGCCGTTTTCCAATATCCCGGATGACCGCGCTCGAAATTGGATTAGAGCAAGATCATCTACAACGACATCAGGGGACGTCACCTTTCGAAACCCTACAGACCAGCAAGTGACCGAGCGCCTGGTAAGATATCGATCGAACTACGTAGCTTGTAATTACTCCACAACTTCGTACGAATTGAAATGACATGTCGTGCTCTTGCAGAAAGAGCTGAGTTTTCAATCTACCCTGGGATCATTCCAGGGAACAAGGGAGAATGATATGCTCTCCGTGGCCCTGGGAAACAAGGAGCACCCGGGCCGTACGAGAGGCCTTGGGCTTTACGTTCCTTGGAAACATGGTTTCCAAGATGACTCCGACATGTATCGGCGCAGTAAGAGAAACAAAGCCGAGCGTGACGCACAGCTACGAGAAGAGATCAAGACATCTCTTAGAGAGGAGATACTGGATTTACTGGCTGATGTAATCAGAGATGAGGTGCAGAAACAGACAGAAAGTCAGCAGGCTGCTGCCGCCGCTCCTGTGCTAGCCAGCCCGCCCAACCGTCCGAGTAGCTGCGCGTCGAATCCGACGCAAACCCAGGCCAAATTTCCTGTGGACGACATCCTGGTAATAATTATTACCTCTCGAATGCTTGCTCCATTGGTAGGCCTATTCGAGTAGCTAATTTTGTATCGTTATGTAGGAGCCTACGAAGTGCAGGCTCCAAGTGAGATATGGCTCCATTCCCTTGTACGCTGCTTGGGGCCAGGCATATTCGTCTGGTATCGGGGCCATGGTGCACGGTCAAGCTTTAGCGCCAGGCTTCGCAAAAGTTAATGTGGATGGTGTGTATGTCAATTTTGAGGTGGTCCCGCTACCGAAGCCCCCCAACGACGAGATCGTGACTCTAGGACAGGCCATTGGAACATTCTTGCAGTGGCCCAAAAGCGACATCTCCCTGGAGGCTTCTTCACCGGTGGCAGGACCAGAGCAACTTGCACTGGTGCCATCTCCATTACAAGACCAGTCGGTTCCACCACCGGATACTACACCGGTGCTATCTCCACGTGCCCTATTCTCGCCAGAGCAACTTGCACCGCTGCTACCTTCAAAGTCGACTTCCGTGAAGTCGACCTATAGCCGAGGCAACAAGGCCAGCAAGGGCAAAGGAAAGAAGACCAATGATGATATTCCGTACCACCCTTTGGCCCGCAAATTCGTGCTTGGTGAGCCGTTGCTCGAGCAAAAAGACCTCCAAAAGCTACCACATAGTTGCATGCAATTGCACACGTGGTATATGCAGCAGTCCAATAAACTAGAGGGAGAACGGACTTCAAGTATCACTGTCAAATTCACCGAGGAAGATTTACACCACAATCTTCAAGAGTGTATGTTCGTGGTCGCCTTTGAGGATTTATTCGATCTGTTCACGCTCAACGCTCTTGACGTCTCAATCATTCGATGCTGGACGCTGTAAGTGTGTACAATCACAGTCTCCGTTAATGTCATACCGATAAATGCCATATCTAATTTTTTGCTTTCGTGTGTATATATAGACACATGCTGATTAAAGCTAGATTATCCAACTCATCAGCTGGTTTTTTGGACCCACAATTGGTCGCCAAGGATACCATCGACCAGGAGACACCCCTCGTCGAGAGGTACATTGCATCAGGACTGCTGGGTTGCCGCAATAAGGACTATGTACTTATGCCCTTCAATCAGAACTTTCATTGGATTTTAATAGTAATTGTACCAAAATGGAACAAGGTATATTACCTTGATTCCCTAAGTAAGAATAAAATGGACTTCACAGTTGTCAGCCAAGTAATCGATAGGTAAGCACATATTCCCCATACATATCTACATTGTACTCTTTCTTTCCTTCCGAATGATTAACGTTAACTTTTTCGAATTACGTAGGGCGTTCGCCTCCTACATTGAAATGGGAGGTGACTCGAAGCGCGGGGCCAAAGGCCTGCTGACACATGTTCGAGATTTTAAGGTATTCGCTATTTCACATTAATTAATCCTATGCAACAGTTGGTACTAATGCCTCTTGAACTAACACATTCCATTTTTTGCAGTGCCACCAGCAGCAGCCGGGCAACACATGTGGATACTACGTTTGCCAACATATGGAACTACTCCTCGATTCCTCGAGGCTCACCAATCGCAAGGTTTGTCACTCTTCCCATAATTACTTCATACTTATCACGTTACATATATATGCACATTGATATTCCTATCGACAGGCTGTGTCCATCCCGTCAACTGCATTGAAACAGTCTGATTTTGGAGGGATTCAAGGAGAGTTGGCGTACTTTTTGCTGACTTAAGTCATAAAGCCAGGAGGACGGTTCCACTGCGCACCATGATTTCTTATTGGTCTTATCACTAAGTGTAAATGCAGTGTAGATCTTTTGTAACTGTGCATTTGTTAATGGATATTTCATTTCAATTCAATTAATCGATTTGCGAAATGGATGCATGCTTTATGTTTGTGAAATGAAGTGCCATGTCAATTGGATGTTTTATGTCTGTGAAATGTATCTGAAAGCAAATGAGATGTGTGAATTGTATATTTTTTGTCTGTGATTATCTACTTATTTCAGAGGGCATGGCTAGCATTCCTGAGGCTAGCCAATAAGAGAAATATATGTATGGGTCGAAGGTAATATCACAGATGGTTTTTACTCCAAAACCGTCTGTGATAGCTGATAATCACAGACGGTTTTTACTCAAAAACCGTCTGTGATAATCAGTATCACAGACGGTTTTTAACTAAAAACCGTCTGTGATTATCAGCTATCACAGACGGATTTGGAGTAAAAACCGTCTGTGATAGCCCATAATCACAGACGGTTCGAAAACCGTCTGTGATGACCTTCGATTATCACTGACCCATAAATACAGACGGCTCACAAAACCGTCTGTGATGACGTTTTCGAGCCGTCTGTGATGACCTTTTCTGTAGTAGTGGAAGTTTCCAGACCGCATAACCCTTCTTCTTGGCTGCATGGACCTTGGTGAGCGAGTTCCTCTTCATTTCTAAGCATACACAAGACACTAGAATTAGGTAGTAGCAAAATCTTATCAAAAGTATACTCTTTAAAGAACAACTTCATCTGTTGTTGTAATCTCTTTGCTCGTACTCGTGTAATCGGCCTTGTTGATTCAATTGGAGTTGAACTAGGAGTAGTAGAGATGTCCTCATTAAGTACCTTTATAGCTGTATATGATGGTAAAACCTTACTACCTGCATGTACGTGGGGGCTTTATATTTTGAAAAAGTCCAGAGGAAAAGAGTGGCCATACACTTTTTTTAGAACGAAGGGAACCCTATAATTGAAAGTAGGGCGTTGTATTATATATAATATACAATTGATAGAGCTGAACTATAAAAATACTAACTTTTTTAGCTGTCGGGAATACAGCATTTGAGAATATATATCTTGCGTATCTGTCGTCCCATACGCCGGCGTTAATGATAAGACAAATATTAATTATCCGTTCATAGTTTGTCGAACAGTACACTGTTTTCCACCTGGAAATGAGGTTCCGACCAAATAATGGTTAGATGTCGATGTCACAGTAACGCTTGCTAAAGAAATGGGTTAGTCTTCACTGTTCATATGGCTGATATGAACAGTGATGACTAATTCTTAGGAGTGGGGATAGAGTTGGTTTTGAATACTAAGTATGTTCCATGCCATGTCTATATCATCATAAATATGGTCAAAAATTTGAGTGGAGTATATCTTCCTTTCTGATTAACCTAAAAGTTTGTACTATATCTTCCAACACTACCGCTCACTCCAGATCTATCGTCACTCACTGCTCCTCCTCCTCCCTTGCCTTAGCTACAAAACCCTATGTTGGACCTAGATTTTACAATTTAGAATCCTCTGTGATTTCACCGTACTATTCCCTGAATTAGTAGATACTGCTCACAAATACATTGATGAATCATTTCATACATCGTATGAACCATACCATACATTAATAAAACATATCATGTAGCAGTTTACATAAGGCCCAATTAGGCCAAATTTTACAATTTAGAATCCTCTCCACTTCCTCCTCTAGCCTGAGCAAAACATTAGCTTGGCCCATAATCTCAGAGAGGATGCCATGATAAGCTTCCTTAGAATCGGCTGCTTCTGCTTAATCAGTAAGGTTATCCTTGTGTTTCTCCACTGTCGCAAGAGCTTCTTCCACTTTGCACACATTGAAGAGAAGAACAAGGCTGAGGGTGGTTTCCCTTTTCTAAGCCGCAAAGAGACACCTCCGTTGATGGCGAATGATGAGGTCCAGCTAATAGATCGAAGTGACTCAAGGAAGGAGAGCATGGTGTGAGTGAAAGAGCTGCACTAGATGTAAGTTGTTGGCTGCCTGTGTAAGGTTGCAACCAAACAACTCATAATGGATAGATGAAAGAAAGGAGATCAAAAGAATAGTAGATGCAATTATTGAGAAATCTAATAAAGAAGATGAGGGAGAGGACTGTTTAGAAGAGATTGAGTTTGTGGTATCAAGCAATTGTACACCGTGTTGCATATAAATCCAGAACCACGTGGAAGTTTAAGGGTCGCATGCCTTGGAATATTAACAAGCGAGTGTGAGCATAAACCACCGTCCTCAGCGAGCCAACGCACAATATGCAATTATATAGATGCATGGCATATCAAAGAATGGTTTAGGTTATTTTATCTTGCCAAATGCCTTGTAAATTATTATAATTAGAAATCCCTAAGACTTAGTAGTTTTAACATAAACATGTTTTTTTAAAGTGTGTTATTGCAATAGTAGTGGTAGTACAGATCCCATCCACCATTACATGGTCTCTATACCTTGTGCTATATTTTCAACGTTACATCCGCTTAACTTTATCACTGGCACGACATCTAGGGCAGCATAAATCAGGGCTTCTACTGCTCAACACTTCTCCACATTTCCACCCACAATATTTTTGAAATAGAACTATATCAAGTTAAGTTCCCATGCCCACCCATGATCGTAGGCATAGCTGTTGGACTAGTTCACACTCTGAAGAGATTGTACGCTTTATTCATAAGAGACAATTAGTTCGTTGCTCGTTGCTCTACATGATTTCTTAGTCATTCAAATGAGGAGATCATCACAATAACTTTTCAAAATATCTCGCCCCTTCCGTCAGCTCACCCTTATGGGCTGCTCGCTCACACAGTAGGTCCCGTAAGTTGTTCGGGATGTCCACACAATGACTAGCGTGGCTGGACTACAATTTTCCATAACAACTAGCGCAGCTGATAGACTTCACTCTCTACATGGTATCCCATCCAAGCTGGAACATATCCTGCACTTGTACTACTTCACTCCCCCACCAATGAGATGACTTTTAGGGTCTGATAAGTTTACTAAGCCAAGTTGTACTTTAAAGACTTGTGGTTGTACTTGTTTTACAATAGGAGATTATGACAAGATTTTGTCCTTAGGTTCATCTAGGTAGTTCTACCCAAAGCCACATATTCTCGTGCATCCACTGCACCAGCCCCACTTACCATCTGTCCAAATAAATAAGCATGTTGAAGATTTTGAGAACATAAAATAACCATATCAAATTATGCTATCCATTTTCCCAGATGACTACCCAGAACATTTTTTTCATGATTAAAAATGATGCTTGGGGCAGGTTGGTGCCCTCGAGTATCTATGCAGTACTAAGCATGGCATGTAATTATAACTTAGTAAGCTGGCCCCAGGAACGGCTTCACGATGAGGGAGGGCGCTTGGAGCTAGAGGAATCGGACGGTGGGTAGCAAAGCGTTGGGGGCAGTCAGACGCCAAAGCCGAGGAAGATGGAAGTCACCGGCAGTCTATGAAGGGAGAGGAGCCAATTAGGCATGAGGAGAGCAAGAGTGGAGCACAGCGATCACCGTGAAGAGCTTGGTGCGGCTCGGGGCTCATCGGGTGAGGCTCACGATGGTGGCAATCGAAGGGGGAGCTCACGGTTGAGGCGAGGCGAGCTTGGAGAGGGAAGGGGAAATGGTGGGAGGTGGTGAGTAGCAAGGGGGCTCGGGCAACCTTTAAAAAGGTGGAGAAGGATGAAGCTAACTGTTGAGCCATTAAGGCACGTGACGGGAGTGGGCGACACTATCAATCCACAGGAGCGGTGCAAAGGAGGGAGAACTTAGCGCGCTACGGGGGAGAGAGGAAGAGGGATATAGGGAACTAGGGCAAGAGCCGGGGGAGAGGCACCAGTCGAAGCAAGGACCATACTGAGGGAGAGGACCAAGGATGGTGGCTGGTCAGAGATAGGGTCTTTCGCATACGGCGCAACGGCAAGAGAGAGCAGAGGGAGGATAAGGGGAGAAGCAGGGCAGGGGAAGGGGGTAGCTAGCTCGGAGGGAGGGGCGCCATTGTATGGCGGAGCTGGGCTAGCACTGAGGGGGAGGTGCTAGACCGAAGTGGCTCAGCATGGCCGGCGCACATGCCAGGCGCAAGTTAAGGAGAAAATAGGGGAGAGGGAAGAAAAGAGGTCGTAGGGGGTCGGCTGGGCCAGGTGGCCTTAGGTTGAAATAGGTGAGTGCTTGCGGCAGTGCTAGACCAACCATGATGCAATGGTGACCTAAGCAACTAGAGACCAATTCCATGCTAAGGCATCAACTACGGGAGAGGAGGGACTCACTTAGCTCAATGGCGATGCTTGGGAGTGCTTGGAGTGGTTAGGCATCAAAGAGTCAAGTGGTAGTGAGGTAGGGGATGTGAAGGGCTCGCCATGGGCAAGGTAGGGGCTTGGCGTGGTTGGGGTGGCACTCAAGGTCTTCAGATGATGCTCCCCATGTGACGAATTGGGTGGAGTCACGCTAAATCGTTGACGGTGCCAATGGCAGCGCTTCTAATTAGAGAAGAAGAAGAAGATGGAGCGGAGGTGGTTGGGGTGAGAAAGGTGGCAGGGATGTGATTGGGGGCATAATGAAGCTAATGCATGGCTTTCATAGCCATGGGGGGCAGGTGGCCATGGGCATTGTGATGACAAGGTGGTGTCCCGAGACGACGTGGCTACGTCTACGGCCGGTCGGCACGGACATGGTCATGGCCACAGGGTGAAGTGTGGTGATGGAGGCATGGCACAGTTGCACAGGGATGATGGCGAGCAGGGAATGGCATGGTGTGCTGAGTAAGGCAATGCGCGGTGCGATGCGGTCATGCGTGTGCCGTGGCACGGCGCGGCATGGTACCACCCTACGACCGAGTGGAGGGGACAAAAGAAGGGGAGAGGAGAGTTGTGTGCACATGAGATGAGGTGGACACAAGCGTAGGCAGGCATGTGTGGTGCCATAGACGCACGGTGCGAGGCGTGGCTTACACGCTGTGGGGCCAATGCACACATGACGTAGGCACGACGCGCACCGGGGGCAGCTGGCCTAGGCCATCCTAGGCCAGGCCAAGGGCCTAGTGGGCCTAGAAAATAGGACAGGGCCTAGGGAAGCTAGACCAACTCATTTTCCTATTTATTATGATTTTTCCATAATTTGCAAATTGGCATTTTAAATTTTAACATTTTTCTCAAGGCATGGTATCATGATTTTAAGGTTGAACTCACATATGGATTGGATTCATATTACTAATTTAGGACTCTTGACTCTCAATTTCTTTTTGGAGTACCTTGCTTTTGAATTTGAACTTTCCTTCAAATCTTTGTTTCAATGAGCATTTGTTTGTAATTCCAATTAGGGTTTGTGGCCAATAAATTATAGTTTGCCTTTCTACTCCATTTAAGGAGGCTTAAGCTTTTATTTTATTTTGAATTTTGAACGCATGGTTCATTTTAAATTTACTATTACCTACATTTAAATTTTCAAATTTTTATCAATTGACATTGGTTTACCAGGGTTTTTAATGTAAATTCTCCTTCCCCATTATCTGGATCATATTTTAAGATTTGTATATATTTTATGTTAAATTCTTATTATTGGCCTCTTTTCTTGTAAATTTCATTTCTGTAAGTTTTCAATTATTAGGAACCTCAATCAGAACAAAAATAATTAAAATCCATGAAAATCCAATTACATATAAGACGCGGATCAAAAATTTTAAATCTCACACACTTTCAAGTAATAGCACTACTACAGATCATGCTATATTAGACACCTCATCACAAATGGTTTACGAGAACCGTGAGTGTTACAATTATCATAGACGATTTTACAAGTGTGGCTGTCTGTGTTTATAATGGTGGCTAGAACTATTTGTGATACATAACTATCATAGATGGTTCCTAGTAAGAACCATCTATAAAATTATCATAGATGGTTAGATTTAAAAACCGTCTGTGATATCTCCTATTATCACAAATGGCTTTTCATTAGAACCATCTATGAATATCACTGATGGTTTTTATTTACAACCGTCTGTGTTTTGTTATTGTCCTTTGTTATATGAACTATAGAAGCTACTGAGCTGGAACATATAAGTAGGAATTTGACATACATACGACTCAACTTTATGCAATATTTTTCCATTTATGTTGGCCTAATAGTGTAACCAGTCACTTTTACAAAAGATAAATTCAAATAAAAAAAGAGATTCTTAGATCTTGGTCTTCTAGGCTTTGTATGCTTGCTCTTCTACATTCGGAGTTGGAGGATCAGCGCGGCTGTGTCCTCGAATGATGTGCAGATTGTCCTTGCCCTCTCCACTTCCTTCTTTAGCCTGAGCAAAACATTAGCTTGGCCCATAATCTCAGAGAGGATGCCATGATAAGCTTCCTTAGAATCGGCTGCGTCTGCTTAATCAGTAAGGTTATCCTTGTGTTTCTCCACTGTCGCAAGAGCTTCTTCCACTTTGCACACATTGAAGAGAAGAACAAGGCTGAGGGTGGTTTCCCTTTTCTAAGCCGCAAAGAGACACCTCCGTTGATGGCGGATGATGAGGTCCAGCTGATAGATCGAAGTGACTCAAGGAAGGAGAGCATGGTGTGAGTGAAAGAGCTGCTCTAGATGTAAGTTGTTGGTTGCCTGTGTAAGGTTGCAACCAAACAACTCATAATGGATAGATGAAAGAAAGGAGATCAAAAGAATAGTAGATGCAATTATTGAGAAATCTAATAAAGAAGATGAGGGAGAGGACTGTTTAGAAGAGATTGAGTTTGTGGTATCAAGCAATTGTACACCGTGTTGCATATAAATCTAGAACCACGTGGAAGTTTAAGGGTCGCATGCCTTGGAATATTAACAAGCGGGAGTAGCACCGGTTCCTCCCACCTCTCGCCCCTTATTCACTCCCCCTCCCCTTTTCCCCAATCACTCCAAGAACCCGTGAGCATAGGTGCTGCTCCTAGTTCATCCACTCCTTATTCCTGCTTCCTCTCCTCGAAGACGCTGACTACCATTGTGAGATCCTCTGCCTCCAGTTGTGACGCCATGGTTCACTACACAAGACATATTTGTTGTATGTGTCATAAGAGTGTCTTGTGCAGTGTCACCGTTGTGACACAAAGGTTATGCTATCACCGCCTCTCCTTCATTGCCGATGATATCCTCCATCCGATCCCCTCCCATCTCTTCCATGATGCTTGGATCTAAAATTACAAAATTCATGGATGACTAGCTAGGGTTTCGGGTTCATGTAGATCTTTTCCATACCTTCTGTACACATGATTTTTTTGTCATTGATAGCTGTCCTCCGTGATTCAATCTTTCCACTAGGTTATTTAATCCTGTTCATTGTGATTCACTTGTGAAATGCATGTTCTTATTTTTGAAAAAAAATTGTGAATGGATGTACACATTTCTGCTTGTGAAATGTGTTTCTGCTTGTTTTAGAGGGCATGACTAGCATTCTAAACAACCAATTCCTGGACAAGACCAAGATCAGCATGAGCTTAGGCAAGATGGAGAGTTACCTGCTACCCCTAACATGGCAGAAGTGCTTGCTACAATTGAACAAAACCATCAAGTTTAGACTATCATCCTTCAATGGATTGCTCAGAAGACCACTAACATGAATGCAGCCCCTGCAGCAATTGCCGCAGCAGTTGAACTACAATCCAAGGTAGCTAACATTCAGAGGACTAGGCCACCTAATCTTCTCTTATCTTAGTCCGTGGAACCAATGGACATAGATGACTAGCTCTGTACCATCGAAAGAAAGCTAGCCCGATGTTCAAGCAATACATTGGACTACATTTAAGGATGCTTTCAAGTAGGCTCATATCCCAACTGGTCTTATTGGGATAAAGAAGCAAGAATTCTGTTGGGATACGGATAGGCTACACTAGGGCAGATTAAAATTTTCTACCACGTAAATCAGGAAGCCATGCGAATAGGAGATTATAGATTGCTACCACTACATGCGCAGTGCAGCCAAAGTAGAGTTGAAGCTGCCGATTCAACGAATAGCGCGTCGGTGTAGTGAAAATAGTTGATCATCTTCTGGCCAACCGTTTCCTCCTCGTGATCATCCTAATCGGCACCGCAGTCGCAGCAGCACATCTACTGAGGTCCATATGCCTAGGAATAGAATGCCATGTGTCGGTGTGCTAGCATCAGCGCGCACAGTAGGGGCTATGATAGGTGGCAACTAGGGCTACGACAGGTCTGTCTAGGGAACCTCCCTCAGCCCCCGCACCTCCCTTTATATAGTCTCTAATCGAATCTTTATCCGATACAATCAGATATCATATTCAACTCGGAAAGCCTCATATGGATCTTTATCCAAAATGAGTAGAGATCATATCCCACTTGGAGAACCTTCAACCGGATCCAATATGAGTAGAGATCGTATCCCACTCGAAGTCTATCATCCGGACTTGGGTTTGCAACGTAGATATCATTGTGTAGCCAGTCTAGATATCACAGATTGAAGAATATGCTGCAAATACTTTCCAAGGGGAGTATTAGATGCACAAGGTAATGCGTGTTGAAGCTTTCATCAATTTTAAAGCAGAAGAAGCTGGTAACCTTCCAGACTTCCCATGATGCCCAGTTTACTTGTGATTCTACCTACTTGGAAACTCTTGCATTTCATATGCAAAAAAGGCTATTCATAAGAAATAAAAGATGGTAGTTTAGGATAAAGCGAAGCCAGTAGAGTCTGCAACAATATGAAAGAAAACCAACTTAGTAGCATCTCCAACAAATGGAAATTTAAGTTGTATGTTACACAGTTATCCATGAGACGGAGAGAGGGGTCCTAAAAATTAGGAATGTACCATTTTCATGTCTCCACTCAATCGAAAAGGCCAGAAGTTTCAATCCAACCAATTGCTCATGTTCAAACTCCAACCCACTGAGAGTGCAAGAAAGAGAACTGAGAATAGAAATTTCAGACAGAAAGCATAAACCAAGGTCCTTTAGCACTAAAAACAAATGTTTTGATAATCTAAGAACTATAGCAGTAATTCCCAGAAGTTGGTGATGAAGTGAACTGTTGTAGGGGTGGCCCCCACCTAAGCCTAGTCGGTCTGTTAGAAGGTTGTAAAGCCCAAAATGGGATATGTATAATGACATAAATGCCCTTGAGAGGGATAATTCGGTGTAAGGACATAATTGTAAAATACTCCCCATGAGAGTATATATAGAGCCCTCCGGGCCATGGGGAAACCCCCAAGCATTGCTCACCTAACTTCTCCACTACCATACTACCATCTCTCTACTTGGTCTGTAACCACAATAGTTGACGCCGTCCATGGGGAGGACAAGAGCAGGCTCCAAGATCTGAAGAAGGATGGCACCAAAGAAGGCTTCATCATCGGCAGCGGCAAAGAAGAAGAGGAGTACGAAAGAGGCACTCGGCGATGCGAGGGCTTCAGCGTCGACTAAGGGTGCGGGCGACAGCACCAACGCTGTAGCTGCCGACCTCGACACTCGTGGCGCGATGGTTGTCCCAACCGCTGGCGCGGCGGTCGGCGCGGGTACCGATCGGGCCGCCGGGTGTGCTAACGTCGATGCCCATGCTACCATGGCCGCTGCCACCGCGCCCATCGGGGGAGCAATAGGTGGCCTTGGCGGTGACGCCGGTCCCATCGCCGACTCCGGAGTCCACCGCACCGACTTGCGAGCGGTTCTGGAATGCAAGCTATGGTCACTGCCAGCCCGACGGTGCAACCCACTGTTCCACCTACCGCAACCTCGATGGCGGTGGAGAACGCTCTACTAACGGCCATCGGCACACTGCAACGGAAGTTAGTGGACCTCCGCGGAGCCGTGCTGGATATATAAGAGGCTCGGAGCCAACAAGTTCCGTCGGTGGTCGCGACGGAGCCCACGCCAGAGCAGGCGGACAGCCGCGACGCCCCTGCTTCTAGTCGCGTCCCGCTACGGCGCGTGGATTCGGAGTGCCCCCACTCTGCGGGCCTGCAGTAGTTGGCATGGCCGGAGGACTTCAAGTTCCCCAATGCCATCGAGCCGTACAAGTGCGACACGGACCCTCGGGAGTTCGTGCGCGTGTACGAGACCGCCATTGAAGCTGCGGGTGGAGACGACACCACCAAAGCGAAGCGGCTCCCCCTCGCACTATAGGGAGTGGCACTCTCTTGGTTCTTCACCTTAGAGCCAAACTCCATCTACGCGTGGGAGCAGATCCACGACCGCCTCTACAATAACTTTCAGGGGAACTACGTCGAGCGCGTCGATGTCGATCAGCTCTTCACCATCAAGCGAAAACCCTCGGAGAAGCTCTGAGAATACTTCAAGCGCTTCGCTAAGGTCCGCAGCCAGGTCAAGGACGTCAACGAGACAACCATCATCAATGTAGCCATACAAGGCCTCCGCCCA
The DNA here is from genome assembly GCA_017311315.1 of Dendrocalamus latiflorus. Taxonomy (NCBI): domain Eukaryota; kingdom Viridiplantae; phylum Streptophyta; class Magnoliopsida; order Poales; family Poaceae; genus Dendrocalamus; species Dendrocalamus latiflorus. Next base: position 8,691,328 of record CM029671.1, on the reverse strand, counting down.
GGGCCGTTGGCCAAGTACAACGCACGCAAGCCCATCAGGATGGTCGCGAAGCTCTTCGATAAGATAGAAGAGTATGCGAGGGCGGAGGAAGATGCGCGGCGGCGTAAAGGCGATGACTCCGACACTAATCAAGCGGAGGACTCGTCAAAGAATGAAGACTCATCGAAGAAGGAGGGCTCCTCGAAGGGCAAGCGCAAGCAAGAGTCTTCGAAAGACGCCCTCGAGCACAAGGACGCCAACCATAAGTAGGACTTGTCGAGTGACAAGCCCAAGTCCAAGCACAACCCACGCAGAGTCCAGAGGGCCCGCTATGTCTTTGATATCGAGGGCGGCTCTGAAGACAGCGCCCCCGCCTTTCGCGGGCGAGGACATCGTGGTCGGAGGCAAGGGCGTGGCCAGGATCGTGACGACAAACCTCGTGCGGAACAAGAAGACCAGTACTACGGCACGTGGTGCGAGGTGCATGGCTGAGGTGACCATCACATGCGGACATGCACCGCCATTGTGGCGCTAGGGATAGAGCCCTGGAGGTGGGGCCCCCGGTGGTAGCCCATGTGCAGCAACCCCAAGAGGGCCCCCTGCAGATTCAAGGCCATGTGCAGCAGCCCCAAGAAGGACCCTTGCGAATTCAGTCCTCGGAGGGAGCTCAGCACCGGATTATAAACGTCATCTCCGGGGGCACTTCACTGGAGTTCTCTTCGGCATGACAGCAGAAGGCCTACGCGCGGAGGCTGCACCATGTGGCGGCGTACCCAGCGCAAGCACCGTTGGAGTGGGCACAGCACAAAATTACCTACACGCCCGCTGACGCTGAGGGCGTGGAGTTACCTCACCAAGATCCCGTGGTCATCCAGGCCGCCATCGCAGGATGTGACATCAAATGCGCCCTAGTCGATGGAGGCAGCTCCGCGAACATCTTGTTCACGGCAACCTTCGACCAGATGGGGATCCCCCGGAGTCGCTTGGGCCCCTCGGGAATCCCATTGCAGGGTTTCGGGGGTTAGCCGCTGAAGGCCCTGGGCCAAATAAGCCTGCAAGTCTCCTTTGGCCAGGGCAGCAACATGAGTAGCGAAGACATCACTTTCGACGTCGTCAACATCCCGTACCCATACAACGCCATACTGGGGCGCCCCACCCTCAACTCCTTTCAGGTAGTACCACACCATGGCTTCTTATGCATGAAGCTCCTGAGCCCGCAAAGTATCATCACCACCTTCGGTGATCAGGAGCTCGCCCGGCGCAGAGAGGTTGGCACTCACAGCCCAGGATCAACGCCCAAGCCCCCGCCAGAGAGCTAAGTCAAGAGGGTGCCCCTGCACAAAGGCGGACAATGCATGTCCATTGGCGAAGGCCAAGCCGATTGGGTAGAGGCTTCGGCGCAGGTCGATCAAGCGGCAGAAAGCGGCCAAGGCAGTGGTAGAGAAGCCGCTCTAGGCCGGAGTCATCTGCAAGCCCTCCCACATTGGTCGTCCTAGCACAAGAGGCTCTGATACCATTTGAAGGATCGGAATCGGCAACAGAGGGGGGTGAATGGTGCCTTTTAAATTCGCCCCCAAAGTATCCACACAGCCTCTCTTCTCCGATAGCTACAAAAGCTAAGAAGAAAGAGAGTTCATGCACACTGGCAGCTGAATAAAAGAACAGAGATCAAACTGCAAGAAAAGAACCAAAGAGCACAGGTCAAAAATAGAAGCTGGCAGCCACATCCACAAGAGGCCGGTCAGACCACACCTGAGACACTGGTCAGACCACCCAAGACCTGTGAAGGAACGCGCGTAGGCTACGATAGCAGAAAACAAAAATTTCTACCGCACACACCAGGACATCATGCTAAGGAGGGATCATGGATCGTTACCACTAGACGCGCAGTGCAGCGGAAGAAGAGTTGGAGAAGCCGATCCAACCACGCGCGTCGAGGTAGTAGTGGAATTAGTCGATCGTCCCGAACAGATCATCTAATCCACGCGATCAACCACACCACGTGCAAGATCCAATCTGTAGATTGTTGATGCCGATCAACGCCGCAACGAGCAGCGCCTACACCGGTATCCACACGTCCGGGGCTGGAACGCCGATCGCGAGTGTACCAGCACTCGCGAGCGACTAGGGTTTGGCTCCGGAGGTGGCGGCTAGGGTTTGGCTCGGGATTAACAGAAGCATACACCCCTCAGCCCCTCGCCTCCATATATATAGACCTCCTCACTTGGGCCACGTGGACCGAGGCCTAATAGGAGTCTATCCGGATCTCTATTCGAATTGAGCCCACATCCGAATTACATTCGAATTAGTGTTCCAACCCGTTAAGTGTGCGACCCTGTAGGTTCACGTATACTTGGTCGCGACCCAGAAAAGCCTTTCCGGTCATCCTGTTAATAGCGGCCTCTAGTAAGACATACTAACCCCAAAGTATACGTAAAGGTCATATCGGCTGAACCTGTAATGTTCTCATGTACGAATCCCTTTGCCTCACGATATAGATTGAGCTCAAGGCAAGACCTGTGTCATCCTCTTAATAGCTCAATCACTCTCTCGATTCCGTGATGGATTATAAACTTGTGATTGACTCCTCAATCACCTTGGCATGGCCATGCACTTTCATAATCCATTACATCGAGGGGCCCAGAGATATCTCTCCCATAAGGAGGGGCAAATTCTATCTTGATCATTCACATCCCACTACATGTTTCATGGCAAACCCAAAGACTACTTTTATGACTACCCAGTTACGGAGTAGTGTTTAGTAGTCCTAAAATAAGCTACTACGCATGTTGGGAACCATGATGATCTCAAGTCTAAGGATTCCACATAAACACTACTTGAGACCAACTGATGACACATGGAATCTCTGCAGTGTCTCATGGCGGGTCTATCCAACATATGTTCACTAACACATGTCCATATTATTGATTTGGTATCTCCATACCATGATCCATGAGACATGATCATCAATCAATACATATGCTGATCTTTGAATCATATTTGTTCCTCATATGATATATAATCAGGGATCATTTAGAAATAGCAACATTTTGGCATTAAGAGTCTCATGAATAAGTCACATACTCATTGATCAATAATGATAATGTCTATTTCAAGGAACAAAGCAATGTATCATAAACATAGTATGTGATATATTCAACATCTCCATGTTGCCTCTAGGGCATATCACCAACAGTCTCCCACTTGCACTAGAGTCAACCATGTAGGTATCTAATACCCATTGCCCTAGTGTGAGCCTCATGCTTTGGCTGGGGAAGCGGCTTTGTCAACGGATCTGCAATGTTCAAATCCGTTTGTACTTTGCATATCTTCACATCGCCTCTCTCCACAATCTCGCGGATGAGATGAAATCGCCGTAGAATGTGCTTGGACTTCTGGTGCGATCTAGGCTTCTTGGCTTGCGCAATGGCCCCACTATTGTCACAATAGAGGTCCATTGGGTTGGAGGCACTAGTCATTACACCAAGCTCAGAAACAAATTTCTTAATCCAAACAGCCTCTTTAGCAGCTTCAGAAGCTGCTATGTACTCGGCTTCTGTTGTAGAATCAGCAACCGTCTCCTGCTTGGAACTCTTCCAGCTCACCGCACCGCCATTCAGGCAGAACACAAATCCAGATTGCGATCTGAAATCATCTTTGTCAGTTTGGAAGCTAGCATCGGTGTAACCATTTACAACGAGCTCTTCCTCACCCCCATAGACAAGGAACACATCTTTAGTTCTTCTCAAGTACTTCAAGATGTTCTTTACGGCAATCCAGTGACCTTCACCTGGATCTGACTGGTATCTACTCGTAGCACTTAAAGCATATGAGACATCTGGACGTGTACAAAGCATGGCATACATAATGGACCCAATAGCCGAAGCATATGGAATCACATTCATTTTATCCCGCTCATCAGGTGTACTAGGACACTGATTCTTGCTAAGATTTATACCATGTGACATAGGTAGAAAGCCTTTCTTGGAATCCTGCATGTTGAACCTTTTCAACACCTTGTCAATGTACGTATCTTGGCTTAATCCAATCAGCCTTTTTGATCTATCTCTATAGATCTTGATGCCCAGAATATATGCCGCCTCTCCTAAGTCTTTCATAGAGAAACTATTTTTCAATGAAGACTTAACAGATTCGAGCATAGGAATGTCATTTCCGATCAGTAATATGTCATCCACATATAAGACCAGAAACACGAGTGCGCTCCCACTAGCCTTTTTGTAAACACAAGGCTCTTCTTCGTTCTTGATGAAACCAAACCCTTTGATTACTTCATCAAAACGAATGTTCCAACTCCGAGATGCCTGCTTTAATCCATAAATGGATCTTTGCAGCATGCATATCTTTCCAGCTGATTGCGGATCGACAAAACCCGTGGGCTGTGTCATGTACACATCCTCACTCAGATTTCCATTAAGGAAAGCTGTTTTGACATCCATTTGCCATATTTCATAGTCGAAATAAGCAGCAATCGCTAGAATGATCTGAATAGACTTTAGCATTGCGACGGGCGAAAAAGTTTCATCATAATCAACACCTTGAATTTGTTTGAAACCTTTGGCCACCAATCGCGCTTTATAGATGTGAACATTTCCATCTATGTCTATCTTTTTCTTGAAAACCCATTTGAACTCAATGGTTTTAACACCATCAGGTGGATCAACCAAGTTCCAAACTTGATTACTGTGCATGGATTCAATTTCGGATCTCATGGCTTCAAGCCATTTCTCAGAGTCTGGTCCGACCATCGCTTCTTCATAGGTCTTAGGCTCATCGTTGTCTAACAACAATATGTCCCGTTGTTGAGTAGTCAAGAACATGTACCTCTCAGGTGCACGACGTGACCTCTCTGACCTACGTGGTGCCGGTGTGTCCACAACAGGTTCTTCAACAGATTGTTCATCCTGTTGTGGTTCTGTAGGAGCTGAAACATTTTCAGGTGTTTCTCGAATTTCTTCAAGTTGCACCGTGCTCCCACTATCCCTTCTTGAGAGAAACTCTTTCTCTAAGAAGACACCATGCCGGGCGACAAACACTTTGCCTTCTTCTTGATTATAGAAGTAATATCCTTTTGTTTCCTTAGGATACCCGATAAAGAAGCATTTATCAGATTTAGGACTGAGCTTATCAGATTGTAAACGTTTTACATAAGCCTCACATCCCCAAATCTTAAGAAAAGACAAGCTAGGACGTTGTCCTGTCCACATCTCATATGGTGTCTTTTCTACTGATTTTGATGGAACCCTGTTTAGTGTGAAAGCGACTGTTTCAAGAGCGTACCCCCAAAAAAACAACGGAAGATCACTTTGGCTCATCATGGAGCGCACCATATCTAATAAGGTGCGATTTCTCTGTTCAGATACCCCATTCCATTGAGGTGTTCCTGGCGGAGTCAATTGTGGAACAATTCCACAATCCTTCATATGATTGCCAAACTCATGGCTCAAATACTCGCCTCCACGATCAGATCGTAGAAACTTGATTGTCTTGCCTAAATGATTTTGCACTTCATTTTGGAATTCTTTGAACTTTTCAAAGGATTCAGACTTATGCTTTATCAGGTAGATATACCCATATCTACTAAAGTCATCAGTAATAGTTATGAAGTACTGAAAACCACCTCTGGCTGTTGAGCTCATTGGTCCACATACATCAGAATGTACGAGTGCCAATAAGTCACTTGCCCGTTCACCTTGACCGGTGAAAGGTGCCTTTGTCATCTTGCCAAGTAAACAAGATTCGCATGTCTCAAATGATTCAAAATCAAATGAGTGCAGAATACCATCTCTATGGAGCTTCTCCATGCGTTTCTCATTTATGTGACCTAAGCGACAGTGCCAAATAAACGTGGGATTCAAATCATTCGAACGTTGCCTCTTTGCATTAATGTTATAGACCGGTGACTCTTCAAGAGTAAGAACATATAACCCATTCACCATTGGAGTATGACAATAGAACATATCTTTGAAATAAAGAGAACAACCATTGTTCACAGATCTAAAGTCATAACCTTCTGCTTGCAAACATGAAGCAGAAATAATGTTCTTGGAAAGAGATGGAACACAATAACAATTATTCAATTCCAAAACTAATCCTGGAGGTAAAGACAATGGCATGGTGCCAACAGCCACCGCAGCAACTTTTGCTCCATTGCCAACGCGAAGATCCACTTCGCTCCTCCTCAAACTTCTACTTCTTCTTAGCCCCTGCAGTGATTTGCAAATGTGAGCAACCGATCCGGTATCAAATACCCAAGAATCAGTAGATGAAGTAGCAAGATTGATCTCTATAACATTTATACCTGGAGTGGAAGTCGTACTTCCCTTCTTCTTCTCAAGATCCTCCAAGTACTTTGGGCAGTTCCTTTTCCAATGTCCTGATTGCTTACAGTAGTAACAATGTGCATTAGGAGCAGCGCCCTTCTTGACTTGCTTGGCCTTAGAACTGTTCGCGATCTCATCGGGAGCTAACTTTCTTTTGACCACGCCTTTCTTGACATTGGGCTTGCCCTTGCCTTTCTGCATCATCATCACATGATTGCTGCTTTTTTTAATGCTTTCCTCGGCAGCTTTTAGCATCCCATGCAACTCAGCTAAGGTCTTGTCCATGTTGTTCATGTGATAGTTCAGTATGAATGGCTCAAAGCTCGGGGCAAGCGACTGGAGAATCACATCAGTAGCCAACTCTTGGCTAAGGGGAAAACCAAGCTTTTCCAGACTCTCAATGTAGCCAATCATCTTAATCACATGAGGGTTGACGGGATTCCCTTCTGCAAGCCTGCACGCAAACAAGGACTTTGAAGTGTTGAACCTCTCAACCCTTGCTTGGTTCTCAAACACACCACGCAACCCCACAATGATATTGTAGGCATCTGTGTTCTCATATTGCTTCTGAAGCTCAGAGGACATTGTGGCAAGCATGAGGCAGCTCACATCAAGGCAATCATTCGTTTGCTTCTCATAAGCTCTCCGTGCAGCCGCAGTAGCATTATCAGGCAAGTCATCAGGATAAGGAGACTCAAGGACATACTCCTTGCGCTCTTGCTTGAGAACAATTCTCAAGTTGCGATACCAATCCATAAAGTTCGTTCCATTGAGTTTTTCTTTCTCAAGAATAGATCGCAAATTAAAAGAACTGGATGCGGCATTAGCTGACATGATCTACAACAAAGAATATGCAAAGTTTAGCACTATGTTTATGTTCATCTTTTATTAAACTATTTAACAAAAGACTCCCACTATGTGTTTTGCAACAAAACTCCCTCTAAGTTACATAGTGGGTCAAGATCCTCATTTCACTAATTCCTAGTGAGCTTTGGCATCACGGCTAGAAAACTAGTGACATGGGTAAGCAACACCTTGCTAATCACATCCCTATGTGACTCTTGCTTGTTGGGTGACATCAATATGCCCCGGCCCCAACCTATGCCCCAAGGTCCAAAACTGTTTTGATAACCTTGTTAAGTAAACCAAATGCTTCCGCATGTAGATGTCCGACATCTACCCCAAATAATGATGATAACCGACGGCACTCTACTTTGGTAGACCTACCATGCGGTGATCATTATCTTTTGGTGCAACATATGGAAGGGCATTAACACCTAATTTTATGAGGGATTCTATCCTACCAAAGCAACATATCACATATATCATTGCATAAAAATAAGATAGATAACATCACAGATAAACACATTTAACTGTGAAGTAGTATGGCCCAAAAATGGTGATATCCATCTCCATGTAGGTGTAGACGATCTCCATCCTCCACATCACTCCTTTAGGCCACCATGCTTGAAAGCCTGTAACCTCAAAACTAGGCTACTACCTATAATAGCTAGAAATTGAAGATTACAAAGATAGATTCAAGCATTAAGGTCGACATGCAGGTCGTTAAATACAATATAGACAGCTAACAATAGCTGAAATAATCATGACACGCAGGCCATGAACGAATGTTACATGCATCACATACATCTCATACATTCCAATAAGCTATAGGGCCATACTATTCACATCATTCCCTGCAAAAACAAGTTAGACGTAGAATCGCATTCTACCTAACGATGTGAACCCATGACGCTATACAGGGGGGTACGCACGGCATCCAATCTATGAAATCGCAATGGAAAAACTATGCAGCACAACCACCTTATGCCGATCCGAGACATTCTCTAGGACGCTAGTTTTTCCACTGGGCCGAGGCCATCAGATCCATAACCTACTAGTATTCGACATAACCACCTTATGTCGATCCGAGACATTCTCTAGGACACTAGTTTTTCCATTGGCCCGAGGCTATCAGATTCATATCCTACTAGTATTCGACATAACCACCTTATGCCGATCCGAGACAATCTCTAGGGCACTAGTAGTGATACAATCTGCGACTCATCTAACCCCTATACACAATTGATCTCATCAACCCGTGCTACCATCGATTCATCACATGAACCGACTGATCTAGACTGTAATAGATCCAATCTACTACAACCGCATATCAACATATGCGCTGATCCAGATCGCAAACTAAGCAAGATCGCCCTGATACCACTGCAGGAACGCGCGTAGGCTACGATAGCAGAAAACAAAAATTTCTACCGCACACACCAGGACATCATGCTAAGGAGGGATCATGGATCGTTACCACTAGACGCGTAGTGCAGCGGAAGAAGAGTTGGAGAAGCCGATCCAACCACGCGCGTCGAGGTAGTAGTGGAATTAGTCGATCGTCCCGAACAGATCGTCTCCTCCACGCGATCAACCACACCACGTGCAAGATCCAATCTGTAGATTGTTGATGCCGATCAACGCCGCAACGAGCAGCGCCTACACCGGTATCCACACGTCCGGGGCTGGAACGCCGATCGCGAGTGTACCAGCACTCGCGAGCGACTAGGGTTTGGCTCCGGAGGTGGCGGCTAGGGTTTGGCTCGGGATTAACAGAAGCATACACCCCTCAGCCCCTCGCCTCCATATATATAGACCTCCTCACTTGGGCCACGTGGACCGAGGCCTAATAGGAGTCTATCCGGATCTCTATTCGAATTGAGCCCACATCCGAATTACATTCGAATTAGTGTTCCAACCCGTTAAGTGTGCGACCCTGTAGGTTCACGTATACTTGGTCGCGACCCAGAAAAGCCTTTCCGGTCATCCTGTTAATAGCGGCCTCTAGTAAGACATACTAACCCCAAAGTATACGTAAAGGTCATATCGGCTGAACCTGTAATGTTCTCATGTACGAATCCCTTTGCCTCACGATATAGATTGAGCTCAAGGCAAGACCTGTGTCATCCTCTTAATAGCTCAATCACTCTCTCGATTCCGTGATGGATTATAAACTTGTGATTGACTCCTCAATCACCTTGGCATGGCCATGCACTTTCATAATCCATTACATCGAGGGGCCCAGAGATATCTCTCCCATAAGGAGGGGCAAATTCTATCTTGATCATTCACATCCCACTACATGTTTCATGGCAAACCCAAAGACTACTTTTATGACTACCCAGTTACGGAGTAGTGTTTAGTAGTCCTAAAATAAGCTACTACGCATGTTGGGAACCATGATGATCTCAAGTCTAAGGATTCCACATAAACACTACTTGAGACCAACTGATGACACATGGAATCTCTGCAGTGTCTCATGGCGGGTCTATCCAACATATGTTCACTAACACATGTCCATATTATTGATTTGGTATCTCCATACCATGATCCATGAGACATGATCATCAATCAATACATATGCTGATCTTTGAATCATATTTGTTCCTCATATGATATATAATCAGGGATCATTTAGAAATAGCAACATTTTGGCATTAAGAGTCTCATGAATAAGTCACATACTCATTGATCAATAATGATAATGTCTATTTCAAGGAACAAAGCAATGTATCATAAACATAGTATGTGATATATTCAACATCTCCATGTTGCCTCTAGGGCATATCACCAACAACTTTGATCTACAACTAGGCCTCAGGAACAAAAGAAAGCATATCAAAAGAGCAAGAGATCAAGTCCTGAGTGAAAATCTGAAAACTTGCTGGGAATAGGACTAATTTCCAAATTTCTTGCCATTCTTTAATCTTTTGAATATGAAACTTTGAATTCAGCTATGCAGTGACCTCAGGGCTTGAAAACACGAATCAAGAGCAGTTATTCTACTGAGAATATCATGGAACTGAACATGCTCTGTCATCAAACCCTAAAGGAGGGAGAACAGAGGAAGCTAGCTAAGAGTGAAAAGAGTGATTCTTTGATTTAATCATTTGGCTCTTGGGAACTAATTGACCAAATAGTCTTGAGACATATTCCCACCATAGAGCAACGAGCTGCTGCACCTTCTTTACAAAGAATCAACTCAAAATCAAAAAGAAGCAAAGAGACAGCTGAAACTGAAAATCAATAGAGAGCGAAAAGCAAGACTTAAATTCTCAAATGGATTCATTTCTGGTAGATGAATGATTACAAGCAAGTGTTCTACGTCCCCATACGCAATTGAAAACAAGTAGAACACACACTACATGCTTCTCTCTCAGAGAAGACCACACACGCAGAGCTCAAACACACAGAGACCACATTGTCTCAGCTCTGGACACCCACCCAGCACTACCAACTCCCTCACTTCAAATAGAGAGGCTCCCATCCTCAAGAGGGAATTCAAGAAGTGCAGGCCAACATCCACTCCAACCTCACATACACATATGAGGCAATAGTCAACACAACCAGGATTTGGAGGGAAAACCACACATTCCACTCCAAACCCTAACCTCCTCCTCTTTTCCACTAACAGGTCTCCAACCCGTTATCTTCAACTGAACCTGCTTTCAATTTCGTAGCCTCGTGCATTTTATCGAAATGCCCCTGCCGCAACTTCCTGGAAGCTTCCTGTCGTCGCACGATTGCACCCGGCATCCTGACTGTCTGGAGCTCAGTTCCTCCCTGGGCCTAGTCCCGATCCATCTCGCCGTTGCCTGTCGTGTCCACCCGACTCTGACCGACTGGACCTCCGACTCCACCTGAGTCTAGTCCTGGTCTGTTCCGTCACAGACGACCGCAATCGACATCCAATCGTCTGGACCTCCGACTCCTCCCTGAGCCTAGTCCCTGGTCCAGTCGTCGTTGCCCGTCGTGTCCACCGCCGAGAGCTCCAGCTCCGGTTCCTCGTCTCCTGACTTGCAACCACCTCAGCAGCCTCGATCATCTTCGGCATCTCCGACCGTCTGGACCTCAACACCTCCTGTGCCTAATCTCGGTCCTCCTCACCTCACCATGACCTAGCTCCGAAGTCCTGCAGCCACACAGACAAGCAAACCATCACATAGCACCGCACGAAATAGCATAATCAACAATAGCATTAATGAAATGTACTCAACCCTAGAATACCCAAAACAAACTCAAACTCACTAACACAACCGTCAATTACTCATCACAAACATGGGGACACCTCCACATGGTATCTCAATCTCCCCTTGATGAGTATATTGACAAACACAGAAAAAGCACATAATTGAGTTTGTTTGAAAGAAAAAGAGTCACACATGGTCTAAAAGAAATGCAAAGAGACTCAAGACCGTGTTGAGAAAGGAGCAAAAGAAAGAGCAAGTTTTCCTCGAAAGCTCCAAGAAATTGGCTTTTTTCCAATATTCTCCACCTTTTAGCAATAAAATCATCAAGATGCAAAAGAGAGAATAAGGCATGGTGTTGGATGAAATGGCTGAATTTTATTCAATCTAAGCAATTAGAGCCATGAAAATTATTCAAAACGACCATTTGAGTATTACACCAAGCCATAATACAATAGGATGCTATCAAGATCATGACAAGATATGCATAATCAAGCCAAGCCACATAAGTAACAATCTGAATATTAGATGAATTTGTTAGCATGTCAAGCCATTCAAGAGTATAGTCTAGATAAAGGTATCCAAAGATGATGCAAGCCATGTCAATAATCTAAGTGGAACCAAGAAGCTAGGATTGAGACAATTTAGAGTGCTACAAGTTCAAGAATAAATATTTGTTCAAGTACTTGGTTCTTTTTGTAGTGAAGCAAATTTAACACAATTGACATGTTTTACTTTTGAAACTCATGGTCGTTTCCAATCAAAATTTTAGTCATGTGCTAGATCTCAAACCTTATGCGACCACTCCAACAATAAGCTTAAGAAGATGATCTTGGTCATCCAAAACTCCCCCTGAGTTCATGCCTAGTGCAATGGCAAGCAGTCTCGTGAGAAAGAATTTGGTGAGATCAGTTCTTTCGCACATAAAGAGATCTTTTTGCTTTTACTGAATGTAGTGCAAGAACAATAAGTTATAAGGAACTAGCACAGCTCATCTAAAGCTCAATAAAGGTTCAAGACTTAACTTAGCCTATTTGACATGGCATGAATCATAAAAGGATAACTAAAGACAGACTAGTCTCAAGAGCTAACATGACATGTTTTAATTCAAGTTGTGCATGTTTAATCAACTTATCAATGGCAAAGGCTTGATGACACATATAAAGTTACGATAAATCTAGCAATTAAGCACAGATCATGGCAAGATGTAAAGCATTGTAAACATGTCATAAGAGGATAATAATCAAGGCTCCATGTAATTATATTACAATGCAGAACGCTGAAATGCAAGAAAATCCAGCTCCCCCTCAACATGAGATGCATTTTTAGTTCAAGTTGAGTTATGTCAATATTAAGCTCTAGAAGCTCCCAAATGAACTCCCCCTGAACCAAAGCTATAAACCGACAAGCTGGGATGAAAAATAGAAAAGGCAGTCCTTAAAGTATAGACAAGATATAGAGGATACTATGGCTCAGACTGACACTCATCTACCCCAAATGACACTAGGACTATCAGTTGCTCATCTAACACACTAAGGAGCAAACATGTCCCCTGTCTACCCAAGGGTGGCCCAACCCTTGCTAGAACCTATAAGAAGTGAGTGAGCTCAACCTAGTGAGAAGAGAGACAGCTAATAAGCAGCATCCTAGAACCACAAGATGAGAGGAAGACGTCTAAGCAACTAGACAAGAGAACCACTCTAATCTATGCTAGAAAGACTAACCCAAATACACCCATATGCAATGCAACACAATGAGAACAGGAGCATATAAACAAGATAAAGCATAAAACACAAAACTCCCCATCACAGCAGTCCATAAAGACAGACCACCCCAAGCTCTCCCAGCAAAGCTGAAAACCTAGAGCTATCCAAAGGCTTGGTAAAGATATCAGCCAGCTGGTGGTCACTCTCCACAAATTGGAGCACTATGTCACCCTTCTCCACATGGTCTCTAAGGAAGTAATATCTAATATCAATGTGCTTGGTCCGAGAGTGCTGCACTGGGTTCTTAGCAGAAGTTTTATCACAAAAGAGTGGAACACTATATATAACTAACCCTAAGTCCTGCAGGGTCAAAGCCATCCAAAGTACCTGGCTGCAGCAACTAGTGGCAGCAACGTACTCGGCCTCTGTAGTGGACTGTGCAACACTGGACTGCTTCCTAGAAGACCAAGAGACAAGAGAAGTGTCAATGAATTGGCAGGTGCCAGAAGTGCTTTTCCTATCTATCCTACAGCCAGCAAAGTCTGCGTCCGAGTAGGCTTTGAGGGAAAGACAGGAAGAGGAAGAGTACCAGATACCATAGTCAATGGTAGCTCGAAGGTACCGAAGGATGCGCTTCACCGCCTGGCAGTGAGATACGTGAGGAGAAGCCTGAAATCGAGCACATAGACACACAGAGAAGTGTATGTCCGGTCTCGAGGCAGTGAGATACAAGAGGGAGCCGATCATGCTTCTGTACTCTTTTTGATCAACTGGCTCGCCATCCTCATCTGGGTCAAGTGAAGCTGTTGATGCCATTGGAGTTGACACCGGCTTGCCATCACTCATGTCAAAGCGTCTCAGGAGGTCACGAGTGTACTTGCCCTAATGCAAGAAAGTACCCTCCCGAGTCTGCTTTATCTGGAAGCTAAGGAAGAAGATCAACTCGCCCATCATGCTCATCTCAAACTCCGTGCTCATGACATCGGAGAACTGTGAAACAAGAGCATGAGAGAAGCCGCCAAAGATGATATCATCCACATAAATCTGGACGAGTAGAAGGTCATTGCCATGCCTACGAATGGACAAGGTCTTGTCTACCTTACCCATCTCAAATCCATGACTCAACAGATAGGACTTAAGCCTCTCATACCAAAGTCTAGGGGCTTGCTTAAGTCCATACAAGGCTTTGGAAAGCTTGTAGACATGGTTTGGGTATTTAGGGTTCTCGAAACCTGGAGGCTGTCTAACATAGACCTCTTCCTCAATAAACCCATTGAGAAAGGCACTCTTGACATCCATCTGGTAAAGCTTGAAGCCCTTAGACACTGCGAATGCAAGCAAAATCCTAATGGCCTCTAGCCTAACTACAGGGGCAAAGGTCTCCTCAAAATCTAGACCCTCAACCTGGGAGAAACCCTAAGCTATCAATCTAGCCTTGTTTTGAATGACTACCCCATCCTCACTCTGCTTGTTTTTGAACACCCACTTAGTACCAATGACCTTATGACCTCTAGGGGGCTCAACAACCGACCAGACCTTGTTTCTCTCAAAGTTCTCTAACTCCTCATGCATGGCATTGACCCAAGACACATCGGAAAGAGCATGATCAACATCCTTGGGCTCGAAGGAGGCAACAAAGGCAGAGTGGAGGCAAAAGTGAGACATGCCAGATTTTGAGCGAGTGACACGCTCAAAGAGATCTCCAATCATCTGCTCTGAAGGATAGTCTTTTTGGATATTTTGGGGGGTCCTGGATGAGATGAATAAGTGACCTCTACCTCATGAGCTGATGAGGTAGGGACAGAGTCACTAGCTCCAGAAGAAGCAGAATGCATGGGCTGATCTCCTCGAGGTGCAGTGGAAGAAGTAGGCACCTCAAGGGGAGGAGGAACTGGATCGGGTAGATAACCTTCATCTCCATCCTCCTCATCGTCCGCAAAGATGGTCTCGGACTGCTCTAAAGAACCTGAGATATCAGGCCTAGTCCCCGGACTGGCCTCGTCGAAGGTCACCTCATAGGTCTCTACAATCTTACTAGACTCGCGGTTCCAAACCTATACGCCCGCGAAGAAGTTGAGTAACCTAGAAAGATACCATCACAAGATCGTGACTCGAACTTATCTAGGTTCCCAGACTTCAGAATAAAACACTTGTAACCAAACACATGAAAATACGAGACGCTGGGCTTTCGCCCATATCTCAACTCATAAGAGATGCGATGCAAGAGTGCCCTGAGAAAAACTCTATTCGAAACATGGCACACGGTGGCTATCGCCTCAGCCCAAAACTTCCTAGGTGTAGAGTACTCATCAAGCATCGTCCTGGCCATCTTGACCAAGGTACAGTTCTTCCTCTCCACGCCATTTTGCTGGGGGACGTATGGAGAAGAGAACTGGTGCTCTACACCTATCTCATCGCAAAACCTCTCAAAGTAGGAATTCTTGAACTCCGTGCCATTGTCACTGCGGATCGCTCGTAAGACACCCGGAAGCTCAACAGAAAGCCTACTAAACAAACCCCGAAAATGGGTAAATGTCTCATCCTTCAAGGCTAAGAAAAACACCTAAGAGTACCTCGAGAAGTCATCGACCACGACAACAACATACCACTTTCCTCTTGCTGTTTGCACTCTAGCTGGTCCAACTGTGTCCATGTGGAGCAGTTGTCCTGGTGCATCGGTCATAGTCACTATGACTGGAGGATGAGAAGTGGCAACCATCTTGCCATGCCGGCGAGGAGCACAAACTTGATCTTTGACCATCTTGAGTTTAGGCAGACCACGAATGAGATCATGGCCGTTAACTCGAGTCAAATGGTCCAAACCAATATGACCAAGTCTCCTATACCAGAAAATAAGGTCACGGGACTCAGAAGCAACTAAACACCTGAGAGGATCACCAGGAGACTCAACAAAATCAGCACGAAAGATCCTCCCATACCTAGAAATCCCGCAAACTAGACTCCTCGAAGAATCAAGAATTTTGCAAGTATTTTTCTTAAAGCTCACCTCGAAACCGTCATCAGTAAGCTGAGAAACAGAAAGCAAATTGTACTGTAGCTTACTCACTAAGGCAACATCGTTTAAAATAAATGAATCATTAACGCGCACAGTACCTTTGGCGATGAGACGCGCCCAGAAGAGGCATCTCCGAAGGTGATCGTCTCATCACCTGGAGCACAGGCTAGGGAAGAGAACCAACGAGAATCTCCGGTCATATGTCGAGAACAACTGGAGTCAACGAGCTAAACCTCTCCCTTCCCAGCCCGGCGAACTGAGTCAAACAGAGAGAGATGGCTCAGTACTGGGATAAATCAAAAGAGATTTTGGCACCCAATACTGAGTCACACGACGAGCAGAAGAAGTAGTCACACACGACTGACCTCTAATTACCCTACGCTCTCCGTCGCTCAAAGAGCCAGAAGGTCTACGAGCAGACCTGAAGCTGTTGCTGGGTCCGACTGCTATGGAAGAGCGAGTCGGAGCACTGGCAACATGCTGATCTCGCCGCGGGTAGCTATCTTGACGGGGGAAATGAGATCTACCCTCAGGATGGCGGATACCATGACCTGAGGCATATCACGGACGAAAATTAGAAAAACCAAAAAAGCCAAGTCCTCGATGCTGCCCAAACCCATCAACAGAAGCAACTCTCGACCTCGTGTTGGTCTTAGGTGCACTCAAGGTCTGGGGTTGATCCTGAATACGCCAAAGAGCCTGAACACGGTCTCTACGCACGATCTTGGTGCGCCTGAAGCATCTCTCAATCAAATGTCCATCGTTCTAATAGAGGGTACAATGATACTTCACCTTCTGAGAGGTAGAAGTAGAATGATGGGGCTTCGCCTTCTGAGAGGTCGAAGCAACAGGTGAAACCACCTTACTGTCAGAAATCCCTTAGACTAAGCCCGCAGATTTGAATTGAACTTTCTTAGTTCTGGGCTCGACCTCGATCACACCTGCTGCAATGGGTCTAAGAACAGTAGGTGGATGCCTCCTAACATCCTCAGAAAAATCGTATCTTAGACCTGGATTGAATTTGCAAATCTTGGACTGGTCTAGAATAAGATTTAGCTTCTTCTTGCCTCCAACAAATCTCTCAAGAGTGTTCATAAGATACTGACACTCCTGAAAGAGAGAGGTGCAAGAAAAGCAGGGGAAAACGAGACAGCAGAAGGTAAGAGAGTAGAAGAAGAACCAACAGCAGAAGAATGGATGGCATGTGCACGCACAGCCACCTCAGGAGGGATAGTCCTACTGCTAGCCATTTGGTTCACGTCGCTAAGCGTCTCTACCCTACCCTTAGGCTTCTTCCCAACAGCACACACATCACAAGCAGATGGTGACTTCTCTAGAAGGTCCTTAGTTAGCTTCACACATTTTTCATCCAATGCAATCAAATCAGATTTTAGTTTTTCACAATTATTGTATGGTGAGCTAACAGGGTCCGTACAAGTATAATGAGCCAATTTGTTACTATGATCAATTATTTCTTGAAACTGTTTTGAGACAGATTCAAGCTCAGCAGTCAACTTGGGAGAGTTCATACATGAAGCAATGGGCTCTAATAGAAAAGCTTGTAACTCAGCAATTTTATGATCTGCCTTCTTTAGGTTCATTTTCAAATTAATGCAGCTTTCACAAGTCTCAGGCAGATCGAGAAGCATAGTGTAAAGACCTCTAAATGCATTATCCTTATCCTCACATGAGGTGCAAGAAATAGTCTCAACAGCAGTAGATGAAAGAGCAGCTACCCTACTCATCTCTAGTTCAGCAAGAAGACTAATATGCTCCACTTTAATCATGTCAAGTTCGGAGGTCACACTATCATGCAAGGTCCTTAGTTTCTCCATGTCACCAAGCAAATAAGAGCATACATCACATTCATCATGGGAGGGAGCTGATATAAGTGAAGTAAGCGCCTGTGACAATCTCTCTACTTCCTTCTCAAACTCACTACACCTAGCTCTAGATCTAGCATGAAATTTTTCTAGCTTAAGGAAAGCATCATTGAGCTGGTCATAAGAAGGATATACCTCATCGGAGTCAGAGTAGAGCTCGCTGTCGCTGATGTCGCCCTCAAGGGCCATGAAGCACATGCCGAGGAAGTCATCGCCATCCTTGGGATCTTGATCGTCCTTCCCATCGTCGTCACTCCACCCCTCCACCTCGCTGAGGTCGATGTCGTCGAAGGCGGTGAGGACGCGGTGGAAGAGCTTCTTGGCTTTGCCAAGGTCGTGGAATTTCTTCCCTTTGTTGGGGGTTTCTTGTTGCGGTTCTTGTCGGTGTAGTCGTTCTTGCTCGAACCGCCGTAGTCGTTCTTGCCCTTCTCCAGCTTGGGGCAGTTTATTCGAATGTGGTTGGGGCCACCACACTCAAAGCAAATCACATGTCCACTCTTTCTCTCCCTCACCCTCTTGTATGCATGAGAAAATTTTCTGGCTAAGAGGGCTAGTTGATTTTCTGGGAGCTGCTCTAATTGATCATCGTTAATTTCACACAGAGCAGCAAGAGAGAATCCAGAAGCAATGTCAGCAGAAGATCCAGAGGCAGGAGTGGGATCGGTGACCAAAGCCATCGACTGTGACTTCGACTTGCGAGGGACAATGCCAATCTCGTGAGTCTTGAGGCGTGAATGCAATGTATCAAGAGTCAAAGTCGAAAGATCTGTTGTGTCCTTGATGGTGGTCACTTTCATCTCCCAAACACGCAAATCCAAGGCCGCAAGTATCTGTCAAGCGTTATCCGAGTCGGGGTATCTGAGACCGACCGCTCAGAGGTTGCTCAAGATCTTGTAAAACCTTGCAAAGCACTCATCAAGGGACTCTCCAACGAGCATTTTAAACTTGTTGTAATCTCGCTTGAACTGGTCCTGTCGCACTGTTTTAATTTGGGTGGTGCCCTCATGGTAAGCATCAAGAGTCACCCAAATGTCATAGGCCGACGTAAGATGAGAAATGCGATCAAATTCATTTCGGCTCAAACCTTGGATTATGATGTTCCTTGCCTTCGCATTTGCCTCAACATCAGGCATATTCGCCACATTGATGTTCTCATCGGCAGGAACAACATATCACGTTCTAACCTTCCTCCAGATAGCATAGCCCTGAGCCTGAATGTAGGTCTCCATCTGACTCTTCCAAAAGGGATAGTCGATCCCATCGAAAATCGGGGGTTTGTTGGAATACTTGTCCGTTGCCATGGCTCACAAACAGAGGGGGTGAATGGTGCCTTTTAAAATCGCCCCCAAAGTATCCACACAGCCTCTCTTCTCCGATAGCTACAAGAGCTAAAAAGAGAGTTCATGCTCACTGGCAGCTGAAGAAAAGAACAGAGATCAAACTGCAAGAGAAGAACCAAAGAGCACAGCTCAAAAACAGAAGCTGGTAGCCACATCCTCAAGAGGCCAGTCAAACCGCACCTGAGACACCGGTCTGACCGCCCAAGACCCGCTGGTCTGACCGCCCATGGCCGGTCTAACCGCAGTTCAATGGCCGGTCGGACCACTAGGGTTAGCGGTCTGACCGCCGGCAGCTGTTCGGTCTAACCGCCATATGACGACCGGTCTGACCGCCCATACTTCCAGCAGAAAAGGCAGACAACTGGCAGGCCGAAAAACTGAACAGGAAAAACTAAAAATGCAGATTCCAAAGAAATTTGTGAAATGCTTCTGTTCCTTTCTGGCCAAAAGAGCAAGACTTTGATCTAAATAACAACTAGGCCTCAGTAACAAAAGAAAGCATATCAAAAGAGCAAGAGATCAAGTCCTGAGTGAAAATCTGAAAACTTGCTGGGAATAGGACTAATTTCCAAATTTCTTGCCATTCTTTAATCTTTTGAATATGAAACTTTGAATTCAGCTATGCAGTGACCTCAGGGCTTGAAAACACGAATCAAGAGCAGTTATTTTACTGAGAATATCATGGAACTGAACATGCTCTGTCATCAAACCCTAAAGGAGGGAGAACAGTGGAAGCTAGCCAAGAGTGAAAAGAGTGATTCTTTGATTTAATCATTTGGCTCTTGGAAACTAATTGACCAAATAGTCTTGAGACATATTCCCACCACACAGCAACCAGGAGCTGCACCTTCTTTACAAAGAATCAACTCAAAATCAAAAAGAAGCAAAGAGACAGTTGAAGCTGAAAATCAATAGAGAGCGAAAAGCAAGACTTAAATTCTCAAATGGACTCATTTCTGGGAGATGAATGATTACAAGCAAGTGTTCTACGTCCCCATACGCAATTGAAAACAAGGAGAACACACACTACATGCTTCTCTCTCAGAGAAGACCACACACGCAGAGCTCAAACACAAAGAGACCACACTATCTCAGCTCTGGACACCCACCCAGCACTGCCAACTCCCTCACTTCAAATAGAGAGGCTCCCATCCTCAAGAGGGAATTCAAGAAGTGCAGGCCAACATCCACTCCAACCTCGCATACACATATGAGGCGTCGAGAGCGTTGAGCGTGAAAAGATCAAATATACCCTCAAAGGTCACCGCGAAGACACATTCCTGAATTTCGTAGTGGAAATGATCCCGGCTGAATTTGACAGTCATACCTGACCACCGTTCTTCCTGTGGCTTATTGGACTGTTCCATATACCAAGCGTGTAATGTTTGGCAACCAAGTCCTAGGGTTAGGAGGTGCTCTTCCGGGATTATCATCGGCTCGCCTAGCACGAATTTGCGGGCCAATGGCAGGTACGGGATATCATCATCCTTCTTTGGTTTTCCACTGTCACTGCCTCGGCTGTAGGTCGACTTTATAGTAGTTGACTGTAAAGGTAGCACTGGTGCAAGTTGCTTTGGCGAGAATAGCACCCGTGGAGATAGCACCGGTGCAGGTAGCGATGCTGGAGACAAGTCTTGTAGAGATGTCACGATCTCGTCGTTGGGGGGCTTTGGTAGCGGGACAACCCCAAAATTGACATGCACACCATCCACATTAACTTTTGCGAAGCCTGGTGCTAAAGCTTGACCGTGCACCATGGCCTCAATACCAGACTGATATGCTTGGCCCCAAGTAGCGTACAAGGGAACGAAGGCACATCTCACATGGAGCCTGCACTTCGTAGGCTCCTACATAACGATACAAAATTAGCTACTCGAATAGGCCTATCAATGGAGCAAGCATTCGAGACATAATAATTATTAGCAGGATGTCGTCCATAGGAAATCTGGCCTCGGTTTCTGTCGGATTGGACGTGCAACTACTCAGATGGTCCTGCGGGCTAGCTAGCACAGCAGTGGCCGCGGTGGCCTGCTGATTTTCTGATATCTCCGCACCTCATCTCTGACATAATCAGCCAGCTCCTCTCTAAGAGATGCCTTGATCTCTTCTCATAGCCATGCCTCACGCTCGGCTTTGGTTCTCTTCCTACGCCGATACATTTCGGAGTCATCTTGGAAACCATGTTTCCAAGGAACGTAAAGCCCAAAGCCTCTCGTACGACCCGGATGCTCCTTGTTTCCCAGGGCCGCGGAGAGCATATCATTCTCCCTTGTTCCCTGGAATGATCACAGGGTAGATTCAAAACTCAGCGCTTCCTGCAAGAGCACGAGATGTCATTTCACTTCGTATGGAGTTGTGGAGTAATTACAAGCTACATAGTTCGATCGAAATCTTACCAAGTGCTGGGACACTTGCTGGTCTGCAGGGTTTCAAAAGGAGATGTCCCCTGATGTCGTTGTATATGACCCTGCTCTAATCCAATTTCGAGTGCAGTCATCCGGGATTTGGCAAATGGCAGGGCGGTGTTCTGCAGGACTGCTAGTTCGTCCTCCCTCCTCCATCGCGGGATTTTACCCGCATACCCAGCTGTGCCAAGTCTGTGGGGGTGTGTGTTTTTTGCCTGGACGGCCTTATGCGCCGCACTTGTACTTTTGAAATCTTCGGTCGTCTTCATCGCCTTGAACTCTTCCCATTGTGGTTCCAGGAATGGGTATTTAGGAAACGGTGTTTCGTCCTTCTCCACGTAGTCCTTGACAAGCGTGCTCTTGAAGTTCTTCCATGCTTTGCACGCCACTAGCAAGGCTTGTCGTTGCACGACATCTTGGTGTTCTTCTGGGATCTCGAACGATGCCAAAATTTCTGTCAGCAGCCCATATTTCCGAGTCTTAGGCACGCTCTTCCATGAATTGAATGTGATCTCAATTCGTTCTCGTGCAACTATTCTGACTATTCTTTGGAATGCGCTTACTGCTTTGGAGGAAGGAGAGGGGTCCCAGATCTATCGACCTCTGTGATGGTAAATCGGCCCTCAGGCTTCTTCGAGAGCCCTCTTCCTCGGCGTTTTGATTTTGGAGCGGACACATCCGGCAATGATGTTGAAGAATGCGCGGGTGACATGTTGGCCTTCTAAACAACATATACAAGTGATATATTCAAATTTCGTGCACTATAAGCAATAGAAAGACTTTCGTATACCTAATTAAATGTGCTAATGCATTCCTTTTGGTTATGGGTGGAAAGTGATCAATGTTAGGAAGAGAGGAGAGGAGTAGAGGGGAGGGGGAGAAGGGAGGAAATGAGGAGGCTTATGATAATCCAATAAAAGGGAGGACTGTGCACTAGCTAATTAAACTATAATCTATGATCACTTTAGGAGAGGGGCCTTATTGCAGTGGAACAAAAGAGCAGAAATACATTTAAGTGAGAATTATTTTCAAATAGGGCCCTGCTACAATGTTTCTAGGTAGAAGGGACCACCAATGAATGGATTTTCTAGCTCCAAAAAATTCCAAGCTTTAATCAACCAATACCATATAAGTTCCAGGTTTCATGGACTGATGAAACAGAAAGAAGCTTGCACGAAGTGACAAAATAGGAGATGGTAACTAAGTAATCTAGCAAACATCATTTGACACTCAAAGCATAATTCAAACCAAATTCCCTGAAATACCCAAGCTATGAATAGTCAGCATCATGTAAGGCCCAACTTTTCGGCCTTTCTTATTTAAGAAACGTGCTTTCACACCCCCAATTCCCATTTTATAGAATAGAAAGCAGCAACCTTACTACATCTCGCAACATCTTTTAACTTCGAGCACTCTCTACAAACAGCTGATAAGTAAATTGCTCTGAGGGCTTCACAACTAGTTAAATGCAAATGACAGGACTTTAGGTAGATGCTCGAAGAAATTAAATAGTAATATACTATATAACTATCGCCTACAACTGTAAGCAAGATAAGGTGATGGATCTGAGAAGTTGGAGAAGATGGTACCGAATAAGGTGATGGCGACGACGGCGTGGACGGAGATCCGATGAGGCGCCGGCGAGGGGCTCGGGGGAGGCGGGCGGTGAGGGGCTCGGGGGAGGCGACCGACGAGGGGCTTGATGGAGGCTGTCGGCGAGGGGCTCGGGGAGGCGGCTGGCGAGGGGCTCGGGGGAGTTGGGCGGCGAGGGGCTCGGTGGAGGCGACCGGCGAGGGGCTCGATGGAGGCTACCGGCGAGGGGCACAGGGGAGGCGGCTCACGAGGGGCTCGAGGGAGGTGGGCGGCGAGGGGCTCGGGGGAGGCAACCGACGAGGGGCTCGATGGAGGCTGCCAGCGAGTGGCTCGATGGGGGCGGCCGGCGACGGGCTCGGGGACGGCAGCGGTGACGGGCTCGATCGGGACTTTAGGAGAGCGATGGGCTCGATCGGGACTTCGGGCTCTAATAACTGCGCAGTGTACACGCAAAACCCTAGCGAGAGTTTTATATAATGCTTATCATAGACGGTTCTCAGTTTAGAACCATATGTGATATTAATATCACAGACGGTTCTAAACTGTCGGGACCCGGAGCAGCAACTCCAGAACCCACTGTGTATTCGCACTATCCCAGGAAAAGCTAGTGCACACAGGTTGAACAGTGATACATATCACGCATGATAACCAAACTTTATTATAAAGCAAGAGTACGGGCCTTATGGCCAGGTTTACAATAGGGTGGCTTCATGGCCAAACATAAAAGTAAACAGCGGAAGATAAATAAAAGGAGCAGCCCATCCTGCCTTCCCACAAGGCGAATTGACTGTAAGACGTGGCCTAGTCGTCACCATCCTCACCGAAGTTGTAGACGTCATCCTCTGGCAACAGATTTTAGCAAGGTGAGCACATAAAGTACTCCCAAGGTAAGCACACGAAGTGCTTACGCAAGTTACACCAGGGAAATATAACAGAGTGTATGCATGCATAAGGGGTTACAAAGGAAGGCATATTATGGTTTATTTGCACAAACAGTATCATTGGAGTAAATATCAATAATAAGTGCAAAAGCTGAATTTGATACAATAGATAGAAACAAGAATTTAACAAAATAATATCGTTAGTGCAGGCTCCGACCAAACACTAACCTAACCACGAGCATCCCACCCGGACCATCTTTCCAAAAGATTTCACAAGTTTCCACAAACCAGGTTTTAATAAAAACCAAAGTCTAATCCGTGAAAAAACCATACTAAGCATGTCCTTGACCGTGGACACGGCTATCCAGGATAGTTTGTTACTCTGCAGAGGTGTACAACTTTACCCACAAGACATGTTCTCTCGTTTTGCCACGCGATTTACACACTGCCTTAGGTGTGCGGCTGAGAGTTCATGACAAGGCTGTTCCAATGTTCCATTGCCAAATTAGTTACGCCGCCACTAAGGTTTCACCACAACATGAATCCACATGTTGGAGCCCCCTCTTGTGCCATGTGAGACTTCCCATGGCCTACGCCACGCTCACATTCAGCCTATAGCGAAAACTAAAATGGAACTTCACGAATTACTTAGCCAGGTCTGTCCCATTCCAGACTTGTGGTAGTACGGTGTGACTTTGTATTAGTAGCTCACAGACCGGTCCTTAATTTGACTTAGGCCTACCCGCATACCCCTTGTGCCTGGCAGTCAACAACGAGTCAACAAACTACGATGCATGCCAGCAAGCACCCACCACCATACCAATGCCCAAGTCTAAGAACAGGTTTTATAATTTGTTTGAAAACATTTCATAACACTCCTTGACTCACCAAAGTCAAGAGTACAGTTGAAAAGTTTATCATTTTATGTGAAACAAATCTTCCCACCCGAATTATTCTAAGCATGGCTAAGCAATTCCATAAAGTGTTCTAGTTAATACTAATGTACCAACTAGGTTTTCATCTATGGTGACAAGGTATGTTCGTTCAATATCGAAATTGGCCATACAAAGGAAATTGGGTGTAACTAAAGTTTTAAGCACATTTGAACTAATTTGAATAAAAATACGCATGCATATAAATTTAAAAACAACATAAATAATTTAAATTACTGGGATCAACATGGTCAAAGGTGTAACTTGCCTTGCTCGAAGTCTTGCTGCGATTCGTCGAAGAAATATTCTCCGGATTCGTCGTAATCTACACGCGAAGAATCAAAAGAAAATTCAAACAAAATTCAAATAAAATTCAAAAATTCAAAAAGAGTCTAGATTTGGGTAGTTTATGATTTTAGAAGAATTTAGAAATTTGAACGGGTTAAATCGGAGTTAAAATGAAGAAGTTATGGCTTTCGGAAGATTAACAGGAGGGAAAAAGGAAAAGGCTGGTTTCGGGAATTATTTTTGTACTGAAAATTGCTATTTATGACGTCAGCAATTTCGAATTTTCTGAGCGGGAAAAATGATTTGAATGACCGGTGGGCCCGGTCTACCGTGGACCAAGTCCGCGGACCGCGGGGTTTGACGACGTGGCACACCGACCACATGGCGCCATGCGGGCGTGACGTGGAGGCCACGCGGGCGACCACGCGGGCGAGGCCGGCCACGCGGGCGGCGCGCAGGGCGGCACGGGAGGCGCACGGCCGGCGCCTTGCCGGCGGCCGGCGGCCGGAGGCGGGGGCGGCGAGCGGCGGCGGGGTGAGGAGGGGCGGCGGCGCACTCACCGGTGGCGGCGGCGGGACTCGGGGCGGCCGGCGGCGGCGCAAGGAGGAGGCGGCGGTGGTGAAGCGCGGGTGGCGGCGGGAGGCGGGCCGGGAGGCGGCCGGGGCGGCGGCAAAGGGCGGCGGGGTGGCGGCCGAACGGGAGGGGAGGGGCGGCGGTGAGAGGGAGGCCGAATGGGAGGAGGAACACCGGAGTTTTGGGCTTTTATAGATGAAGAAAAGGAGATGAATGGCCGGCGGTTTAGAGAGGATTAAAGGGAGGAGGCGGCCGGGTGTGAGTGGGGAGTGATGAGGGCTTCCGTTTCCACCCTTAAACGACGATTAAAGAGGTAGTAACGGCCGGGAATTGAAGCTTTCATTCGGCATCAATGGTGGAAGAGAGAGAAGACTAGAGGAGGAAGAAGGGGAGGAAGAAGAAACATATGACAAGTGGGTCCCATGTGTCATAGAGAGGGAGGAGAATGAAGGGGTACGGGCCGTCGGATTGTTGACACGTGGCAAGTGGATGGCTCATGTCCTTTGGATTTTATGAAGGGGTAAGTTGTGGTGGATGGCTAGGATTAAAACGTGGAGAGAGGTGGATTTAATCTGAGAGCGACACGTGGCGGGCTTGGAATAAATTGATTTTTATTTTCGGATTAAATTTTCAGAAAATACTAGAAGCTTTGCAAATACTTAGAAAAATAATACTTAATGTCTAAAAATTCCAGAAAAATTATAGAATATTCCTGGAAGCATTTTAGACTTAGTAAAAATATTTTTAATTTCAGACTTCCATTTAATAATTTTATAAAATACTTTTTAACCTTTAAAATTGATTTTAAATTCCAGAAAATTCTCAAAAATTAATTAAAAATTTAGGGAAGGCTAGGAAAAATTAAATAAACTCTTTTTGGCTTTAATAAAATATTTTAAATTCATTTTCTTGCTTTAGACTTTGAAATAAAATCCAGAAAATCCAAATAAACTCCAGAAAAACAAATAAAAGGCAAATAAAATTTTCGGGATGTTACAAACCTACCCCCCTTACAGAAATCTCGCCCTCGAGATTTGAACTAGCTAGCAAAGAGATGGGGATGGTTGGCTTTCAGATCTTCTTCTCGCTCCCAAGTTGCTTCGTCTTCGGTGTGATTGCTCCATTGAACTCTACAGAATCTTATGGTCTTTCTTCTGGTCTGGCGCTCGGCTGTCTCAAGAATCTTGATCGGTTGCTCTTGATAGGTGAGATCTTCTTGAAGATCAAGGGTTTCCAGGTCTGCCTGCTCTGCGGGCACTCTGAGACATTTCTTCAACTGGGAGACGTGAAAGACATTGTGCACATCTGCCATACTTGGCGGCAAATCCAACTGATATGCAACTTCTCCTTTGCGGCTTGAGATCTTGAATGGCCCAACAAATCTTGGCGCAAGCTTTCCCCTGACTTGGAATCTTCTGACTCCTCTGAGCGGAGATACCCTGAGATATACGTAGTCCCCAACTTCAAAAGTCAGGTCGCGTCGGCGATTATCGGCATAACTTTTCTGCCTGGATTGAGCTATCTTCAATCTGTCTTTGATCTTCCTTACTTTATCTTCAGCATCTTGAAGTAAGGTTGGTCCCGCATCTTGGGATTCTCCAAACTGTTCCCAATTCAAGGGTGTTCTGCACTTCCTGCCATACAGTGCTTCAAAAGGTGCCATCTGCAAACTGGCCTGATAACTGTTGTTGTATGAGAACTCCGCATAGGGTAATGAACGATCCCAACTATTTCCAAAATCCAGAGCACAAGCTCTCAACATATCCTCTAACACTTGATTCACTCGCTCTGTCTGGCCATCTGTTTGGGGATGATAAGCTGTACTGAAATTAAGCTTACTCCCTAACTCTTCATGAAGTTTCTGCCAAAACTTGGAAGTGAACTGACTACCTCTGTCCGATACTATCTTCTTCGGAACTCCATGTAAGCACACAATTCTAGCCATGTAAATCTCAGCTAACTTACTTCCAGAGTAAGTAGTCTTGACTGGTATAAAATGAGCTACTTTGGTCAACCTGTCAATTATCACCCAGATTGAGTCATAGCCGGATTGAGTTCTAGGGAGTCCGGTTATGAAATCCATACCAATCTCTTCCCACTTCCAATCTGGTATTGGTAAGGGTTGCAAAAGTCCTGCAGGTTTTTGATGCTCTGCTTTAACCTTCTGGCAGGTATCACAAGTTTCAACAAACTCTGCAATTTCCCTTTTCATACTAACCCACCAGTATCTTTCCCTAAGGTCCTGGTACATCTTGGTACGACCTGGGTGAATTGAATATGGAGTTTCATGGGCTTCTTGCAAAATCGCTTTCTTGATCTCTTGATTATTGGGTACGCAAATGCGATTTTCAAACCAGACAGTCCCATTCTCATCTTCACTAAATCCTGGCGCTTTGCCTCTTCTCATATTTTTCCTGATTTCTTGAATATCTTCATCAACTTTTTGGGCTTCCTTGATTTGATCAGGTAAAGTAGGTTGAATTTCTAAGGCTGAGAGAAAACCTTGATCCACCGGGTTTATACTTAAACGGGAGATTCCTTCTTGAAGTCGGATATGATCTTCTTTTGACAACACACTGTTTGCATAAGACCTTCTGCTTAGCGCATCTGCCACGACATTTGCTTTGCCGGGGTGATAATGAATTCCAATATTATAATCCTTGATCAACTCTAACCATCTGCGCTGCCTTAGATTGAGTTCTGCTTGAGTGAAAATGTATTTCAAACTCTTGTGATCCGTGTATACTTCACAACGATTACCGATGAGATAATGACGCCAGATCTTCAAAGCATGCACTACGGCTGCTAGTTCCAAATCATGAGTAGGATAATTGCACTCATGTGGTCTTAGCTGGCGTGAGGCATAGGCTATCACTCTGCCTTCTTGCATAAGAACACATCCCAAACCTTGACGGGAGGCGTCACAGAAAACTTCAAAATCCTTATGCACATCCGGAAGGGTAAGCACTGGGGCTGAAACTAGCTTATTCTTGAGGGTCTGGAAACTCTGCTCACAGGCTTTTGTCCATTCAAACTTCTTTTCTTTCTTTAGAAGCTGAGTCATAGGCTTGGCTAACTCAGAGAATCCTGCTATGAAACGGCGATAGTAACCAGCAAGTCCAAGGAAACTTCTGACTTCTGTTACTGTCTTGGGTGGCTGCCATTCCATTACGGCTTGCACCTTGGACGGATCTACTGCAATTCCTTCGGCTGTCACAATATGGCCAAGAAAAGCAATCTCCTTTAGCCAGAATTCACATTTACTGAATTTGGCATAAAGCTGATGTTCTCTAAGCTTTCCCAAGGTTATCCGAAGATGATTCTCATGCTCTTCTTCATTCTTGGAGTAGATAAGAATGTCATCTATGAAGATTACAACAAACTTATCCAAATATTCCATGAATACGCTATTCATCATGCTCATGAAGTAAGCAGGCGCATTTGTTAGTCCAAAGGAC
The DNA here is from genome assembly GCA_017311315.1 of Dendrocalamus latiflorus. Taxonomy (NCBI): domain Eukaryota; kingdom Viridiplantae; phylum Streptophyta; class Magnoliopsida; order Poales; family Poaceae; genus Dendrocalamus; species Dendrocalamus latiflorus. Next base: position 8,661,903 of record CM029671.1, on the reverse strand, counting down.
ATGACAGTGAACTCATACTGTCCATAACGGGTAGAAAATGCAGTTTTAGGGATGTCCTCTGCACGGATCTTCAACTGGTGATATCCTGATCTCAAATCGATCTTGGAGAAGACTCTGGCTCCCTTTAGCTGGTCGAACAGATCATCGATCCTGGGCAACGGGTACTTGTTCTTGATGGTAACCTCATTAAGTGCTCTATAATCCACACACATTCTCATGCTTCCATCCTTTTTCTTGACGAACAAAACAGGTGCACCCCAAGGTGAAGAACTTGGTCGAATATACCCTTTATCCTCCAATTCTTGAATCTGTTTCTTCAACTCGGCTAACTCGTTAGCTGGCATACGATACGGTCTCTTGGAAATTGGGGCCGTGCCGGGGACTAGGTCAATCACAAACTCGATTTCCCTATCTGGTGGCATCCCTGGTAAATCCTCCGGAAATACATCTGGGTATTCCCGTACTATGGGTACTTCTTCTTGCACTTGAAGATGAGTGAGAACACATTCTCCTTCTGCAGGGGTTTCAGGGGAAAAGTTTACTTCTATTCCTTGATCATTGGTGAGGGCTATGGATCGGGCAGCACAATTGATCTGACCATTGTTCTTGGCTAACCAGTTCATGCCAAGAATTACATCCAATCCCTGAGATTCCAACACTATTAAGTCTGCTAGGAACAGAACTCCATTTATGATTAACTCTATTCTCGGACACAAAGTCCTTGTTCTCATTTCTGCTCCAGGGGAGAGAACTATCATGGGTGTACTAAGAGAAACCATACCCAACCCATTCTTAACCACAAAATCCAAGGAAATAAAAGAATGGGAAGCTCCGGAATCAAAAAGAACTGAAGCTGGTACTGAGTTTACAAGGAACATACCCAGTACGACGTCTGGTGCAGCCTGAGCTTCTTCAGCGGTGATGTGGTTCACACGTCCCTTAACATAGTTTTCTGGCTTCTTGAACTGTTGTCCTGAATTCTGACTTCCCGAAGCATTTGCATTAGCTACTGCCTGAAGCTTCTTGGGGCAAGACTTGGCATAATGCCCTGTTTCCTTGCAATAGAAACAGGTCACTCCATCAGATGCAGTAGTATTCTTCTGAGCTTGACCACCGGTAAGAGGAACGGAAGCTGCCTGATGTTTGGGACGGTTGACTTGGAAAGTTGGCCGGTTAGCTGCTGGCTTGAAGCTGCTTGATTGAGGCTTGAAGTTGCTGGAGTGCGGCTTGAACTGCCCAACCTGAGGTGGGGTACCACGGGGCTTGGGAAAACCTCCAGGGTTAGCCTTTTGCGTAGCCATCCTTCTCTTCCGGTTTTCCATCTCAACAAACTTGCCCTCCTGGCGAATGGCTTTGCTAACCAACTGATGAAAGTCTGCATAGTCACTTGATATCAACTGCACAGAAATATTGTCATTCAGGCCCTCCAAAAACCTTTCTTGCTTGGCTTCATCGGTAGCCACATCTTCTGGTGCGTAGCGCGCCAATTGGTTGAACTTTTGCAGGTACTCATTCACTGTGCGGCTTCCTTGACGCAGAGCTCTAAATTCCTTCTTCTTCAGGGTAGTGGTGCCAGATGGAATATGAGCCTTGCGGAAACTCTGAACAAACTCATCCCATGCGATGGCCTGAGGGTTGGCATGAGAAGCAATCAAGGTATCCCACCACTCGGATGCAGGTCCATTTAATTGGTGAGAAGCAAACAAGACCCTTTCTCGGTCAGTGCATTGCAGAATATCCAATTTCTTGCCAATCGCACGAAGCCAATCATCAGCATCCATTGGCTCGGTGCTGCTTGAGAAGGTCGGAGGCCTTATCCTCAAAAATTCTGACATCCGGTTTTGAGGAGCTTGAGCTGGTGGCTGAGGAGCATGCTGAGCAGGGTTGTTGATAGCTTGAGCTAACAGTTGAATCAACTGATTTTGATTTGCCATCATTTGAGTCCAGTCAGGTCCAGCTGCTGGTGGAGGCGGAGGGATAGGGACAGACTGACTTCCTTGCGCTCCGGTGTTGTTGGCGCTGTCGTTGACATTCCTCCTTGTGTTCACCATCTGCCAGATCCTTCCAGATTTAGAGGAAAGAAAGAGGGAGAACTAGGAGAAGGGCTATGTAACATTCCCACCACGAAACAAGAAATACAACAAAACTCAAGGAACAACCAACCATATTATTTTATTGAATATAACCTTGAGGCTGTTGACAAAGGAATAACAGCTCACAAGTATCGTTCTATAACTTTAAACTATGGTTTCTATGGGCTGGTGCTACTACTGGTAGGCTGGATTTTAAGCTTCTTTGAGGGTGGTCCTGTAACAGAAGAACCCTCATCTTCCAAGCGGTACTTAGCTAATTCTTCTTTTGCTGTGCGGAGTCGCTGCGCCGTGACATTTAACTCATTCAAGGTGACTTGGTACACATAGTCCAAAGACTTAGTGTACTGCACCTGCTGAACGAGCCGAGGGTTACTCTCAAATTCTGTTGAGGAGAAGAAGCTGCTGGAGCTGCCAGGGTACTTGCTGGGGTAGTATCGAAATGTGGTGCGTTGAAGCTCTTGGGCGTAGATGTCCCTCATCTGCCGAATTGCTTCACGAGCTGCATCTTGGACTCCATTGAAGAAGGTGTCCCGAGGTTGAGGAGCATCAAAGGTGTGAGATGCTTCTTCATCTCCCAAGTTGGCGTAAATCAGCACTTCCACTCTCCAACATTCTTGATCTCCAAAGGTTACCAGATATCCCTGGTACACGGGGCGTGCTGTAACTCCCAACTCTTGAAGAAGATTCCAAAGGCAGTCGGCTAGGTGTCCAGCTAGGATTCCATGGGTGATTTTGGTAGGACGTTCAGCCATCTACAATTTTGAAAAAGGAACGGAGTTAGTCATCAATTATGCATATTTATATTTTAAAAAGAATAGACGAGTGAAGGAACGAAGGAGGTAAGATGTAGAAGAATTTTCAAAATATTCTTATTATTAATATTTTTTTTTAAAAAATAAATCCTTAAGGTTGTCCATTCTATTCTACCTACGGTCACGTCTTAGGGTCAACCTGGCTCTGATACCATCTCTGTCGGGACCCGGAGCAGCAACTCCAGAACCCACTGTGTATTCGCACTATCCCAGGAAAAGCTAGTGCACACAGGTTGAACAGTGATACATATCACGCATGATAACCAAACTTTATTATAAAGCAAGAGTACGGGCCTTATGGCCAGGTTTACAATAGGGTGGCTTCATGGCCAAACATAAAAGTAAACAGCGGAAGATAAATAAAAGGAGCAGCCCATCCTGCCTTCCCACAAGGCGAATTGACTGTAAGACGTGGCCTAGTCGTCACCATCCTCACCGAAGTTGTAGACGTCATCCTCTGGCAACAGATTTTAGCAAGGTGAGCACATAAAGTACTCCCAAGGTAAGCACACGAAGTGCTTACGCAAGTTACACCAGGGAAATATAACAGAGTGTATGCATGCATAAGGGGTTACAAAGGAAGGCATATTATGGTTTATTTGCACAAACAGTATCATTGGAGTAAATATCAATAATAAGTGCAAAAGCTGAATTTGATACAATAGATAGAAACAAGAATTTAACAAAATAATATCGTTAGTGCAGGCTCCGACCAAACACTAACCTAACCACGAGCATCCCACCCGGACCATCTTTCCAAAAGATTTCACAAGTTTCCACAAACCAGGTTTTAATAAAAACCAAAGTCTAATCCGTGAAAAAACCATACTAAGCATGTCCTTGACCGTGGACACGGCTATCCAGGATAGTTTGTTACTCTGCAGAGGTGTACAACTTTACCCACAAGACATGTTCTCTCGTTTTGCCACGCGATTTACACACTGCCTTAGGTGTGCGGCTGAGAGTTCATGACAAGGCTGTTCCAATGTTCCATTGCCAAATTAGTTACGCCGCCACTAAGGTTTCACCACAACATGAATCCACATGTTGGAGCCCCCTCTTGTGCCATGTGAGACTTCCCATGGCCTACGCCACGCTCACATTCAGCCTATAGCGAAAACTAAAATGGAACTTCACGAATTACTTAGCCAGGTCTGTCCCATTCCAGACTTGTGGTAGTACGGTGTGACTTTGTATTAGTAGCTCACAGACCGGTCCTTAATTTGACTTAGGCCTACCCGCATACCCCTTGTGCCTGGCAGTCAACAACGAGTCAACAAACTACGATGCATGCCAGCAAGCACCCACCACCATACCAATGCCCAAGTCTAAGAACAGGTTTTATAATTTGTTTGAAAACATTTCATAACACTCCTTGACTCACCAAAGTCAAGAGTACAGTTGAAAAGTTTATCATTTTATGTGAAACAAATCTTCCCACCCGAATTATTCTAAGCATGGCTAAGCAATTCCATAAAGTGTTCTAGTTAATACTAATGTACCAACTAGGTTTTCATCTATGGTGACAAGGTATGTTCGTTCAATATCGAAATTGGCCATACAAAGGAAATTGGGTGTAACTAAAGTTTTAAGCACATTTGAACTAATTTGAATAAAAATACGCATGCATATAAATTTAAAAACAACATAAATAATTTAAATTACTGGGATCAACATGGTCAAAGGTGTAACTTGCCTTGCTCGAAGTCTTGCTGCGATTCGTCGAAGAAATATTCTCCGGATTCGTCGTAATCTACACGCGAAGAATCAAAAGAAAATTCAAACAAAATTCAAATAAAATTCAAAAATTCAAAAAGAGTCTAGATTTGGGTAGTTTATGATTTTAGAAGAATTTAGAAATTTGAACGGGTTAAATCGGAGTTAAAATGAAGAAGTTATGGCTTTCGGAAGATTAACAGGAGGGAAAAAGGAAAAGGCTGGTTTCGGGAATTATTTTTGTACTGAAAATTGCTATTTATGACGTCAGCAATTTCGAATTTTCTGAGCGGGAAAAATGATTTGAATGACCGGTGGGCCCGGTCTACCGTGGACCAAGTCCGCGGACCGCGGGGTTTGACGACGTGGCACACCGACCACATGGCGCCATGCGGGCGTGACGTGGAGGCCACGCGGGCGACCACGCGGGCGAGGCCGGCCACGCGGGCGGCGCGCAGGGCGGCACGGGAGGCGCACGGCCGGCGCCTTGCCGGCGGCCGACGGCCGGAGGCGGGGGCGGCGAGCGGCGGCGGGGTGAGGAGGGGCGGCGGCGCACTCACCGGTGGCGGCGGCGGGACTCGGGGCGGCCGGCGGCGGCGCAAGGAGGAGGCGGCGGTGGTGAAGCGCGGGTGGCGGCGGGAGGCGGGCCGGGAGGCGGCCGGGGCGGCGGCAAAGGGCGGCGGGGTGGCGGCCGAACGGGAGGGGAGGGGCGGCGGTGAGAGGGAGGCCGAATGGGAGGAGGAACACCGGAGTTTTGGGCTTTTATAGATGAAGAAAAGGAGATGAATGGCCGGCGGTTTAGAGAGGATTAAAGGGAGGAGGCGGCCGGGTGTGAGTGGGGAGTGATGAGGGCTTCCGTTTCCACCCTTAAACGACGATTAAAGAGGTAGTAACGGCCGGGAATTGAAGCTTTCATTCGGCATCAATGGTGGAAGAGAGAGAAGACTAGAGGAGGAAGAAGGGGAGGAAGAAGAAACATATGACAAGTGGGTCCCATGTGTCATAGAGAGGGAGGAGAATGAAGGGGTACGGGCCGTCGGATTGTTGACACGTGGCAAGTGGATGGCTCATGTCCTTTGGATTTTATGAAGGGGTAAGTTGTGGTGGATGGCTAGGATTAAAACGTGGAGAGAGGTGGATTTAATCTGAGAGCGACACGTGGCGGGCTTGGAATAAATTGATTTTTATTTTCGGATTAAATTTTCAGAAAATACTAGAAGCTTTGCAAATACTTAGAAAAATAATACTTAATGTCTAAAAATTCCAGAAAAATTATAGAATATTCCTGGAAGCATTTTAGACTTAGTAAAAATATTTTTAATTTCAGACTTCCATTTAATAATTTTATAAAATACTTTTTAACCTTTAAAATTGATTTTAAATTCCAGAAAATTCTCAAAAATTAATTAAAAATTTAGGGAAGGCTAGGAAAAATTAAATAAACTCTTTTTGGCTTTAATAAAATATTTTAAATTCATTTTCTTGCTTTAGACTTTGAAATAAAATCCAGAAAATCCAAATAAACTCCAGAAAAACAAATAAAAGGCAAATAAAATTTTCGGGATGTTACATAAACTTAGAACCGTCTGTGATAATAAATATCACAGACGGTTCTAAGTTTAGAATCATCTGTGATAAGCCTCTGCCCCCGGCTGTAGTTATTAAGACAAACACCAACCAGCTGCATTCATATGCAAACACCAACCAGCTACATTCATATACAAACACCAACCAACTGCATTCACACAGTGTATTTCTTTACACATTTTCTCATTCTCAAAATTCACTACATTCACCAACCTCACACAATGTATTTCTTCACACATTTTCACATATACATAAATTCAAATTCACAAATACATCACACATGCATTGTTGTATACATAAATGCCAATTCACATATACATCACATACATGCATTGTTATATACATATATGCAAATGCCCACTGTTGTAGGGATGGCCCCTACCTAAGCCCAGTAGGCCTGTTAGAACGTTGTAAGGCCCAAAATGGGACATGCATAATGACATAAGTGCCCCTGAGGGGGATACTCAAATGTAAGGGTACTATTGTAAAAGCACTCCCCATGTGGATATATATATACGATACAGGCCATGGGGAAAACCCTAAGCACTTGGTCACCTAACTCTCCACTACCATACTCCCTCTCTCTCTGTTTGGTCTGTAGCCACAACAGTTGGCGCCGTCCGTGGGGAGGACGAAGAGCAAGCCTCAAGATCTGAAAAAGGATGGCACCAAAGAAAGCTTCATCGTCGGCGGCGAAGAAGAAGCGGGCGGGCGCGACGGAACCTCGCGTCAACACCAGGACTTGGGCGTGGGCGGCGGTGCAGGCGCGACGATCGCGAACATCGGCGTTCACGGCACGACGCTCGGTGTCCACGACACGACACTCGGCTCCGCCACCACCGCTGCGACGACCGACCCCACCACCATAGCTGCGACGACCGACCTCGCCACCACCGCTGCGACGACCGACCCCACCACCACCGCCACAACAACCGACCCCGCCACCATCGCCACGATGGTCAAGACCGCCCCGCGCGTGGCAGGTAACCCCGCCGCGAACACCACGACAATCGCCGGCAGCGTCGATCGGATGGCCGGGGCCGACAGTGCCGGTGCCCACGCTGGCACGGCGACCGCTCCCTCACCCGACGCAGGAGCAGTGGGCGGTTCCGGTGGCAACGCGGGCCTCGTCGCCGACTCTGGAGTCCATCACGTCACCACGGCAGGCAATCCAGGAGTGTAGGCCGTGATCGCCGCTGTTTCGGCTGTGCAGCTAGGCGCACCGGTTGCCCCGACCACACCTGCAATGGAGAACGCCCTGCTGGCGGCCCTCAACACATTCCAGCGAGAGTTAGCGGATCTCCGCTGGGCCGTGCGGGATATGCAAGAGGCTCGGAGCCAACAAACTCCGCCGGTAATCGCGCCGGAACCCACGCCGGAGCAGGCGGACAGCCGCGATGCCCCACGTCCAACCACATCCCGCTGCGATGCATGGACCTAGATTCCCCGCTCTCCTCAGGCTTGCAGCAGGTGGCTTGGCCGGAGGATTTCAAGTTCCCGAGCACCATCGAGTTGTACAAAGGCAACACAGACCCGCAGGAGTTCGTGCGTGTGTACGAGACCGCCATCGAAGCCGCCGGCGGAGATGACACCACGAAGGCAAAAGGGCTCCCCCTCGTGCTGCAGGGGGTGGCGCTCTCGTGGTTCTTCACTATCGAACCAAATTCCATCTACACGTGGGAGCAGATCCGCGATCGGTTCTACAATAATTTCCAAGGAAACTACGTCGAGCGCGTCGACGCGGATCAACTCTTCGCAATCAAGCAGAAACCCTCGGAGAAGCTCCGGGACTACTTCAAGCGCTTTGCGAAGGTACGCTGCCAGGTCAAGGATGTAAACGAAATAACCATCATTAACGCGGCAATACAGGGTCTTCGTCCGGGGCCCCTGGCCGAATACAATGCGCGGAAGCCAATCATGACGGTGGCTAAGCTCTTTGACAAGATGGAAGAGTACGCCAGAGCGGAAGAGGACGCGCGGTGGCGACAGGGTGACAACTCGACACCAATCAGGTGGAGGGCTCGCCGAAGGAAGCCCCCCTGAAAGGTAAGCGTAAGTCGGAGCCGTCGAAGGACACCTCTGAGCGTAAGGATGCCTAGCAGAAGTCTCGGAGAGGCCGCTACGTCTTCGACATCGAGGGCGGCTCCGAAGATAACACCCCCACCGGCCGCGGCAGCAGGGGACGCCGGGGCCGGGGGCGCAGTCGAGCCCGCGATGATAAAGCCACAGAGAATACGATGACCAGCACCACGGGCAGTGCTGCGAGCTCCATGGTCGTGGCAGCCACGATATGTGTGCGTGCACCACCATTGCAGCACTTTGGCAAAGCGTCGCCAGGGACAAAAACCTTGAGGCGCGCCCACCCGTCGTGGCTCACGTCCAGCAACCCCTAGAAGACCTCATGCAGGTCCGGGAGCAAGGGATGCAGCCCCAGGAGGGCCACCTGCAGATCCAGGCACATGTACAGCAACCTCAGGAGGGCCTCCTGCAGCTGCAAGCCCTGGAGGGAGCCCAGCGCAGGGTCATAAACGTCATCTCCGGGGGCTCCTCGCTACAGTTTGCCTTGGCCCAGCAGCGAAAGGCCTATGCAAGGAGGCTACACCACGTGGCAACATACCCGGCGCAGGCACCACCAGAGTGGGCGCGACATGAGATCACCTTCACGCCCGCTGACGCTGAGGGCATGGAGTTCCCCCACCAAGATCCCCTGGTCGTCCAGGTCATCATTGCAGGATGCGACATTAGGCGCGTCCTGGTCGATGGAGGAAGCTCCGTGAACATCTTGTTCGCGGTGGCTTTCGACCAGATGGGCATCCCCCGAAGCCGGTTGGGCCCCTCGGGGATCCCACTCTAGGGCTTTGGAGGTCATCCTCTACGGGCGCTGGGCCAGATATGCATGCAGGTCTCCTTTGGCCGAGATGACAACGCGAGAAGCGAGGATGTCACCTTCAACGTCGTCGATATCTCATACCCCTACAACGCCATATTGGGGCGACCAACCCTAAACTCCTTCGGGGCAGTCCCACACCACAGCTTCTTATGTATGAAGCTCCCCGGACCGCAAGCCATCATCACCATCCACGGCGACCAGGACATGGCTCGATGCATAGAGCTCGGCACCAGAGGTCCCCACCGTAATGCCCAACAGAATGCCTAGGCCGGGAATGCAACCGCGAGGGTCCTCGGCGACTTCGAGAAGTACCTCGCTAGCAACAGAGGCTCCTACCGTGCACCGCCTCGTCGCCTGGGTAACAACAGTTGCGACCGTTCCTGACCTCGAGCGATCAGTGGTTAGTACCTCGTCTTTTGTAATCGCTCACCCGCGCAAACGGGGATTCAATAAAGTTCATCGTTTGCAAACTTGTTTGGCTTCCCACAAAGACACGCATTCGCGCGCACACTCTCCTTGAACAAAAACACGAGTATGAGTATAAACAAAAACATGCGTTCACGCGCGCACTCTCCGTGAACAAAAACACGGGTATGAGTATAAACAAAGACACGCGTTCGCGCGCGCACTCTTTTTGAACAAAAATATGGGTATGAGTATAAACAAAGACACGCGTTCGTGCGCGCCCTCTCCATGAACAAAAACACGGGAATGAGTATAAACAAAGACACACGTTCGCGCGCGCACTCTCTGTGAACAAAAACACGGGAATGAGTATAAACAAAGACGCGCGGGGGGGACGCATCCGCACGCACTCTACGGAGTATAAATAAGACGTAGCGTCGAGGTCCACCTCCGCACGCACTCTACGGAGTATAAATAAGACGTAGCATCGAGGTCTGCCTCCGCACGCACTTTACGGAGTATAAATAAGACGTAGCGTCGAGGTCCGCCTCCGCACGCACTCTACGGAGTATAAATATGACGCAGTGTTGAGACATACCTCCGTGCGTACTCTACTGAGTATGAAGAAGATGCGGATGTCCTCGCGCACGCGTGGACATTGCCCTCGCGCGTACTCTCTGGAGTGTAAATAAGGCGTGACTGATGTTCCCACGCGCCTCGAATCCCAATATGATGCAGTAGAGGCTTGCCCCCGTGCGCACCCCACGGAGTGCGCAAGAGGCACAGCAGAGGCTTGCTTCCGCGTGCACCTCGCAGAGCGCGCAAAAGGTGCGGCAGAGACTTGCCCACACCTCGGAACACAAGCCAGGCGCGCGGCCGTGGTCCTATCGTGCACCCCACAGCAGCGAGTATGGCAGCTGCCACCCCTTCGAAAGGTGGGGGACGGAGCGCTCGTGCGTGTCCTTTGACTAGGCGGCGGCTCCACCGCCATCCCTTCGAAAGGTAGGGGACGGAGCGCTCGCGCGTCTACCTCGACTAGGCCACCCCTTCGAAAAGTAGGGGATGGAGCGCTCGTGCATCCACTTCGACTAGGCGCTGGCTCCGCCGCCACCCCTTCGAAAGGTAGGAGACGGAGCGCTCGCGCGACTACCTCGACTAGGCATCGGCTCCGCCGCCACCCCTTCAAAAGGTAGGGGACGGAGCGCTCACACGTCTACCTCGACTAGGCGCCAGCTCCACTGCCACCCCTTCGAAAGGTAGGGGACGGAGCGCTCGTGCGTCTACTTCGACTAGGCGCCGGCTCCGCCGCCACCCCTTCCAAAGGTAGGGGACGGAGCGCTCGCACGTCTACCTTGACTAGGCGCCAACTCCGCCGCCACCGCTTCGAAAGGTAGGGGACAGAGCGCTCGCGCGTCTACCTCGACTAGGTGCCGGCTCCGCCGCCACCCATTCAAAAGGTAGGGGACAGACCGCTCGTGCGTCTATATTGACTAGGCGCTAGCTCCGCTGCCACCCCTTCGGGGACAGAGCGCTCGCGCGTCTACTTCGACTAGGCGCTGGCTCCGCCGCCACCCCTTCGAAAGGTAGGGGACGGAGCGCTCATGCGTCTATGTCGACTAGGCACCAGCTCTGCCACCACCCCTTCAAAAGGTAGGGGACGGAGCACTCATGCATCCTCTTCGACTAGGCGCCAGCTCCGCTGCCACCCCTTCGAGCGGTAGGGAATGGAGCGCTCGTGCGTCTACCTCGACTAAGCGCCAGCTCCGCCGCCACCCCTTCGAAAGGTAGGAGACGGAGCGCTCATGCGTCTACCTCGACCAGGCGCCGGCTTTGCTTGTATTGCCACCCCTTCGAGCGGTAGGGGACAGAGCGCTCGCGCGTCTACTTCGACTAGGCACCAGCTCCACCCACGCTACCTCAAAAGGGGATTGAGCACGTGGAGGCCTACTTAGTGTATAGGCAAGGCGCGCACGAAGTATAGTCTTACGCGTCTACCGCGGAACAGCGCAGTCATAGGGAATGTCAAGATGTATTCATCACAAAGTGTTTACAACGAGGCGCAGTGAGAGTATACAAGCATCTTTAGATGCACGCGGCAGCTACCCAGCAGGCTCCTCCTTAACGCGCGCCCGCGCTGGAACTTCGACCGAAGAAGCCTGGCCCACCCAAAAATCCAGCGACTCCTCAGCCCTCCGCCAACGTCGAAGACACCGTCGGGTCATAAGGTCAGAAACTAGTAGCTGGTCCCGATCAGGTAACTGCTCGGGACACGGGGCACACAAGTCAGAACACAGGGGGTGAAAATTTTACTTTATTCTTAAGAAAAAGGCATGTGTTACAACACACGACAACCCCGGCGTCACACCTGTGGGTTCGCGTCGCCACCCGACGCTTCGGTACCACCTTCGCCACACCGCCGGACTTCATTCAACCACCGGCCGAGGTTCCCCTCATTGCGCATGGTCCGCCGAAGCTCGACCTTCGCTGCGGCCTTCCCGATGTACTCCCAAATCCTCTCATGGAAAACCCGCACGGCGCGGCGAACGGCGTGTACGGCGCCGGACATCACTCCGGCCCCCGCCGGCATTTCCAGTTGTGGGTCGGCCAGCCCGTCGACGTGTTGGCAGCCGCGGAGCCGCAGGAGCGCGCACACCAAGCACGACGTCACATACGAGCAATGGTTGCCAAACGACGTCGCGGCGGTGCATGCAAGGTTGGCCGCATCCCCGATCCGTCGAAGCGTCCGTGACAGCTCCTTGGGCCCGAAGGCGCGGGGCGGCACCTCGGCGATAAGATCTTCGAGGGTGCCTTCCAGGGCCAGCATGGAATCCCACGCAACCACCGAGGCATCGCCCAGAGTCCGGTCCCGCTCCGCAAGAGACGCAGCGAGTTGGCCCTTCTCCTTCTCCAGTGCAGCGATATGCTAGAGTAGGCCATCCCGCTCCTCCGCAGCCTCTTGTCGCGCCGCCTCGGTGGCCGACAGCCGCGCCGTTTCCATGATTGTTTCGGCGTGCGACATCGTCTCCGCGCACTTTGCTTCTAAGCGGCGGATGTGGTCGTCCTTGGCGGAGTGCGCCCCCTCGATTGCACGCAGGGCCTCACTTCCTGAAGAAAACCAGGCACAATTAAGCTCAGAGTAAGCTAATTCCCCTTTGAGGCTTTGACAATTACATAATACACTACCAAATACATTCCCAATTATGCACTATGAGATACATAAACTTCCATGTTTTTTCTTGAAATGTGCTCTATCTACTAATCCAAACAATAACATTAACATCCATGGAAACAGGAACCAATCACCCTCATAATTGCTTGCACACAACAACTGTCATCGTCAGGGTTGCTCGAACACAACAAAATGCACATCGATGAGAGAATTGCCAACTGTTGCATCACCCAGAGCATCAATAGTATCATACATGAGAGAAATGAGACCACGATACATACCTCATCATCACCACAGTCGAAATGCAGCAAGCTCTCGATGTGCAATTTCAGCACCGGGACGATGTGCGGCGATCAAATCCCTCATAAACATAGAGTCCCCCTTCCTCACCACAGCAAACTTCACGAATGGCCTAAGGAACCTCACCACCCTGTCCACCCCCTCGGCGACCATCTTAGCCGCTTGCCCTATCAGCCCCCAACGCAAGCGCCTGGACGAAGGGATGGTCGTGCGACGGGAAGTGCAAGCTGGTGGGGCCGGAGCGGAGGACGTAGGAAGCGAGCGCAGCGACGGCCTTAATGAGGCAGGAGGCGAGCCGGGGGGAGGGGGAGGTGGAGGAGCAGGAGGGCGAGGTCGGGAGGGATGAGGTCGGCGCGAGCGGTGGCGAGGCGGGTGAGGGAGGCCGCAGTGTGGGTGGCTATGGCGGGGTGGGAAAAGGAGAGGAAGGAGGAGAGATCCCCATGCGACGGCATATCGCCGCGTCCTACATTTGGTTAGAACTCGAGCCGTGTCATCGCCAGGCCACCGCCGCCGGGCTCTACCCCCCAGATCCGGTGAGGTGGGGAGGAGGCAGCTGCAGCGCGGGGTGGGGAGGAGGAGGCAAGGGCGGAGCGGAGGAGTGGGGGAGGAGGAGGTGGCGGCGGCACGGGGTGGGGAGGAGGAGGCGAGAGCGGAGCGGCAGCCTCGATAGCACGGATAACGGGGGAGGGGAGGAGGCGTGGGCAGAGCGGCGCGGATAACCAGGGAGGAAATTGGTGGGGAGGAGAGAAACTGGCGCAGGTTTTCGTGAGGAGGGGTGGGAGAGGCCCACATGTCAGCGCAGGTTTTTTGTGAGGAGGGGTGGGAGAGAACGAACCGACTGCCATCAACTCAAACTTATTAAGTAGTAAAGAATAGTGACTAGGAGTATGTCCCTAATTATTGAATTGTTGTGGTATAGGGAAGTGTAAAGTATAACTATAATGTTAAGAATTCTCAAATTATATTAGATAAATTAGGTTATTTTGTCCCAATAGATTGTTCTAATCGTTTGTGGAGGTTTTGTTATAGATTTGTGTGATTGTTATCTTTGGTGAATATTAAACCTGAATTAATCTTTTCTAAGGATACTTGGTGTACATATATATATGCTTGATTTACATGTTTCTTATCATGCTAAATTGATCTAATGTATATAAAGAAATGTATGAATATTGTTGTATCATCATATGAAACCTTGTTTTAATAGTATTGACGTTTTAATAGTATTTTGCTCTAAGTTTTGAACATAAGAAAAAAAATGTTGAATCCGTGTTTGTAGATGTTAATGTGATTGCATATAGAAGTAAGACAACAAATAGATTTCCATAATTAAGGTAATGGTTGATCGTTAATGAGAATCACTATCATATAATTAATGCATGCCAAAATTGGTGTTGAGTATCACTAGGAGTTGAATGGATGAAGTTTAATAAATGTGTTTGGTAATAGTTTGTTCTCGAATAAAGAGTTTTGCTATAATATTATGGTTATTATAGTAATCTTATAGTACTTTGTGGGTTTTAAAAACATAGGATGTGGTAATAAAATATTATGAAGCAATCCAATCTGATTTTGGAAAGCTTTAAGATATGTTAGTAGCCTTCGATAATTCTTGTTAAGGGGTTGTTACATTGGTACTTGAATAATCGTTGGTAAGCGCGTTTGAGGGTGGTTTAAACCTTTTTGAAAAAATAGGTCAACCTTCAAAATAATTTAGTGGAATGTTTGGAGTTTTGTATTCATAATTCATTTTGGGTTTGTTGGCTTACATGGTAGTGGTACCATATAAAAAAATATTTGTAGCGATGCAATTATTTGTCTCATAAATGAATTCATTTCAAGTGTTAAAGCTTTCATGTGTGCTATTGTTTTATTGTCCTTTCATTATTTATGCCTGCGGTTATTTAATCTATCAATGGTATGGAATTGATACATTATTTAAATCATTACCATTTTGTACTTTTAAAAATTTTCTAGATAAAATTGGATCATGTCATCTAATGAAGAAAAAAAATGATGCAATAATGTAATCAATGTTGTAGTAAATTAAATGGTGAGGAATCTTGCCATGATATACGAATTTTTCCTTGGTGCTTGACTTTTTGGAATTTCAATGTCTTTTTAAAGGTAGTAAGTGAAGATCAGATATACTTGTTATAGTTTCTGTACCACTTGTAACTGAAATTTTAGTGTAGGAACATTTAAAATTGAAATCATGAAATCATATTGCTTAGTATCTCTATCCAGCTGGAAGTAATGGAGGAATTTGTTGTTGTAGCATGTAATATTTTATGTTATTTGGGTTTCAAAGTTGCAATTTTAATGTTATTTTCAGTAATAACAAGTGAATTTGGATTTGTGTTGATCATTGATAGAATTTGTTGGTTGTCATAGCTGTGTGTGGGGGGGGGAATCAACATATAGATACAGTTGGAATAAAGAAAAACAAAATAAATGACATTACTTTCATGAGCACTACAACAAATATGCAAACTATTGACGAATACTATATGACAATTGCGTTATCCATCATAGATTTATGACATTTTTTCTAGAAAGTGTCATAAGTATTATCAAGGGGTTTTAACTTTGCATTTTTAGTGACGGATTAGGAAAGCGTCACAAAAGATGTCACTAAGGCCACACAAAAAACGTCATAGACCGATTACCAAATTTTTATGACGAAACATTTTTGTCATAAAAGTTTGGTTAGCACATGTGACAAATTAAAAACCGTCATAGACCAATATATCAATTCTTGTGAGAAAATACTTTTGTCATAAGAATTCTTATGGCTATCACATGTGACGAAGTTCTATTGTCACAAAATGATTGGATAATTAAAATCAGCCACCATAGTTCTAAGGCCCAATCTAATCTCTTGGACCAAGTCCTCGGCATTTTATCTCTAATTTGGGCCGAGGCCCAATACTGCATCACCAGGGGTTTGAACCCGTGACCTAGCACACATGGAAGCACAACCTTACCACTAAGCTACGAAGGGAATCTTGTGGATCTTTGTCAAACAGCATCTATATAATATCTATGCTGCAAGGGCGGAATTGGGCCCATGGCAAAGTAGGCTTTAGCCCGGGGTGTAAAAAAATACATAGTGTATAGCCTAGTCCAGCCTGAGGTAGTATTTCAAGAATTCAGCCCAGGTAGCCATGACAGTAGCCCAGCCCAGCTGGCCAGCCCAGGTAGCCCAGTCCATTTCATGAGTGCGCTGGGCCGAGTCACCGACGCCCCGACGGCCCACTTCGCGAAGAAAGCAATGCGCGGCCGCGGCGCGACCGGGCCGAAGAAAACCACGCGGCATGCGCGGCGCGACCGGGAGGCATCCAACCCTAGCTCCACGCGTCCACAGAGCACAGGCGACTTCGCGACGGTGCGACGCCGCTGCACTGCCCGCTGCCGCTGCCCGCTAGTGGCCTGGTGCTACAGCTCCTCCGTTCCTGACCAACGTCGCTCAACCACGACTCCCGTCTCCCGACGTCGCCCTGCCTCCCGGCCAGTGCCGCTCGACTCTCGTGTCCCGGGCTCTCGGCGGCCGGCGGCCCGGTGAGGTCCGTCCTCGTCTGGCCCTCCCGACATCACCCGCCTCCCGGGCTCCCGGCCAGCGCGCTCATCCGCTCGACTCCCGGTCGACCGGCCCGCTCCCGTCCCGGCGCCGCCCTGCTCCCGTCCTGGCGCCGCCCTGCCTCCCGCGTCCCAGCCGGCGGCCCCCCACCGGCCCTCTCGGTCAGCATCGCCGCGGCACTACGCTGCCCGCCTCCCCGCCTGCGCCGCCCCGAGGTGAGCAGCCGCAGCCCACAAGCATCCCCAATTGCCAATTGGCGCAAAATACAAATGCCCAATTAATCTTTTTGGTTGTGATTTTGCATGATTGCATCGTTGGTGTATGTCTGTATGATATGTATACAAGTTTTTGTTTCTTGATGGGGAAGTGGGGACATGGGGTTGATCTGTTGACTGCTGGTACTTGGACTGAGGCTCTCCCCGTCAGAAAGAATCAAAGAGGAGAGGATCAGAGAACTAAGCAGTGTGATGTGAAACACTGAAACAGTGAAACTGGATGTGATCAGAAATTCAGAATGTGTGTGGACAGTGGACAGTGTGGTTGCTGTCTTACTGAATTTCTTCTGAGATGTCATGGATGTTTCATGGACAGAATGTGTGGACAGTGGGATATTGGATGTTTAATGTTTTTGTATGTGGATAATTGGATATAGACATATAGTATCCATAGCAGGGTAATTGGATGTTTCATGTTAGTTTTGTATGCGGATAATTGGATATAGACATATAGTATCCATAGCAGGGTAATTGGAATATTGGATGTTTCATGTTTTTCAGTTTTGTATGCGGATAATTGGATATAGACATATAGTATCCATAGTAGGGTAATTGGATGTTTCATGTTTTTAAGTTTTGTATGCGGATAATTGGATATAGTCATATAGACATGTAGTATCCATAGCAGGGTAGTGGTAGGATGTTTTATGTTTCGAGCGTTTTTAAGGGATGAGATCACGTAAGAAACAACTATCTCGTGCTAGTGGTAAGTTAGCTTCTTATAAATGTAAACTTCTTGTTGTTCGTATTATTCATATACACACCTGTTTGATTTACCCTCGTATGTTGTTTTTACAGTTTCTGGTTCATGTCCAACTATCAATGAAGAAATGACGGGATAGGATAAAGAGCAAATCTTCATAATTTCTGTAGTGAATTGTTCTTTTTTTTTGTCCTTTGGATGTTTGGCAGATGGATAGGAGTTGGATAAATGCTAGGCAGTTCAGCAAAGAACATATTGATTGGGTCAGTGAGTTCATAAAATTTGTTAGGAAAAGCTTCGATGAGAATGAAGAAATACTTTGCCCATGTCGTAGATGTCTAAATCAGACTAATCTTCCTCAAGGACATGTGGAGGACCACTTATATATTTATGGGATGGCAAGCACATATAGTAGGTGGATCCACCATGGAGAACCATTTGATGGTAGAATTCATGGAAGTGCACAACATCAGAATGAACATATTAGTGGTCCAGAGGATGCTAGTTTCGATGAGGATGAAGACACCGATGATAGAATTCCTCATATGATACAAGAGTTGCACACAGCTGAAGAGCATGGTGCCAGGCAAACAATGTTTGCAAGTCTAATAGAAGAGTTAAAGTGTGAACTTTACCCTGGATGTGTGGGTTTTACTAGATTTTCATTTGTTGTGAAGTTGCTTCATATCAAGTCATTCTATCGGATTAGCAATGTTGCATTTACTGCAATACTGAAGTTGCTATCCTTAGCATTCCCGAATTGCTCTCTTCCAGCATCTTACAATGAAGCCAAGAACTTTCTTCATTCCATTGGACTTGGATATGATTCGATACATGTGTGCCCGAATAATTGTGTCTTATTTCGGAAGGATTATGCCAAAAATGATGAGTGCCTAGTGTGCGGTGCATCAAGATGGAAAGATGGAGATGGAAGCAAGCGCATTCCAGAGAAGGTAATGAGACATTTTCCATTGATTCCAAGGCTAAAGAGGATGTTTGCTTGTAAGAAAACAGCAGAGGAGGCTCGATGGCACAAGTCGAAGCGACAACCTGTGGAGAATGAACTCAGCCATCCTGCTGATGGTGAGGCATGGAAAGACTTTGATAAAAAATATGAGTGGTTTGCAAAAGATGCTAGGAACTTAAGACTTGGCCTTGCAACTGATGGTTTCAATCCATTTGGCAACATGTCCTCCTCATATAGCATGTGGCCAGTATTTGTTGCGCCGTACAACCTGCCACCATGGGAATGTATGGAACAATCCAACTTAATGATGGTCTTACTCATCCCTGGGCCAAGTTCTCCAGGAAAGGATTTTGATGTGTTCTTGGAGCCTCTCATTGAAGAGTTGCTTGAATTGTGGAAGGGTGTTTGCATTTACGATGCATGTAGTGCTAGAATGTTTGATCTACATGCTGCAGTTCTATGGTGCATTCATGATTATCCAGCTTTGAGCACATTGTCAGGGCGAGTCACAAAAGGTTATTATGCTTGTGTGCGTTGTGACAAAGATCCTTGCTCAAGGAAAATAAGGAATAAGATATGTTATATTGGGCACCGCCGTTTCCTTCCACGGAACCATCCGTGGAGAAGAAGGACAGTTTTCGATAGCCACATTGAAAGACGTGAGAAGCCAGGGGAATTTAGTACAGAAGAGTTATTGGAGGAGCTGGAGAAGGTCAAAGATGTTAGACCAGGAAAGCATAACGGAGGCAAGAAAAGGAAGCGGGGAGTTGATTATCAATGTTGGAGCCGAAGGTCATGTTTGTTTGATTTGCTATATTGGACAAGTTTGAAGCTGCGACATAATCTTGATGTCATGCACATCGAAAAGAATATATGTGAAAACCTTATTGCAACATTGCTCAAAATTTTTGGGAAGACAAAAGACACACTTAATGCTAGGCTTGATTTAGAAGACATGGGCATAAGATCAAATTTACACTTGCAACCTGATGGAGACTCATACAGTATGCCAGCAGCCCCGTATACAATGAACCAAGATCAACAGGCTGCATTCTGTAAATTTATAAGAGAGGTGAAATTTCCAGATGGATATGCTTCTAACTTAGCAGATGTATTGCTGCTGACGGATGTAAACTTCAAAGACTGAAAACTCATGACTGTCATATCCTTCTCCAAAGGATCTTGCCTGCTGCCCTCCAAGGAATCATGGATAAGGAGATATATGAATCAATTGCCGAATTGGGAAACTTCTTTAGGCAAATATGTTGTAAAACTCTAAAGTTAGATGTTTTGGATAAATTGAAAGCTGAGATCCCAATCATTTTGTGTAAGCTTGAGAAAATCTTCCCTCCTGCCTTCTTTGATGTTATGGTGCACTTGGCAGTCCATTTACCTGATGATGCAATCCTTAGAGGCCCAGTACAGTATGGATGGATGTATCCAATCGAAAGAAGGCTATGTACATTGAAACAATTTGTTAGAAACAGGGCAAGACCCGAAGGATCTATTGCAGAGGCATATGGTGCTAATGAGTGCTTAACATATTGCTCAAGATACTTTGATGATGTCGACACACGATTCAATCAGGAGGGAAGGAATAGAGAGCATGTTGATTTAATACAGGGTGATTTATCTATTTTCCAACATGGTGTTCATTTTCTTGGGGCCTCAAGGGTTACATATCTTGAAGCTGAGTATGACAAGATGGTTTGGTATGTGCTAAACAATTGTCTTGAAGTGGAGCAATATATGGAGTATGTAATCCCTTTTGCACTTGTGAACTTTTTATTCAACCTTTTATTTAGCTATAATTTTGATTTAACTATGGCATTGCAGGCTATGCAGGTAAGAGTTATTGAATGATAGTACACAAGATCTTGAAATAAGGCTTGAGAAGTCATTTGCTACATGGTTTAAGAAGCATGTGAGTTTTTTGCAATTATGTAATGAATAGCATTCAATTGTGTATAGATGTTCATGATGTTGCATATATGCGGTTTTATTGTACAGATCGCAGCACTACGGTACGTGAAGGGCGAAGAGGTTAGTGATGACCTATATGCATTGGCTTGCGAACCAGATCTGAGAGTTCGGTTGTATCCAGCAGGTATTGTTGGCGATGTTCGATACCACACACTTGAGCGTGAGAAAAATAGAAAGACACAGAACAGTGGAGTTATGGTTGAGGGTACACATAATGGAGAAAACATTGATTTTTATGGTTGTGTTAAAGAAATTATTCAGTTGCAGTATAACTCAACTTTTGATATGAGTCGATCAATTGTTTTGTTTCGTTGTGACTGGTTTGATCTGGAAGGAAAAAGGACAAAGATTAGAGATGATGGATACTTCAAAAGCATTAACAGTGGAAGTTATTGGTACAAAAGTGATCCTTTCATTCTAGCACAGCAAGCAAAAAAGGTATTTTACTTGCTAGACACCAAGTATGGTGGAAACTGGAGAGTTGTGCAAAAATTTGAGCATAGGCATGTGTGGACTGTCACTGAAACTGACATGGAGCTAGGGGCCAATGGACTTGCATACCAAGATGATGACTCTGAAGAATGCCAAGTGCACGTTAATGATGATGATAATTTAGAGAATCTGGGACAGGATGAACAAGATTGTTGCATTGTTCCTGCAACCGTAGTTGACGACCTTCGCAAATAAAGCGAGGATGCATTGGATGAAAGTAGTTCTGATGATGACGACGAAACTATTTGGTAATACGCTAGTGACAATGAATGTCCCATTATTCCTAATGTTGATAGTGATGACAAGTAGCTTTGGATGTGGTATTCTGTTCAGGGTATGCATTCGCATTTTTGGTGTCCTCAATTTATTTTTGAATGTTAGTTTGTTTTTGAATGTTTATCAAACTTACTCTAATTCAGATAGTGCCACCAGAAATGTCTCACGTCCTTCATCTCTTGACACAACTGGATCTTTACATAAGTTCTCATTTTGTGTTTCAGGGATAAAGGTTGTCATGGAACTATCCAAGAAAATGAGGCTCGATCTCAGTGCCACCTCTGAAGCTGTGAAACCATCACAGAAGCCTTTAGCTGGAGCTGTCAAGCACCTCGATGAAATTGCGCAAGGGGCTTATGTGACTGGTGGATCTCCTGTTGGCTGGAATTTTCTTGTCTGGCCTGGAGGTAATATAGTTTATTATGGCTTAACCAAAGTAGAGTTTCGGGCACGTCAAGCTGCAAATTAATATGTTGTGTTCACATTCAAACATTCTGACGGGTGCTGTATGAATTGTCGGAGGATGATTTAGTTATTAAACAGTTATTATTCTGGTGTTGTATGAACTATTAGTTTGTGACTATGTCAAGAGATTCAAAAAGAAAAATGGAGATGGATGAAATTTTACACCTTTTGCATTTGCAGTTGCGATCACTACCTGTTATGCTATGTTTTCTCGTACCAAGTCCGAACTAGGGAAGTGCTCATATTGTGATACATACAAGCGATCACTTTACATTAAGGATCTATTTTTTTTATCTACTTTCAAAAACGATTTCCCAAATTGTGTCCCATGTATTCGTGGAGCAGCTCCTATCAAGGCAAGGCGATGTCTGTGTCTAGAATGCCTAACTCGTACCATCCATGGCTTCTTTTCAAACCAGGGCCGGTCCTGAGATTTTAGGGGCTCGGGGCGAAACTAGAAATGGCGGCCCTAGTATAAATATCTAAATATAAATCTACATACACACACACACACACACATATATATATATATATATATCTAATTTTATCCACAAACACTTAAAATGCGTGGAAGAAATTTTGCTTCTGGAGAAATATATATTACCTTAAAAATTTTGCTTCTGGAGAAATATATGGTGGAGAAGAAACTCTCCAGCCTCTGAGGGAACTCTTTCCATCAACTTAGAAGGATTACGAGAAGTCGCCCTGCACGATAAACCACTCCCCCTTTTCACAGGTCACCGAAAATGAATAGAAGAGGCCGTCGGGGACACCATAGCTCCCATCAGAGTACACGCCCATGGACACCCCTGTACCCTCCGGCGTCCAACCTCCGGGTCCACTTGCAATGGCGTCCAACCTCCGGGTCCACTTGCAGCGCTGCTTCTCGCCATCGTCCCTCCGGTCGTACTTCGCCGAGATGGCAGAGTGGATACGCGCTGAGAGAGAGGTGCTGAGTTCAAATCCTATAAACCGCACGCGCGCAATTTTCGCGCGAAAAATCGCGTGACTTATGACTTGCGACGCACGACTGTGTATGTGGGCCAAATGGGATTAATTGTTTTTCCATTTTTTGGTACTAGATAATCAAAAGACCGCCATAAAAAATAATTTGGGCGCCATGCCGCCACTCACAACAGACGCCCCGCCAGCATTTTGGCCTTAAATGACTACTTTGTCCAAAATAACTTGTATAGCCTGCCACACCACAATCATGGGCACTTCGGTAAATGCTCATGTGCACTGATTTTATCCTGCCATAGTGGCATCCAAGAAACCCTAGCTGATTTTATCCCCATTCCCCTTGTCGCTCTCCACTTCCTACTCGCCCCCGCCGCCGCCTCAGTGTTTCCCCTCGTCGCCTCCTCCTCCTGCTTGCCCGCTGCTGTGTTCTCCCTCCCAACAGGCCACGATGCTGCCTGGGCGGAACACACCATCAAGCTCCCGGAAAATGGCAAGTAATTTCTACATCTTCCTTGCTGCCTTCTTGGACTTGGCCTATGCTTACCGGAGCACACCAGAGACGACGGTGGGAGAAGAGCCGGCGTGAACTTCCAGCCGCGCGCCGCCTGAAACCCGTGCACCGGCAGTCCTGGGCGACACTGCCTCCTGTCGGCTGCCGCCCCACCCAGCACACACCCATGCTCAGGTTGATGCCTGCCACCAGCGCCACAAACGCCGCTGAGTCATCCGCGCACTCCACCTGCACCACCC
Source organism: Dendrocalamus latiflorus (assembly GCA_017311315.1). Lineage (NCBI taxonomy): Eukaryota > Viridiplantae > Streptophyta > Magnoliopsida > Poales > Poaceae > Dendrocalamus > Dendrocalamus latiflorus. The sequence continues at coordinate 8,638,477 of CM029671.1, read as the reverse complement.
CGGCCTCCACCATTGGCCGGTTGCACTTGCCCTCCGGATACACCGCCACGCCAGTTGCTGATGACCATACCCTGTACCCCAAGTCTAGAGTTCTGATTCAAATTATAAAATCTGCAAGTTTATGTTTTAATTTGTTCTAGTTAGTCTGAACCAGGACTCTAGGAGGAGCCTTATTCTGTTCTTTTGCTGCAGCAAAATACCGGATAACTATTGATTTTCTCTAATGTATAAATATGTTCACTAATGTGCCAAGTTTAACATTATTTGCATTGTGAAGGGTGGATATTGTGAAGGCTCGATATTTCCATTCACTCTCTCTTTGGCTATTTTTTCTGATTACCTTTTTGAAGGGTCAATATTATGCATGCTACTGCTGTTATATTTCTGGATGACTGTACACAAATAGTAGTGCTATATACCTGGATGCTTATTACTAGAATTGGCTTGCTTTTATATGCGATTCAAACAAACAATTAGTCTTACAGATTTTTTAATTGAATGTACAGAAGCACCACTAACAGAATATGACAAAACAAGGGCGCAAACTATGATGAGGAACAATCAAGTCTTGCGAAGACTTGGTGTCAGTGCATTGGCATCAATACTTAACAATACATCTACAAAGAGTAAGGGTGGGAGTCCTAAAGATTCAGGATCTTTGTATGATGCTCATGATAGTGAGGACTCTGAACATGAGGAAGTCGATAAGGTATCAATTCTTCTCTACATTAGATTGTCTGTGCTACCAATGTTGCTATGTTATTTCTCATTAGCTTTGGTTGTGAAATTTGATCACATGTTTCTAATCATTGTATTCTATCTATTGAGGCCTCACAGGTTCCTAAAGATGTACCTGACAAGAGTTCCAAGCAGACTGAAATGATCTCTGCTAGAGGAGCACGAGCATCGAAGAGAGTGGTGGCACCTGAGCAACAAGAGCAATGTACTAGAGTCACTAGGCAGAAGACAAGAGTTTCTCATGGTACGAGCCCAGATTCACTAGAAGTGCCCACCCAAAGCCTATCTACTGCCTCGCATGACGCATTAATTTCTGCTAATTCTCCACACCAACATGAGGACCAGATCCAAGTTAGCAATGAAGGCAAGTGATTGTAACTCTTTTTTGCTAGGCAAATATTCTTGACACTATTGAAAATAGCAACTAAATGATTTACACTAACTTTGAATGTAATTTTATTAGGTGCAATAACTGCTAGTACACAACATGGGCAAAAGGGAAGACGTGTGGGTAGAGATCTTGATAGGCTATGCAGAAGTTTATGCACTAAAATGCCAATCCATATTTTCGAAGGGAAGAGACGACCGGAGGTACCTATTCAAGCTGCAAAGCTTGCAACAGAGGGTGGAATCATAATTAGGCAGCATATACCAATTCTTCCACACTGGAAGGAGTACAAGAAGAATGAGTCCCATCTTACAAACAATATTGGCAAAGTTGCTGTAAGTATTTCAACTCTTGGCCAAAAGTGAAGTCAATTTTTATTTAACTTGTTCCATCAAATTTTTATTGTGTCCTTCACATTAAAAAATTCTGATGTTCATGCTCTTACAGGGTCAATTCACCATAGACACCAATAGTAAGGCTGTGAAACATGCATGTGCTGATCTGCTTAAGGGTGGACAACGGCAGATGAGGTACAGGCTGAAAAAAAGTACTTCGATGGTGTACCGGCAAATCAAGTGAGAACCACATCACCTATAAATAGTATGATTGACACCCAATGGAGAGAACTGGTTGAGATGTGGTCAAGCTCAAAGCATAAGGTATGACCTTTGTATTTCTATAATATGTAGTACTACTTTACAAACCTAATGAGCAAAGGATCAAAGTTAGCTTACAAATCATCGTATTTAAATTTCTGCAATGAGTTGTATGACTTCCATGAATCCAGAACCATCAGACGTCAAGTCAATTGTATATGCACATTCTGCTTTAGTGAGTAGTTTGTACAGGACTTAGAACTGAACTCTTTTTGGTGATGTGGAACAGTTATTAAGAGCCAATTGTATAATTAACTGTGATAAACCATTGACTTGTGGAACAACAACTTTAGTTAACGGGCATGGAATATATATTTACATAGCACAACAACTCTATAGGCTGGTTTATCTCCATATCAGAACTTGTGGTTAATGAATTGATACAACACTAGATGAAACTCAAGCAACTGCAGAGTTACAGATCATGCATGAAATGCTGTAGAAAAAATCATTAAAGCTCCTGAACTAAAAATATATATAAGTACAGGTTACCATAACAAAAAGAATGAAAATAGAGACAACATTCTCCTATGATCATAGCAATCTAGACCACCTTGTTTGTTCACGATTACTGATATAACTCTTCATCAGCAAACTACATAAGAGGTTTGGTTAAATTTGATTAAACTTTCTTCAATTGTCTCAAGCCAGACATAGGTCTGGATTAGACAGCACACACTTAGTAATTCTCATATTGGAGTAGTGTTGAGGAAACTTCTTTCAACCTTATGTTTGCAACTAAGGAGTAAAATATTTCACAGACGTTTGCTACTGAAAAGGAAATCTAGAGTATAGACAACTTTATAAAATCACATATTGATCTGAAACTTTGATAAGATAGATCAAAGCAAAGTGAACTAAAAAAATAATTTGCTAACAGTGAAACCATAGGTATAGGTAACAGAACTTGCTATATATGACAAATAATAGGAAAGGTGATTACTTCAGACAAAACAGGAATGCAAACCACCTGGAACTCCCTAATCTTTCAGCAACCAAATATACAAAGTTCTTTTTTTAGACAAGACAAAGTTCTTTTCTGGTAAAACATGTTTACAAAATAGACATAATAATACAAAGAGTAGACACTTCACCAGAAGGAAATAACTTGCACTGCAAAAATGGGATTGCTAAGAGACTATACCAGATCCATGGCTTCATTTAGAAATCTCCCTTTGGTTTTACTGATACTTTAACTGTTCGTCGATATCCTGATGACATCAGTAGAAACTCTGTTGCTTTCTGAGCCTTGGCAGCATCATGCACTGATCAATATGAAAGATATATATGAGCAACACAACATGTCATTCCTAAAGCAAATCTGTGAAGTAAAAACTCCCCCAATCATAAATCACCTACTGAAAATTTCCTGAAAATCTACATGCAGACACAATCAACTTAAGATTAACATACTGCGCTCCAGTTCAGTTCTTGAGCATCTTTAGTACCTAATGCTGAAAATATTTCAGATCACAATTCAAACTTCAAGAAATAATCATACTGCCACATGTATATTGGATAGATGGAAGACACTGAATGAGCCCACACATCATTATTGCAATATGCCCATGCCATATATCTATTAACACATAAACAATTTACATGACATCCAGGACTGTGAGAACAAAATGTTTAAGCAGCAGTCTAACAAACTGCTGCAGTATTCATCACAACAGCGAGCAAACCTTGCATAATTAGCAGGTAGCATCATCATCAAACGCATCTGTAGCCACCTTACTAACATACATTAGGCATCATGATGTCTAAATCGAATACTCCACTTAAAAAGAAATGGAGTCCCTTCTAAGCATTTCCTCTTTGCTCCACAAGATAGATGACCTATATAGGAACAGAAATTCATTATAGATACCACATTAAGAACAAGAGACTAGTGCTATTGTTAGAAGTTTACCTGTCACTTTGCTGGGGCATTGTGCGGGAATGTCGGAAGCCAACCACTAGATGAGCCAGTATTGCTGACAAAACGCTGATTCTGATGAAAAGCATCAAACTGCACTATTTGTCTTGAACTACCGTCATTTCTCCATTGGGCACCAGGTACAGCAACAGATGATGTCAGATGTGCTTTTTAGAAAGTGTGCAGTCAAACATCTCTTGACTTTGACTACTAATATATCAAAAACTCTATAGTCATGCTTTAGAACTATGATAAACCGTTGACTTGCATACATGCTTGAATTTATCATTTCTTCAGTAAAGGATTTGGGAGATGGATGGAGTGGATTTATCATTTCTTACATACTTGACCTATACAAAGTCCTGTACAAACTACTCAATGGTGCATGTGCTTTCTTTTAATTGAACAACTATTTGCTGTCCACTTCAATTTTCTTAAACATGCTGAGTATGATTCTTCTAGCTTATTTACTCAATGGTGCATGTGCTTTTGCGATGGATGTTTGTTTTGAAATCTGGTAGCATATCTGTGATATTATCAATTATCTTACACAAATAAATCATCTGCAGGACAAGTGCCTCAAAAACCAATTAAATCGTGAGAAAGTACAGTTTCAACAGTGGACAGGCTCTCGGTGCTATATTGCACAGGCCCATGTTGTGGTAAGAAACTAACAAATGAAGTAATTTTAAGTTATAAAAATTGTGGACTGACTATAATCTTATTTCTGTAATTGATCTATGAAATGTTTGTTTAGAACAATCTTGAGTTGGAACAAGTTCAAACAATCAGGTTTAGTTCTTTCATGATTGTGTGTGGAAAAACTCATGGTCATGCTAACACCTTGAAATTGTTTGCATATCATTTTAGAAGCAAGAAAAATATAAAGATGTGGAGCCGACTGCGATTGATCTTTTTAAGGACTTCCATTGCAGCAACAAAAATGGTTTCAGTGAGCCAGTAAGGAAAGCTATTGTAAGTATTTTTTTCCATTTTTTTGGTTTTTACATGAAGTTCACCTGAAAAATATGTGTATAAGATTGATGTCTATTGTCAGGCTGATATGGAGGGAGTCATGGCTGAACTAGTACAGGAAGGACATGAACCAAAGTTTGCTACTGAAGTTGTTTCTCAAGTTCTCCCATCATCAAGTACATTTCTGCAAAATGTGGGCCTACAATTAGCCTCCAACAAGAGCACTAGAGGTGGCGTTTCCTTGCAGGTACACGAGCTTCAAGCTGAACTTGAGACAGAGAAACAAGAAGCAGCAGAACTTCGACAACAAATCGATGTTCAGCAGCAAGAGTTGGATAACTTGAAGAGGCAGGCAGAAGAATCGGAGACAGCAATGGCAAAACAATCAGATGAGATTGAGAGTCTAAAGAAGACAGCACAAGAAACTAATGCCCTTATTCGTCAACTCCTAAGTTTTAGTCAGGTTCAGGTCAATCCTACTCCCTAAAATTTCTAACTCTTGCTTATCAGCTTGATGGAGCTCCAACAGTTGGCGAAATCAGTTATTTTTGTTTACTGTTGGTGAATTCTATGATTTTGGTTTACTGGTGCTGAGTTGGGAGTTGTTTTGGTCTACCTTGTTGCTACTGTAGCACAAGCAACAATGGCTAGTTGTGAACATTGTTGTGGCTGTTGTAGCAGAGACTTTGTGCTGTTATATTTTGGCTAGATGTGAACATTGTTGTGGCTGTTGTAGCAGAGAGCCAGAGACATTGTGTTGTTATATTTTGGCCAGTGGGTGTTTTATTTTGTGGCTGTGAATGGTCTGTGAACAATGTATGGCTGTGAATGGCCTGTAAACATTGTATCAACTCTATGATGTATGCATATGTATGAGTTGAATATGATAAAATGTGAGTGTTTTGTGAAGAATTTTATTGTATATACATTCTGTCCACTTTTGGAATGGGCTTGGCCCATAGTTTATGGGGCTTAAAAATAAATATGCTGTGTAAAATGAGATAGACCTACAGGCATATAGCTACAAAATTGGCTTAGCAAAAAAAAACAAAGTGGGCCTTAAATGGGTTCAGCCATAATTGAATTGGGCCTTGAAATGGGTGAGCCCACATTACATTATATGGGCATAGAAATGAAATTAGGCCCAACAATTACATGGGCTGTTGAACAAATTATGACAACGAAGTTTGTCACAAATTTTTGCCACTTCAGATCCACGATTCGTCATAACATTTTACCACGTCATATCCATGTCATTAATTTGCAGAATTTTATGACGAATGTCATCTACATGGCAGCACCACATCCACCAGTTAGTGACGATTTGAGTGACATTTGTTGTCGTCATAGAATTACTAACGAAACTTAATCGTCATGAATTCTGTGACAAAAAATTTCAAGAACGTCACCAATTCGATTAGTGACGCATGATTGGTGTAGGACCGAAATGGCGACAGAGGGGGGTGAATGTCGATCTCTAAAAATTGCCCCTGACAAATATCTTCTTCTCCAATAGCTATGGGAGCTATGAAGGTAGAAGACAAGTACTTACAGGAAGAACAACAACAGAGAAAACCAGATCCAGAAAGAATCAATCAAGAAAAACAAATTCAGCGCAAGTCTGGCTGCAAGCGGTAGTACCGCTGAGACGAGCGGTAGTACCTCTCGAGGAGCGGTAGTACCTCTGAGCGGTAGTACCTCTCGAGGAGCAGTAGTACCGCATGAAGATCGGACTTGTCCGAACGATTTATCGCTGCTGATCAGACTGGTCCGAACAAAACCGGTAGTACCTCTCGAGGAGCGGTAGTACCTCTCGAGAAAAACAGCAAACAAGATTTTCAGGCTGGAACTTTGAGACTTCGGATTTTTGGCTAAAAAGTAGGTTTGCTCTCAATCTTTTTGATCCAAGGCCTTACTACAACATACTAAATAGTAAGGGGACCTTGGGAAACAAGAGAATCAAACCAAGAAGCAAGAATTTCAGATTATGGGTCAAAATCTGAATTTTTGCACAACCCGAGCCAAAAATCAAATTGCTTCCAAACCTTTGATCCTATGGCTAAAAGACTTTGCAGATATGTTAGCAATAGCCATAGGACTATCCATGCCAAATCTCAGCCCATTTCCTCAAGGGAAACAAGAACAACATCAAAAACCCTAGAAGGGCTAAAGAAGAACAGAGCAACCCAAAAGGCCAAATCTGAGATTAAAAGAGGTTTGCTCTTGGGAAACTTGATCAAATGATCTTGAGGCACTATCCCATCAAAGAGCAACCCATTTTGGGCCTTCCCAGCAATCAAGAACTCAAAACACCGAAAATCAAGAAATCACCCAAAAGAGGAACGAAGAACATAATAGGAGCACGGGAGAAACTTCAGATTTCATTCCAACTATTCAGGGATTACAACTGAGCTACGTCCCCATACCCCGATTGATACAAGAGGAATGATTACAAGACTCTCAACTCATCCTCTCCCTCTCCCTAAGCCAAGAACACACCCATACATGCTTCCTGGGAGAGAACTCAAGAACACAGAGCTACCACATTGAGGACATCGAAGGGGACAAGCAGGGAGTACACCTCTGCCTCCTCCACCCACTCTCAACAACTAAAGCCTAAAGCCAAAACAACCACTAAAGACTCTTTTGACTCTAGCAAACCCTAATTCCCTTTCAAGTGCTCAAGTGGGCATGCAGCCCCTCCTCTCCTTTTATAGCGCTTGGCTAACGGGTCTCCGCCCCGTTACGCCCGCTACGTCCAACGGAGCCTGCTCCCGCTTGTGCAGCCTTGCGAATTTCCCGATTTGCCCCTCCTGCACCTTCCGGGAAGCTTCCGCGCTCCTTGCCTCGCACACCTCGCAACCACCTCGAGTCCACGTCGTCTTCGACACATCCCGACCGTTCTGACCTCAGCGCCACTTGCGCCTAGTCCGGTCCACCGTGTCTCGCCACGACTCCATCTCGACGTCCTGCAGTCACACAGACAAGAAAACACGTCAAATAGCACCGCTCGACACATGAAAGCGTAAATACCATCACACTTACCACAGACGAAGTCCAAACCTGTCGAAACATTAGAATATACATCCTAAGCCCAAATGACCAAGTTTGACCAAAGTCCGACCGAGCCCGATTGCGCCACGCAACGGCTCGACTCCGAACCACTCAAACCAAACTCGACTATCCTAAACCTTTGTCAATTACTCATCATTCACATGGAGTCACGACCACCTGGTCTCTCAATTGGTGACAAAGGGTTTTTCGTCATCTGAACGTCACAAATAACATACAGTGACAAATATTGCATGACCTATGACAGAAGTAGATCGTCATTGTTCATCAAATCTCTTGTAGTTTAGGGAGTCTCACTAACGTATTTGGTGACTTATGTACTAGAGTCTCTATAGATTTGTTGCAATAATGCAACAAGGTTGGATTTAATTTCGAAGTTTCCTATTTGAAAGAATGTGCATATGTGAAATGTAATATTTTGGAATTTCATGATTCACGGGAAAATTATCCCATAAATTCAAGGAAAGTGAGATTGATTTCTGGTTCATATTTACTTTATGTGTTTTGTCCAATGCTGTTTGAAAAGAAAAGTGATTTAATGGTGTTATGGGTAGTCCTTTTCTTTTCCTAAAGAAATAGAAAGGGACTTGTTATTTTGCGTATTGGAGTGTTTTCATTATTTGGTTTATGTGGTTCTTGAATGCATGTTGCTTATTTAGAAGTCGAATGGTTCCTAGTAAATTCTTTGTTATTTTTAGAGTGGGTTCTTTTGAAAGAGAATTGGTTTAAGGGTATTGGTGTGTTGTTTTTCCCTTGTTGCAAAGGGGATGAGTCTCGTAAAGTGAGGATATCATATGAAAAATAAAGGTAGATCTCCTAGTGTTACTAAAAGTTAGGGCATTTGTGCTATGGGGAAGCAAAGATGACCTTTAGTTTTTTGGGGTGTGTTTCGGATTTCTGTTTCCTATGGCGGGTTTGTGCCCAAGATATTTGTTTAGCGGGTTGAAATTATTCTGTGTAGAAAGGTTGACTTGGATTATGGGAGTGAATTCTTAAGGAGATAGCGTATTACCCTAAATCTTAATTGAGTCTCAGTTGAGAGGTGGATCTTGGGGAGGAGCCAGACTGCTGTTGAGGACATGAGACGTTGATGAATAATACCAAGGTACTTCGGTCGTATCAATCAGGATGGGGAGTGAGTTGGGAGTTGGAGTATCACGTGAGTCATCAGTATCTGAAGTCGTTCACATCGTGTACATGGGAAAGTTTGATTGTAGTCCTGATTAGATTTAGTGTAGTGATGTGAGGCATAGAATTCGAGTTCGAATTCTGTTAAGGGGTTAAAATATAATATCCCAAAATAACCTTCTTATGGATCTATATGTAAATAGAGAAAAGATGCTACGTGAATAGGAAATGTGTATTTGTGTAGGAGAACTTAGCTTTCCGGGATGAGTAACATGGGGGTTGTAGTTTTTAAGTTATTCTCATGCCACGATAAAAGGATTGTAGAGAAGAGATAATCCACAAACCGGAATTAAGTAATGCAAGAGAGGTTGGACAACAAGTGATTGAGAGAAATGATGCTTTCATTAATCAATTCTGAGACTGTACATTGCTTTATATAGATGATGAATGGGTGGCATAAAAGGTGCCTTTATGGAAAGGCATCTGTCCCTTTTGCTATAACTGTACATTGGGCAATTTTTGTAACTGGTGTTTAACACTCCCCCTTGACCAATGTATCTTCACATGATCACCTTGATTCATCATTTTGAAATAACTCCTCCAAAACCCTGTAGGGAAAAATATGAGGAGAACCAATAGAGTAGATATGCCATGAAAAACTCCTTTAAAACTAAGTGGGAAATTTTAAGGAGAAAAATGATATGGCATATATTTGATTATATCTCTTTAAAAACCCTTGTGGGAAAATAGAGATATATTTATGATTACGTTGTTATATTGCCTCATTAAAAACCTTTGATGAGAAACCTTAGAGGGAAAACTCATAAAGGGAAAAAGAGTACAATATTGTATTGAACGGGTTAAGTCTTAGGAGATTTCTCCCCCTGACATCTGCAAATCACGTAGTCTTTGCATACCAATTCCATGAACACATTTTTGGAATGTGGAAGTTGGTAATGACTTGGTGAATAAGTCTGCGAGATTATCACAAGACTTAGTTTGCAGAATATTTATTTCCCCACTCTCTTGCAATTCATGTGGGTAAAATAGTTTAGGTGCAATATATTTTGTGATATTGCTCTTTATGTAACCCGTTTGCATTTGAACAACGCAAGCAGCATTATCTTCGTAGATAATGGTAGGCAATGCAATAGCACCTATACCACATGATTGTTGTATGTGGTTAATCATTCTGCGAAGCCATACACATTCACGTAATGCTTCATGTAATGAAATTATTTCAGAATGATTAGTGGATGTAGCCACTAGAGTCTGTTTTGAAGACTTCCAAGAGATGGTTGTTCCACCGTGTTAAAATACAAAGCTTGTTTGAGATCTGGCATTATGGGGATCTGATAAATAGCCAGCATCTGTATATCCTATTAAATCCACATTTTTATTCTTCTGGAAGAATAGGCCGAGATCTTTAGTGCCTTGAAGATATCTAAAAATATTCTTCACTCCCACCCAATGTCTTTTGGTTGGAGCAGCGCTATATCTAGCAAGTAGATTTACCGCAAATGCAATATCCGGTCGGGTGCAGTTTGCAAGGTACATAAGCGCTCCGATGGCACTGAGATATGGAACCTCGGGTCCCAATAGCTCTTCATTGTCATCTCGGGGTCTAAATGGATCTTTATCCCTGTCTAGAGATCGAACAACCATGGGGGTTTTCGATGGATATGCTTTGTCCATATTGAATTTCTCCAATATTTTGTGGACATAGGCTGATTGATGCACTAGGATGCCTGAATGAAGGTGCTCAAGTTGTATACCTAAGCAAATTTTCGTTTTACCCAAATCCTTCATTTCAAATTCCGTCATAAGATGATTACATGCTTCATCTATATCTTGTGTGTTACCAATGATATTAACATCATCAACATACACAGATATAATACAAAATCCTGTTGAGGATCTTTTGATGAACACGCATGGGCAATCATCATTGTTGGAGTATCCCTTTTTGGTTAGGAACTCACTTAGTCGGTTGTACCACATTCTACCCGACTGTTTCAAGCCGTATAAAGACTTGTTCAATTTTACACAATACATATTGCGATTTGCGTTCGGATTCGGAATTGAAATTCCATCGGGAACTTTCATATATATTTCCGAATCAAGTGACCCATAAAGATATGCAGTCACTACATCCATCAACTGAAAAGATAGATGATTTTTAACTGCCAATGAGATTAAGTATCGGAATGTTATTCCACTCATTACTGGAGAATAAGTTTCATTGTAATCAATGTCGGGTCTCTGCGTGAACCCTTGTGCTACAAGACTTGCTTTGTATCTCACCACCTCATTGTTTTCATTCCGTTTGCGGACGAAAACCCATTTGAAACCGACAGGGAATACTTTGGGAGGTGTATGTATCACATTGGTGAATACATTTCTTTTCTTGAGCGAGGCTAACTCCGCTCGAATTGCATCCTTCCATTGATTCCAGTCCGTGCGTTGTTTGCACTCTGCCATGGTCTTGGGATCTGGATCATTTTGAAGGTTATTTGCAATTATTGTGGAGAAATAAATGTCGACAATTGTAGTCTTACGATCGTATGATTTTCCAGAATCAGTATAGTTAGTGGAAATTTCTTGGACCCCTGATGACTCAATGTTATTTCCCAAAACATTTGAGTCGGGGTATTCCGATGTCCCAGGATCAGTATTTGAGTGCACTGTTGATCTAGGTTCAAGGATCCTTTGGTGTCTATCAACTTGATGTTGATCTGCATTTACATTCTTTTGTTTCCTTTGTCGCTTGTTAGAAGCTGTATCCGCCATTTGTACCGTACTTCTCCCCCTCTTATTTTGAATTGGGAGTTGAGTGGTATTTTGCGCTACCTCCACTCTTTCAGGTACATTTCTGGTAGGATTATAGGATTTTGTGACACCCTTATAATCAGTAAATGCATCTGGCAGATTATTTGCAATGTTTTGCAAATGAATGATTTTCTGAACTTGAAGTTCAGTCTCTCTGGTACGTGGATCTGAGGCAGGAATGCCTTGTACATTCCAATTAATTTCCTGGCATTTAGTTTGGTACTTGTTGTCTTCCCCTAATGCCGGGAAATGTTCCTCATTGAATATGCAATCAGCGTACCAGGCCGTAAACAGGTCCCCTGTTAGGGGCTCGAGGTATTTTATAATTGACGGAGATTTATACCCAACATAGATCCCAAGTTTCCTGTGCGGCCCCATTGAGGTACGCTGCAGTGGTGAGATCGGTACGTGTGTAGCGCAACCGAACTTTCGCAGATGGGAAATATCTGGTTGCCCCACACGATCCATTAGTCATGTGGTTAAGTGGATTATCACAGTGACTTTTTAAAATATCTAGTTCCTTCTGTCATCTCACCCTATGGGCTACTCCCACTTGCGGTGGGTCCCATACGTTGCACGGGATGCTTACCACGGCTACTAGCACATTCGTGCTTCACTCCCCGCAACGCTAGTACGACTGGTAAACTTCACCCTCCACTCGGTGTCCTTTTAGGCCTCCCCTTGCCCTAGCATTAACCACTACTATCCACTACTGGTGGGATGAGTCTGAGAATTTTAATAAGTCTACTTAGCCATGTTGTATTTTACAGACTTGTGGCTATACTGTTTTACACAGGGTTTCGTGCCAACATTCAGTCCTTAGATTTACTTGGGCGGTTCTACCACATTTCATAATCTGTGCTACCACTGCACCACATTCCAGCCCCCATACCATCCGCACAAATATTTTAGCAAATTGAGGATTTTAGGAGCATAAAATAATCACATTAACATTCACCAGTCATTTCCACCATGACTTCCCAAATTGATTACTCATGGTTAAAAATGTTGCTCAGGGCATTGTTGGTGCCCCCAATTATCTAAGCAATTGCTAAGCAAGCGTTTAACGTTAGCCTTAATTTTCGAAAGCTATAATATTATGGTTTTTCTAGGGTGACAAGGCTCACATGTCCACAATTGTCAAAGGAAGTAATATTCATCAGTGTAATACTAGGTGTATAGCTAATAGGTTGATCGAACATATGATAACACATGAAATAATAGCATGCATGTTGATAATTTAAAAGAAAATAAATTGCATAAAACATGGGTTTAATATGATCAAAGTGTTGACTTGCCTTGATCTCTGGTGTCTGGGTCTTGGCTGTCGAGGTTGGCTTCGGCTTCAGCTTCCTCTTCCTGGGCTTTTGTAATATCCCAAAAATTTGCTTTCTGAAAAATTTAAATTCAAATTAATTATTTTAAAGTATTTGAGTTTTATTTGGATTTGCCCTGAATTTCTGTTTTTGAAAAAGCTAGATTTGAAAAGTATTTTAAGTAAAAACCTAAAAAATATTGTTAAATAAAAATATATTTTGAATTTATATAAAAATCCTAATTCAAATTAATTATTTGTAGTTATTTGGCTTTTATTTGGTTTCCTGGATTTTCTGGAGTTTAAAACCTATTTTTGAAAATAAAAAGTATTTCAAGTATGAAAATTAAATACCAACATTAGTTGGAAGTATTTGTATTAAGTCCAAAACTTATCCAGGAACTTCTGTGAATTGTTCTGGAATTTTTGGAATTTATTTCATATTTTTCTGAGCTTTATTGAATTTTCTGGGAATTTCTAAAAATCTGAAATCAGAAAATAAAAATTAAATCCCTCTCCCCTCCCCTCCGGCCGCCACGTGGACGGCCAGATCCTCTCCACGCCGCCACCATCCGGCCGTCGCCTCCACCCCGCCTACCCCCTCTGGACGGCCGCCACATTGCCCCCTCGGCCCATCTGGCCCCTCCACCCCGCGCTAGCTCCCTTCCTCGGCCGCCCGATCCCCGCCTCGGCCACGTGGCGCAATCGCCGCCGCCCGTCCCTCCCTCTCTCGCTGACCACTCCGGGACCGCGTGTCAGCCACCCCGCCCCTTCTTCCACCTCGCGCCTTCTTCCTCCTCGCGTGCGCCCGCACCCGCCGCCATTCCCGCCGCCTTTCCCGCTCGCCCGGATCTGGCCCCTTCTCCCTCCCTCTTATTCCCCGACCAGCCCCCGCCATTCCCGCGCCAGAAATCCCTCCATTCTCGCGCCACCTTCCCCCTATTTCCCTGCAATCGCCGCCAATCCCCGCCGTCTCCGGCGAGCGATTCCCGCCCCCGTGCTCCCCCTCCGCCCCTATAAATACCACCTCCGGCCTCCCCTCTCTCCGCACCACCTCCCCCTCCACTCTCCTCTCCCTCCCGGCTGCTCCACCGCCCCCGAACCGTGCGCCCTCATCCCCGAGCGCCGCCTCTTCCTCCGGCGAGGAATCGCCGCTGCCTCCGACGTCCTCGCGCCACGCTGTCACCTCCCTCGGCCTCCCCGCCTCCGTGCACATCTTCCCCGGCCCTTCCCCGTTGTCAAAGGCCGCCGGAGTGCCGTCCCCGCCGGAAGACCCGAGCGCCTCCGCCGCCTTCTCGCCGCCGGCCACCGGAGCGCCGGCGAGCTCGCCGTGCCCGTGCGCCACTCGGTGGACCTGGCCACGTCAGCAGCCGGGCTGACGTGCAGGGTGAGGTGGCGCTGCGTCAGTGCTACGTCCACGCCATCTGGCCGCTCCTGCCCCGTCAGCACCACGTGCGCACAGTCAACCCCACCCCGCCACCTCACCACTTCCCCAGGTCCGTGGGCTCGGTCCATGGACCAAGGGCCCACTTGTCAGCTTTTCAGCCCCAATTTCCAGTGCAAAAATAAATCGGCTGAAAAAGAAATCCCCAGGGCTGACGCAATGTTGACGCCATAATTCATTTTACTTTAGAAAATTAATTCCCAAAAATCCAGTTTTTCTTTTTCTCTGGATTTAAACTTCCCGAAGCCCGTTCTCGTTCATCGTAACTCCGTTTGAGCCCATTCAAATTTCTAAATTCATCAAAAATTCCAAACTATTCATTCATTCCATCCTTTAAAATATTTGAAATTTATTTGATATTTCAAAATTTAAATTTCAAATTCCAATGCCTAGTTTAATTTCAAAGTCTCAGTTCCATTCCAAATTTCCTGTGCACTTTCAAAATTCAAATTCAAATCTTGCCAAATCTCCATAAAATCCATTCTATTTTCCTTGGTCCAAATATTGTCTCAGTAATTTCTTTTCCCAACCGATCTTCTAGATATTCGTTCTCCCTCATGTGAATCCCAAATCCGCTGAACCTTTCTCCTAAATTCTTCTGAAATCATAACCTATCCGATTATGGCCTCTTTTAAATTTTTGGATTTTATTTGAATTTTGTTTGTATTTATTTGTTTTGTTGCTCTATCTTTTCTCGCGTAGAATCCAACGTTGTTGAAGACCTCTCCACTCCTCAGCAGGAAGACCCCGAGAGCGTGAAAGAAGGCAAGTCTCCTTTGATCATCTTGAACCTATGATTTTGAAATGTTTTACTTATTTTAAATTATGTGCATTGCTATTTACATAAAACCTTAGTTCAAATCTTAAGGTAATAGTTAATCCAACCTTGTTATGCCCTCACTTGAAGTTGATTGCCATGTACCTTTGCAACCCTAGAAATTCCTTTGACTCATTAATGAGAGTAATATATTAAATTGTTGGTATTAGAATGGTAGAACAATTCTTAGCCATGCTATTGAATACCTCATAAATCTTGCAAATGGGAAATTATGAATTATTGCAATACCCTTGTTTTTATAAATTTAGTGGTAATTGGAGTTGCCACTACTCTTTTAAAATAAAATAAAATGTGGAAATTGGTTTAGATTATGGTGGATGGTTGGTTTGGTGCAGGAAGCACGAGATCTTGTAAAGTGTATGTTCCACCCTAGTCAACTAAGGACCGACGCTTGTGTTTGTCCAGACTGAGCATTAACCGTACAACCACAAGTCTATATGGGTACGACCTAGCTGACTAACTTATGATAGTCTAGTTTAGGTACCACCAGTGGAAAGTGGGTGCCAGGGATGGACTGGTTATTCACAGTGAGGGACAGGGATTTACTGTACTCATATGGCGCAAGAGGGGGCTTCGGTTCGGGCAGTTAGCCTACCTGCGGTGAAACCTCAGCGGGTGGTATCTAGCTAGATTAGAGTAAGGTAAAGGCTTTGTGATATTTTATCTGGGTCTCATGCCAAAGGAAGCGTGTTGACTTTTAGGATAATTTATCTCTTGCGGGTAAAGTTGTACAACCTCTGCAGAGTGTAAAACTATTCGAATAGCCATGCCCACGGTCAAGGGCGGGCAAGGAATGCTTTCACATGGTAGATTTTTGGTTTTGGTTTTAAAATCAAAGTTTTTGTACTCCGAGAGTGAAGGGAACTCTTGGAAGGGTATCCTGGCGGTTGGAGCCAGAGAGGGTGGATGGTACCCGCAGTTTAAACTTGACCAATTGTAATTGGTTAGCTAG
Organism: Dendrocalamus latiflorus; assembly: GCA_017311315.1. NCBI lineage: Eukaryota > Viridiplantae > Streptophyta > Magnoliopsida > Poales > Poaceae > Dendrocalamus > Dendrocalamus latiflorus. The sequence continues at coordinate 8,622,224 of CM029671.1, read as the reverse complement.
TATTTGTAGTTGGAACCTTCACTAGATAGTTAATGTTAGTTCTGTTAAAACAATTACTTTATTAAATTGATGCCTTCGAAAATAATTAGAAGTAATTAAATGAAAATGTTGCTTTGTGCAAAAGAACCATATAGCCTTCCTTTGTCAAGCCTTGCATCTATTGCATTTTTCCCAAGACTTGCGGAGTACTTTATGTACTCACATGCTACACTCAAAAATAATAACCAGAGGAATGCGAAGCTCAAGAAGGAGACTACGACTACTGCTTCGCTTGCGGCTGTGATGGATTTTTCCCGGAGGACTAGGTCACGCTTCCCCAGTCAACTGCCTGTGGCGTATTGATGGGTCTTCACTGAGTTTATCTTTTGCTTCCGCTGTGTTTCGTGTGTGCGAGGTCTTGAAACCTCAATTGTAATAATGAGACCTGGCGGTCAATACTCTTATAATTGTAATAAATGCGTTGTTGGTCATGAATCATTTCTGTTTAACTGTGTGCACTAGCTTTGATCTGGGACTAGTGCAGTAATACACAGAGGGTCCGGTTTGGAAATCCGGGGTCCCGACAGCTTCGTACGCTATTTTCCGATGCGCAAAAATTTGGATAAAATTAGCAAATCAAACAAAGTTTCACCAAAAATTCAAATGAGCTTCAAAAATCATGGTTTCAGTTCCATTGGACAGATCTTGAATTTAGATGATTTTAGAAATTTGTTTCATTCAATTTGGAGTTAAAATGAATAAGTTATGTCCATTTAAATTTCTCAGTTTAATTTAAATCCAGAATATATTAAAACTCTGATAGGTGGGTCTCACTTTCAGTTTTAAAATCTTTCTTTTATATTTATTCTCTTTTACTTGTGCCTATGACAGGTGGGACCAACTACTATTTAAATTAAAGGGGCATGGCCCACATGTCGATGAGAGATAGCCTTAACTATTGACCATTAATTTTAACTATTGACTTAACGGATTTTAATGACTATCTTCGCGCTAATTAAATCTGTCCTAACCGCAGCACTGTTCATCCCCTTCCTCCGGCCGAAGGACGGCGAGCTTGCCGCTGGCGGTGGAAGCGGTGACTGGGCGTGGGAACCCCTAAAATGGGTTGCTCGCGCCCGCCCCTACCTCTGGCCGAGTTCTCACCGGCCAATTTGGCCGGAGGGGTGGCCGGCGGTGACCCGAGGCAACGGCGGAACAGGGGAGAAGGGGATGCGGTGACACAGGGCATAAGAATCCGATTCATTTGCAGGGAAGCATCTTAGCCTGGTCAGGAAGATACCTCGGCTGTCGGTTTGGGCTCGGGGTAGCTGTGGCTGTCCGGTAGCGAGCGACGGCGACAAGTAGAGAAGAAGTACGACGCGGGCTCGAGTTGGGCTGCGGGAAGCTTGGCCGTTGGCTTGGATGTTGTTGCGGGGCTCCCAAGAAGCTCGGGCTCGACGGAATTGGTCTAAGGAGGCTCCAATCGGCGGAAAATGCTTCGGTTGGCTTTGGGGAAGAAAGGGCTCGCCGGCAGGATTTGGTGTGCAAGGAGCTCGATTCGGGAGTGTGGGAGACCGAGGGCAGTGTGGGGAGGCAAGCTGAGGGTTGTATGGGTTTTATAGGCGGCGGGGCGAGGCCAGCAACGGCGGGGTGGCCGTGTAGTCCTTTCGGTGTCAGGAGACGATGGCAGGCAGCGATGATAGGCGGCGGGGACAGGGCAGCGTGACCGAACGGTGCTGCAAGATCTCGGGGGAGATTCGGGCGTGATATTTGCATGGCAGGGCTGCAGCTTTGCCCTGCGTGCGCCGAGCGACAGAGGATGAGCGCCGCGTGGCTAAGCGATGCAACGGGTCGGAGGGAAACCAGGGACGATGGCGCCGTACCGGGGATAGGGCGACAAAACTAGGGGCAGTGGTTTTGCAAGCGCGCCAGCTGGGGAAAGTGGCGAGAAGATGGCGCATTTGGTGGCTGGCGAGCAGATGTGGGCGGCGATGGCTCGGCTCCGACCGAGGCCGAAGGAAGGAGGAGGGGGAAGTGAAGTTGGGCTGGGTCGTTTCAGCCGGCCTGACTTCATTTCCTTCTTTTTTTTCTTTTTTCTTTTTATTTACCCATTTATTTATAGCTTTATTTATTTATGCACATATAAAAATGTATATATGTATAGGTTCATCTGGCTGCTCCTTTACTCTCATAGTTCTATTTCCTGTGTTACCAAACTCCCCCTTGCATATGTATAATTTGTGTGTGTGTCATGTTTGTATTTTGTTCATTTGCTTGTATGGCTACTTATGCTACTATTTCCAAAATGAAATTTTAGGATTTGATTCAAGTTTCTCCCTCCCTTTGATGGATCATCTTTTCATATTCGAATTTAAAATTTTGGGTTTCCATTATTTGTACATTTCCTTTTATGGCATTTCTAATATTGATTTCATTTTTCAAAATTTTCTTCAATTTTTGGAACCTCAACCAAAATTTAAGAAACACCATAAAAATTCAAATTCAAATAGAATACATTGCAAAAATAATTCAAGAGCCTCACATTTTCAAATTTAAATTTTCGGGATGTTACATTGCAAGATATGAATTTTGTAACCCTTCTACCTCATAAATTTGTCATATTCTGGTAACATGTAGTAATCAGTAGATTAAAAATAATAAATAAACTAATTTGAATATTTAGCAGCCACTAACATTGTCTAAGAACACAACTTTTAGATAGGTAGAATAGAAGTTATGAATTTTGGATGACTGTTGTCCAGTACCGAGTTGCTGCTGCACGTGGTCATGGAAAAATATTAATTTCACTAATTTATAGTATAATTTTCTATTTATTCTAAAAATATCATAGTTCCATGTATTAGCATATGCAGATTATAAGATATGAAATTGTTAATTCTGTTGTCCAAAAGATAATAGATTTGTCCTCTAGGTTAAAAACGGGGCATTTAATGTTTAATCTGAATGTATGGCCAACTAAGAAATCATGGGGAATTTTGTATAAGTTTCAGAACAATAAGGTTTGCTATGATAAGATTTGTGAGGTGAAAGTTATGATATTTTTAGTACTGGGACAACAAGGGGGACGGTCCACTAAAGGGAAAAATGGTGGATTTGAAAAGTGTGTAGGAGCGTTGTTGATTAAGTGTTGTCTTGTATTGCTATGGCTGGTATTGAGATTGAATGTTTACTGTAGGAGGAGTAACGTTGGGTGTGTTGTCAACTTCTAATAAAATTGGCCGTCGCAACTAGAAAAGGCAAGTGCATGGTAGAATGGTAACTCAAGTGTCAAAATTGTTATTTCATTGATTGAATACTTTCCATGATGATTTATGTACTTATTCCTATTGTTATGCTGCTCACATGCTTATGATTAATTGATGGTGATGTTGATATCTATGGAAGAATGATAACTATATCAATTGCTAATGATGAAAGATAATATTCATTGCATTGCATGTTGGGCAATCATGATGAAAATATGTGACGAAAGTGGCATGAGATCCACATATCGAAGATATGGGCAATAAGATCTCCGTATGAAAAAGAACGGGCAATTAGTCTCCACACTAAAGAGTGTAGGCATGAATGAACACCAACGATTGTTACATTCTGCTGTGCTGGTATAAGCGGAAGATGAGTTGAGATATGACCATGAGCATTGTGTTGCATTCATGAGAAGTGAAAAGTGATTTAGATAATGAAAACTAATGAGAATAAATATGAGAAATTGAGTTAATAATCCATGGATATGAATTGTTAATAAGATGATGTCTTGTTTATTATTTTGCTTTATACTTGCTAAGTCATAGACTCACCCTTGCATTGTTGCTGTTTTTTAGGTACCTGTTGATGATGATATGCATGGGTGGGATGTATCATAAGTTGATCTTGCACTTTATAGTCTTTCTTTCGCTTTGTGATCACTTAATTATTATTAGAAATAAATCTTAGTCTACATGAAATGCTTAGATGAATTACAATTCCTTTTATTATTTAATAGCTCTATATTGTCCTTACTTGTTGATTCCCTATGATTAAAGTTATTATTGATTCAACTTGTTGTCATTTGATTCATGTTGCTGTAAGTCAATGATTTTCCATATTACTGAAATTTATCTATCCATGGATAAGTTGAGAGATTATTTGAAGCCTAGCTATTGGTAATGTATACTTAGTGGTTTGGAATTGTAGCATTTGTAGTTCTAGGTGACATTCTGGGCATTTGTTAAGTCGGGATGTTTCAATTGGTATCAGAATGACTATTTGGTCCGTGGTGAATAAATTAATAACTTATTTAAATCAACTAAAATTTGACATAGGTTTCATAAATTAATAAAACTAATAATCCTAATAATAAAACAACTTACGAAAACTTAATACTAAAATTTGACTTAGGAAAATTAAATTAAAACTAAAACTTGACACAATGACACACAGTAGGATGGGTTGGGTCATGCATTACATTTGTGCTTCTCTTAGCTTGTATAGTTGTTAATGATGTATTGAGAGGTTGCCTATGCACAGTAGGATGGGTTGGGTCATGCATTACATTTGTGCTTCTCTTAGCTTGTATAGTTGTTAATGATGTATTGAGAGGTTGCCTATGTGTGTATTGGATGATTGTGTAATTGAGTTGGATATAGGAGATGAGAGGTAGAGGTCATGGTTGTGGCTGTGGATATGGCCATGTTGTGCCATGGTGCATGGTATATGACGAATGATGAGAATTTCATCAATAACCTTAGATATAATTGTTGGAGGTGAGTTTTCGTTGGTCATTTTTGTTCCATGGGTGAGTTATTGGTTCTCCATGAGTTTCTGTGGCTGGTTGGTTTCAATATTGGTAATGAGTTTTTATTAGCTATATTGGTTCGATGAAAAAATTGTAGGTTTTTTATTGTTGAACTATTTTTACAGCCTATGAAGGTTGTCAATTTGCAAGATCTTTCTTACATGGTGGTTTTACATTCATTGAGGGAATGCTGGGTATTGTGGGTACTAGAAAAAAGGGGATCATTTTGCAAGCTCACTTTCATGTGAAAGTTTTAAACATCTATGTTTTGGTGTATCTTGTATGTTGGAGTGTGATGGCCCTATTTTATGAAAGTAAAAAATATTAGAGATCTTGTTGTACTGATTTCTTTGGTTTGAATAAGAGGTATAGCTCAAAAAAAAAAGTTGAGAAGGCATGGAGTGTCAAGATGGGGAAAGGAGCCAAAGTCTGTCTGTACTGCTTAGATTATACCGAGAATGTGTGTTTGAACAACTCGTGTAAAACTATGTACATGTGTCACCGTAGATTCCTTTCAAGGTATCACCTGTACCGTAAGATGAATAAACAATTTGAGAAAAAAGAGGATGACTCAATACCAAGGCCTTTTAGCTAGAAAGAGATCTACGATATGGTAAAAGATATCAATGTTGTGCTTGGAAAGGGATGTAAGTTGAGGACCTGTCAGAAGAATTTGTGGAAGATGTCAGTATTTTGAGACTTACCTTATTGGGAGCACTTAGTAGTTCACAGTTGCATTGATGTCATGCACTTATAAATGTTATAAAAATAAATATTGCAACTTCTCATATTAGTTATTGGGTATTTGATACTGGATCGATTACTCATATTTGCAATTCTATGCAGGGGCTCATGAGGAGTAGGAGTTTGGCAAGAAGCGAGGTCAATCTTCGCGTAGGCAATGGAGCAAGAGTTGTTGCGTTGGCTGTTGACACTTTACCATTATCTTTACTCTCAAGATTAGTTTTGGAATTAAATAATTATTATTATGTTCTTACCTTAAGCAAAAAATGTTATTTCTGCTTAGTGTTTAGGAGAAGAAGGTTATGAGTTCAGAATAAAGAATAATTGTTATTCAATTTATTTGAATGATATGCTTTATGGTCATGCTCTATTGATAAATGGATTATATATTTTAAATCTTGAGGATATGCCTGTCTATAACATTAATGCTAAGAGGTTTCGACCTAATGACTTGAATCCCACTTATATTTGGCATTGTCGTTTGGACCACATAAATAAGAAGCACATGGTGAAGCTTCATAAAGATAGTCTTCTAAACTCATTTGATTTTGAATCATTTGAAATATGTCAGTCTTGTTTACTTGGCAAAATGACTAAGACAACTTTCACTAGCATAGGTGAGAAGGAAAATGACTTGTTGCCTTAGTACATTTGGATGTATGTGGACCAATGAGCTCAACATCTAGAGGTGGTTTTTTGTACTTCATAACTTTTATAGATGACTTGAGTAGATATGGATACATCTACCAAATGAGGCACAAGTCTGAATCATTTGAAAAGTTCAAGGAATTTCAGAATGAGGTACAAAATCAACTTGGCAAGATAATTAAAACCCTACAATCGGATCTTGGAGTTGAATATTTAAGCCATGAGTTTGGTGGTCATCTAAAGCAATGTGGAATTGTTCCACAGCTCACTCTGCCAGGAACACCTCAGTGGAATGGGGGGTCCAAACGATAGAATCGGACCTTGTTAGACATGTGTCGGGACCCCGGATTTCCGAACCCGGACCCTCTGTGTATTACAGCACTAGTCTCAGATCAAAGCTAGTGCACACAGTCAAACAGAAATGATTGCATAACCAACAACGCTTTATTACAATAATAGAGAGTACCGACCGAAAGGTCTCATTATTACAAATGAGGTTCAAGGCCTCACTCACACACAAATCATAGTGGAAGCAGAAGATAAATCTAGCGATGACCCATCAATACGCCACAGGCAATTGACTGGGGAAGCGCGGCCTAGAACTCCGGATATCCTTCATCGAATCCGCAAGTCTTGGGAAAAATGCAATAGATGCAAGGCTTAACAAAGGAAGGCTATATGGTTCTTTTGCACAAAGCAATATTTTATTTCAAATAACATTAAATATTTTTGAAGGCATTTATTTTGTAAAGTAATTGTTTTAACTAAACTAATAAGCATATTATAGTGAAGGTTCTATCCACCAACACTAATTAACCAACTCTAACGATAAAGTTTCAAAACATCGGGTTCCATCCACCCGCACTGGCTCCAACCGCCAGGATACCCTCCGAGAGTTCCCTCCACTCTCGGAATACCAAAACTTTGATTTTAAAAATGAAAACCAAAAATCTACCATGTGAATGCATTCCTTGCCCGCCCTTGACCGTGGGCACGGCTATTCAAAAAGTTTAACACTCTGCAGAGGTTGTACAACTTTACCCCCAAGAGATAAATTATCGTACTAGTCACCACGCTTCCTTTGGCATGAGACACAGATAAAATATCACAAAGCTTTTACCTCACTCTAGTTTATCTAGACACCACCCGCTGAGGTTTCACCACGGAAGGGTTAAATCCACCCAGTCCGAAGCCCCCTCTTGCGCCATATGAGTACAGTAAATCCCTGTCCCTCACTGCGAATAACCAGTAAATCCCTGGCACCCGCTTTCCATTGGTGGTACCTAAACTAAACTATCGTAAGTTAGTCAGCTAGGTCGCACCCATATAGACATGGGGTTGTACGGTAGTAGTGCTTAGTCTGGACAATCACAAGCGTCGGTCCTTATTTGACTAGGGTGGAACATACTCTTTACAAAGTCTCGTGCTTACCGCACCAATCCAAACAAACCATCCGCCCCAGTCTAAAACAACTTTTACTCTTTTTAATTTATTTTAGAATAACATTGGCAACATCAATCGCCACTAAATTTCTGAATACAAAGATTATTGTAATGAAACATAATCTCCCATTTTAAGATTACAAAGGAATTTAAATAGCTTGACTAAGCATTATACTACCGTTCTAATATTTATCAAGGATTAAATATTAATCTCATTATTGAGACAAAGATGATCCTAGGGTTACAAGGGTACATGGCGTTCAATTTCAATCGAGGGCATAACAAAGTTGGATTAACTAAATTGCTAAAACAAAATTATAGTTCTATGCAATTAGCGATGCACTTAAATTTAAAATAATTAAAAACATTTCACAAACATAGGTTCAATATGTTCAAAGGAGACTTGCCTTCTTGTGCGCTGACTGGTTCTTCTTGCTGCGGCTCGACGAATTCTTCGGCGACGGCGAAATCTACGCGCGAAAAGACAGACAAACAAAACAAATAAATTCAAACAAAATTAAAATAAAAATTTAAAATTCATAAAGAGTTCTTATTTGGATAGCGTATGATTTTAGAAAAATTTAGAAATTTGAACGGCTCAAATCAGAGTTAAAATGAGAAAGTTATGGCTTCCGAAAGATTAAAAGGAGTGAAAAAAATGAAAAAGGCCGATTTTCGAGAATTATTTTTATTCGGAAAGAGCTTAATTATGACGTCAGTGAAAATTCGAATTTTGAATTTTATGACACGCGGGCCCAGGTCCACCGTGGACCAAGTCCTTGGGAGATGGATAGGGCTGAGGTGGCGCTCCGATGACATGGCACCACGCGGGCGCGAGGTGGCGGCCACATGGGCGACCACGCGGGCGAGGCCGGCCACGCGGGTGCACGCACGGCAGCACGGGGAGGCCACGGCCGGCAGCCTCGCCGGCGGCCAGTGGTCGATGGCCGGAGCGGCGAGCGGCGGCGGGGCACGGGGCGGCCAGCGGCGGCGCAAGGAGGAGGCGGCGGCGGTTGAAGTGGGGGCGGCGGCGAGAGGTGGCCGGGAGGCGGCCGGGACAGCAGCAACCGACGGCGAGGTGGCGGCCGAAGGGGAGGGGAAAGGCGGAGGTGAGAGGGAGGCCGAAAGGAAGAAAGAAGAGCCGGCGCTCGGGAATTTATAGGAAGAGAGAGAAGAGGAAGGGCCGACGGTTTTGGAGAGGAAATAAAGGGAGGAGGCGGCCGGCCGTGAGTGGGGAGTGACGAGGGGGCTTAAACGCACGCTTAAACGGTGTTTAAAGTGGTAGAAACGACTGCATTTACAAGCTTTTATTCGGCACCCATGGTGGAAGAGAGAGAAGACTAGAGGAAGAAGAAAGGGGAGGAAGAAGAAGGTTATGACATGTGGGGTCCATGCGTCGGTGAGAGAGAGGGGAAGTGAAGGGGTACGGGCCGTCGGATTTGCGACACGTGGCAAGTGAATAGATTATGGCCTTTGGATGGATATGAAGGGGTAAGTGACTTTGTACGGCTAGGATTAAATCGTGGAGCGAGATGGATTCAATCTGAGAGCGACATGTGGAAGGCTAGGATTAATTGGATTTTTATTTTCGGATTAAATTTCAGAAGATACTAGAAATTTTATAAATACTTAGAAAATAATAATTAATGCCTAAAAATTCCAGAAAAATCATAGAATATTCCTGAAAGTATTTTAGACTTAGGAAAAATATATTTAATTTCAGATTTGCATTTAAAAATTTTATAAAATACTTTTTAACTTTTAAAATTGATTTTCTAATTCCAAAAAATTCTCAAAAATTATTTAAAAATTTAGGGAAGGTTAGGAAAAATAGAATAAACTCTTTTTGGCTTTAATAAAATATTTAAAATACATTTTCTTGCTTTAATAAAATCCAAATAAATCCGAAATACCTTAAAATAATTAATTTAAAATTAAATTTTTCAGAAAGCGAATTTTTGGGACGTAGGCCTGAAAGGCCACGTCAATTGCCATAAGGTATGGACATGATATTTTATTGTTAGTTAATGATGAGCCTAAGATTTTTGAGGAAGCAATGATGGGCCTGAACTCAAAGAAATGGCTTGGAGCCATAAGATCCAAAATTCAATCCATGTATGATAATCAAGTTTGGAACTTGGTTGATCTACCCGGTGATGTAAAAACCATTGAGTGCAAGTAGGTTTTTAAGAAAGAGATAAACATGGATGGAAATATTCAAATCCATAAGGCACAATTTGTGGCAAAGGGTTTCAAAGAAAATCAAGGTGTTGACTATGATGAAACCTTCTCGCCTGTCAATTGATATGACCACGCTATCAAGCAAGATGTTACAACCTCCAAATCAAGCTACACCAACTCAAGTCTCACCTACATCGACACCAGCCCAAGTCACTGATGGACCGATTACACGTAGTCGAGCAAAGAAGCTACAACAAGAGGTGAACGCGCTACTTTGTGAGAATCATTTTAACATTAATGAGAATTATATACTGCCTAAGTCGTGTACATTGCTATTGCTTAGGTTCACAGGACCACACTCGAACCAGACCAGTCCAGCAGAACAGTTCAAAAGAAACAGTCATAACTCTTGATTTCCAAAGGCTATGGAGGTCCATGAGGACATTTTGGAAAGCTTATTAAGTCTAGTTTTCAATGCCACCAGAGCTGAGCTGTTTGGAATTTCCATTGTGAGAGCCGACCAGCTTTAGTGAAGACTGGTCAGAAGGTCAACAGTCTGCCAGACGTTCAACTTCCCATGCAAAACTGTACCATTCTACATTATTTCGTGGTGTATGCTGCACATGGTGTGAAAGCTTATCAAGTTAACTTTCCAACGCAACTGACGGCACATCTTTTGGACTTTCCAAGGTGGAGTTATTGACAAAACACTGAAGACTGCGCAGAATTCCAACAGCCACGCGGGAACAACTCAGAGCCCATTTCGTGGAGGCCCTTTCACATAGTCTATCTTATCTTTTTCATTTCGTGTTTACACCTATCTAGGAGGGCTGTTCCTAGTATAAATACCCCATTGCCTCATAGCAATCACAGACTTTTGATAAACGAAATACAGAACCTCTTTGTTCAGCTGTGTGCTAACAAACCTTTGAGAGTTGATCTCTACCCTTTGCTCTTGTGATTTCCTTCGCGGGATTACAGCAGCGGCGACTTCATCCGCTCCCAATTGGTGCTCCTACTCCCTTCGAGGTTTCTCGATTGATTGTAGGCTGTGTTGGTTGGTTCCTTGAGAGTGTGGTTGGGCGAATCCTCGATTCAGGTTGCCGGTTAAAGACGGTGGTTGGCTTCGAGTTTTATTTGTCAGGTTGCACTAGTTATCGCTGCTTGCAGCAAGTTATCTTGGCTTCTTTGAAGCTAGTTATCTGGTGAACATCCTACGTCGTGAAGATCGGGACCCCGTGACGTATCATCTGGTATCAGAGCTTTCGTTACCACGGTAGGATTCTTTACCTTTAGCTACATATATATTTGTTTCGTCCTATCCACCAAAAAGCCTAAAAAAATTGCTTTAGCCCTTTGTTTCAATCTGTTATTTCAGTGAGTTTTGTTAAGTTTCAGTCCATTAGATTCTTTGTTTTAGTTGCTGATCATTTCCTTTGCGTGTCCTTTGAGCCTCTTTTATATATCTGAAAATCCGCACACAAAAAAAAATCTATAGCCTATATCATCCTTCGCGTTAACTTTGATCCTATCAAACTATAGCTACTGGTTGTGTTTTTTTTTCTATCATAAGAGTGCTAGTGTTATCTCTGGTCGTTGTGTTAAGTTCTATAAAAAAAGTGTGTCAAAAAAAAAAGAAGAAAGAAAAGTGTAAAAAAAAGAGAGAGTTGAGAAAAAATGTGAAAGAAAGGTTGAAGATCAGTTAGTTAAAGTGCACAAGTGCTGAAAGTTTGTCACGCCAAGTTGAGCAACCAGTTTGCTATTTGTGTTTGGTGCAAAATTTTGGTTGGGTCTGATCGCAACACTTGCATCCCAATCATACTCCTTGTTTGCATCAACTCTGAAATTTCTTTGCGTGTGTGTGTGATTGATTTAAATCTCCCATATCTTGCGATCAGCACTAGGCAGGGAACTTCTAGTTTGGATTGTTATTTAACTTTACAACAACTAGAATTCAGATTGCATTTCTTGTGTATCACTCCCCACCAAGCTCCACATAAAAATCCATCGTAATCGGTACTCTGGTCTTGTATTCGCCTCTCCATCACTTTGTTATTACCACCACACATTTGTTTCTCTGTAATCCGCAGCAAGGAATTCATAAGAGCTTTGGTTGGTAAGAGAGGTGAGTTGTGAGAGCCACCAAATTTTTTTTATATTCCACAAATACCTATTGTTCGTATTTAGCTAACCTTACAGGAAGATGGGTGGAGTGGAGCTAGAAGATTGTGTTACTATGGCACAATTCAATGAACTGAAGCAAAGCTTGGAAGATAAGCAAGATCGGTTGACACAAGATCTTCAGGCCTTTATGGCTGAAATCAGAGGACGTCGCCAACCTCATGACGGTGCAAGCAACCATGGTGAAGATGGAGGAGATAGTGATGGAAGAGTTGCTGCTAGAAGAGCAAGAGAACAAGAAAGGAGAAACCAAGGTGCTGCACATGGTAGAGGAAGAGCTCGAGGTCGAAGAAATGAAGACAATGATGAATCTGAAGATGAGGATGATGATAATCATTCTCAATATCATTTTGGTCGCCGACATCGTAGAGGAGGCAACCATGAGGAGAGGTTTGGAAAACTGAAGTTTACCATGCCAAAATTTGATGGAGGGTCTGATCCTGAAGCTTATTTCACTTGGGAGTTGAAGGTGGACAAGATCTTTCGCTTGCATAATTATGCAGAGGAGAAGAAGTTGGCAATGGCATCTCTGGAGTTTGAAGGATATGCTCTGATATGGTGGGAGCAACTTCTCCATGATCGTGAAGAAGATGGAGAAAATCCTATTGCCACTTGGGAAGAAATGAAGAGAGAAATGAGAACTCATTTTGTGCCGAAGCACTATCGCTGTGATCTTTTCGATAAACTGCAGAATCTGAAGCAAGGAAGTTTCTCTGTTGAGGAGTATTATAAGGAGATGGAGAAGGCTATGATTAGAGCCAATGTGTATGAAGATGAAGAGCAAACTATTGCACGTTTTATGGCTGGGTTACATCGCAATATCCAGCGCATTGTTGAGTTTCAGCTGTACCGTCATCTTATTGATTTGGTACATCAAGCAACCAAAGCTGAACGCCAACTACAGCAAGATGCCAAGAGTAGCAAGCCCTTGTCATATGGTACGAGTACTGCGTCTAGAGGAAGCAAGTCAATCTCTAAGTTTTCTGCTGCACCATCAATGGCAAAGAGCTCAAGTGGAGGCCTTCGTTCTAATGTTCAAGGTGTTTATAGTGGGAAGAACACTGCTGCCCCAAGCATGAGTTCTAAACCAGCCGCATCCACCACTACTTCAGTGGGTTCTACATCCAAGAGTAGTGGGATTCAATGCTTCAAATGTGGAGGCCGTGGGCATGTAATCAAGGAGTGTCCAAATAATCGTGTGATCATTGTGAATGACAATGGAGAATATGATTCAGCTAGTGAAGAGGAAGTTGAGGAAGAGTATGTTGATGAAGCCCATGAAGATGAGAAACATACTGGATGTGAATTTGAGCACGGTGCTGCTCTTGTAGTGGCTCAAATCTTGAGTGTTCAGATGAAAGAAGCTGAAATTGGGCAGCGACATAATCTTTTTCAAACCAGAGCCAAGGTGCAAGATAAAGTGGTGAAGGTGATCATTGATGGCGGGAGCTGCCATAATCTTGCTAGTCGTGAGATGGTTGACAAGCTTGGTTTGAAACTACAGCGACATCCTCATCCATATCATGTCCAATGGCTGAATGATTCAGGAGATATTAAGATTGGATATAAGGTGAAAGTTCCATTCAAGATTGGTGAATATGTTGACACCGTTGAGTGCGATGTGGCACCTATGTCTGTGTGTCACATGTTACTTGGAAGACCTTGGCAATATGATCGATATACTCAGCATTGTGGGAGAACAAATCAGTACACACTAGATTTGAAAGGGAAGAAGTTTGTACTCAAGCCTATGACACCCCAACAAATCATGGCTGAGCACTTACAAAAGAAATCTGAAATTGGTCCAGTGATTACATGTCGGGACCCGGAGCAGCAACTCCAGAACCCTCTGTGTTAATCGCACTATCCCAGGAAAAGCTAGTGCACACAGTATCGCAAAGACAAATATCATGCGTAATGACAAACTTTATTTAACTAATATGAGCCTGATGGCCAAAGTTTACAATAATAGCAAAAGAAGACAGCGGAAGAAATACATAAAGCAGCAGCCCATCCAGCCTTCCCACAAGGCGAATGACTGTAAGACGTAGCCTAGTCGCAATCCTCACCGAAGTCGTCGAAGGCTTCCTCTGAAAAGAGTTAGATTGAGCAACATGAGTACATAAAGTACTCCACAAGTTACACCAGGAGGTTTAACAGAGTTGATGCATGCATATGGATTGACAAAGGAAGGCATAATAAGGTTAGTTGAGCATAAAGCGAAATTGAAGTAAATACTGTAAGTAGATTCAAAAGCTGAATTTGATACAATAGATAGAAACAAGATTTTAACAAAATAATATCGTTAGTGCAGGCTCCGACCAAACACCAACCTATCCACGGGCATCCCACCCGGACCATCTTTTCCAAAAAGATCTCATATGGATTCCATCCATCCATAAGCAGTTTGTAAAACCATTTTGAAAAACAAAGTCTAATCCATGAAAAACTTCACTCAGCTTGCCCATGACCGTGGGCACGGCTATCCAGGATAGGTTATACACTCTGCAGAGGTTGTACAGCTTTACCCACAAGACATGATCATCCCAGTTTGCCACGCGGTTACACACTTCCTTAGGTGTGCGGCGAGGAGATCATGACAAGGCCTTTACAATGATCCGTTGTCAACAAAATCACGCCGCCACTAAGGTTTCACCACAACATGAATCCACATGTTGGAGCCCCCTCTTGTGCCGTGTGAGACTTCTCACGGCCTACGCCGCGCTCACATTCAGCCTATAGCGAGATCATGTTGGAACTTCACAAATTAGTTGGCCAGGTTTGTCCCATACCAGACTTGTGGTAGTACGATAGGGCTTTGCAACAGTAGCTCACAGACCAGTCCTTAATCTGACTTAGGCCCAACCACAAACCCCTTGTGCACGACAATCAACCACTGCGGCTCCAACCAACAGGGCATGCCTGCACCCACCACTCTGACCAATTGCCTAAGTCTAAACCAGTTTTATATTTTGTTTCCAAAATATTTCATAACACTCCTTGACTCACCAAAGTCAAGAGTACAGTTTTAAAGTTCGTCATTTTATGTGAAACAATTCTTCCCACCCGAATTATTCTAAGCATGGCTAAGCAATTCCATAAATTGTTCTAGTTAATACTAATGTACCAACTAGGTTTTCATCTAAGGTGACAAGGTATGATTGTTCAATATCAAGATTGGCCATACAAAGGAAATTGGGTGTAACTAAAGTTTTAAGCACATTTGAACTAATTTGAATAAAAGTACGCATGCAATAATAATTTTAAAAACAACATAAATAATTTAAATTAGTGGGAGCAACATGATCAAAGGTGTAACTTGCCTTGCTTGAAGTTTTGCTGAGGTTCGCCGAAATTATACTCTCCGGATTAGTCGTAGTCTACACGTGAAAAGCCAGAACAAACTAAACTCAACTAAAATCCAAATAAAATCCACAATTTATAAAATATATGCTGGGAGATATAATAGGAATTTAGATGAATTTAGGAATTTGAATGGATCCAATCGGAGTTAGGATGAAGGAGAACGTCTTCTGGAAGTTTGAATTCCAAAGGAACGAATAAAAGAAATTATTGGAATTCTTTTCTTTGTGAAGGAAAAGTGGTCGGAAGCTACAATATTTGTGTATGGTCAAAACCATGGTCGAATCAACGGTTAAAGATGCGGAAGTCTAAGTCGAAGACAAAGACTCCAAGTATAGGTGTAGTCGAAGTCGAAGACCTGGTCGGAACTGTACAGTGGTCGAAAGAATTGGATTTATACAGAGTAGTCGAAACAATCGGACGGCTTGGAGAGGTCGGGCGGCTTCGAGTGGTCGGAGAGATCGGAGGGTTCAGAGAGGCTGGAGGGTGTGTAGGTTAAAACAGTCCAACAGCCATGGTCGGTTTGAAGACGGAGGTCGAAGTTGAAGGCTCCGAGATCGAAGGCCGAAGTCAAAGTCTTCGAGGTCAAAGGTCGAAGGCGGGAGTTGAAGTCTCCGAAGGTCAAAGTCAAAATCGGAGTCTTCGAAGGTCGAAATCTCTGGAGTTGAAGGTCGAAGTCGAAGTTGAAGGCTCCGAGCAGTAGGAGTCTAAGAAGCCTCCGTATGGCGGAGTCTAAGAATCGGATAGTTGGAAGAAGTTGGACAGGTTCACAAGACGAGATCTGAGTGATCCAACGGCGGTGAAGACCGGTGAGATGTACAAAAGAGGAAGAAGAGTATGAGTCCAGTTTTGGTGCAAGGTTCGAGCTCATAGAGTTGGCTGGCGGCAAGGGTGTAGTGGAGGTGGGTACGATTATCAATGGCATCGGCGAGGCACAAGGAGGTCCAAGGCATCGGCAATTCCTCGCCGGAGCTCCTCAGTAGAAGTCGCTCGGTGTGACAGGTTTACGAGCAAAACCAGGGCAATGGGGTGAGGGGAACAGTGGAGCCGAGCCCATGGACGGCGGTGCGGCGCACAAAGCTCGTGGGCTTGCTGGCGGTGCGAGGCACGGCGGGGATTGGCGAGTGGCGCAAAGGAGAGAGGGGATTGCGAGAAGTGCATGGGTGCACTTGTGCATCACTGCAAGTGGTTGAAAGGTGGTTGGCGGCGAGGTGAAGCGGTGGCGCAACTCGGGCGGCGGTGGCGACGGCGTTCCGGGGGAGAGGAAGCTCAGCCAAGGGGTGGTCGAGAAAATCCAAAAATTATGAAATAAATACTACAAGGTAGATTATGAATTTAGATGAATTTAGAAACTTGAATCACTTGATTCAGAGTTCGGACGGAGGAGAACGAGCGATTGGAAGATTGGCGGATCAGAAAATTCTGGAAAAAGAAAAATCAGGAATATTCCGAAGGAATATTCCCGTGTGAACAGTAACAGACAGCAGCCTTTTTCACTGTTTTTGGCCGTGTCGTCGACGAGAAAAGGCACGGGAGGTGAAGCCAATGGGTTGCTAATGACCCGAGGCACATGTAGGAACTGACGGCACGTCAAACGGAGCACGGTGACGACGTGTACCACGATGACGACATAGGGTTAAAGATAAGAATAATTTTCGGGAATAGAACAAGGAGAAGTAAGGTGAGCATGGCTTAGAACGCGGCGAGGCGAAGCTAGAAAAAATATCGGCTAAGCCAAAAACTCACCGGAGGCAACGCAATCGTCGTTTGAACGACGACGGTACCGAAACACGAAAAAATCAATATCTTCGCGCTCAGTGCGGCGAATCCAAAACCGTCTGAAACATAGTCTCCTGGGATGGTTTGGCACGTTTTGACGTGAACGGATTGTTGAAAGCATTCCCAGACAGGCGGGGACGCGAAGTGTCATTTGCGGCCATGGCGAGGTGTCGGACGCAAATATTTGAAAAAGGCTTTTGGACAAACGGAGGGGAGCACGACATAGAACGTGTTGAGACGAACTCAACGCCGCAGACGGCTCGGCCAACGGACTAGCGAAACGCGGTGAACAAGACTTTATGTGGCCTACAGGCTGACATCGGCGTTCCGGGCAAACGGAGAGGAATTAACATGCGAGACATGCGGCGAAACAAAGAGTAGAGCGTGGGGAACGTGATGCTCACCTTGGTTTTGGTCGGGCATGCACGGTCGGTCGGTGGCGACGCGAGAAACGACGACGCGAATTGGCCCACGGTGGCGATGATGCTCCGGCGATACTCCGGCGAAGGCGAGGTGAGCACCGCGTAGAACGCGGCGAGGCGAAGCCGGGGATGTGCTCAAACGCGGCGGGGCTCCACCGGACGAGGCGCAAAAGGCCGAAGAACGGCGCTTGAACAACGAAACAAGAACTCCGATTGCGGCCAATAGAGAGGGAGTGGGGACTTGAGATTTTCGGGGTTGAGTGAGGATGAGGAGAGGCTCACGGTGCTCCCTTTTATAGGGGCGGGGGAGGTCCGAGATGGGAGATCAAGAGACCATGTCCATCAATGGCATGGGTTAATTTCTCGCGAAACGGGTCATGAATGAGGGGAAAACGGCTGGGAATGGAGGAGTCATGAAGAGAGCAAGTGAATGCACTTGATTGCATGAAAAATCGTTGAGAAATTCATGAGGAATGAAGAGCTCAAAAAAAAAACGGCCATGGCGGCCACGTTCTGGAGGAAGGCTTCGTGAGGAAGATGAACGAGGAGAGAGAAAACGGGAATTAAAATAATATATTTTTCTCTCAAAAAAAAATAAAATAAAATAAATTCGAAAAAAATTCAAGAAAATTCTACAAATATCCTTGGAACCCGAAAATATCAAATAAAATAATTTCGGATTTAATTGAGGTATATTTTAACCATTTAAACATTTTTACTTTCTAAGCTTTAATTTAATCCAATAAATTCAAAAACTCCAAAAAATCAAGCAACCAAAGCACACTTGATTTTATTTTAAATCAAATAAAATTTATTATTATTTTTTTTACTGAAAATTTTGAAATAAACAGCTGGGCTGTTACATTACAGGAGGAGCAGAGCAAAAGAAAATGAGTGCCATCCACAACTCGGTGAGTGAGAGCCACAAGCCAAATTTGAGAGAAAAAAAGAGAGGAGAGGGAGAGCATCTAGTTATGCTAGCCACAAAATCTGAACTGAGAGAAGTGAGGAACAACCCAGATCAAGTGCTCTTTGTACTTGTGTGCAAAGACGTTTTAATTTCACCTAACGATATCACCTCTCTTCCTAGTGTTGTGTCTCATCTTTTACAGGACTATGAAGATGTTTTTCCAAAAGAAACACCAGCCGGACTACCTCCAATTCGTGGGATTGAGCATCAAATTGATCTCATTCCAGGGGCTGCACTCCCTAACCGTCCACCATACCGAACCAATCCAGAAGAAACCAAGGAGATACAAAGGCAAGTACAAGAACTTCTTGACAAAGGTTTTGTTCGTGAAAGCTTAAGTCCTTGTACTGTTCCTGTGATCTTAGTACCTAAGAAAGATGGTTCTTGGAGGATGTGTGTTGACTGTAGAGCTATAAATAATATCACTGTTCGCTATCGTCATCCTATTCCACGGTTAGATGACATGCTTGATGAATTGAGTGGTTCTATAATTTTTACTAAAATTGATTTGAGAAGTGGTTACCATCAAATAAGAATGAAAACGGGGGATGAATGGAAAACTGCATTTAAAACAAAATTTGGGTTGTATGAATGGTTAGTTATGCCATTTGGTTTGACTAATGCTCCTAGTACTTTCATGAGATTAATGAACCATGTCTTGAGAGCTTTCATTGGAAAATTTGTTGTTGTCTACTTTGATGATATCTTAATTTACAGCAAGTCTTTTGATGAGCATGTGAATCACATTCGTCAAGTTTTGGATGAGCTTCGAAAGGAGAAATTATTTGCTAATCTTGAGAAGTGCAGTTTTGGTACAGACCACGTTGTGTTTCTTGGTTTTGTTGTTTCAGGAAAGGGAATCGAAGTGGATGAAACCAAGGTGGAAGCCATCAAGGATTGGCCAACTCCAACGAATGTAAGTCAAGTAAGAAGTTTTCATGGCCTTGCTGGTTTTTATAGAAGGTTTGTGAGAGATTTCAGTACCATTGCTGCTCCTTTGAATGAATTGACCAAGAAGGGGGTTGATTTTAAGTGGGGAAACTCACAGGAAAATGCTTTTCAAGAATTAAAGAAACGTTTGACTGAAGCACCCGTACTTGTTCTTCCTGATTTCACTAAAACTTTTGAAGTAGAATGTGATGCTAGTGGAATTGGGATAGGAGGAGTTTTAATGCAACAAGGAAAACCAGCAGCATATTTTAGTGAAAAAATGGGAGGTGCTCAATTGAATTATTCTGTGTATGACAAAGAATTGTATGCTTTGGTGCGTGTGCTTGAAACCTGGCAGCACTATTTATGGCCAAAAGAGTTTGTTATTCATTCCGATCATGAAGCTTTGAAGTACTTGAAAGGTCAAGCTAAGCTGAATCGTCGCCATGCCAAATGGGTTGAGTTCATCGAAACATTTCCATACATTATGAAATATAAGAAAGGTAAGGACAATGTTGTTGCCGATGCTTTGTCTCGAAAGAGTGTGTTGTTGAACCAACTCGAGGTAAAGGTTTTGGGTCTTGAAAGTTTGAAAGGTATGTATAATAATGATCCTGAATTTTCAGAACCATATAATCATTGTAAAGATGGAAAAGGTTGGGAAAAATATCACATACATGATGGATTTCTGTTTAGAGCTAACAAGCTTTGTGTTCCAAATTCTTCGGTTAGATTGCTTTTGTTACAGGAATCACATGGAGGAGGACTAACATGTCATTTTGGACAAAAGAAAACTTATGAACTGCTAGGTGATCATTTCTATTGGCCCAAGATGAGGAGAGATGTCATCCGATTTGTGGAGCGATGCGTCACCTGTCACAAAGCTAAGTCAAAACTGAACCCTCATGGCTTATACACTCCTTTACCTGTTTCTAATATCCCTTGGGAAGACATAAGCATGGACTTTATTTTGGGATTACCTAGAACTCAGAAAGGAAAGGATTCTATTTTTGTTATGGTTGATAGATTTTCAAAGATGGCTCATTTTGTCCCTTGCAACAAGACCGACGATGCTTCACATATTGCTAATTTATTTTTCAGGGAAATTGTGAGGCTACATGGGATGCCCAGGACAATTGTGTCTGATCGAGATGTCAAGTTCGTTAGCTATTTTTGGAAAACATTATGGGCCAAACTTGGAACCAAGCTCCTATTCTCCACCACTTGTCACCCTCAAACCGATGGACAAACTGAAGTGGTGAATCGAACATTATCAATGTTGCTGCGAACAATGGTGAAAAAGAACTTGAAATTTGGGAGGAATGCTTGCCACATGTGGAGTTTGCTTATAACAGGGCAGTACACTCTACCACTAACTTATGTCCTTTTGAAATTGTATATGGTTTCAATCCTATTGCTCCGATAGATTTGTTGCCCCTTCCATTGCAGGAGAGGACCAACATGGAAGCTTCCAAGCGTGCTGCATATGTAAAGAAGATACATGAGAAGACCAAGGAAGTAATTGAACTCAAGGCAAGACGCAAGGCTGCAAGTATGAACAAGCATAGGAAGGAAGTGTTATTCGAGCCCGGGGACTTGGTGTGGATACACTTGCGCAAGGATCGCTTTCCTCATCAGCGCAAATCAAAATTGTTGCCACGAGGAGATGGTCCATTTCGTGTTCTCGAGAAGATCAATGATAATGCATACAAAATAGATCTTCCAGCAAGTTATGGCGTGAGCAACACCTTCAATGTTGCTGACCTCTTACCATTCACAAGTGAAGACACTTCAGAGTCGAGGACGACTCCTTTTCAAGGGGGGGAGGATGATATGACCACACTATCAAGCAAGATGTTACAACCTCCAAATCAAGCTACACCAACTCAAGTCTCACCTACATCGACACCAGCCCAAGTCATTGATGGACCGATTACACGTAGTCGAGCAAAGAAGCTACAACAAGAGGTGAACGTGCTACTATGTGAGAATCATTTTAACATTAATGAGAATTATATACTGCCTAAGTCGTGTACATTGCTATTGCTTAGGTTCACAGGACCACACTCGAACCAGACCAGTCCAGCAGAACAGTTCAAAAGAAACAGTCATAACTCTTGATTTCCAAAGGCTATGGAGGTCCATGAGGACATTTTGGAAAGCTTATTAAGTCTAGTTTTCAATGCCACCAGAGCTGAGCTGTTTGGAATTTCCATTGTGAGAGCCGACCAGCTTTAGTGAAGACTGGTCAGAAGGTCAACAGTCTGCCAGACGTTCAACTTCCCATGCAAAACTGTACCATTCTACATTATTTCGTGGTGTATGCTGCACATGGTGTGAAGGCTTATCAAGTTAACTTTCCAACGCAACTGACGGCACATCTTTTGGACTTTCCAAGGTGGAGTTATTGACAAAACACTGAAGACTGCGCAGAATTCCAACAGCCACGCGGGAACAACTCAGAGCCCATTTCGTGGAGGCCCTTTCACATAGTCTATCTTATCTTTTTCATTTCGTGTTTACACCTATCTAGGAGGGCTGTTCCTAGTATAAATACCCCATTGCCTCATAGCAATCACAGACTTTTGATAAACGAAATACAGAACCTCTTTGTTCAGCTGTGTGCTAACAAACCTTTGAGAGTTGATCTCTACCCTTTGCTCTTGTGATTTCCTTCGCGGGATTACAGCAGCGGCGGCTTCATCCGCTCCCAATTGGTGCTCCTACTCCCTTCGAGGTTTCTCGATTGATTGTAGGCTGTGTTGGTTGGTTCCTTGAGAGTGTGGTTGGGCGAATCCTCGATTCAGGTTGCCGGTTAAAGACGGTGGTTGGCTTCGAGTTTTATTTGTCAGGTTGCACTAGTTATCGCTGCTTGCAGCAAGTTATCTTGGCTTCTTTGAAGCTAGTTATCTGGTGAACATCCTACGTCGTGAAGATCGGGACCCCGTGACGTATCATCAATATGCTTAAGTCTATCCGGATCATTCTAACTATTGCTACATATTTCAATTATGAGATATGGCAAATAGATATCAAAAAGGCTTTCCTAAATAGAAACCTAAGTGAGGATGTGTACATGACACAACCTAACGGTTTTGTCGATCCCCAAAATGCTAGAAAGATATACAAGCTTCAGAGATCTATCTATGGACTGAAGCAAGCCTCTCGGAGTTAGAACATTCATTTTGCTAAGGTAGCCAAAGTGTTTTGTTTCATCAAGAATGAAGAAGAGTATTATGTTTACAAAAAGGTTAGTGGGAGCACACTTGTTTTTCTGGCCCTATATATTGATGATATATTATTGATCAGAAATGATATTCCTATGCTTGAACTTGTCAAGTCTTCATTAAGAAGTAGTTTCTCTATGAAAGATTTAGTAGAGGAAGCATATATTTCGGGCATAAAGATATATAGAGATAGAACTAAAAGACTAATTAGATTAAGCCAAGATATGTACATTGACAAAGTGTTGAAGCGATTCAACATACAGGATTCTAAAAAGGGTTTCATGCCTATGTCACATGGTATTAGTCTTAGCAAAACTCAGTGTCCTTTGACACCAGATGAGCGAGACCGGATAAGTAAGATTTCACATGCTTCTGCCATTGGGTCTATCATGTATGCCATACTTTGTACACGCCTAGATGTATCATATGCTCTAAGTGTTACGAGCAGATATCAGTCAGATATAGGTGAAAGTCACTGGATAGCTGTAAAGAACATCCTGAAATACTTGAGAATAACTAGGGATGTATTCCTTGTTTATGGAGGTGAGGAAGAACTAGTCATAAATGGTTACACTGATGCTAGCTTCCAAATCGATAAAGATGATTTTTGATCATAGTCTAGGTTTGTATTTTGTCTTAATGGAGGAGCAGTGAGCTAGAAAAGTTCCAAGCAAGAGACGGTTACCGATTCTACAATGGAGGTTGAGTATATTGCGGCTTCCGAAGCTACAAAGGAGGTTGTTTGGATAAAGAAGTTCATCTCTGAGCTGGGTGTGGTTTCTAGTTCTTCTAGCCCAATGAATCTTTATTATGATAATAGTAGAGTCATTGCACAAACCAATGACCTTAGATCGTATAAAAAATCTAAGCACATACTTCGGTGTTTTCGTCTCATTCGTGAGATTATTGATAGAGGTGATGTTAAGATATGTAAAGTCACATGGATTTAAATATTGCTGATCCGTTGACAAAGCCTCTTCCACAGCCAAAACATTAGGCGCACACAAGAGCTATGGATATTAGATACTTGCATGATTCACTATAGTGCAAGTGGGAGATTGTTAGTGATATACACTAGAGGCAATTATGAGATGATTGTATCACTTCTATTTTATGATATTTTGAATAATATGTTATTTTGTCCCTTGAATAAATATCTTTCATATTGATTAACAACTATGTGACTTGTTCGTGGAACTCTTTATTTATGTTTTGATGTTATTCTAAATTATCCCTGATCTTATATCATTATGTGGGACAATTATGACTTATAGATCAGCACATGTATTGATTAATGATCGTATTTCACGGATCATGGATATAGGATATCAAATCAATAATGTGGACACATGTTAAAAAATATGATGTTGGATTGACCGACCATGAGACACTGCAGGAATTATTATATTCTTAAGTGTTATTAGTTGGTCTGATACATAGTGTATGTAAGATCCTTAGACCTAAGATCATCACTGTTTCCTACATGTGTAATAGTTTGCCTATGGCCAAATACACATGAACCTACAGGTTCACAAACTTAATAGACTGGAACGATAAGGATCCGAATGATAATTTTCAAGTGGGATTTGATCTCTACTAGTATCAGATAAGAATCCGATTGGAGGCCATATATAAAGACGTGCGGGGCTGAGGTAGGCATCCTGAAACACACCCATCAAAACCCTAGCCACCACCTCTCATATCCCCTACCATGCGCGTTGGTGCTAGCACACCGACACACAGTGCTCCATCCCTAGGTGTGTGTGGTCCTCAGTAGGGGCAATACTGTGACTAAGACATTGATCGGGATGATCGTGAGGAGGAGACGGTTGGCCAGATGACGATCAACTGCTACCACCACACCAACGCGCTCTTCATTGAATCGGCTATTTTAACTCTATTTTCGCTGCACTACGCATCTAGTGGTAACGATCCATGACCTCCTACTTGCATGGCTTTCTGGTTTACGCAGCAAAAACTTTTAATCTGCACTAGTATAGATTATCTGTATCCCAACAGAATATGAATCGAATGTCGTAACAAATATGAATTCGAATTGAATATGTACTTAATTCGGTCGAATACGAATATCTTCCTACAACTTCTGCAACAACTTAATTCGGTCGAATATGAATATGAATGCCGCTGGGCTTAGCTGCTGGGCCGACTGGCCAGCATGCAAAACGGATCGAATACAAATTGAATAGTCTCAAATACGAATACGAATGTTCTCAAATACAAATGTGAATATGTACATTCTTGAATACAGATATGAATATTGTCAAATACGAATATGAATATTTTTTAATACGAATTTTGCTTACCACATTCATGTTTTCTCGGATACGAATATCGGATAAAACGAATTATCCATTATGTTTCCCACCCCTTGACACTAACACACACACAAGCCTCCTAATACAAGCTACAGGAAACTTGAACTAAGAAAAGCGAAAGAATATATACATTGCCATAGGGGTATATTCATATATGGCAGTGTTGTTAGGTTTTGATCTAGGCCAAACGGCAAAAGAGGGAGACGTGGGGTGATACCCATGTCTACGCGCCCTGATCGGGGGGGCTAACTGTTTTTGGTTACGGTCCCCCGTTGCACAGCGCCATATAAAAGGTTGGAGTTCCGGCCTCTCCCGGTTGAGGTTGATTCCCGTGAGACCCAAAACTCCGAACAAACCCTAAGACCCGATCTACTTTGCGCTATCGGCAACGGGAAGGCCGTCGACCGCCACTGTAGGACGTCGCCGGTGATTCTCCGTACCCCAGCAAGTCTCCGTACCCCGGCGACACCCCGACCTTCATCGACTACTGCCTCACGCCTGCATCACGCAGGCACGGTGTTCAGGCATGAT
The DNA here is from genome assembly GCA_017311315.1 of Dendrocalamus latiflorus. Taxonomy (NCBI): domain Eukaryota; kingdom Viridiplantae; phylum Streptophyta; class Magnoliopsida; order Poales; family Poaceae; genus Dendrocalamus; species Dendrocalamus latiflorus. The sequence goes on along the minus strand of CM029671.1, from coordinate 8,596,696 downwards.
CTAGAGTTAAGGCCTTATGACTCAAGTTTAGACTTAGCATAAACTAGCATTTGGTATCAGAGCAGTGTCTAGATCTTCTTGAACCCTAGAATACCCAACTGAACTCGGATCTAGTGTTTTGGTTTAAGGTTAATGATTAAAGCTCGGCTAATGAAATTAGAAGGAGGTGATTTCTTTTCTTTTGCAAATCCTGTTGAAAAGTCCCAAGAATCCCGAACCATAAATCCCCAAATCAAATGATCAAAGTTTTGGAACGGCGACGGGAAGAATCAAAAAAAAGGAAAGGGGAGGGCTTACGGGCGCCGCCGCCGTGCCGCCATTGCCGGCATGCCGCTGCGCCGCACCCACCACTGCCTTTCGGGTGCCGCGCGCTGCCGCCGTCGCGCGTCCGCAGGCCGCCCCGAGTCCGCCGCCACTTCTCAAGCGCGCGCAGCCGGTGCCGTTCTCCGCTTCGGGGCCACCTGCCACCCGCACCGCTTTGGGGCCGCCTCCCGCTCACGCCTCTTCAGGGCCGCCTGTCGCTCGCCATCGCATCGCGCGGAGCTGCCGCTCGCTGCTCTGCGCCCCACGCGCGTGCGCCGCCGCCGCCTCTCCCATGGCGCCGTGCGGGTCCCGCCGCTACCGCCCCTCCCGCCACTCGCCGCCTTGCGCCCAGCGTGCGTGCGCCGTCGCGCCGCCCATCCTCGCGCGCGGACTACTGTCGCCGTCGCCTGTCCGCTTTTCGCGGGTGGAGAGGAGCCCGTTGGCTTTGGGGTTAGGGTTTTTTACCCTTTTTTGTATGAGCTGCCGCGCATGGTGGCCGTTGGATGTAATCCGGCAGTTCATTTTAGTCGGGCCGTTTTTTCGGTCGGTTGCCTCACGCGTGAATGGGCCAATGCGTCTCCACTGTTTTTCGGGCCGCGCTGTTGGTTTGGGCCGCGCGGTGGCTGAGGCTGTGCGCGCGCACGTGAATGGCGGGCCAGCCGCGCCGTTGCTATTTTGGGCCACGGAATCAACTGGGCCGCCGGCGCTATTTTTTGCCCGTGCGGGATTTTCGGGTGCACAGTTATTTGGGCCATGCATTTCTTGTGCGTGTATAATTAATGATTATTTGATGTCTCTCATGAAAATATTACTGGATAATGTCTTTAAGCTGCTGAAAATATTTTGCTATTATTTTTTCGCTGCCTGATGTTCTGTCTCTAATTGAATGAAACCAACGAGAAGTTCAATTGGAGAATTATGTTTATTTTTCATGCTATTGCTTTTGGACCAACGTTAATTGTAATTGCGTGATATCAATTATGTTTATTTTTGTTATGTTTATTTTTACATGCTATTACTCTTTAACCAACGTTAATTGTAATTGCATGTTATGAATTATGTTAAATTTTTCGTTTCTGTCCAACGGTGATGCGAAAAATTCATATGAGCATGTTGCTAATCATACCAATGTAAGGTTAACTTTCATGCAAATTAATTATGCATTTTCCTAATGAAAATTTTAAATTTTTTTAGCTGCTACTGTTTCCGCTCAAATTAATGCGATTGAGCCACTTAACGGCAGCAACTTCCAGAAATGGAAGTTTGCACTTATGACTACCTTCCAGCTCATGGATCTGGACTACGCGTTCAGGTTCGATGAGCCTGTCGCTCCTATTGAAGGGGAGGACAAATATGATGACAAAATGAAGGAGTACAAAACTAATGCTGAAAAGTGGGAGCGGTCTAACCGTATTTCACTTGCTGTAATGAAGAACTCCATCAGTGAAGCCATTAGGGGAGCAATTCCTGAAAAGGCAAAGGTGAAGGAGTACTTGTCCTCCATCGAGGATCACTTTAAGGGGTCATCTAAGGTTTATACTACCACACTGATGCACAGGCTCATGAACACTAAGTACAATGGTACTGGAAATGTTCGTGAGCACATTTTGACCATAATTAACATTGCCGTTAGACTTAAGACAATGGACATGGAAATTTCTGATGGTTTTGTTGTCCATTACATTATGATATCTCTTCCTAAGCAATTTGAAGCTTTTAATGTGAACTATAACACCATTAAGGACAAGTGGACCATGAGCGAGTTGATCGCTAATGTTTCTCAGGAAGAAGAAAGGCTCAAAGCTGAGGGAGCTAATGAGTTTGTAAATCAAATCGACTCCTCAAATAAAGCTGGTCCCTCTAGAAATAGAGGTGGCTATAAAGAAAGGGAAAGAAGGAACAAGCCTACTCCCCTTATAAGAAGCCACAGAAGCCACAGCATCCACAGCATCCTAAGGCGCCTAAAAACGCTTCAGGTCCTGGAAGCTCAAATGGACAGAAGAAAAGTGATGAGTGCTACTTTTGTTAGTCAAAGGATCACTTCAAAGATTATTGTCCTGGATGGCTAAAATGGCTTGCCAAGAAAGGTACTTATGAAATTACTTTTGTTGATGAAGCATTTTATGCTGATTTTCCTATAAACTCTTGGTGGATTGATTCTGGTGCCACTGTGCACGTTACGAATTCCTTGCAGGGATTCCATATGTTGAGAAGTCTCAGAGGGGAAAGAAACCTACGAGTGGCTAATGGGATGGAAGCCGAAATTGAAGCCATTGGATCAGTTTCTTTAGTTTTGAATAATGGCTTTGTAATGAAACTTAATGATGTTCTTTATGTTCCCTCGATAAGGAGAAACTTAATTTCTGTTTCATTATTAGATAATGATGGATATTCTTGTAATTTTGGACACGGAGAGTGTCTGATTTATTTTAATAATGATAATGTTGGTCGTGCCATCCGACACGACAAGCTTTATATGTTATCCCTGCAAGATTCTCTTATATCCATGAATGTGTGTGATGTGAATAAAAAGCGAAAGAGAATTCATGAGACTTCGTCGAAATTGTGGCACTGTCGTTTGGGCCACATTTCGAGGAGGAGAATTGAACGTCTCATTAAAAAAGAAATTCTCCACCCTTTAGACTTTAGTGATTCGGATGATCATTGCCTTGATTGTTTCAAAGGCAAGTATGTAAAGAAAATAAAGAAAGGTGCTACTCGAAGCACAGGGATTTTAGAAATAATTCATACTGACATATGTGGTCCTTTCCCTGTGACATCAGTGGATGGTTATGATTCTTTTATTACGTTCACTGATGATTACTCACGTTATGGCTATATCTATCCTATTAAAGAGAGATCGGAAGCACTTGATAAATTTAAGATATTTAAGGCTGAAGTTGAAAATCAGCACAGTCTAAAGATTAAAGTAGTGCGCTCGGATCATGGAGGAGAGTATTATGGGCGACACGCAACTTATGGGCAGGTTCCTGGTCCTTTTGCCAGGTTCCTACAAGAAAATGGTATAGTCGCCCAGTACTCAATGCCCGGTGATCCCCAGCAAAATGGAGTAGCGGAAAGAAGAAACCGCACACTTATGGACATGGTTCGAAGTATGTTGAGCTACTCCACTTTGCCTATAAAGTTATGGATGGAAGCATTAAAGACCGCTGCACACATACTCAATTGGGTTCCCAGTAAATCAGTGCCTAAAACACCTTATGAATTATGGACTGGGAGAAAATCAAGTTTGAACTACCTCCATGTGTGGGGTTGTGCAGCCGAAACTAAAGTATTTAACCCACAAATTGGGAAATTAGATCCCAAGACTGTGAGTTGCCATTTTATTGGCTACCCTGATAGGTCTAAAGGGTATCGATTCTACTGTCTAGATCGTACCACAAAATTTGTAGAAACAAGGCACGCTGTGTTCTTGGAAAATGATGGAATCAGTGGTGACTTGGAGCCTAGGAAAATTGATCTTGAGGAGAAGCGGATTTACGTTGCTTCACCGCTAGTCCGACAGACTGATTTTCCTATGCCCCAAATTGTTGTGCCCACAGTTGATCCTGTAGTTGCAACTCCTGTTGCGTCTCCAGTTAATTCTGTGGCTACTCTTTCTATTGAGGGCTCTGAGAGTACGAGTGCGGCACCTAATGGTGAGCCTTCACAACCCTCTGTGACAATTAATGAACAGCCTAATAAGCCTGCTAATGAACCTGTCAGGAGATCAGAACGAGTGAGGAGATCTACTATCCCAAGTGATTATGAGGTTTACTTGAATGAAGATGATCTTGGGAAGGTGGATGATCCTAGCTCTTATAAGGAAGCTATGAAGAGTAAGGATTTATCTAAGTGGCTAGATGCCATGAAAGATGAAATTAAGTCTATGGGCGATAATGGTGTATGGGACTTAGTAGAAATTCCTAATGGAGCCAAAACAGTAGGCTGCAAATGGGTCTACAAAACCAAACGTGACTCCAAAGGGAATATCGAAAGGTTTAAGGCAAGACTTGTAGCAAAAGGGTTTACACAAAGAGAAGGCATTGATTATAATGAAACATTTTCTCCTGTCTCATCTAAAGATTCATTCAGAATCATAACGACACTCACAACACATTTTGATTTAGAGTTGCACCAAATGGATGTTAAGACTGCATTCCTGAATGGAGACTTGTACGAGGACGTTTACATGACACAACCGGAAGGTTTTGTTGTGGAAGACGAGGAACATTTGGGATGCAAGCTAAGGAAATCCATATATGGCCTGAAGCAAGCTTCTAGGCAATGGTATCTTAAGTTCGATGAAGTCATAAGGAAATTTGGATTTAAGGAGAATGATGTTGATAATTGTACATATGTTAAGTTCAGGGGGAGTAATTACACCTTCTTAATTCTTTATGTGGACGATATATTATTGGCCAGCAGCAGTGTGGACATGCTGCGGGAAACTAAAAGATTTCTCTCGTCCAATTTTTACATGAAGGATCTCGGTGAAGCATCTTATGTTCTTGGTATTGAAATTCACCGAGATAGGTCCAAAGGAACATTGGGTTTATCACAAAAGGCATACATTGACAGAGTACTAAAGATAGGTCAGTGATAGTAGGTGGTTATTACAGACGGCTTCCAAGCTGTCTGTGATAACTCACATTACAAATGGTTTTTTATACAAAAACCGTCTGTGATAGTCGAGTATCACAGACGGTGTTTTATAAAAACCGTATGTGATATTCGAGTATCACAGACGGTTTTTTATAAACACCGTCTGTGATATACGTCTGTGGTAATAAAAATCGTCTATGATATTGTACATATCACAGACGGTTAGTAAAAAAGGCCGTCTGTGATATCATTCATACCACAGGCGGCACTCTTTGAAACCGTCTGTGATATTATATCACAGACGGTTTTTAACAACGAACCGTCTGTGATAGCAAGTGCATCAACCATTTTATTTGTTGTTTTTTGGGTAGCCTCAGGATATGCTAGCCATGCCCTCTGAAAGAAAACAAGCAAGTAGATTACAGATAAATGACAGATATAAGTTAATTGCAACTCAAGGTAAATTACAACAAAATTCGATACACAGATGAATGTAACAAACTGCCAGCTGATCACATACATATATAGAATGAAAATCGTTACACAAAATCTGACAAATGAATTAAATTGAAGGAATTGTTTGATTTGTACAATTGAATCCAATGTTTCAACATCTAATTATCACCATTGCCGGCGTGGAACTCTCCCCTCTTATTTATGACCTCTGCTAGCAAGAATTGGGAGATGATTGTACGAATGTCGATGAGATTGTCAAGATCATATGCACTTTCGTTGAAGTCCACCCGCTGTCACTAGGAGCAATGTTAAGTCATTAATTAGCATGTGTGTGTAAATATATATACATATATATAATCAAAAAATAATAATTATTGGAAGGACCAGACAAACCTCTGGATCATTGATCTTAGTATCCATGATTTCCTTCATATGGCGGCAAACGTAGAATCCACATACGTTGCCCTGTAGTTGCTGGTGGCACTGCAAAAATAGAATTACATACATCGGTATTGTCAATTCTAGAGGCATTATAACAAAGTATGATATAGGATTGTTGTGTTGTAGCGGGTACCGGAAATCGCGTGTTGTGTCGTAGCGTGTCAATGGATTTGTCGTGTCTTTCTCCTTGGGCAAAAAAGTTAGCCTCGAACGTGGCAAACAAAAGAAATATTACAATAGAGTTATGTATGGAGGAAATGAGTTTAGCTGTTAAGTACTTCTTGCACACGACTGAAGTCGTGGTTGCTCCTAAGGAGGGAATCAAGGTATATTACCTTGCTCCACTTTGGTACAATCACAATCAAAATTTAGTGATGCCTAGTCATGTGTGTCGCCATAGTGATTAATCCTAAGTTCATGCTGCATGTAAAGTACAAATGAAACATATGTGTGGCAACTAGTGAAGCACTTACCCTTGGTTGAAGGGTACCATGACGTACTCCTTGTCGTTGTGAGCAATCAATCCCCTCGTTATGTAACCTTGCACGAAGGATGCATCTGCATTGATAGATTGCTCGGAGACCAAGTGAGGGTCGAGGAAACCCACCGGTCGTCGCGATCGCCGGACTTCTTGGATCATGTATCTATACATAAAGAAAGAGTAATGACATTTATCTGTATAACGTGAATGTAGAACTTCATTGTACAATACACTTACAGTGTCCAGCATCGTAGAAGTGAGGCATCGAGTTCGTCGAGATTGAATAGTAAGAATAAATCTTCGAATGTCACGACGATATAGCCCGAGTCGTGGAGGAAATGTGTCTCGTTATATTTCAGAGTGAATGCACTCTGCCAGATTAGCTTCATGTTGGACTTTTCCATGTACCAGGCATGCAATGTATTGCAAATCAAACCAAGCTGGGATAATTGTGACTCGGGCACCAACGACACTCCTAGAATAAACTTCCATGGCACGGGACGCGGCTTAGTTTTCTTCGTATGAGCCCTGGAGCCTCGCTTATGATATGTTCTCGGTGGCGTCTCGGCGGGAGCCGATGCAACAGACTTTACTGGTTTTGGAGGTGGAGGTGGAGCCACCGAAGCCGATGTGCCAGGTCCAGGGCGACGTCCCTCTTGGGCCACTGGATGTGAAGATTGTGGCACGGACATGTCAAGGACGATGTCCCTCTTGGGCCACTGAATGAATGTGTGGACGGCATCCCCTAATGTCTTAATCTCTTCGTTTGGGGGCTTCTCAAGAGGGACGGTCTTTAAAATATCATTAATCATGTCCACCAGGACCTTTATGAAACCGATGTCTACTTGTACACCATGCACCAGCGTCCCTGGCAGCAATGGATACACCATGCCGCGCCCAGCGTCAACGGGAATAGAGCCAACAAGCCTGACTTTGAGACTGCAAGGCATGGGCTCCTACATAACGACACAAGATGAGTTAAGGCATCCACCAGAGAGATCTATGTACCATTCTAAAGAGGTACATTACCTCAATGTCATCAATAGGTAAGTGGGCGTCACTATGTTCAGAAATTGGTGTGGACGCGTAGCTACTGCGACGTTGAGGGGGACTGGGTACCGCCGTAGTAGGAGTGGGTTGCGATTGGTTGCGGACTTGTCTCAGTTCTTCCCGCAATGAATCTATCTCTCCTCGAAGTGAGGCAGTCTGCTCTTGAAGTGAGGCAGATAGTTGTTCCTCAAGTTGAGCACGAAGCTCCTGTTTTATTTGTTCGTTGCGGTACACCTTGGATCTCTTCCTACTCCTATATGCTTCGGAGTAATCTGGAAATCTGTGCCTCCAAGGTACATAAACCCCCATGCCTCGTGTGCGACCTGGGTGCTCCTTGTTTCCCAAGGCCTGTGATAGTAAATCTCTCTCCCTATATTCTTCAAAGGAGCCACGAGAAGATTTGGTAGTCAATGATTGCTGCAAGAGGCAATTAATCATTTTATTTTTGAACTCATAAAGTTCAAGAGGTGTTAACAACTATATAGTTTAAAATATCTTACCATGCGTTAGGACACTTCCTCATCTGCGGGGTTTTTGAAAGAGACACCCGAAGATGTGGTTGATGACCTCGCTCTTAACCAGTTTTGAGCGCGCTCGTTTGCGATCCCGGCAAATGGCGGAGAGGCCTCCAATCGGATTGCGACCTCATCCTGCATCCTCCATTGCGGGATTTTACCCGCGTACACAGCGGTGTCGAGTCTGTGAGGGTGCGTGTTTTGTGACTGGAGAGCCTTGTGCGCCGCACTTTGTTGTTCAAATTCGGTCGTTGTCTTCATCTGCACAAAGGTCTCGCATGTTTCTGGCGACACGAAAGGATACTTCGTGAAGGGCGTGACATCCTTGGCCACGTACTTTGTCACAAGAGTGCTCTTAAAATTCTTCCATGCTTTTCCCGTCACGAGGAACGCCTGCCGTTGCACGAGTCCCAGTACTTCTGCCGGGATCTCGAACAAATTTGTAATTTCCTCCCATAGCTGATTTTTATGATCCTTTGTCAAATCTTTCCAGCTTGCTATGGTGATGGGGACCCGTTGCCTTCCAATTATCCCGCGGGTAGTCCGAAATGATGACGCTGCTTTCGTCGGTTCCAGAGGGAGCCCATTCGGAGAGACCACCGTGATGGTCATTCGGCCCTCTGGCCTTTTCGATACTCCTCGGCCACGCTTAGTTTTCGCAATCTTGGGAGCGTGAGACCCAGATGACGACGACGAAGACTGTGTGGACGCCATCTCTCTTCTAACCAACCCATGGACCATTGGTCATCAATAATGAATTTGGTAACCAACAAAATAATAAACTTTGTTCATATTAACATTTGGTTAAATGACCAACCCTATTCTTTAATTAAGTTATTGATTTAAACACTCAATTAACTAGTAGTCTACAATCCCAGATAATATTGCATCTTGAATTATCATGTTAATTCAACTGATTAAAACTTTATATACAACATATCCGAAATCTCACCTCCTAAAATCACTATGTTTTATCCCTCAGCAAATAATCAAACCTCCCGTGCTCAATAAACCCTATCTCATATCGCCAACCCAATCCTAATAAAAACCTAAGTCTTTAGTTGGACCTTTTTGAATGTTCTGCAGATTTTTTTGTTTTTCGATTGTATATCGTGTACATGGAAGTTGAAGCCCTGAAGAAGTAACAACTCGAGCAGGACCAAGACTCCGATATCAATTATATCAAGTATATCAAGCATATCAACTATATCAAGTATATCAAGCATATCAACTATATCAAGCATATCAACTATATCAAGTATATCAAGTATATCGTAAAGCTAACATATCGGAGGGGGCGGCGTCGGGAGGGAGCGGCATCGGAGGGAGCGGTGTCGGGAGGGACCAGCGGTGGGAGCGAGGGGCGTCGGGAGGGAACGACAGTGGGAGGGACCAAAACCTAGCTAGCAGGGGCGCTGGAGAGTGGAGACAAGAGAGTGCGCGAGTGCGGACTCCGCTGACCTAGCTGCGGGTATTTATAGGGAAGCTATCATAGACGGTTCCTTAAACGAACCGTCTGTGATAGTTATATCACAGACGGTTCTCTAAATATAACCGTCTGTGATATCATATTATCACAGACGGTTCTATAGATTTAACCGTCTGTGATATGCATACTATCACAGACGGTTCTATAGATATAACCGTCTGTGATATGCGTACTATCACAGACGGTTCTATAGATTTAACCGTCTGTGATATGCATACTATCACAGACGGTTTCTTTTGATAAACCGCCCGTGATAGTTCACTAAGCTAGCTATGTTCCTATGTCATTTTACAATTACAATGGAACATTGATACATTTATGAAAAACGCAAGCATAACCATAAATATAACTATTTCTTAGTTCCTGAGTCATTTTACAATTACAATGGAACATAGATACATTTATGAAAAACACAAGCATAACCAATGTAACTATTTCATAGTTACATAATTTATTACACTCTCGGTATAATCTAAGCAGTGCGGACACGCTTTGCCTCCTTTTGTACTCAACCCTGACAGGTTACCAAGGGCAGGAAAATCATTAATGGTGCAGAACAACATGGCGCGTAGAGTGAAGTTCTCTCGTTTGTCCTCATCCCATACTTGTACCGCTTCGTTCCACAGTATTGCAAGATCTTCCACCAATGGTGCTAGGAACACATCAATATCGTTGCCAGGTTGCTTCGGCCCTTGGATAAGTAGTGACATCAAAATATACTTCCGCTTCATACACAGCCAAGGAGGAAGGTTGTACATGCACAGAGTCACGGGCCAGGTGCTATGTCGGCTCCTTATGTTACCAAAAGGATTCATTCCATCTGTACTCAACCCAAACCTTATATTTCTCGGTTCCACATCGAAATCTACAAACATCCTATTGATGTTCCTCCACTGGGCAGAATCAGCAACATGTCTTATCATTCCGTCTTTCATACGCTGCTCGCAGTGCCAACGCATCAATCTTGCATCCTTGCGGTTTGCAAATAAACGCTTCAAATGGGGGATTACAGGAAGATACCACATCACCTTAGCAGGAGGTCCTTGCTTCACCTCGATGCCCTTCCCATCATCAGAGTCATTTTTACGCTTGTATCGGGATGCTTTGCACACCGGACAAACATGTAAGCTAGCATACTCTTTACGGTACAGGATACAATCATTCGGACATGCATGTATTCTTTCTACTTCCATTCCTAATGGACAAAGAATCTTCTTGGCTTAGTAGGTGGTTCTCGGCAACACATTTCCCGTTGGAAGCATGTCCGCTAGGAGACCTAACAATGCCGTGAAACTATTGTCGGACCAACCATTGCTTGCCTTCAATTTTAGCAGCTCTAGAACTGATGACAACCTCGTGTATTGCGGCTTGCAGCTCGGGAACAAAGGTTTCTCCGAGTCCTCCATCAAGCCCTCGAATTTACCAAACTCTCTCTCACTATAGTTCCCTTCTGCATCACGTAACATCTGATCCAGATTATCATCGTGCAACCTATCCTCATGATCCAGATTGTCATCCTGCGACCTATCCTCATGATCGAAAGAACAGTCCACAACTGGCATATCGTTGTCTCTCTCGACTATGTCATAACTACCTTCTTGTGTACTCTTCTCTTCACCGTGACTGGTCCAACATTTGTACCCTTTTCTGAAACCCCTTCGAATCAAGTGAGCTTCGATCTGCGCTGAGTTGCTAAACATCTCGAGATTATCACAATCAATACATGGACAATACATATATTTCATCCCCTTCTTCAACATATCCAGCTCGGCCGCCCTTCTAAAAGCAGACACGCCATTAATATACTCTTCACTCACACGGTTCTCAATATACATCCAGCTTCGGTCCATCTACGCTACACAAGTAACATATATTTAAGCAAGAATGTTAGCTACTACTTACCCATTCTGAAATCCAGCAAACTAACATTATCTTTCTAAACCTAGCTAGCTAGCTACATTTAAATTAAACAAAAACCTAGCTATCATCTCCGGCCTTCAATTACAAACACATGCAGCAAAGTAATTGAGTACTAACCTCTGATCAGATCACTAAGAAGACAGTGATATGTTTTCACCCCTAACTCCCTAAAGCCGGCCGCCTTGCTCCACCAATGCAGCGCAATGAAGACAGGTCTGTAGTGTCAACATCGAGAAAGTACACCAAGTAATTAATAGTGTGTAGAATATCACAGACGGTTCCAACCACAAACAGTCTGTGAAAACAATATATCACAGACGGTTTGTGTTAATAATCGTCTGTGAATTATCACAGATGGTTCTATATACGCACCGTCTGTGTTACAAACAATATCACAGACGATTCATATTAATAACCGTCTGTGATTGGTTATTATCACAGACGGTTAGTATAAAGAACCGTCTGTGATAGTCTACATTATCACAGACGGTTCTTAACACGAACCATCTGTGATGTCCATAATATCACAGACAGTTCACAAAAATAACCGTCTGTGATTGGTGAGTATCACAGACGGTTCGTATATAAAACCATCTGTGATAATTCACTCTATACGGAAACAAGCAATAAAATAATGTTAGCCATGCCCTCTGAAAACAATCCAATACAGACGCAAGCACAACAATACATTCAGATCTATTACAGGATAACAAGCTAACGAACCCTTCATGGCACGACGGTGCAGCTGAACAAGACACACTTACCACACTTACGGCTAGAGTGTGTTGGCAGTAGTCGGCGTTGTGGAGGAACAAGAAATACAGACACAAGCACAACAACACATTCGGATCTATTACAAGATAACAAGCTAACGAGCCCTTCATGGCACGACGGTGTGGTTGAACAAGACACACATACGACACTTACGGCAAGAGTGTGTTGTCCAACCACCCGCCATGCCGCGATGGAGGCGCTAGCTCATAGCGGAGGGGAGATGCATGAAGGAAGCACAACAACACATTCAGATCGATCTATTACAGGATAACAAGCTAACAAACCCTTCATGGCACAACGGTGCGACTGAACAAGTCACACTTACGACATTTACGGCAAGAGTGTGTCGTCCAGCTGCCCGCTGTGCCGTGACGGAGGCGCTAGCTCATAGCGGAGGGGAAGCTAGCTAGTGGATGAACTCACGCGTGACTAGTACCGCTGGAAAGGTCGATGGGGTTATTAATAAGGGCTGAGTAGTGGGTGAAATTGCTGCCTGCCATTTGATGTGGAGAGAACGGACGGTCGAGATAGAAATCTTGGGTATTCACCAATTATTGGTGACATGTGATTTTTAGAGACGGTTATTAACACGAACCATCTGTGTTGTCCAGATTAGCACAGACGGTTCGTGTTAATAACCGTCTGTGAAAATATCACAGACGGTTGCGAGTATAAACCGTCTGTGAAAGTTTAATCACAGACGGTTCCGTATAAACCGTCTGTAATGTAGCCGTCCAGTATAGCCTCTTTTGTAGTAGTGGATATCAGTCAAATCCAGGACCGGGCCACTGGAAAGCCGTTAAGAAAGTCCTACGCTATATGCAAGGCACTAAAGGTCACATGCTCACATATAGTAAAAGCGATAACCTTGAGGTTGTCGGTTATTCTGATGCTGATTTTGCGGGGTGTAAAGACACTAAGAAGTCCACATCAGGTTATATTTTCACCCTCGCAGGAGCAGTAATTTCATGAAAAAGTGTAAAGCAAACGCTTACTGCAACGTCGACAATGCAGGCTGAATTTGTGGCATGTTATGAGGCTACCGGGCAGGCTGTATGGCTTAAAAACTTTATCTCGGGATTAAGAGTGGTAGACATCATTTCTATACCACTCATTCTGTACTGCGATAATCAACCCGCAGTTTTCTATTCGAGTAACAACAAGTCAAGTGTAGCTGCCAAGCACATTAACATAAAGTATCATGTTGTGAAACATAGAGTCCAGGATCAAACAATTAGGGTTGAGCATATTGGAACTGAATTTAAGCTTGCGGATCCGCTCACAAAAGGCTTACCACCCAATATTTTTCGTGATCATGTTGCCGTTATGGGTTTATTGGAGAGCCTGTGATCCTGGAATAAGAGGACCATATAAAGTAACCAACTCCCATGAAGTATTATGTTATCCGATCGATATAGAATGGATCACTATAAATACTGATTGTCCAGCGGTACTTAATTGACTGTTGTGACGCATTACTTTGGTGTGAACTTTTATTGAGAGAGGGCTTATGATGTTTAGCCTTACGATCAAGGGGGAGAATGTTAGGTTTTGATCTACGCCAAACGGCAAAAGAGGGAGACGTGGGGTGATACCCACGTCTACGCGCCCTGATCGGGGGGGGGGGGGGGCTAACCGTTTTTGGTTACAGTCCCCCGTTGCACAGCGCCATATAAAAGGTTGGAGTTCCGGCCTCTCCCGGTTGAGGTTGATTCCCGTGAGAGCCAAAACTCCGAACAAACCCTAAGACCAGATCTACTTCGCGCTGTCGGCAACGGGAAGGCCGTCGACCGCCACTGCAGGACGTCGTCGGTGACTCTCCGTACCCCAGCAACTCTCCGTACCCCGGCGACACCCCGACCTTCATCGACTACTGCCTCACGCAGGCACGGGACTTCAGCTATGGCCTTCATTGCCGACCGTAAGTTTCCCGATCCGATAAATTCTAGGTGTTCATACATGATCTAGAGTTAAGGCCTTATGACTCAAGTTTAGACTTAGCATAAACTAGCATTGTCACCTCTGCTGAGATGGGCTCTGACGCCAATCCCCACGAGGCCACTAAGGTCGACGTCGAGCACTGCCCGAGCAGCTACGGCTTTATGGCGCAGCTGGGTAGCGTGCCCGTTCAGCTCCATCTTGGCGTCACGTAATTTCTCCGAGCCGCCACCGGCAGGTTCTTCAGACAATGGGATAGACGGCGGAGAGAACTGTCGTCCTGATCGGTGTCACCATGGCGTAGCTCTCGATGGCGTTGAAGCCGGCGACCGCTGCGAGGTGTCCTGCCGTGGGGTCTTTCTGACGTGGAAGGATCTCTCTGTGATGGCTGCCGATGGGAGGGCGGGCCGTGCCGTGATCCTCGATGGGCTCAGCGGGTACGCGCGCCCCGGCGAAGTGATGGCTCTGATGGGGCCTTCCGGCTGTGACAAGACCACCCTACTTGACGACCTAGCTGGTAACTTGAAAAGTTCAACCTTCGTAGACTTCATTTCACACCCTAGCTGGCGAGACCAACGGTTTATCATCTAAACCGATGGTCCAAGCAACCCATGATTGAACACAACTTACATAAAACTCGTATCGTGTAAACCCATGGTCCAAGCCAGGTTTCTCTACAGCAATTATTAGATTTTGGTTTTGGTTTTTAGCTTTGGCTTATAAATAATAAGAGCTTATAGAGAGACATATGCGTGCAATTTTAATTGATATAAATGAAGTCACTATAGCATGTAGTACAATCTCAAAAGACATTGTTTGAAAGGTAGATATTTTAGAAGTTGTTTACTATAGAAAAACAAATTTTATGAGTCAATACAAATATGGCCTAAAACTAGCCAAATATTCTTTGCAATTATACGACTATATTTGCAAATGGTATTAAGTGAAACTAGCTAAATTGTTTCTCTTCTGAAACTTTTAATGTATTAGCAGCTGAAAACAAAGTACTTTCATATTGGTTGCGAATGAGGATTTTTAGCTGAAAATAAATAGTGGTGCTTTTAGAAACAGATGATGAGTGATAAAGAAAGTACTAGAGAGATACGTATACGAAATAAAAGATAGCGGAGTAGGGTGCATGATACACTTATAACCCATTCTTTATCCCTAGAACAAGACAGAAGTAAGAGAGTGGAGAAACAGCTTCAAGAAACAAATATTCATATTGCCTTCTAACTTCTCTAAAGAGAAAACAAAAACAGAAACCAATACCAACATACCCTGAATACACACGTATCGAGAGACAGTATTGAATTGGATCACTGTAGGACGCATGTGATGGAAGCTATCAGCCGACCCGTCGTTCTGAGCTTTTATACAGTTATAAGTAATGTCGAAACATACTTAAAAAAAGTAATGTCGAAACAAGAATAGTGCCAATTTTTCACAGGTCTCGTACAACATTCTACAATCTGTATATGTACGTGAAATAGTAGTCAATAAAAAACTAAAACTAAAGTAATAGCTGAGAGCAACAAATTCTTTAATTTGTAAACAGTGACTCAAATTTCCTTTGGTTTTTTTACTTTTTAATTCTACAAACAGTACTACTGCATGGTATATATGTTCAATTAAAATAACGCAGAATTACATAAAATACGTCTAGTTCTATTGACATTCATCATATATATAATAGAATAGAATAGAAGCAAACGTGTTAAAAAAGGACAATATGAACTTAATGAGAAACATTGATCAGAATGGGAATGAATATAGTTAGCACATCAACAATATTTAAATACTTGACACTAACCCTATCTGGCCTCCCTTTGCCTTGACTCTATTATATCATTGTAAAACATTGCGACCGTACTGTGTGTTCTGCTTAATTACACGTTTACAAAGGACGACTTGGCCCCAACATTAAAGGAAGCGGAGACATCCTGATCAATGGCCGGCGTGAGAAGCTTGCTTTTGGGACCTCCGTAAGTTGTACATAAATTGGGATCGATAGAAACAATGTTTTGACGTCTGCATACAACTAACTGGGAACATGCATTGAAGGCCTGGGTCAGCGCAGAGGGGCCCAAGACAGCGGCGTAGAGAATGTGCCGAGGCAGGAGACCGGATGGCTGACTGATGGTGGCATAGCAGTGTGATCAGAGTCGAAACCGTGGGACAACGCGGCACAGGGAGGAGCGGCTGGGCTGGAGATGCGATGGTGCCGAGAGAGGCCGGATCTACGTAAGGGGAGCGGCAGGGAGTCTGGGGTCGGAATAGAGGCGGTGCAGGTGAGCCAAAAGGGGGTGTTGGGAAGAAGGGGGAGGAGGAAGAAGAAGATAAGGGTGAGAAGGGGAGAAGGAATAAAAGAAGAAAAGAAAAAGAAAGGGAGTGTCGGGAGTGTTCGGCCGAATAGATAAGGGAAGAGAGAAAAGGGAAGGAAGGAAAGAAGTGAAGAAAGAGGGAGGAAGAAGAAGAAAATTAGTAAAGGGGGAAAAAGATTTGGTGTGTATAGGAGAAAATTTATATTCTTAAATCCTTAATTAGAGAGTTTCAAGTATTACCCGTGTGGAATGATGTGGACTCGTAATATGAAGAGTAGGAGGCTGACACCCTGTATAGAGGTTGAATGGAGTAGGCGGCGGTCTAGAATTATTCCTAGTGAACCCGATTTGCAATAAGGTGTAGCTATATTATCTTAGTTTTAGATAGACTATAGTTAGAACATTTTTATTTCTAAATATTATAATATTTGAGCCTTTGAATTAGGCCTAGCCCTACGTGTCTATGTATGTCTAACATTAACACTACTACAGAAAGCCTAATACTAGACGGCCGATCTCAGGCGGTTTGACAAAACCGTCTGTGAACGACACTAACACAGACGGTTTTAATTGGACACCGTCTGTGTTGGTGGCATCAGAGAAAACGAGTATTACAGACGGTTCTTACCGATGAACCGTCTGTGATACTTTAGTATCACAGACAGCTTTTATTAAAAACTATCTGTGATAATCTGGAATTATCACAGATGATTTTTTTATTAAAAACCGTCTGTGATAAGCTGATTATCACAGACGGTTTTTAATAAAAAAAACCTTCTGTGATAATCTCAGGATTTTCACATACGGTTTTTAATAAAAAAAACCGTCTGTGATAATGGCGCTAGGCATTTATTGCGCTGCTCAGAACCGCATCTATCTTCATTTCGATCCAGGTCTAGCCGGTGCTGCACTCTTTCGCTCAGGAGGCAAGCTAGGCGATTTCAGGCCAATTAATTTGGTGGGAGGAGGCAGAGATTGAGCTTTGAAGATTCATACTTTCCTGGTTGCTCTAGATATGGTTAGTAATGAAATTTATTTTTCTTTCTATTACAATTTAGATCTAAGTAATTGGTGAGTGTTATTGAAAATGGTTTGCAAAATTATTGATTATATAATAGCTGTTGTGTTTATAATATGAATTAAGCTAGCAAATTAAGCCTCAATGCATGTGGCTAGTATATATGTAGTAATAATTAATTAATTTGATTTTTAATACTAAGTTGTTATATATATATATATACACACACACACACACATAACGTACGACCGAAACTGGATGTATGCCGTGAGCCGTGTGAGTGAAGAGTACATTAATGGCGTGTCTGCTTTTACAAGAGCTGTCGAGGAGGATATGTTGAATAAGGGAGTACATTAATGGCGTGTGAGTGAATATATGTACTGTCCATGCACTGACTGCGAGAATTTAAAGATGTTTAAGAACCGAGAGCAAATTGAAGCGCACTTGATTCGGAGGGATTTCAAAAAGGGTTATACATGTTGGACAAGTAATGGCGAAGTGAATGATCATATGCCGCCGGATGACATCGCTGGTGAAATGAATGATATGCCGCTAGAAGACATCGCCGGTGAAGTGAATGACATGCCGCCGGATGATGTCGATTGTGGTTTGGATTCGGATAGGTTGCACGATGGCAATCTGGATCAGATGCTTCGCGATGTAGAAGAGAACTATGATGAGAGAGAGTATGTTAAATTCCGGGGCTTGATGGTGGACTCGGAGAAACCTTTGTTCACGTGCTGCAGGTCAAAGTACACGAGGTTGTCGGCCGTGCTTGAACTGTTGAAATTGAAGGCAAGCAACGGTTGGTCCGACAAGAGTTTCACGGCGCTGCTAAGTCTTTTAGCGGACATGCTTCCGGAGGGAAATGAGTTGCCTAAAACCACGTATAAAGCTAAGAAGGTTCTTTCTCTGTTGGGAATGGAAGTAGATAGAATACATGCATGCCCGAACGACTGTATCCTCTACTGTAAAGAGTATGCAAACATGCATGTATGTCCGGTGTGCAACGCATCCCGATATAAACGTAACAATCAATCAGATGACGGCGAGGGAACAGAGGCGAAGAAAGGACCTCCTGCTAAGGTGGCATGGTATTTTCCTATAATTCCCCGTTTGGAAAGGTTTTTTGCAAATCCAAAGGAGGCAAAATTGCTGCGTTGGCACTCAGAGGAGCGCAAGAAGGATGGAATGCTAAGACACCTTGCTGATTCCGCCCAGTGGAGTAACATCGATAGGAGTTTTGCAGACTTCGGTGCAGAACCAAGGAATATAAGGTTTGGACTGAGTACAGATGGAATGAATCCTTTCAGTAGCATGAGCAGCCGACACAGCACATGGCCCGTGACTCTCTGCATCTATAACCTTCCTCCTTGGTTGTGTATGAAGCGAAAGTATATTTTGCTGTCGATACTTATCCAAGGGCCAAAGCAACCTGGGAATGATATTGATGTGTACCTAGCACCGCTGGTGGAAGATCTAAAACTAATGTGGAACAAAGGGGTATACGTATGGGATGCATACAAACGAGAGAACTTTACTTTGCACTCCTTATTGTTCTGTACCATAAATGATTATCCTTCCCTTCCTAACCTATCGGGCCAGAGTACAAAAGGTGCCAAAGCTTGTACTCACTGTTTAGATGGTACCGAGAGTGTGTGGCTGAAACACTCACGCAAAACTGTCTACATGCGTCACCGCCTGTTCCTTCGGAGGGCTCATCCATGCCGCAAGATGAAGAAACAATTTGACGGAGAGAAGGAAGACGGTTCAGCTCAAAGGCATTTAAGGGGAAAAGAGGTTTATAATATGGTGAAGGATTTAGATGTTGTCCTTGGAAAGGGACGTAAATTGAGGGCTCATGAGAAGAATACCTGGAAGAAGAGATCAATATTTTGGGACTTACCTTATTGGGAGTACCTAGATGTTCGACACTACATCGACGTCATGCACGTAGAAAAGAATGTATGTGACAGCTTGATCGTTCTCTTACTGAACATTCATAATAAAACAAAGGACGGCGTCAACGCATGGCTTGACTTGGCAGATATGGACATCAGGCCTGAGTTAGCACCGACATGCACTGATAATGGACGAACGTACCTTCCCCTTGCGTGTTACACTCTGTCCAAGGCCGAGAAAACAGAACTGTGCCAATGCTTGCATGGTGTCAAAGTTACGTATGGTTACTCCGGCAACGTGAAGAAACTTGTTTTGATGCAAGATTTGAAGTTAAATGGCATGAAGTCTCATGATTGTCATGTGTTGATGACACAGATGCTCCCTATTGCAATTAGAAATATTTTGCCGATCAAAATCCGAGAGACAATCATGAGGCTATGTTATTTCTTTAACACAATTGCTCAGAAGGTCATCGATCCCGAAGGACTAGATGCTCTGCAGGACGAGGTGGTGATGACTCTATGTCATCTTGAAATGTATTTTCCTCCTTCATTTTTCAATATCATGGTCCATCTCATTGTTCATGTTGTGTGAGAGATAAAAAAGTGTGGGCCCGTATTCCTACGTAGCATGTACCCATTTGAGAGGTTCATGAGAAGTCTCAAGTCCTACGTACAGAATCGATCTCGGCCGGAGGGCAGCATCATCGAAGGTTATGCAAGCGAAGAAGTCATTGAGTTTTGTGTCGATTATATGGCTCAGATTCAACCGATAGGTGTGCCTCAATCTTGTAATGAGGGGAGGCTGAAGGGTATCAGAACTATCGGAAGGAAAGCAATCACTCCAGATATGGACACATATACTCAAACCCATTTCACGGTCTTGCAACACATGACTAAAATGGCGCCTTATGTGGACCAACACAAGGATGTGCTTCGGCAACAATGCACGTATGTGATGTATATATGAATTGGCATTTATGTATACAGCAGTGCATGTGTGTGATGTATTTGTAAATTTGCATTTACTTATATGTGAAAATGTGTGATATATTGGTGAACTTTGAGAATGAGTTATACAAATGTATCTCTATGTTCATTGGGCTGTTGTAAAGAAATACACCCAGCTGTTGTCTTATTGAATGCTGGTTGGTGTTTATATTATTGAATGCTGGTTGGTGAGTAAAGGTTTATTACAGACGGTTCTCAGTTTAGAACCGTCTGTGATATCAATATCACAGACAGTTCTAAACTGAGAATCGTCTGTAATAATCCTTTATATATAACCCCTGCTAGGGTTTTGCGCGTACACTGCAGTTATTAGACATAGTCGCTCTCCCGAAGTCCCGATCGAGCCCGTCGCCGCCGCCGTCCCCGAGCCCATCGCCGGCCGCCTTCGTCCCCCCGAGCCCCTCGCCAACCGCCTCCGTCGAGCCCCTCATCGGTCTCCGTCCCCCGAGCCCCTCGCCGGCCGCCTCCGTCGAGCCCCCGAGCCCCTCGTCGGTCGCCGTCCCCGAGCCCCTCGCCGGCTGCCTCCGTCGAGTCCCTAAGCCCCTCACTGTCGAAACCTAAGGTGCGCAACACTTCGTGAGCAGTTTTTTAGTCAGATTGTTCACTCTGTTCATCTGCTAGGGCTATTGTCGTTCCCCTTCTTGTATTTGGACAAAGCAGATTGGGAGGTTAGAGGTGCAGTTTGTGTGCAGTTAGGAATATGCATGCTTGATATGGGTAGGAGTTGCAATAGGGATGACACTTGGGGATTTATTTTGATATATACCCACTCCCTTTGCTTGGTTTGTAGCCCTAACTCCTTGAGCCCTAACTCCCTTTGCTTGGGGATTAACAATGCTAAAAACTTACATATGAAGAATTCCCATTCCTGCGAAGTTTTCATGGAAAAAGACTGAAGTATCCCACCCTTAATCCAGTGGACCATACTTACTATTAAACCACAACCATTGGATGTTATCTGCAACATATTGAAAAAGACAGAAGTATCCCACCCTTAATCGTAGTTTCATTTGGTTGCCCTTGGTAGGGCTAGGTTCTTCCCCTCCCTTTCCTATATGTATTAATATATTAAAAGTAGGAGCCTCTTGTCTCTCCTAAAAAATATGGGTGGTACAAATGGGGCATGTGTGTGTACAAGTCTAAAACTTCATTTAGATAGATACATCACTTCTCTCTCTACAATACCATTGTTACCTATTGTCATCTTATTGTTGTTAAATCTTACTGTTATGTATATGTATATAAGTATGTGTTTATACCACACTATTTACATATATGCTACATTGTGCTTACTTTTCATATATGAGAAAGCCAACATGTCACCCGTGCATTCTTCAACATCATCGCTGGATGCGTCCGCTCGAAAATCAAAACATCGAGGAAGAGGGCTATCGAAAAAGCCTGATGGCCGATTTACCATCATAGAGGTCGATGGATCTGGGACCCCTCTTCTTCCTCCCAAAGCAGTAAGCGAATTCCGAAGAATGGTCGGAATAGTTGCACGAGAACAAATTGAGACCACATTCGATTCGTGGAAGAGCGTGCCTAAGACTCGGAAACATGAGATGCTGATGGAAATTTTTGCATTGTTTGAGATCCCAGAAGAACACCAAGACGCCGTGCAACGACAAGCCTTGCTAGTGGCGTGCAAAGCATGGAAGAACTTCAAGAGCACGCTTGTCAAGGACTACGTGGAGAAGGACGAAACACCCTTTCATAAATACCTATTCCTGCAACCATAATGGGAAGAGTTCAAGATGATGAAGACACTGAAGATTTCAAAGTACAAGTGCGGCGCACAAGGCCCTCCACGCAAAAAACACACACCCTCACAGACTTGGCACAGCTGAGTATGCGGGTAAAATCCCGCAGTGGACGAGGGAGAACGAACAGGCAGTCCTGTAGAACACCGCCCCGCCATTTGCCAATATCTCGGATGACCGCGCTCGAAATTGGATTAGAGCAAGGTCATCTACAACGATGTCGTGGGACGTCTCCTTTCGAAACCCTGCAGACCAGCAAATGTCCCAGCGCCTGGTAAGATATCGATCGAACTACGTAGCTTGTAATTACTCCACAACATCGTACGAAGTGAAATGACATGTGCTGTTGCAGGAAGCGTTGAGTGTTGAATCTTCCCAGGGATCATTCAAGGGAACAAGGGAGAAAGATATACTCTCCGCGGCCCTGGGAAACAAGGAGCACCCGGGTCGTACGAGAGGCCTTGGGCTTTACGTTCCTTGGAAACATGGTTTCCAAGATGACTCCAAATTGTATCGGCGTAGGAAGAGAATCAAAGTCGAGCGTGAGGCACGGCTACGAGACAAGATCAAGGCATCTCTTAGAGAGGAGCTGGCTGATTATGTTAGAGATGAGATGCGGTGATATACAGAAAATCAGCAGGCCGCCGCCGCCGCTCCTGTGCTAGCTAACCCGCACAACCGTCCGAGTAGTTGCGCGTCCAATCCTATGGAAAGCGAGGCCAGATTTCCTGTGGACGACATCCTGGTAATAATTATTATCTCTCGAATGCTTGCTCCATTGATAGGCCTATTCGAGTAGCTAATTTTGTATCGTTATGTAGGAGCCTACGAAGTGCAGGCTCCAAGTGAGATATGCCTCCGTTCCCTTGTATGCTGCTTGGGGCCAGGCATATCAGTCTGGTATCGGGGCCATGGTGCTTTAGCGCCAGGCGTCGCAAAAGTTAATGTGGATGGTGTGCATGTCAATTTTGAGGTCGTCCCCCTACCGAAGCCCCCCAACGATGAGATCATGACTCTAGGGCAGGCCATTGGAACATAGCCCAAAAGCCACATCTCCCTGGAGGCTTCTTCACCGGTGGCAGGACCAGAAGGGCAGTGCGAACCAGAGCTACATGCACTGGTGCCATCTCCACAAGACTTGTCTCCACCACCGCTACCTGCACCGGTGCTATCTCCACGGGTGCTATTATCACCAAAGCAACTTGCACCGGTGCTACCTTTACAGTCGACTACCATAAAGTCGACCTACAGCCGAGGAAGTGGCAGGGGCAAACCAAAGAAGGATGATGATGATATCCCGTACCTGCCATTGGCCCACAAATTCGTGCTAGGCGAGCCGATGATAATCCCGGAAGAGTACCTCCTAACCCGAGGACTTGGTTGCCAAACATTACACGCTTAGTATATGGAACAGTCCAATAAGCCACAGGAAGAACGGCACTCAGGTATCACTGTCAAATTCAACCGGGATCATTTCCACCACGAAATTCAGGAATGTGTCTTCGCGGTGACCTTGGAGGATATATTTGATCTTTTCACATTCAACGCTCTCGACGCCTCACTCGTTCGATGCTGGACGCTGTAAGTCTGTACAATCACAGTCTCTGTTCATGTAATACCGATATATGTCATATATAATTTGTTGCTTTTCTGTGTATATATATAGATTCATGCTGACCCAAGCTAGATCATCGAAATCACCAATTGGTTTCCTGGACCCACGTTTGGTCGCCATTGATACCATCAACGAGGATGCATCCTTCGTCGAGAGCTATATTACATCAACACTGCTGGCTCACCACGATAAGTAATTTGTTCTTATGCCATACAATGAGCACTTCCATTGGATTTTAATTGTAATTATACCAAAATGGAATAAGGCTATATACCTTGATTCTCTAAGTAAGAACAAATACGACTACACAGCTATCGCCCAATTACTCGATATGTAAGTACAGTTTCTCCATACATAACTACATTGTACTCTTTCTTTCCTTCTAAATGACTAATCTAACTTTTTCGAATAACGAAGGCCGTTCGACACGTACGTTGCACAGACACGTGGCTCGACGAAAGGGGCCAAGCCCTTGAAACATGTTCGCAATTTTTGGGTATTCGCTAGTACACACTAGTTAATCCTATACAACACTTGGTAGTAATGCCTCTTCAATTAACACATTCTATTTTTTGCAATACCACCAGCAGGATCCAGGCAACACGTGTGGATTCTACGTTTGCCATCATATGAGACTACTTCTCGATTCCTCGAAGATCACCAATTCTAAGGTTTGTCAATCTTCCCACATTTATTTATACTTGTCAGGTTATATATGTACGCACATTGATATTCCTATCGACAGGCTGCGCCCATCTCTACAACTGCATTGAAACAGCCGGACCTTGCATTAATTCGAGGAGAGTGCGCTTGGTTTTTGTGGTCTAAAGTCATAAGATCAGATGGAGAGTTCCACTGCGCACAATAATTTTTTATTGCTCTTATCACTCTGGAATCGAGGTCTCGCGAAAGGAACGGATCCATAATCAATGAACTTGTCAGCTGCACAAGCAATACTTGAATGACAATCATGCACCACCAAGTATAGCTTGTGCAGTCTGACAAGTTCGTTGATTATGGATCTGTTCCTTTCGCGAGACCTCGATTCCGGAGTGATAGAGCAATAAAAATGCAATGTTACCATCTAAGTGCAAATGCAATGTAGATCTTTTGTAATTGTGTATTTGTTAATGGATATTTTATTTCATTTCAAATAATTGATTTGCAAAATGGATGCTTTATGTTTGTGAAATGAAGTGCGATGTGAATTGGATGTTTTCTGTTTGTGAAATGAATTGAGATGTGAATTGTATGTATACATGTACATGTTGATCTTCTTGTTTCAGATGGCATGGCTAGCATTTCCTGAGGCTAGCCAATAAACAGGAATAGATTTAGGGGTAGAAAAGAATATCACAGACGGTTTGTAACTAAAAGCCGTCTATGATATGTAATAATCACAGACGGTTTTTACTTGAAAACCGTCTGTGATTATCAGCTATCACAGACAGTTTTTAGTTACAAACCGTCTGTGATATTTACACCACAGACGGTTCGAAAATCGTCTATGATAACCTTCGATTATCACTGACCCATAAATTCAGACGATTCAGAAAACCGTCTGTGATGACGTTTTTGAACTGTCTGTAATATGGTTTTCTGTAGTAGTGTAAGTAAATACATAATAGTTAGCGAGGAGTGGATATGTCTAGCATGCAAACATTAGGGTCACATGACCCAATGACTTCTTTTTAATCTACGCGTAAGGTTTTTAACAATGCAGTAAAATTGTATTTTTTAAAATATCAAATAAATTCTACTTTTCCTCAAAATATTTATTTCATTGCATGGCCATATTTTTATGTTTTTATGCAACTAATTCAATTTTAACTAGTTTTTAACAAGGCGGGTACGAGAGAAAGGAAGATGGTGGCCGTCACCACCAGCGTTACCGCTGACTTTGTCGTGTATAGTTACTTCGGGCTGGACTTGGGCTAGCATGGCACGAATGCTGGCATGACGGACTTTGGGCTGTGCTTGGGTCTGGCCAGAGACGAGGTGGGTTGGCACGGTGGGATGACTAACCCGAGCCAGCACGACACGAAATGATCCAAAGTATGATGAGCCTGGATCATATCGACATGGCATGGTCTAGCTCTTAGCTCTACTATTATGAATGGTGTTAGTAGATGGCATTTATGCACGCTTCTTATTTGCGCGTCATATAGTGTAAGAAGTTGGGTTACATCAACTCCCACCCTCCCTTTTTTTTTGTTAAAGTACGTATTTACTTCTTACTTAAAAGCAGGCACGTACCTATTCTGCACGGAAAAAGTATAATCTACAGTATTATTCCATTCACATTTTTGTGACATAAAACTCTCATCAGAATTACTCTCTCCATTTCATTATATTTATCCATTGTCCATCGTATCACAGACTAAAAAAGCAATAAATCTAAATATACTTAATAAGAAATAACCGTACATACGTCTATTAAATAACATACCATAACCATTTAACCTAATCCGAAGTATTTAAATATGGGTAGAAAGAGAAAAATTTGCAATAACTATACTCTATATTCTCTCAATAGACAAATATATTTAAACATATACTCCAGAAGCCATGAACAAATATAGCGAAATGAAGGGATTATTAACTAAGCAATTGGATAAAATTCTTTTAGTCACTGCTAATCAACTTTACTGTTTTATATATGCAATTATAAATTCAGTATGGGCAATTTAAAGCATTATAGCATGGTTATACACAACTTCTAAATGTAACCCTTTTTTTCAACAGATAAATGTGAGATATCCTATCTGATAATTTCTGCGGTGCTTATGTGGTAAAAAGACAACGCCTCTCAGAATTTAAATTATTAATAAATAACTACATATTTCAATAAAAGTGGGGCATAGTATCACCTAGAAAAATGTACTATCCAAACCTGAAATGTTGGTGTGTATCTAATGTACAAAAAGGACTCATTTATTATGCAACCTATATTTTGTATCCCAAAAATCTATTACTATTATAAAAGGAGTTGGCGGTTGTAAGTCCATTCTCCTTCAACTACTCTATTTACTCAACTTCTCACCATTCTCCACTTTCTAACTGATCAAAGCAACTCTCTTCTATAGAATAATTCTCTATATATTCAATAAGTTCCGTTGCAACGCACGGATACATAACTCGTAAGCTAGAAGCGTGACATGCCCATCGTAGTTTTCAACATCATAAATTTTGAATACAGTTAAATTACAGCGAAACGTCACTTCGTTTTAAAGATCTTAATATCATGATGTCTACACCTAGGTGTGTTAGCTACTACTTCATCCGTCCAAATTTATATAATTTTTTTTGAATGATCTTATCTATAAATATATGGTATATTTTATATTCTAATAGAAAATTAGTGTGATCTTCTCTTTATTCCCTTAATAAATATGCAATTTTATTTGTTATTTCTACATGCATGCATTAAATATAGTGCTTAAAGATAATAATTAGAGGTAATCTAGCCATTTTGACTATCTCCTTTGTCTACGTGCCAAGAGAAAATATGCCTTGTAAATTTGAACGTACAAAGTAATTAGCTATCCACATAGGATAAGAGATGATATGGCAAAGAATTAAAAAGGAGAGAGGAAAGTAGTATCTTGTACAAGAGTACATAAAGCAACAATGAAGATATAGCTAAAATATACACTGGGGAGGAGGATTGTGTCTATCACATTAAATATGTGGGATGGGTGAGGGAGAAGAGAGGAGCAACAATTCCTCTTTTTTCTTCTTCATTTTCTTTGGTTGGAGCTTAACTTGGGACTAATTCTTGAATTTGGGTTTCCCCACCAATTTCTCAATTGATAACTGATGCTCAAAGTCTTGTTTAATATACAGCTGTTTGACGGTGGGTACCTTTCGGGTTTGAACCCAAAGCCTAGCGACAAGGACTACGACTCTGCACAGATAAAGGAGGACTACGCCATGATCCAATGCCTTGGTGTGAGAATTTTTGTCCAAGTCACACTCTGTACAGGGCGGCTTGCCCTTTTCCCTCTCAGGTTGGGTTACCTCTATAATACCTGGTGCAATAGCCTATTATCTTACCGGCCTTCAAAGAGGAATAGACCACTTTGTCTACTTCGCTGCAATTTTGTGGGCAAGCACAATGTTGGTAGAGGGTCTGATGATGATTGTTGCTGCAATTGTGCCCGATTTTCTCCTGGGTATCATCACGGGTTCTGGACTACAAGGGGTACAAATGCTCAATGCTGGTTTCTTCCGGCTTCCAAGTGACCTCCCAAAACCTGTGTGGAGGTACCCAACTTACTTCATCTCCTACCACAAATATGCAGCTCAAGGACTGTACAAGAATGAGTTCTTGGGTTTAGTATTTGAAGATTTAGGAGGTGGAGGACTCACAATTGGTGGTGAAGACATCCTAAAGAACTATTTACAAGTGGAGTTCGGTTACTCTAAGTGGGTGGATCTTGCGATATTACTTGCAATGGTCGTGATCTATAGGGTGCTTTTCCTAGTTATTATAAAGGTTTCTGAGATTGTAAAACCCAGGATAAAATGTAACACTAAAATTGTAGCGATGTTTTCTTTTTCCAGTAAAAGTTTATGTTAGCTGTTACTTGTTACTGAGTTAATGGCACACGTAGAAGTCAACTTAGATGTAAGTGATTCACTCTAGAGTTAATCATTGGGATGCTTGTATTAATTTAATATTTTATACATTCTTGAATAATCAATATATCCCTTGAATAAGCTATTTTCGTTGACCAGTAAGTATTGACTTTACTGGTGAAACGTTTTGTTTACTTGATCATATTTATTCTCAACTATCATTGGAATTGGACAACCGCCTTGAATCAAGCCAGTCCCACGCGTAAATGACACGTGGAAGCATCCAGTGGCTGTCACTCGTGATTTTTTATGAATAATCTATTTTTTATTCGAAATAACAGAAATATACCTTGCCATAAATTTTTTACAAAAATAGGATCCAGTCGTCTAACCGTGGGGCGACTGGAGCGTATCGCCCAACGGCCAAGCGACACGCAAGCAATCCGCTAGCCGTTGGGCGAATCATTGCAGTCGTTGAACGGTCGGGCGATTGCAATTGGTATCACCCAACGATTAGGGAACTGTGCTTCCAGTCATCGAAGGATTAGGCGACTGGAAGCATAGATAAAAGGACCGCGCAGCCGAGCGGCCGATGCTGCTTAACCGCGCGGTGAACAGAAGCGCATAAGAGAAAAGGAGACGGCGGAGGAGAGGAGAAGGAGATGAAATAAAAGAGAGGAGAGAAGAGGAGAGGGATGAGAAGAGGAGAGGGGAGGAGAAGAGAGGAAGGAGGAGAGGAGAGGAAGCGATTCCTGTGAGGTAATTTTTTTATGTATTTTAAATGTTGTATATGCAGTAGATATTTTATTTAGTGTTAGTCTGAGTAGAAAATTGTAAATGTAGACAAAAAATAGTTCAACTTTGATATAGAAAATTTAGTCAATTTAATTTTAGAAAATTAGTAGCCGTAGTATCTTGTACTTGTGTATAATGTAATGAACATGTTGTACAAAATTAGCATCATTAGCAAATTGGCATGCGTACAAAATTGTAGTTGTAGAAAATTCAGTCAACGTTACGTAGAAATTAATCGTCCGTAGAAATTTCTATGTATTACAAATTTCAGTCAATATTTTTGTAAGAATTTCATAATTTGCTATGTAAAAAACAATAGTACGTAATATTTATGATTAATTTTGAATGAATGTAATGTCGTTAGTACGTTGGAAAAACATGTGTACCATTGTAACGAGTATATAGGCATTTAAATAGATATGCCACGTAAATTGTCGAAACCAGTAGGAATTATTTGCAGTAGGGGACAGTTCGAGTAGCGAGAAAAGTGCTGCGTCGGTGCGTGGGCTGCCAATAGGAAGTTAATACTACGAGGTTTGTGTAGTTGGTTACAACAAATGAACGATCGATGAAATGTGAATTACAGTACATTAGTACTTTCGTAGTATGCGATGCGATATGACATGTTGCAAAATTGAATCATATATGCAGACAGACATCAGTAATGCTGATACCCATTACATTGAGAGTGCATTACGGTGCTAGAACTGTTCGTGAAGGTTCAATGGTGTAGATTTGAGTGGTTTTGCGCAAGCCACTCTGGTACACTCGGACGGTGAGAATGCTCGAATATCAGATGTGATGCATTGGCTTACCCATAGTTTTTCATTGGACTCTGAGGTGTGTAGTATCATCATACAAGGGCTTTGGAGCCGGTCTCCCACGGACATCAGATGGGGTTGAGAACATTAATGCGCACTGTTGCGTGGAAAGGGTTTGTGCAAGGGTGTTGGTGCCGTGGATACAAGTGTGTGATTCTTGTGCAACCATGCCCAGTAGAAGCTGTGCAAGGTCGTGCGTATAGCCACCATCCGGAAGGTACGAGCAGCTCGAGTGGCCCACATGTTGGCAAAGAGAAGGAAGATGCTTATGACGAGGCTGATGTGGTACATGGAGGAGAGGGAGAATGGTCACGCCATGGTGAGGGAACAGGACAAGCTGATAAAGGGGAGCATATGGAGTACATAGTGCATCAGATGGAGTGCAATGACCAGACGGTATGGGCTGAAGAGGAAGTTGTATAGGAGGACGACGAGGACAGTTCAGATGAAGATCAAGCTCCCATCCCGCAGAAATGGAACATGACAAGCACGAATCACCGTTGGAGTATCATGGCACAGAGGTTCGGTTGCATTCAATGTTTACTAACAAGACATCGCTGTAGGATGCCATCAAGCTGTGAGCCCTTTCTATGCAGCGGACTATTCGGGTTGTGAAATCTAGCCAGGAGCAGTACACCGTGAAGTGCAAGCAGGTTAGTTGTCCTTGGAGGGTGCACGCACGTAAACCCAAGTATGAGACTCACTGGATTGTGTCGAAGGTGGAGCCGCACTTTTGCATTCTCATTAGTGTTTTGGCAAAGTATCATAACCTAACATCCGCCTTTATAGCCAATCTGATGTACGGAGAGATAGTAGAGAAGAAAGACATGGAGGCCACGCACATCGTGGTAGCTATCGAAAAGAAATTCAAGTACAAAATTAGCTACGCGAAGGCGTGGTGTGCGAAGTAAAAGACAATGGAAAAACGGTTTGGGTCTTTCGAGACAGTATACAACAATCTTCCTCGTATGCTTCAGGCATTGCAGGATCAAAACCCGGGCACATATATCACTATGAAGGATAAGCCTTCTACAAGGCTGCCAGGTTATGCGGCGTTGCAGAGGGCCTTCTTAGCATTTGGTGCGTGCATCAATGCATTTAGGCACATGCTGCCTATGATCTTAGTTGACGGGACATTTTTGACTAGCAAATACAAGGGCCAGATCTTGACGGCTATAGGCATTGACGGAAACAGTCAAATATTGCCGCTGGCCATCACATTCGTGGAAAGTGAGAATTATTAAAGCTGGCTCTAGTTCCTTACACATGTGAGGGTTGGAGTTATTGGCGCTCGTCCTGGTGTGTGCGTAATCCATGATCGTCACGCTGGGATTGTGAAGGCCATATAAAAACTTCAGGAAGAGCCCGAGGAGCCCTTCCCTTGGCCGAATATGAGGAACAGGTGGTGCATTTGTCACCTAGGGGCGAACTTTTTCAAACAGTTCCCAAAACAATCGTTGATGAAGCTATTCAAGAGGCTTGCTATGCAGAACTAGCAGAGAAAATTTGATGCTTTGTGGGCGTTGTTGGACGAGCACAGTAGGAAGCCCGTCGATGAGAGGAATAAGGGGTCGGTCATGCCTGGGGTGGCACAACCGGATTGCCTAGCAGCACTCGATGAGCCTAACCCAGTTGGTCCGAGGAGGAGGAGCTCACGGAACATCAAGTGTTTCTCGTAGTGGATCGAGGGAGAACTATTGGAGAAATGGTCGTTGTTGCACGATATGAATGGCTCAAGGTACGGCATAATGACGAATAACCTAGCGAACGTGTACAATTGGGTTATTAGGGGACTTCGTTCTCAGTCTCTCGTCGCCATCGTGGAAGGTGTTCTACACAGCAGAATCGGCTACTTCAGGAAGAGGCATGCGAATGTCGCACTTCATGCGACCAACCCACGAGCATTGTACTTGTCGAAAATTATGGCATACATGCAGACGAAGGCACAGAAGGACCAATTGTAAATGGTGCATGTCATTGGCAACAAGGGGCATCATTTCGAAGTGGCCCGGCCAGGCGACAAGCTCTGCACCTCGGGCCACACCCCCGGATGTTCTCTCCGAGAGTGCCCTCACTAGTGCACCGGTGGCCACACAGGCGTGGTGCAGTCCACTCCACAAGCTCAGGGACATGTGCGACAGTCTCCTGATCATCTTACCTTGTCAGGGTGCCGTCACCCAGCGCTGAGGAAGACGGCCAAGCGGGGCCGTATGGGAGGATGCAGACGTGGAGACGGAGGGGGCCAGGGTGGCGATAGAGGGGTGCTAGGGATGCTGTTGGGGATGGTTAGTGCTGACTATACACTTGTTGTTCATGTACTACTTATGTTTCTTTTTTACGTAGTGATGTTTACAATACTGTGGCAAGCTTAGTTGTACTTCTCTTTACCTTGTTGACACCCGTACCACTGAATTGATGGCAATCGCACCACTCAAATAGTGAACTGAAACTGTACCAACATACGAACCATTCAATTACATGCTTAACGACATTGCGAAATATTTCGAACAATACATGAGAGTACAATGGTACAACCATACATATCATTGCCTATAGGTCGAAGGAGTCTCGTGGTACCCACATGGATTGTTGTTGAGGGGGACGCCTCGGACGTAGCTAGCCATCGTTGTAGTGGCAAGCACATATACAACTAGGGTTCGCGCAGTAGCATGTTGGGTCATACGAACTCTCTATGTTGATGACCTCCTCGTTGCCCCTCTCACACTCCATCTGCTGACGGAGGTCATCGTTCTGCTATTCGAGACTTTTAATCCGTGCCTCTAATCAGTGATTCGCTCTCAAAACGTATGCATGTACCTTGCAGCATACCATTCATGGGGAGGATCAATCCATCACACGAAGTTGTATTTATCTATCTGCTACAAACGAACGTTAACATCGAAACTCTGTTGGTAGTACTACAAAATAGATGAGTGCCTACTTGTATCTCGGAGTATGGTCATCGGAAGAAACATCACCCACCATCTGTATGGCCTTCTGCCACCGCGTCATGCATGTTTTTCCATTTCGGCCACACTGGCTGAGCGCGCCTGTTTGGCAACAAGCGATACTAACACTGAAGTCCTCCTTCCATTTGAGCGGAAGGTCCCCCTTGGTGACCCATATTCGACTAGCCCCTCGGTGTCTATTATGATGGCTTACTCTACGATGGAGAAGATAGTTGTTCCTACCATCAATGCCATGGCCATTCATTTTATAGCGTAATTGCGGTGTCGCGGCGTCATTTTTGACACATCGCAGCTTTGCGTAACGACAAGACCACAAAGGCCAGCTTTGCACAGTGACATGACACGATGTGCTAGCTTTCAGCAACAACAAGACTACACACGCCAGCTTTGCACAGCGACATGACCAGACAGGCCAGCTTTGCTCAGTGACATGACATGATGGCCTAGCTTTTCAAAGTGACATGATAGGACATGCCAGCTTTGAGCAGTGAGAAGATCACACGTGCTAGCTTTGCGCAGCGACATGACCACATGGGCCGTTTGCGTATTAATTTTTCCCTTGACGGATAGAACCAAGTGAATATAAGGGTGGATAGGACCCTCATAGCAAAAAATAGCATTGGTGGATAGAACCATGTAATAGGTGGATAGAACCTTCATTACTCTTAATACTGCATACTCTTATACTATTTTAAAACATGGTTTAATTAAATCTGCTAAGTCTTAGGAATTTCTGTATATACTATAACTTTCAACTATAGGCTTGGCAAATAAAATAACCCTAGCGATCCTTTGTCTAGCCATGCATCTATATAATTCTATTATGTGTATTGGCTCGTGGAGCACAGTGGTTTGTGCTCACACTCGCTCACTCCATTAACTCAGAACCATGAGAACCGGATCACTACGCTTATAATGATACTCCTACAAACAAAGGTGAAAAAGACAGAGGGAATTATGATGCTCCTTAGTCGCTCTTGTCCTAGCCAAGTAGGCTATGATGGAGATTGTGCGCACATAGATTATCATAGCTTGGATAATATCTTTTATACACGTTTTACCCCTAGTCGCTTACCGATAGCAACTTATGGCCTTATCTTCTGTTCACTACTTTTGCTACTGCTTTTGTAATGTAAATATTTGGCATGGTGGTCCTTTATGTAAACTATACCCGACATAGAATATTTAAGCTCTGATATGTAATATTAATAATGTATGGTATGGTTCATGTGATGTATAAAACGATTCAACAATGTATCTATAAGCACTATCTACTGATCCAGGGAATAGTGCGGTGGAATCACATAAGATTCTCGATTGGCAAAATCCAAATCTAGGACTAGCATGGTAAACACATAGGGCTCGAAATGCAAATTCTGGGTCCCGACATAGCACAACATGATCATTTTTTTTGCAATAACAATTAGTAGATTGTATCCAAAATTTGTAAGAGCATTTGATATTGATAAACAAATAATAATAAGGCATAATTAACATAAATAAGATGAAGAGGCTTGCTGCCTGCCCCAAGATTTAAAATAGTGGCAGTATTGCTGAACAAGCTATGCATGGACTCGCTGTCCATACATTCCAATAACCATTTTACAAGACATAAAACTACTAATTGTGCGATATGACCAAGCATTGTCCATGGCCAGGGACACAGATATTCATATAGATTTAACTCTCTACAGAGGTTGTAGAACTTTATCCATATGACATAAAGATCTCACCTTATTATACATATCACGATATACCATTGATACCGATTTGAGAGTTCATGGTGATGTTTTTACATTACGAGCTCTAGCAACAAGTGCGCTATGATACCTTCTTAAGACAAGGAGTACCCTCTTGTTCCAAGACTTATACGATGTGTTGGTAATCCTTACCTAATTGGCAAGGTTCCAACGAACATGGATACCCTCCGTGCCCTCACTAGCCCAAAATACCTACAACTACCACCTACGATTTGATTGCTAGATCATGGCAACTTATTATGCTACGGCATTCTTATAAAGGCACGTGCAGTTGTACAAATGTACTTGGGTTTCTGGCACAACGGAATTGTTCCTTAATGGCAAGGGTGAGACCACCATAATCAAGGTCTCGTATAACTTCACCGATCTCTACACCACTCGCCCAATCTAAAATATATTTTTCATTTTATTTGCTAGCCGAAATAACAGATGTTCTATCTCTGGACCAATATATAAGTGTCGTAGGGGTGGCCCCCACCTAAGCCCAGCAGGCCTGTTAGGAGATTATAAGAACCAGAGTAACATGTGTAATGACGTAAGTGCCCCTAATGGGGAGGTATGGGTGTAAGGGCATAACTGTAAAAGCATACTCCATGTGAATATATATATCAGGATGAGGGGGAGGATGAGACAGAACACTCCCACCTCTCCACTACCATCTCTCTCTGTTTGGTCTGTAACCACAACAGTTGGCGCCGTCCGTGGGGAGGACAAGGACAAGCCTGAAGACCAAAGAAGAAGGATGGCACCGGAAAAAGCTTCATCAGTGGCGGCGAGGGGAAAGCAGGCGGCTGGGTCGGAGCGGCGCGTGAATACCAGGGCTTCGGCATCGGCCGCCGAAGGAGCTAGCGGCGGCGTAGGCGTAAGGGTCGCGGGCGTCGATGCTCGCACTACAACGACCGACCTTGCCAGCGCCGCTACAACGACATCCAACCCCGTCGCTGGCACTGCAGCGGTAGCCCCCGCCACCCTCGCCGGCAGCGCGGATCAGGCGGCCGGGGGTAGCCGCAATGAAGCATCCGGCGGATCTGGATATCTTGAGGCGATGGTCCCTGCACCGACCCGTCTGCTGGGTGTTCCGGCGGCCCCGACAGCACCCGCGGTGGAAAGTGCCCTACTAGTAGCCCTCGACGTGTTCCAACGGGAACTAGGGGACCTTCGTGGAGCTGTCCGAGGTATGCAAGAGGCTCGGAGCCAGCAGGCCGCGCCAGTAACCGCGTCCGACCCTCGCGAAGCCCCCCGTCTAGCCGTGTGCCGCTGCGGCGCGTAGATCCGGAGTCCCCGCTTTCGACGGGGCTGCAGCAGGCGGCATGGCCCGAAGACTTCAAGTTTCCTAGCGTCATCGACCCGTACAAAGGCGACACGGACCCCCGCGGGTTCGTACGCGTGTACGAAACCGCGATCGAGGCCGCGGGCGGAGACGACACCACGAAGGCGAAGGGACTCCCCCTCGCGCTGCAAGGAGTGGCGCTCTCTTGGTTCTTTACCATAGAGCCGGGCTCCATCTACGCGTGGGAGCAGCTCCGCGACCGCCTTCACAACAACTTCCAAGGAAACTATGTCGAGCGAGTCGACGCGGACCAACTCTTCGCTGTGAAGCAAAGACCCTCGGAGAAGCTCCGGGACTACTTCAAGCGCTTCGCCAAGATTCGATGCCAAGTAAAAGACGTTAATGAAACCACCGTCGTTAATGCAGCCATACAGGGCCTTCGTCCGGGCCCGATGGCCGAGCACAACGCGCGGAGGCCAATCAAGACAGTCGCCAAGCTCTTCGGCAAAATGGACGAGTATGCGCGGGCGGAGGAGGATGCGCGAAGACGCAGCATTACCGCCCTCGACCTCGCCCATGGGGAGCGCCCCCCACGTGAAGCGGGGGCGGGTGGTCCCTCCTCGAAGCAGGGCCGCGGCCGAGAGCCTCGGGGAGGCCCTCCCCGAGGCGGCGACACCGGGGTACAGGAAGGCTCTTCAAGGAGCAGGCATAAACCTCGGCGCCGCCAGCGCAGGTCACAGGTGGCCCACCATGTCCTCGACACCGAGAGCGCCCGCCAAGGACCCGACCCCACTTCATGGAGGGGGGACCGGGGATCGGAAGGCGGACTCGATTGCGGCGGCCAACCCCACACGGAACAAGAGCTCCTACACTATGGCAAGTGGTGCGAGGTACACGGCTACGGTGATCATTACACAAGGGCATGCACCGCAGTTCTGGAGCTGCGGAGGGTGACGGCCGGGTCTCGAGCTCTGCCTCCTCGGCCCCCCGCCGGAGCCCACGTAGAGCACCCAAGGGGTAGCCCCATACGAGCCGCCGCAACGGAGGGCGCGCAGCATCGCACCGTTAGCGTCATCACCGGAGGTTCCTCCTCAAGGGCCCCCAGGGAGCAGCCGCAATTGTGGATGCCGCCCCGCAACATCACCTTCGACGTGAACGACGCCAGGGGTGTGGAGTACTTTCACCAAGACCCTCTAGTCATCCAGGCCCACATAGCACGCTGTGACGTCCGGCGTGTCCTTGTCGACGGGGGAAGCTCCGCGAATATCTTATTCGCCGAAGCCCTCGATCGTATGGGGATCCCCCGAAGCCGGCTAGAGCAGCCAGGAGCTCCACTTCATGGCCTCGGGGGTCAACCGCTGCAGGCCTTGGGGCACGTGTCCCTTCCGGTCACGTTCCGTCAGGAGGGCAACAAGGGTAACATCCGGACCGAGCACGTCATCTTCGACGTCGTAGACATCCCACATCCCTACAACGCCATACTAGGTCGACCCGCTATCAACTCTTTCGAGGCGATCCAGCACTATGCATTTTTGTGTGTGAATCTCCCGGGCCCAGAGGGTGTTATCACCGTCTTCGGCGATCAGGACATGGCCAGACGTGCCGAGGTTGGCAGCCGCGTTCCGCATCGCCCGGTGCACGCCCTCTCCGGCACGCTCGGCGATGGGCCCTCCGCCCCTGGGTGGACGCCCAAGCCTCGGCCCGAGGGCGGAGTCAAGAAGGTGCCGCTCCAGGCGGAGGGGCAGTTCGTGTCCATCGGCGAGGGGCTCCCACCGGGGGTCGAACAGGATCTGCTCCGAGTGCTTTAGAACAACGTTGACATTTTCGCATGGTCCCCGGAGGACATCAAGGGCGTAGACCGAGCAGTAATCGAGCATCGCTTGGCAGTCCGCCCCGACGCCAAGCCGGTCAAGCAAAGGCTTCGGCGTATGTCGATGGATCGGCAGCAGGCGGCCAAGACAGAGGTGGCGAAGCTTCTTCGCGCCGGGGTCATCCGCGAGGTCCACCATCCAGAGTGGCTCGCTATCCCGGTACTAGTCAAAAAGGCCAGCGGGGCCTGGCGTATGTGCATCGACTTCACGGCACTCAACAAGGCGTGCCCAAAGGACAATTACCCCTTGCCGTGCATTGATCAGCTGGTCGACGCCACCGCGGGGTGCGAACTCATGAGTTTCCTGGACGCCTATTCCGGCTACCACCAGGTGTACATGGCCGAAGACGACAAGGAGAAGACCAGTTTCATCACACCGCTTGGGACGTTCTGCTTCGTCAGAATGCCCTTTGGCTTGAAGAACGCAGGCACACCGCTCGATGACGTGGTGGTCAAAACCCGGCAGCTTGCTCTGCATGGCGGGACCTCCAGGAGACCTTCGACAACCTCCGGAAGGCGGGCATCAAGCTCAACCCCGACAAATGTGTCTTCGGGGTGCAGGCGGGCAAACTCCTAGGTTTCCTCGTGTCCGGACGGGGCATCCAGGCGAACCCCGACAAAGTAGACGCCATCCTGGGTATGGAGCCGCCCAAGACAACGAGGGAGGTCCAGAGGCTGGCGGGCCGCATGGCAGCACTAAGCCGCTTCCTATCCAGGGCGGCGGAGCGGGGCCTGCCATTTTTCAAGACACTCCGCGGGTGCGATGGATTTCGTTGGGATGGAGATTGCGCGAAGGCCTTCAACGAGCTCAAGCAGCACCTGGCAAGCCTCCCCACTCTGGTCGCCCCAGCACCAGAGGCTCCCCTCCTGATCTATCTGGCCGCGTCAGCCACCGCGGTCAGCGCCGTCCTCGTCTTAGAGGAAGGCGCCATGCAGCGGCCCGTATACTTTGTCTCTGAAGCCCTCCAAGGTGCCAAGACAAGATACACGGAGCTGGAGAAGCTCGCCTATGCGCTGGTCATGGCCTCCAGGAAACTTCGGCATTACTTTCTGGCCCACCCGATCACAGTGCCTTCCTCATTCCCCCTGGCAGAGATGTTACACAACAAGGAGTCCACAGGGCGCATCGGCAAATGGGCTGCCGAGCTCGCCCCCTTCTCCTTGATGTATGCTTCACGAACGGCAATCAAATCCCAAGTCCTGGCGGATTTTCTCGCCGAATGGACCCCGCCGGCCCAACCAGTCCAGACGCACGACGACCCCGTCTGGACGCTTACCATTGACGGAGCTTACAGCGTCGCGGGCGCGGGCGTAGGTGTGGTGATCATCACGCCCGAAGGACAGCGTTTGCTATACTCGGCGCGCCTTGCCTTCCCCGCTACCAACAACACGGCTGAGTATGAGGCGCTGCTCTTTGGCCTGGCGAAGCTCAAGGCAGTCGGCGCGAGACGGGTGCTAGTCCGCACGCACTTGCGCTTGGTGGCTGTCATGTGGATAAGTCATATCAAGCCAAGGACCCTGAGTTGGCCAAGTACCTCACGGCTATGAGGGCGAGGGAAAGGCACTTTTTGGGCATCACCGTCAAGGCCATCCCCCGCGCTGAGAACGAGCAGGCCGACGCCCTTGCTAAGGCGGCCAGCCAGCAACGGCCCCCCCCTGCTGGGGCGTTTTACGAGATATTAGTGCATACGGCCATCGCACAGGACAACCGGGACGCGGCACTCGTCCATCACATTGACCGGCCAGGGGATTGGCGGGAGCCCATCTTCAATTTCTTGCAAGGCATCGTCGAGCCGGAGGACCCCGCCGAGCTTCGGCACTTGCAGCACCGCGCAAGGTCCTTCCAGGTGTTCGAAGGGATACTCTACAAGAGAGGCGTTTGCGCACCGCGCCTACGCTGCCTCTCGACTGAGGGGGAAAGGAGCTCCTTGCGGAGATCCACGCGGGTGCGTGCGGATCCCACCTGGCACCGAGGTCATTGGTGGGCAAGGCGTTAAGGCAAGGCTTCTACTGGCCAACTGCCATCACCGACGCCCAGGGCCTCGTCCGTCGGTGCCAAGGGTGCCAGTGGATGGTGCGCATCATCCGCAGGCCCCCGACGAGCCTCAACCCTATTCCTCCGGTGTGGCCACTGGCACGCTGGGGCGTCGACATAGTAGGACCGCTTGCCTGAGCTCCAGGGGAACTCCGGTTCGTGGTGGTCGCGCTGGAGTATTTCTCCAGATGGCCGGAAGCGGTCGCCCTGGCTAAAGTAACTTCTGCGACCATATAGCGCTTCCTCTGGCAAAATATCATATGTCGCTTCGACGTGCCCCGGGAGCTCACGGTTGACAATGGCCTGCAATTCGACGCCACCCTATTCAAAGACTATTGTGACAGTATGGGCATCACCCTCCGATTCGCCTCGGTAGGGCATCCCCAGTCCAACGGGGCGGTCGAACGGGCGAATGGCGCCATCTCCGCTGCCATCAAAAAGCGCCTGGTCGGGTTGCCGAAGGGCAAGTGGCCAAGCGAGCTTCACAGCGTTCTTTGGTCGCTTCGCACAACGGTAACGCGCCCGACGGGATTCACGCCGTTCAAGCTCCTTTTCGGCGACGAAGCAGTGACGCCCGAGGAAATCAAGGCCGGCTCACGGAGGGTCCTCGTCCAAGCACCCGAAGAGGAGCGCCGTGTGTCCTTGGACCTCCTCGACGGGCTACGGGCAGATGCAGCCCACCATGTCGAGAAGTATGCGCGGCAGACAATGCGTACTCGGGACTGCTCTATATGCCCGCGGGGATTCAAGCCTGGGGATCTCGTTCTCAGAGTGGCGCTTCAGGCGGAGACCGCTGGCAAGCTGGAGTCCAAGTGGGAAGGCCTGTACATTGTGATGGAGGCATTGCCGAAGGGGGCGTACCGCCTCGCCACGCTCGAAGGACAAACCCTCCGGCACACGTGGAATGCGGACAGGTTGCGGCGATACTACACCTAGAAGTAGGACAACAAGCGTAGAGCCACCAGCCCTTTGTTATGCGATGCTCGCCCGCGCAAATGGGAGTTCAATAAAGGTTGCTGTTCCCAGAGCATCCCCTGTCCGCGCTGAGCAGAACAAAGTCCACGGACTTTAAATAAGACGTAGCGTCGAGGTCTGCCTCCGCACGCGTGAGTCTCCGGACTATAAAGGAAGTCGTAGCGTCGAGGTCTGCCTCCGCACGCACCAGTCAACGGACTTTAAATAAGACGTAGCGTCGAGGTCCGCCTCCGCACGCACCAGTCTACAGACTTTAAATAAGACGTAGCGTCGAGGTCCGCCTCCGCACGCACCAGTCTACGGACTCTAAATAAGACGCAACGGGGGGACGCCCTCGCGCGCACCAGTCTACGGACTCTAAAGAAAGTCGTAGCGTCGAGGTTCGCCTCCGCACGCGCCAGTCCACGGACTTTAAATAAGACGTAGCGTCGAGGTCCGCCTCCGCACGCGCTAGTCTACGGACTTTAAATAAGACGTAGCGTTGAGGTCCGCCTCCGCACGCGCGAGTCTCCGGACTATAAAGGAAGTCGTAGCGTCGAGGTCCGCCTCCGCACGCGCTAGTCTACGGACTTTAAATAAGACGTAGCGTTGAGGTCCGCCTCCGCACGCGCGAGTCTCCGGACTATAAAGCAAGTCGTAGCGTCGAGGTTCGCCTCCGCACGCGCCAGTCCATGGACTTTAAATAAGACACGGAGGTTCTCCCTGCGCACTCTACGGAGTATAAACAAGATGCGGAGGTCTTCCCTTCGCGTTCGGCGGCAGGTAACACCAAGAATAAGGTACTACTTGGTTTCATTATAAAAACAAAGGGGTTACATGGTTACAAGCATAAGAACCAGTATATCATCCCCCATGCCCTACCCGACCAACCGCTCAGCCTTGGCGCGGTGCGGACGAACCCGTGCTGTCGTCGCCGCGACGCTGAAGGACTCCTTCGAGCCAGTGGAGGAGGTCCCCCTCCC
Organism: Dendrocalamus latiflorus; assembly: GCA_017311315.1. Taxonomy (NCBI): domain Eukaryota; kingdom Viridiplantae; phylum Streptophyta; class Magnoliopsida; order Poales; family Poaceae; genus Dendrocalamus; species Dendrocalamus latiflorus. The sequence continues at coordinate 8,555,054 of CM029671.1, read as the reverse complement.
CATGCAGCGTCTGCTGCACGGCGACCTTCGCTGCATCTTCCCCGAAGCGGCCCCAGATCCGTTGATGGAAGTTCTGCAGGCTAGGCCCGATGGAGCGAATGGCGTCCGACATAACCTCTGGTCGGCCGAGAGGATCCAGTTGAGGATTCGCCAGCTCATGGGTATGTCTACACCCATGAGTGTGAAGCAGGGCGAGGGCGAAGGACGCACCAAGATAGCCGCAGTGCTCGCCAAACGTTCTGGCGCCACGAAGAGCAACGCCTGCCCCCTCCTCGATCAACCCAAGCGTCTCCGACAGGGCCTCCGGCCCGTGCGTAGTGTCCGGCACTCTGACGCACAGGTCTCGGAGGGCCTGGTTCAAAGACTCCATGGCCCGCCACGCCGACGTAGACGCATTTTCCAAGACAAGGCTATTCCCTGCAGCAGACTCCGCCAGCTGGGCGTTCTCCCCTTCTAGGACGGCGATCTGTTGCAGGAAGGCGGTGCGCTCCTCAGCCGCAGCACACTTGGCTTCCGTGGCCTCGAGTTGTGCGGCCGCCATGGCGCCCCCCAGCGCGCGAAGTTCTTCATCCTTCGCTGCGAGAGCATTGTTTGCTTCACGAAGGCTGGCTTCCAGAGCCCTCCGCTCCCGAACACGGGCCTCGTCAAAGGACCGGCTAAGGGCAAGCGTCTGGCAAAAACAACAAGTCAGCAGGCGCCCAGCAGTACCTTGCAAGCTGAAGCGCACATATTTACCCTCATCTCGGAGGCCTGCAGCGCGAGCGCTAGGAGATCCACCTCGCATGACGACAACATCTCTCGGTCAAGGCCGTTGTCGGCACGCTCTGCGGCTACGGTGAGGACGCCAAGTATCTCCAGGCGAGGGAGGAAGTCCGCGCGAGCGAGCCCCGGCCCCAACGCGCCAGGATTTACCGAGGCCGCGGCCACGTCAACAGCAACGGACACCTGCGGGGCACCCTGCACAAGGCTTTCGACTTCGCGCATACCTCCGTTGCTCGATCCTTCGCCATGTCCGGGAGACCTCGTCTCGCCTGATGTTGGCAGAATGAACGAGCAGATCGGAGAGAGTCTCGCGAAGTCGCGAGAAGAAAGCGACTCACGCCTACCTCCTGCGCCTCTCGTCGCGGTAGGAAGTGGCGCCGTTTCGACGGCCAAGGGGGAGGCGGGCGCCTCGGTGGTCGGCGAGGAGGTTTTCTCGGCCGCACCAGACGCCGTAATCCCGCGGCAAGCCTCCGCAACGGCGTATCAGCCCCTCGCTGGCGGCGGGGACTGCGTCTGAGGGCGTTTCGCCTGCGGTGGCACAAGCGATTATTCTGGGGCAACACCAGCTACGGTTCCCGTCGCCCCCACGGTTTTCTCTGCAGGGGGCGCGTCCTCGCCAGCCGCTGCGGTTGATAGCGCACCATCAACCGTGGTTTTCTTGTCGGGAACGGTGCTCCCCCTCGGGTTGGCGAGTTCCAGCTCAACGATGGCCGCGAGCATGGGTTCGTTGGCGTCGGCAGAGGGTGCCGGGGGGTCCGAGGCGGCGCGCTCCTCCGAAGCAGGGTGGCCGGGCCCACCGCCGGTCGCACGCCCCGTCTCAGCTGTGATAGTCACCGAGGGGCCTGCGTGGTCGCATACGGCAGACGGGGAACGGGCCTGGCGTCGCGAAGATAACACCCCTGCAGGGCTATCACCGTCCTGAGCGCTCGGAGTCCCGGCGGGAAGCTCCCCCGACACCACGCGCTCGGGCACAATAATGCCCAGAGCCTCGCAGGTGCGGTTTACCCGCCCTTGCTTAGCCGCCTTGACTGCGGCCTCGCGAGCCTGGTGCTCCTTAAGCGTGTACGGGCCGAGGAGCGCCGCAACCACGCGCTCCGCATCTTCTAGCCGAGCCACTGCGCAGGAGATCATGTCAGTCAGGCGGAAACCAAACAGATACAATGGCACGCATAAAACGTGCTGGGCGACTTACAAGGAGCGGAGGGCGGAAGTAGGCGAGATACAGATGAGCTGAACCCGTCCTCGCGGGGGCCGTTCTGTCCAACATACTTCCCCCGGGAGGAGAGTGGCGCCGCCCCATACATTGTGAACTCCTCGGCTAGGTCGCGCAGGCTCATTCGACGGGCGACACCGACAAGACTCTGTAGCTTTTGCGTGTCATCAGTTTCCGCCTTCAGGCTCGGCGTACTGTTAAACGAGGTCGGCCCACCTCGGCATTGCATCCTGCTCTTGTCGGTCACGGTGTAGTAGAACCACTGCCGAGTCCAGCCGGACTCCCATTGCCTCGGCGAGGCGGGCGCGGGGAACAACGTCGCGCACGACGCACGGAGAACGAAGTCCACACCGCCGAAGTTGGACACCGCCCCGTCAACTTTTCTGGGTCGACAGCGCGCGTCGTGCAGTGTGGCGAATAAGCTCGCGCTGGGACGCCACCCCTCTGTCCGCATCGCCCACGTGCAAACAGCTAGGCGAAGTATTGTGTGAGGCGTCAATTGGGCTAGCTCCAACTTGTAGGCCCGCAGGACTTCGCCCACGAACAACGTGGAGGGCATTCGAAGGCCGGCGTCGAAGAACGCGACAAAAACAATCGCCTCCATTGCCCGGGGCTTCGGCTCTGTCTCGTCCCGACGGGGTAGGCGAGCCCCATCGCGATCGACGATCTTCCTCTCATCCATGAGTCACTGCAGCGTCCCCTCGGTCACGCGGCTCTTCCCCAACACACGAGAACAGTAGCCTCCCGAGTGCTCCATGGCGTCCCACCACTTGTTGGCGCGCGAGCTCCCCCGCGGCACCAGCTCGTACTCTCTGGAAGGATGGGACACCTCGCCCTGGCTAGGCAAGGAGCTGCTGCGGGGATGGTAGGTGGCGTCGTCTTGGCTAGCCATCGCTCTTCGCGACCAGGGAGAAAGAAGCAGGGCAAGGAGCAACTGGCGTTACAATTAGCACGGGCGGAAGCAAAGCGGCAGATCAAAAACAAAAAAGACAGCAAGAAAGGGTGTCTCCACCTCAACACTGGCACCTTATAAAGGCCGCTCCCCTCTCATGTGGCTCGACGCGCAGACAGATCAAACTCGCAGCGATTCGGCTGCCCATGATTTGGAAAGAAGAACCGCCGGGGCTTAGAGGGCCGTGCCCGGTAGGTGACCAAGCAGCGCACAACGCCTCCACGCCTTCAACATGCGTCCAACTTCCCTGGGGAAGAGGCGAACGGCCGCGATCACGCAACCGCTCACATCCCACGACGCACCAGTCGTGAGGAGCCGCGTGTCCCACCCGCAGAATGGCAGACTGCACGGCGCGACAGTCTGACTTCTGCCAGGCCAGGCGTCGGCGTGATTCCAGTCGCCATTAAAAGCGCACTACCAGACTGCAAGGTCACAACAGCTCCAATCTTAGCGCCGGGACGGAGCGCGCGCGCGTCTACTTCGACTAGGCGCCAGCCTCCGCTGCCACCCGTTCGAAGGGTACGGGACGGAGTGCGCGCGCGTCTACTTCGACTAGGCGCCAGCCTCCGCTGCCACCCGTTCGAAGGGTACGGGACGGAGCGCGCGCGTGTCTACTTCGACTCGGCGCCAGCCTCCGCTGCCACCCATTCGGAAGGTAGGGGACGGAGGGCGCGCGCGTCTACTTCGACTAGGCGCCAGCCTCCGCTGCCACCCGTTCGAAGGGTAGGGGACAGAGCGCGCGCGCGTCTACTTCGACTAGGCGCCAGCCTCCGTTGCCACCCGTTCGAAGGGTAGGGGACAGAGCGCGCGCGCGTGTACTTCGACTCGGCGCCAGCCTCCGCTGCCACCCGTTCGAAGGGTAGGGGATGGAGCGCGCGCGCGTCTACTTCGACTCGGCGCCAGCCTCCGCTGCCACCCGTTCGGAAGGTAGGGGACGGAGCGCGCGCGTCTACTTCGACTAGGCGCCAGCCTCTGCTGCCACCCGTTCGAAGGGTAGAGGACGGAGCGCGCACGCGTCTACTTCGACTAGGCGCCAGCCTCCGCTGCCACCCGTTCGGAAGGTAGGGGACGGAGCGCGCGCGCGTCTACTTCGACTAGGCGCCAGCCTCCGCTGCCACCCGTTCGAAGGGTAGGGGACGGAGCGCGCGCCTGTCTACTTCAACTCGGCGCCAGCCTCTGCTGCCACCCGTTCGGACGGTAGGGGACGGAGCGCGCGCACGTCTACTTCGACTAGGCGCCAGCCTCCGCTGCCACCCGTTCGAAGGGTAGGGGACGGAGCGCGCGCGCGTCTACTTCGACTAGGCGCCAGCCTCCGCTGCCACCCGTTCGAAGGGTAGGGGACGGAGCGCGCGTGCGTCTACTTCGACTCGGCACCAGCCTCCGCTGCCACCCGTTCGGAAGGTAGGGGACGGAGCGCGCGCGCATCTACTTTGCCACCCGTTCGAAGGGTAGGGGACGGAGCGCGCGCGCGTCTACTTCGACTAGGCGCCAGCCTCCGCTGCCACCCATTCGACGGGCAGGGGACGGAGCGCGCGCGCGTCTACTTCGACTAGGCGCCAGCCTCCGCTGCCACCCGTTCGAAGGGTAGGGGACGAAGCGCGCGCGCGTCTACTTCGACTAGGCGTCATCTGCGCTGCCACCCGTTCGAAGGGTAGGGGACGGAGCGCGCGCGTGTCTGCTTCAACAAGGCACCTTACATCCCAGACCTCGGGTTCCCCAACCACAAGCTTGGACAAATTCACAGGCCGCAGGGGACGGAGGGGGCCAAAGGACTCGGCGACATGGCTTCGGCCCTGTGAAGCCCTTCACCATGAGAGGCTCCTGTCGTAGGGGTGGCCCCCACCTAAGCCCAGGAGGCCTGTTAGGAGATTATAAGAACCAGAGTAACATGTGTAATGACGTAAGTGCCCCTAATGGGGAGGTATGGGTGTAAGGGCTTAACTGTAAAAGCATACTCCATGTGAATATATATATATCAGGATGAGGGGGAGGATGAGACAGAACACTCCCACCTCTCCACTACCATCTCTCTCTCTGTTTGGTCTGTAACCACAACAATATGTGTTTTCCATTTTGAACAATTGACCAATTTCCAACCTAGCACAACTAGTACTGATATGAGCTTTGCTAAGCATGAACTATTCGCTTCATATACAAATTTGGAAACTAAATATACGAGCAATGGATAGAAATACTATTGTGAAAACAACGAGGGTATCAATTTATCAAGGTAAAGCCAATACAACAATTGGATACAACTATCAACCTTACCAACATAGCGATTTTAACAAAATTACATGAAGCATAATAATTTTGAATCACGATATACATAGTAGTAAAATATGGAATCAATATGGTCAAGAGGAGTGCTCACATTACTCGTTGGATGCTTGATCCTGCTCTGGAACAAATTCGTGAACTTTGAGGACGTCGGTATCTGTTCAGCAAAAGCTAAATAACTCAAAAAAGAGCCAAATGAAATCAAACAGAGAGAAAAATTCAAATATTTTTGTAGAATATTAAAAATAGCATGAGTTTAGAAAATTTTAGAGACAAAAATCATTTAATTTGGAGTTCGTGGTAAAAGTTATAAGCATTTGAATTTGGTTCGATTGGAAAATGTTGAAAACAAAAAAAAGGAAAACATTGTGCTAGTGGGTGACGTCGAATGCGTATTTTGGAAAATATGCTACCCTTCAGAGAAAGTGTACTATCATTGAATTGAAAGCGTATTTATTATTTTTTCAGGCTTTTAAAACGATTTAACATACTGGGCTAATATGTCAGACTTATTTAAATAAAATATTTTAAAAAGAAAATTGACATGGAGGACCCACATGATAGTGATTAGGTGTGATGTTAAGGCCGGCTGACTAGCAGGTCCCACCTAGCAAAAAGAGGAGAACAAGGAAGGTCGACGGTGGTTGTGGCCAAGCTCATTGCCAACCTCGTCGGTGACGATGCAGCGATGGAGCGGTCTTGGAGACTATCAAAATGGAAGGGCATGGTGAGGTGAACTTAGAGCTGGTGGTTGTGGACAGAGATGGCGATGTTGCAGTGGGATACAGTGGGGAAGCTTAGCCATGCGACGGTGTTGATGTAGGAGACCATAAAGAGCGAAAAGAACCGTAGCGCATGCTAGAGAGAACTGGGGCAACGCTAGAGCGACTGGCTTAGCAACCAAAGCTCACGGAGCTGGCCCAGTGACATGCAGCCGTGGCGACGCCATGGTCGGCAACAGTAAGGACAGCGAAAGGTACTTACTCGAGCCAAAAGAAAGGTCATTCGACATAAGTAAATAGTAAACAAGCAGTAACATTGCCTCAGCCTCAGAAGAAATATTATAATTGAGACTAGTTATGTTAGCTTTAACTGATGTAATTTGATGCGGTAGATTATTTACGTTTACCTCACGCATAATCTAACCAAACTATGCATTTAGTGAGACTGACATTTTGGCATGGTCTTATCAATCATTCAAGATTCATGCATGGGAAGTCATTTGTACTAAAAATAAAAATACTAGACAACCTTATAACGTTGGTAAAATCACTCCTATACCATTATGTATCGTGCATATTGCCAAAATAACAGCAGTCAGTTATAGGTTTCGAGGGAAAAAATGTAACAGTCAATTCTAGCCATTTTATCCCTGTTGGATCCCTAAAAGCGTGGTGTCTTCTTCCCCATTCGAGCCTGGGCTTCTCATCCTCCTCACCTGTTCTTCAGTCACTTAATTTGGTCTAGCCGGAGAAAGTCTGGTAGGGGTAAAAAGGGAATCCCACACTACTACAGAAAGGCTAATAGTAGACGGCAAATCACAGACGGTTTTGTAAAACCGTCTGTAATGTAAACTATTACAGACGGTTTTAATTTGAAGGCCGTCTGTGGTATTTGTGGCGGGAAAAAGGAGTATCACAGACGGTTATTACTGCTGAACCGTCTGTGATACTGGAATATCACAGACGGTTTTTATGAAAAACCGTCTGTGATAATCTGGGATTATCACAGACGGTTTTTTATTAAAAACCGTCTGTGTTGTGTCGACTATCACAGCCGGTTGTTGTTAAGAACCGTCTGGGAATGTTCACAGACGGTTTTTCACAAGAACCGGCTGTGATGTCCATTTGTCTGTCATATTCTAGATCAGAGGTTAATATATAAGTACACATTGCTTCTAATAACTTAACTACAGAACTACTGAGACAAGAGGTCACAAATTAAAGGCAAATTTATTAATTTCAATTAGAGGCAAATTTATTACAAAAGTCGCACAGGTAAAGAGTTTCCAGATTGTATTCTTTTGGGCTTCGTAAGCTTCTTCTTCAACTTGGGGACTTGGAGGATCAGCCGCTAAATTCTCGAACGCCGTTAAGATTGCCCTTGTCCTCAGCACTTCCTCGTGCAGCCTGGGCAAATGATCAGCAGCATCCATAATGTCGTACAGGATAGCATGAAAAGATTCCTCAGAATCTGCCGTTTCTGCTTGATCGGCAAGGCTATCCATCAGTCTCTGCAATGCGTGTAGAGCTTCTTCCGCATTGCGCACATTGTGGAGAAGAACCAGGATGAGGGCTGTTTCCCTTTCTTGAGCGGCAGCGAGACGCCTCCGTCGACGGCGGAGGATCAGGTCAAGCTGACGGATGCAAGAAAGTCGGGGAAGGAGAGCAGGGCGGGTGCGGAGAAGCTGCTCCAGATGCAAATTGTTGGCCGCCTGTGTAAGGTTCCGGCCGAACAATTCGTGATGAACAGATGAGAGGAAGGAGATGATCACAAGAACATTAGTAGAAGCCATGTTGTATTAATTGTATATTGTATTGTACGTACGTAGAAGCTAGCTAGAGACCTGGATTAGGAGCGCATATTTAACCTTTAGCACAAACGGTTCGTATACCCAAACATGAATGATATAGACGCTTCGTATAACGATCGAGAGACGTTAATTAGACGATCGAAACACGAAGCGTTCTGGCATCGAAACACGCGCGAAGCGTTCTGGTATGAAGCTTATCACAGACGGTTTTTTATAAAAAACCGTCTGTGATAATTTATTATCACAGACGGTTTTTAGTTAAAAACCGTCTGTGATAATGACTAAGGCATTTATTGCGCTGCTCAGACCGCATCGTCTTCATTTCGATCCAGATCTAGCCACTGCTGCGCACTTTTTCACTCGGGAGGAAGCTAGAGCGATTTCAGGCCAGTTAATTTGGTGGGAAGAGGCAGAGATTGAGCTTTGAATTAAGATTCAGACTTTCCTGGTTGCTGTAGATATGGTTAGTAATGAAATTTATTTATTTTTAGTTGCATTACAATTTAGGTGTAAGTAATCCATGAGTGGTTATTAAAGATGGTTAATTAATTTGCAAAATTGTTGGTTATATAATAGCTATTGTGTTTGTAATATGAATTGAGCTAGGAAATTAAGTCTCAATATAATAAATGTGGCCGGTATATATGTAGTTATAATTAGTTATTCTAGATTTTAATACTAAGTTGTTATATATATACGTAACGTAGGACCGAAGTTGGATGTATGCCGCGAGCCGTGTGAGTGAAGAGTACATTAATGGCGTTTCTGCTTTTATAAGAGCCGCCGAGGAGGATATGTTGAATAAGGGGGTGGAATATATGTGCTGTCAATGCACTGACTGCGAGAATTTGAAGATGTTTAAGAACCGAGGGCAAATTGAAGCGCACTTGATTCGGAGGGGTTTCAAAAAGGATTATACGTGTTGGACCAGTCATGGTGAAGTGAATGATCATATGCCGCCGGATGACATCGCCGGTGAAGTGAATGATATGCCCCCGGATGACATCGCAGGTGAAGTGAATGACATGCCGCCGGCTGATGTCAATTGTGGCTCGGATTCGGATAGGTTGCACGATGATAATCTGGATCAGATGCTTCGCGCTGTAGAAGAGAACTATGATGAGAGAGAGTATGTTAAATTCCGTGGCTTGATGGAGGACTCAGAGAAACCTTTGTACACGGGCTGCAAGTACACGAGGTTGTCGGGCGTGCTTGAACTGTTGAAATTGAAGGCAAGCAACGGTTGGTCCGACAAGAGTTTCACGGCGCTGCTAGGTCTTTTAGCGGACATGCTTCCGGAGGGAAATGAGTTGCCTAAAACCACGTATAAAGCCAAGAAGGTTCTTTGTCCGTTGGGAATGGAAGTAGAAAGAATACATGCATGCCCGAACGACTGTATCCTCTACCGTAAAGAGTATGCAAACATGCATGTATGTCCGGTGTGCAACACATCCCGATACAAACGTAACAATCAATCAGATGATGGCGAGGGAACAGAGGCGAAGAAAGGACCTCCTGCTAAGGTGGCATGGTATTTTCCTATAATTCCCCGTTTGAAAAGGTTTTATGCAAATCCAAAGGAGGCAAAACTGCTGCGTTGGCACTCGGAGGAGTGCAAGAAGGATGGAATGCTAAGACACCTTGCTGATTCCGCGCAGTGGAGAAACATCGATAGGAGTTTTGCAGAGTTCGGTGCAGAACCAAGGAATATAAGGTTTGGACTGAGTACAGATGGAATGAATCCATTCAGTAGCATGAGCAGCCGACATAGCACATTGCCCGTGACTCTCTGCATCTATAACCTTCCTTCTTGGTTGTGTATGAAGCGAAAGTACATTTTGCTGTCGATACTTATCCAAGGGCCAAAACAACCTGGGAATGATATCGATGTGTTCCAAGCACCGTTGGTGGAAGATCTAAAAGTACTGTGGAACGAAGGGGTACAGGTATGGGATGCATACAAACGAGAGAACTTCACTCTGCGCTCCTTATTATTCTGCACCATAAATGATTATCCTGCCCTTGGTAACTTATCGGGCCATAGTATAAAAGGTGCCAAAGCTTGTACTCACTGTTTAGATGGTACCGAGAGTGTGTGGCTGAGACACTCATGCAAAACCGTCTACATGCGTCACCGCCGGTTCCTTCGGAGGGCTCACCCATACCGCAAGATGAAGAAACAATTTGACGGAGAGAAGGAAGACGGTTCAGCTCCAAGGCATTTAAGGGGACGCGAGGTTTATGATATGGTTAAGGATTTAGATGTTGTCCTCGGAAAGAGATGTAAATTGAGGGCTCATGGGAAGAACACCTGGAAGAAGAGATCAATATTTTGGGACTTACCTTATTGGGAGTACCTAGATGTTCGGCACTGCATCGACGTCATGCACGTAGAAAAGAATGTGTGCGACAGCTTGATTGGTCTCTTACTGAACATCCGTGATAAAACAAAGGACGGCGTCAACGCACGGCTTGACTTGGCTGATATGCACATCAGGCCTGAGTTAGCACCGACATGCACTGATAATGCACGAACGTACCTTCCCCCTGCGTGTTACACTCTGTCCAAGGCTGAGAAAACAGAACTGTGCCAGTGCTTGCATGGTGTCAAAGTTCCGTCTGGTTACTCCGGCAACGTGAAGAAACTTGTTTCGATGCAAGATTTGAAGTTAAATGGCGTGAAGTCTCATGATTGTCATGTGCTGACGACATATATGCTCCCTGTTGCAATTAGAAATATTTTGCCGATCAAAGTCCGAGAGACAATCATGAGGCTATGTTATTTCTTTAACACAATTGCTCAGAAGGTCATCGATCCCGAAGGACTAGATGCTCTGCAGGACGAGGTGGTGATGACACTATGTCACCTTGAAATGTATTTCCCTCCTTCGTTTTTCGATATCATGGTCCATCTCATTGTTCACGTTGTGTGGGAGATAAAAATGTGCGGGCCCGTATTCCTACGTAGCATGTACCCATTTGAGAGGTTCATGGGAATTCTCAAGTCCTACGTACGGAATCGTTCTCGGCCGGAGGGCAGCATCGTCGAAGGTTATGCAAGCGAAGAGGTCATTGAGTTTTGTGTCGATTATATGGCTCAGATTCAGCCGATAGGTGTCCGTCAATCTCGTCATGAGGGGAGGCTGCAGGGTCTCGGAACTATCGGAAGGAAAGCAATCGCTCCAGACATGGACATGTATACTCAAGCCCATTTCACGGTGTTGCAACACATGACTGAAGTGGCGGCTTATGTGGACCAGCACAAGGGTGTGCTTCGGCAACAGAATCCGGAGCGGCCGGATGTTTGGATCATGAGGCAACACAACCGTCGGTTCAACCAATGGTTGAAGGAGCAAATCGCTAGGAGCTCGCCGAGTGAGACGCTGACATGGTTGGCAAAAGGGCCGACATTTACAGTTGTGACATGGCAAGGATATGACATAAATGGGTACACATTCTATACGCAGTCTCAGGATGTCAAGAGCACTAACCAGAACAGCGGTGTCCGCATAGATGCATTCAGTACCGATGGGTCGAGAAACTCGTACTATGGCTTCATAGAAGAGATTTGGGAGCTCGACTATGTGGTTTTCAAGATCCCCTATTTCGCTACCGTTGGGTGCATCTCCCACAGGTGAAGGTTGACAAGTACGGTGTCACGACCGTGGACCTCCAACGTGTCGGGTACAAAGATGAACCATTCGTACTCGCCAATCAAGTTGTTCAAGTTTTCTATGTAACCGACCCGGCAAATAAGAAACGCCATGTAGTTCTTCATGGAAAAAGGAGAATTGTCGGAGTGGAGAATGTAGTGGACGAGGAGGAATACAATCAATTTGACGAGTTACCTCCTTTTGGAAATGGCATAAGGGTCGACGATGAACAACGTGACGAAACTAGTTACGTACGCATTGATCATGATGAAGGGCTAATTTTTAAAGGAAATAAGCAAGTACAATAAGAATGTATATGTGAAAATGTGTGACAATTTTGAGATGTATATGTGAAAATGTGTGATGTAGTCAATTTTGAGATGTATATGTGAAAATGTGTGATGTAGTCAATTTTGAGATGTATATGTGAAAATGTATATGTGTGATGTATTTGAGAATGACAAAATGTATCAAGAAATACACTGTGTGAATGCAGCTGGTTGGTGTTGTATATGAATGCAGATGTTTGGTAGTTGATATGAATGCAGCTGTGCAGTTATTGGTGTTGTCTTAATTGCAACAGCCGGCAAAGGCTTATCACAGACGGTTCTAAATTTAGAACCGTCTGTGATAACATATCACAAACGGTTCTAAGTTTAGAACCATCTGTGATAGTAAACTATCACAGACGGTTTTTAACTCAAAACCGTCTGTGATATGTTATCACAGACGGTTCTAAGTTTAGAACCGTCTGTGATAATCCTACATATACCCTCTCGCTAGGGTTTTCCGTGTGCATTGCAGTTATTCGATTAGATCTAAATCCCGAGCCCGTCGTCGCCGCCGCCTCCCCGAGCCCTCGCCGGCTGCCTCCCCCAGCCCTCGCCGGCCGCCTCCCCGGACGAAGACGTCGCCGCCTCCCCGAGCCCGTCGCCTCCTCCTCCGTCGCCGCCTCCCCGAGCCCGTCGCCTCCTCCTCCTCTGTCGTCGTCGCCGCCTCCTCGAGCCCGTCGCCGCCTCCCCGAGCCCGTCGCCTCCTCCTCCTCTGTCGTCGTCGCCGCCTCCTCCTCCTCCTCCGTCGCCGCCGCCTCCTCCTCCTGCGTCCCTAAGGTCACCAAAACCGTAAGGTCATCAAATCCCTCCCCGAGCTTCATGCTTACTATTAGTGTTTAGGGTTGATGCTTGATGCTTCATACTGTTATGGTTAGTTGCTTAGTACATATTTAGGGTTGATGCTTCATGCTTACTGTTAGTGTTTAGGGTTGATGCTTGATGCTGCATACTGTTATGGTTAGATGCTTAGTACATATTTAGGGTTGATGCTTCATGCTTACTGTTAGTGTTTAGGGTTGATGCTTGGTACATATTACATTGGTACATTGTTTACTGCAGTAGCTTAATTAGTTTGCTATTTGGTACATATTACATTGGTACATTGTTTACTGCAGTAGCTTAATTAGTTTGCTATTTGGTACATACTACATTGGTACATTGTTTACTGCAGTTGCTTAGTTTACATTGGTACATATTACATTGCTTGTTGTGTTAGTATATAGTATATAGTATATAGTACATAGTATATAGTTTGGAATCATTTGGGTCCCCCTTCCCTCTACTCCTCTCCTCCCTTCTCCCCCTTCCCTCTACTCCTCTCCTGATCTCTTCCTAACATTGAGCATCATGTATCACTTTTCTTGCTTCCTCATCTTATCATGTGCAACCCTACAATTTGAGAGCACAAATTAACCAATCAAGGAAGAGTATATGATCAAAGGGCATGAAGCAAGTAACACATTCTAGTGTATCCGGATAAAGAAATCTTGCGATTATTGCAAAAGATACATTGACCATTTGGGTGGAAAGAAATACATTGTGTCGTCAGGCTCATGACTGCCAATTTGAAGCGTAGCGTAGCATCCAAGGCACATCCAAGGCCTGCAGCTGTGTCTTGAAGAATGCCAAGAGCTGGTCTTCAGATGTGGCATTCCTCAAACTATAAATTATGAATCTTATTCTCATAACCCATCTGAATACCAGCTCTTGGCATTCCTCAAGACACAGCAGCAGGCCTCGGATGTGCCTCGGATGCTATGCTATGCTTCGAATTGGCAGTCATGCGCCTGACGAAACAGTTGATCTTTCCACCCAAATGCTCCATGTATCTAGACAAAAAACAGCAAATGAAGCAAGTGACATACTATAGTGTTCCCGTTCAATGAACCGGATACACTAGTTTGTGTCATTTGCTTCATAAACCTTTGTTTAGGGACTTTGCTATTTGGTTTATAGTTTTAGCAACTAAAGTAGGTGCTAGGATAGGCACTTTGTTTAGAGACCTTGTAGTAATAGTATTACAAAATTCAAGGAAATTTTAGTACAGAAGTTCAAAAAAAACAAATTCCCAGTTTCTTCGGTGAGCAGCCGATATAGCCGACTTCTTCGGTGAGCGACTATCCATCTGCTTCTTCCCACTCCTTCTCTTCATCTCTGATCTCTGGATCACGTACGCCAGTAGCGATGATTCAGTTAGATGAATCATCGCTACTGGCGTACGTGATCCGGAGACCAGAGATGAAGAGAAGGAGTGGGAAGAAGCAGATGCATAGTCGCTCACCGAAGAAGTCGGCTGCTCACCGAAGAATCTAGAATGTCTTTTTTTTGCACTTTTGTAATAAAATTGACTTGAATTTTGCGGGAAAAAGAAGGACTTGATACATTGGTACATTGGTAAGATAGGCACATCACCCCCTCTCTATGTCCATATCACCCCCTCCCTTCTCCCCCTCCCTTCTACTCCTCTCTTGTCTTGCAATTCAATATGATCACTTTCTCATCTTATCTTAATAGACCCACAAAATGACCAACATGTCCCCCGCGCATTCTTCAACATCATCGTCGGAGGCGTCCGCTCCAACATCAAGACGCCAAGGAAGAGGGCTATCAAAGAAGCCTGAGGGCCGACAGATCATCACAGCGATAAATGCATCTGGGGTCCCTATCCTTCCTCAAAAAGCAGTAAACGCATTCCGAACCATGGTCGGAGTAGTTGCACGAGAACGAATTGAGATCACATACAATTCGTGGAAGAACGTGCCTGACACTCGGAAACGTGAGTTGTGGACCAAAATTTTGGCATGGTTCGAGTTCCCAGAAGAACACCTGGACGCTGTGCAACAACAAACCTACAAAGCGGCGTGCAAAGCATGGAAGAACTGCAAGAGCACGCTTGTCAAGAAATACGTGGAGACGGACGAAACGCCTGTTCATAAATACCCATTCTTGGAACCACAGTGGGAAGAGTTCAAGGCGATGAAAACGACCGAAGATTTCAAAAGTACAAGTGTGGCGCACAAGGCCCTCCAGGCAAAAAATACACACCCTCACAGACTTGGCACAGCTGGGTATGCGGGTAAAATCGCGCAGTGGATGAAGGAGGATGAGCTGGCAGCTGCACAGGACATCGCCCCGCCGTTTTCCAATATCCCGGACGACCGCGCTCGAAATTGGATTAGAGCAAGGTCATCTACAATGACATCAGGGGACGTCACCTTTCGAAACCCTTCAGACCAGCAAGTGACCGAGCGCCTGGTAAGATATCGATCGAACTACGTAGCTTGTAATTACTCCACAACTTCGTACGAATTGAAATGACATGTCGTGCTCTTGCAGGAAGAGCTGAGTTTTCAATCTACCCTGGGATCATTCCAGGGAACAAGGGAGAATGATATGCTCTCCGTGGCCCTAGGAAACAAGGAGCACCCGGGCCGTACGAGAGGCCTTGGGCTTTACGTTCCTTGGAAACATGGTTTCCAAGATGACTCCGACATGTATCGGCACAGGAAGAGAAACAAAGCCGAGCGTGACGCACAGCTACGAGAAGAGATCAAGGAATCTCTTAGAGAGGAGCTATTAGCTCAGATGGTTGATGTAATCAGAGATGAGTTGCGGAAACAGACAGAAAGTCAGCAGGCCGCCACCGCCGCTCCTGTGCTAGCTAGCCCGCACAACCATCCGAGTAGCTGCGCGTCCAATCCGACGCAAACCCAGTCCAAATTTCCTGTGGACGACATCCTGGTAATAATTATTACCTCTCGAATGCTTGCTCCATTGGTAGGCCTATTCGTGTAGCTAATTTTGTATCGTTATGTAGGAGCCTACGACATGCAGGCTCCAAGTGAGATATAGCTCCATTCCCTTGTACGCTGCTTGGGGCCAGGCATATTCTTCTGGTATCGGGGCCATGGTGCACGGTCAAGCTTTAGCGCCAGGCTTCGCAAAAGTTAATGTGGATGGTGTGTATGCCAATTTTGAGGTGGTCCCGCTACCGAAGCCCCCCAACGACGAGATCGTGAATCTAGGACAGGCCATTGGAACATTCATCCAGTGGCCCAAAACCGACATCTCCCTGGAGGCTTCTTCACCGGTGGCAGGACCAGAAGTGCAGTGCGAACCACAGCAACTTGCACTGGTGCCATCTCCACATGGGCAGTGCGAACCACAGCTACCTGCACCGGTGCTATCTCCACGGGTGCTATTCTCGCCAGAGCAACTTGCACTGGTGCCATCTCCACACGGGCAGTGCGAACCACAGCTACCTGCACCGGTGCTATCTCCACGGGTGATATTCTCGCCAGAGCAACTTGCACCGTCTATACCATTACAGTCGACTAGCATAAAGTCGACCCACAATCGAGGCAGTGGTCAGGGCAAATCAAAGACGAAGGATGATGACGATTTCCCGTCCATGCCATTGGCCCGCAAATTCGTGCTAGCTCAGCTGATGGTAGTCCAGGAAGAGCTCCAAAAACTAGGACTTGGTTGCCAAAGATTCCACCTTTGGTATATGGAAGAGTCCAATAAGCCAGAGGCAGAACAGCGCTCAGGTATAACTGTCAAATTCAAGCCGGAATATTTCTTGCACGAAGTTCAGGACTGTGTCTTCGCGGTGACCTTTGACGATATATTTGAACTTTTCACGCTCAACGCTCTCGACGCCTCACTCGTTCGATGCTGGACGCTGTAAGTCTGTGCAATCACAGTCTCTGTTCACGTAATACCGATATATGTCACAATTTGTTGCTTTCCTATGTTATATATAGATTCATGCTGATCGAAGCTAGATCATCGAAATCACAAATTGGTTTCCTGGACCCACGCTTGGTCGCCATTGATACCATCATCGAGAATGCATCCTTCGTCGAGGACTATATTACAAAAGCACTACTGGCTCACCAAGATAAGGAATTTGTTCTTATGCCATACAATGAGAATTTCCATTGGATTTTAATTGTAATTATACCAAAATGGAACAAGGCTATATACCTTGATTCTCTAAGTAAGAACAAATCCAAGTACACAGCTATCGCCCGAATGCTCGATAGGTACGTACATTGTACATTGTACTCTTTCTTTCCTTCCGAATAACTAATCTAACTTTTTCGAATAACGAAGGTCGTTCGCCACATACGTTCAACAAACACGTGACTCGACGACAGGGGCCAAGGCCTTGAAACATGATCGCAGGTTTCGGGTATTCGCTAGCTACACATTAATTAATCATATACAACACATAGTAGTAATGCCACTTGATTTAACACATTATATTTTTTGCAGTGCCACCAGCAGGAGCCGGGCAACACATGTGGATACTACGTGTGCCACCATATGAGACTACTCCTCGATTCCACCAAGATCACTAATTCTAAGGTTTGTCAATCTTCCCACATTTATTTCATACATGCCAGTTTTATATATGCGCGCGTTGATATTCCTATCGACAGGCTGCGTCCATCTCTACATCTGCATTGACACAGCCGGATTTTGCAAAAATTCGAGGAGAGCTCATTTGGTTTTTGTGGTCAAAAGTCGTAAGATCAGATGGAGAGTTCCACTGCCCAGAATGATTTTTTATTGTAATTCTAAGTGCAAATACAGTGTAGATCTTTTACAATTGTGTATTTGTTAATGGATATTTTATTTCAACTCAATGAATTGATTTGCGAAATGGATGCTTTATGTTTGTGAAATGAAGTGTGTTGTCAATTGGATGTTTTATGTCTGTGAAATGAATTGAGATGTGAAATGTATCTGAAATGAAATGAGATGTGTGAATTGTATATGTTTATGTCTGTGATTATCTGTTTCAGAGGGCATGGCTAGCATTTCCTGAGGCTAGCTATAAACAGAAATAGATTCTGCTGGGGGGAGGAGTATCACAGACGGTTTTTCATTAAAAACCGTCTGTGATTATCCGATATCACAGACGGTTTTGTACTAAAAACCGTGATGTGGCACCAAGTAGCACTACAACTTTGGTTAGTGCTTGCAGTTCTGTGCACAATATTCAAGAAGCTTTGAATACCAATTCTGAGGTTTCTAACGTGCACAAAAGACATATTTGGAAAGCTAATGAAGTCTATTTTCCAACGAATCAAACGGCACTTGATTTGGAGCTTCCTACACAAAGTTATGGCAATTTCATTGGATGCTGCACGAGCTGTCCGGAGAGACGCGCGAGACTTGCAAAACATAAAGAGTTCGAGTATTGCAATGCAAGTAAGGGTAAAATCCGACCACACCATGACTTTCTAAAGATTGAGAAGGATTCCTTTTCAGGTTCCAAATGGATTTGGAAGCCCCTTGAACCAGAAAACAAAACATATAAAGATTTGAAACCGATTCGGACTCGGATTGGGACAGCTGGCAAGACCGATACTAAAACGTCAACTTTCACAAACGGGGTCCGATTTGGGCGTTCTTGGACTCGTTGGAAAGCTATTTTGAAGCCCCACATAATGGACAAGGTGCCAGCCACGAAATCCTCATAGTCAGATCGCAAATTAAGAGAGAATCCAGAGGTAGCAGTTTAGGTATTTCCTTTTTAGTTCGTATTGGAGTTTGTTTCGGCCTTAGGCCAAGTAGTGCGTGAGTTGTAATCAAGGCCGTGCATTGTGCACCAATATAAGACCAGGGCCTTAGCCCCATTGTAATTTAGACTTTGATTTGAGAAATAGAAACCAGAAAATCACCATGGTTTGGTGGCCATTGTTGGCGTGTTCTTGAGATTTCCATCGAGGAATTGCTCTTGGTGTGTTGAATCCAATTGTGGTGTTAGATTCTACTCGCTGAAACTTCGGTTTCCCTACCCTTTGTTCACGTGCTGCGGTGTGCGTGGGAGAAGGCTTATCTTGGAGAGGGCATCCAACAAGGCGTATCGTGAAAGATCAGGGCCAAAGCAACGGGGTTCAGCTAGCTTGCTAGTGGATCCGCATCAAACCGTCTGTGATTATCCGATATCACAGGCGGTTTTTTTAAAAAACCGTCTGTGATATCGGATAATCACAGACGGTTTTTAGTACAAAACCGTCTGTGATATCGGATAATCACAGACGGTTTTTAATGAAAAACCGTCTGTGATATCGCATAATCACAGACGGTTTAAAAACCGTCTGTGATAACTTGGATTATCACTGACCCATAATTTCAGACGGTTCAGAAAACCGTCTGTGATAACGTTTCTGAACCGTCTGTAATGTGGATTTCTGTAGTAGTGCCAGCATCTAAAAACAAGGAATTCCAGTGTATGCTCTGTACTTCCCGCACGGAAAGAAACCAGAAAAGCAGGAACGGCAATGTCTCTTAACTAGGGGTAAGGAGGACAATTTTCTGGGACGAACAAGTTGTTGGTATTTTTGCAATCCGCATAACATTATGGTATGAGAGCAATTTCCTTTAACTATAACGTGTCATGGCCTCATGGGCACATATGGTGAAACCTACCTAAAACACCATGTAAATGGTTACACACAAAAAATGTGAGCGTTCCTACTAAATATATTTACCATCTCACAAAATTTCATTTAATTCTTAATTTTGATCGGACGTAGAGAAACACAACATACAACTTTTACTTGAAAGCTAAATCGAAAAATAAATGGGAAAGATACAACTTAATATTTCACTGAAACTTGTGACTCTTTGTTTAACCTAATATTTTGAGATTACATTTAAAATTTTCAGGATGCTTGATCGTCACATAACTCATGTAATCAATTGTTTTTTTGGAATTATTATGACTTATTTTGACGATATTCTGTGGTGGGATATGCATGGGTACATAAAAAGGGTTGGACGCACTATATATATATATATATATATATATATATATATATATATATATATATATATATATATATATATATATATATATATATATATATATAGTTTCTACACCCGGGTGTAATTACACCCTATATCGTATCTCATAATATAGGGAGTATCTCGCGTAACGGAGGGTATGTACATGTAGTATATGGGTATTTAAGACCATATAGGTGGTATGAACAATTTTTCAGAAGTAGTATGTACATTTTTTCGACATACTCCTTTTTATGCGCGTACATGAAGGTATTTATAAAATACGCTAAAAACTATGGACTTCTTTGCAGTTTTTTCGTGTGGTTCACATTGGAATATCTTATAATTAGTATATGAGTATACTTAAAGCAATAAAGGAGTATTTCAAGTTTATTTAGGTGGTAAGGAGAGGAGAGTCAGAGGAGAGGACATGTATTTCTCAATAACTACAAGATAAACATCAAAGCACCATACACTTGAATTTGAAAAGAGCTGAAGCAAATTAATTTGCTTCAACCCTTTTGAATCTCAAGTATACAGTGATGTAATATTTCTCTTGTGCAACAACTATATCGACTCACAGTGTTTCATACCCTTTTTTACTTAAACTAGCAACTCATAGAAGCAGCCCACCCACTACTTATTTAGATCAAAACTGTGATAATGTGTAACTGCTGTAGATCTTTTATTGTTGCTGTATAATGTCTTCTTGTCCTACCAATTCAATGCTGACTTTTTTTTTGTAACAACTTCTATACTAGACTAGAATCATCATTTAATTTTTTGCTTGACTTATCTTTGTTTGTTTTTAAATTTGGATGAACCTTAAAATATAGTGCCTATAAGGGTTGAGAATAGCACTTCATATTAGCATCGATAGGATGTTTGTAGATTTCGGTACATAACAACATGGCGCATATAGTGAAGTTCTCTTATTTGTCTACATCATATACCTGTACTCCTTCGTTCCACAATATCACAAGATCTTCCACCAATAGTGTTAGATACACATTAATATCATTTCTAGGTTGCTTCGGTCCTTGGATAAGTAGTGAAATCAAAATATACTTCCGCTTCGTGCACAACCAAGGAGGAAGATTGTACATACATACATTTACGGGCCAGGTGCTATGTCGGCTGCTCATGTTACCGAAAAGATTCATTCCATTTGTACTCAACCCAACTTATATTTGTCAGTTTCACACCGAAATCTACAAACATCCTATCAATGTTCCTCTACTGGGCAGAATCGGCAATATGTCTTATCATTCTATCTTTCTTACACTCCTCTGACTACCAACATAGCAATCTTGCATCCTTTCGATTTGCAAATAAACTCTTCAAACTGGGAATTATAGGCAGACATGACAACATCTTAGCAGGAGGTCTTTGTTTCACCTCGATGCCTTCGCCGCAATCGGAGTCATTCTTATTGGCAACTGTACTGTCTGCGGCCCCTTGCCATGCCTGCAGCACCTCCGGCTGAGGGACGAAGTCCGTCGAGGTCGGTCGTGTGGCCTCCATGGCAACAATGTCGAGGGCGTCAGCTATCGATGCCACCCCCGGGATGTCTCCATCCCTCGAAGATTGTCCACGGCCGGGGGACCGTGCCCCCGCTAATAGTAAAAGATAGTGGTCAGAGAGCTGTAGGGAAGCCTCGCAGGATAGTACGGAGGGCGTCAAGCTTACCTTCGGCGTCAACTGGCAGGGTCTGTTGGGGCATCCCCTCGGCCTCCAAAGGAACCGTGGGAACACCAGTGTCGCCTGGGGCAGCCGGCTCCGCGGGCCTGGCGGCCTCCGTGTCGGAGTCAGACTCCAACATAACCCCGATCCTGCTCGCCACAGCGAACCCCTCTCCGGCTGCGAGGGCGATCATGTCCGAGGCCGCTTCACTTTCGGAGACCGAGGCAAGGACTCCTCAGCCTCAGCAACCGGCGCGGGCGAAGACGCTTCACCTTCCTAGTTGTCGCGCCGCACCCTTCATCCTTGGTGCCGCCCAAGGACTCCTCACCTAGAGCCGTCTACTCCGCCCTCGCCTCAAGGTCCGAATCAGCATACTTTGCCGAGTCGGAGTCAGCGGCCGTCGCACCCTTGGCTCCGGCAGGGTTGACGGGAGCGGCAGCTGTCGTGCTTTATACGGCCGCTGGGGACCAGGCCCTCCGCCGGGGGGCAACCCCTCCGCCTTACCGTCGCTGTCGCGGTGGTGAGCCCGGCCCGAGGTTGGAATGGCGCGCTCCAACACGGGAATTCCTAGAGCCTCGCACACCCTGTTTATCCACCCCAGATTAACCTCCTCGGTCGCGGCTTCGTGCAAGTTGTGCTCCTTGGCCGTGTACGGTCCGAAGAACACAACCACCGCACGCTCCGCGTTCTCCAGGAGAAACCCTACAAGCAAGGCGAAGCGAAGTCAAAAAAAGCAGGGAGACCTTAGTGCAAAACTTACGGGGGTCGAACGGCCTCGACAGCGAGGACACAGACGGCCGGACATGGTCGTGCCAGAGGCCTCCATGCTAGATGAGCCACCGACCGACAAGTGGTGCCACACCATACATGACGAACTCTTCGGCGAGATCGCGCATATTGAATCGGAGGGTGATCCCCACAAGCCTCCGTGCTCTCTCTTTGTCCTCGTCATCAATCGTCACACCCGGCGAGGTGTTGAATGACTTTGGTCGGCCCTTGCACGCGAGGCCGCTGCCGCTCGCCACACGGTGTTAGAACCACCACCTCATCCAATTCAATTCTCACTTCGTCCAGGTCGAGTTGGCAGGGAAGATCTTCGTGCATTGGGGCCGCAGAACGAAGTTGACAATGCCAAAGTTGGAGAACGCCCCTCCTTCTAGCTTCTTCGGCTGGCATCGCACGTCGTGGAGGAACGCGAACAGCGAGGCACTCAGCCAACACGCCTCCGTTCACAGCCCCAACTATAAATAGCCAGGCAGGCTATTGCGTTCGGGGTCACCTGCGCCAGCTCCAGCATGAAGGTCCGCAAGACATCGCCGATGATCAGGGCCATTGGAATTCGAAAACCGGCTTCAAAATACGTGATGAAGACGATCACCTCCGAATCCTCCGGGTGCGGTTCCATCTCGTCGCTGGTGGGCAAGCGCACCTCACGGCGGTCCGTCAGCTTCCCTTCGCGCAGCAGAGTTTGGATCGTTTGCTCCGTCACGAGGGTCGAGCCTAGGACGCGGGAGCACAGACCGTCCACCTTCTCCTCCGATTCCCACCGCTTGTTCACCAGCGATGGCTCGTGCCCCACTAGCATGTATTCCACCTCTGTCGATGACGATCTCCGGATGAGGCGCCACTGTCGGCAAGAAGTACGGCGTGAGCCATTGTCCTCTGGGAGCTAGCCGACGAGAAGTACGGCGCCTGTGGCGAATAGCGGCAGCAAAGGAGGTGAGAGCACAGTGAAGGAGAACGCTGTCGCGATGCCAAAGAGGGTATATAAAACCCCTTCACCTCTCACACCGCCGATAAGTGCAACTGGTGGAATCCGAACCGCCCGCCTCCCCCACGATTTGGAAATGTAACAGGTGGAAGCCGAAGTGGCGCAGTCGCCCACGTGCGCCTCGCCCTCTCGGGAACGAACGCACGACCACGGTCGTGACTGCCTGACGACGCACGATGCGCCAATCCCGCACAGCCACACGTCCTGCCCCATTGGGAAGGGGCGCGTGATTGCAGCCGCGCCGCCCGCTCGCAGCGCACGGCGCGCCAATTTCACGGAGCCACGCGCCCTGCCACATTGGGTAGGAGCGCACGGTTGCGGTTGGGAGGTAACCTGACAGCGCACGGCGCACGAATCGCGTCCAACCACGCATCCTGCCCCATCGGGAAAAAGCGTGTGGCTGCAGCCGGGCGGCCGCTAACACCGTAAGGCGCATCGATTGCGCACCGTCACGTCGTGCAACTCCCGTTGCACACTGGGAATCATTAAAAACTGGCTATGTCTCGACTTCGGGTCTGTACGACGAATCCGAAGCCCACCTCAACTTCGAGCCCGCTCGACAACTCCGGAGCCTCCTTCGACTCCACGTCCGCGGAGCTGAGTCGGCCCTCCAACTCGATCTCGTATACGGGGGGCAACTACGCCCCCCGCTTCGCCCACATATCCACGGAATGAAGTCCGATGCGGACTCGGCTTCGTCTTGATGGACCGGCTCTGCTGGAAGCACACACCTCATGACCGGGAGATGCCTTTGGTAGTAACTTCGACGCCGGGTCCATGCCACTAAGTTGTGCTACGTCGGCGGAAATCCAACCGTCTGCTCTCCCCACGATCGGTTGTCCTCAAAAATAGGACTCCTTTAGTTCATTAGCGTTCTCCGATCACGTCGTTGGCACTAATCTAGCTATAAAGCAGTATTTTCAGATAATGCGGATGAATCGAGGCAGACCTATTTTTGAGAAGAAGATCATTCCAGCCACACTTGGCTACGCATCGCATGCGGAAACACATGCACCCAAACAGTAAGTTCCGCACGCTAACGGCGCCAAGGGTGCAGAAGGACGATGCTGCGGCGGTAGCGGCGTATATATACCCATCTCCCCTAGGGCGGGAAGTGCAACCAGCAGTAGCGCCAACCGGTAGAAGTTCAACTGGCGGGAGGCCAAGCGTCGCGGTGGAGGGTGCGCACGACGCCCTACACCTCACAACACGCCAATCATGTCCTGCCACGTGTCCGCTCCCGAGCGCACGACCGCATGATATGGTCCACCTTCCATAGCGCACCAGCGGTCGGTGCGATTCTCGGGGCCATTAATGCATTGTCGGTAAGCCACTAACTAGTCACTCCGACTCCACCTCCGTGGAACGACAGCGACTTCGACGTCGACTCCGCCTCCGCGGAACGACTGCGACTTCGACGTCGACTCCGCCTTCGCGGAACGACTAATACTTTGACTTCGGCATCGACTACGCATCCGCGGAACGATGCGACTTCGACTTCGGCATTGACTCCGCCTCCGCGGAGCGACTTTGACTTCGAATTCGACTTACCGTCGGGAGTGCGCATCCGCGGAAGCCCAAGCCACCAGGTGGCGTGCGCGCGCACCGCCCGACAACCCACGGCTCGCCAATTGGGTCCTGCCACACATCCCCCCTCTCGGGAAGGAACGCACGACATGGCCGTGCGGCCGCCTGACACCTCAGAGACGGCGCGATCCTCGGCGCCATTAAGTCATCGTCTTCGAGCTGCGACGCATCGGGCCATACGTCGACTTTACGTCTACAGGACAACCTCGGAAATCACTTCGGCGACGTGTCCACTTTGGACTCGTCTCCGCGGGATGAGCCCGCCCTCGGCCCCGACATCGCGCAAGTAGGGCGAACCTGCCCCGCGCTTCAACAACATGTCCGTAAGATGAGCCTGACCTCGCCTCAGCTTCGACTCGGCGAGGCTGCTCCGCCGGCAACTTCGACTCCGCGGCGGAAGAACTTCGCGGCCGGAGACGGTTTCGGCAGCCAGTTCGACTCCGTTTCCTCGGTACGAAGCTGGGCTGCACTGGCAAATGCATGTCTGCCCAATGTCACAGAAGGGCACAGGCCGCAGGGACGGAGGGGCCAAATGGCTCAGCAATATGGCTTCGGCCCGTAAAGCCTTTCACCATGAGAGGCTCCTGTTGTAGGTGTGGCCCCCACCTAAGCCCAGTCGACTTGTTAGAAGGTTGTAAAGCCCAAAATGGGACATGTATGATGACATAAATGCTCTCGAGAGGGATACTTGGGTGTAAGGACATAATTGTAAAATACTCTCCATATGAATATATATAAGGCCATACAGGCCATGAGGAAGCCCACAAGCATTGCTTACCTAACATCTCCACTACATACTCTCATCTCTCTGTTTGGTTTGTAACCACAACAGTTTTAATTGGAGGAAGGCAGTAGACATTGTGTTTGTAATTTACATATGTTAGATTGAACCAAAGTATCAGTTTTAGCTCTAGGCTAATTTTATCTCGGTTGTAATATTTACTTGGTAATTAAGATTTATCTTAGAGCAAGTACAATGGTGCGACTAGGTTGCCTCTAGTGAAATCCACATCAGCACAATCCTAAGTGGAAGAGAGAGAAAAGAAGAGAGAGAAGCAAGCTGCCCCTCATGCAAGAGGTGACCTCTAGCACATTATACGAGGAGAGAGAGATAAACTACCCCTCATGCAAGAGGTGACCCCTGATATATTTATGTAAGTATTAAATGTTTGAGTGCTTTAGTAGAGGTAACCTCTACTCTACTCATTGTATTAGCTACCTCCACATGAGCCACATGTAATCTTTTTGCTTATGTGGCTAGTCCTAGAGGTGGCAGTCACCTCTTCTATTGTACTTGCCCTTAGCTGTCACAGATTTTTCTAACGGACCGAGAGAACGGATGGACAGACTGCTGTCCTGGCTTGACTGACTCGAGTTCAACGCGTCGCTTTGATTCTGCCTCGGTGCCGGATCGCCTTTCCGGCTTTGCTGCTTGTCTTCCTTTATGCGTCTCAAAATCGCTAGCTGTGCCTCTCCTGACGGAGCAGGTGGGCGCTGCACCTGCTGCGTAGCTTGATTACTCCAGCTGCACGTCGATGGAGGCAATCCACCGGCTGCGTGCGCTCTCGGCGCTGGCGCGCTTGCTTTTGGCTCCGTCGACGCTACCGGTGAACAGAACGACCGGCGCGCAGAGGCCTCGGGAGCGTTGCCGGAGACGAGCACAAAATTACCAACAGATGAATTTTTCCTAGAGTCTGATGCCGATTGTTGGCTTTGTCTTTAAAAGAAAATTCATATATTGTAAATAAATGTACTCGAACTTTTAAATTTCTCTATTATCTAGCTTTCTTTTTCACTTTCTTCTTACTTCTTCATATAAAATTAATTACAAGTCTTCCTAATATGTAGACTAATATTTTTCTATTAACACACGTACTTGAACTTTAAGTTAATCACAACTTCAACAGATTTGAAATTAATTATGACTTTAACTTAAATAACATATGAAAACAAACTCTCCTATATCCAATACTCGATTAAAACTCTAAATTAAAATTATTGCCATCACACCATACGTCAGCGCTAGCATAGTATCAGAATGTTCCTTTGCCTTCATCAAAGCATGCTCGTTGTTACCTGTGCACCAACGTCAAATCTTTAATCCTTTCAATCATTTCTGTCCAACCTACATCCCGAGGTTCCGAAGGGTTTTCTTGCAGGATATTGATGAATGCATGTCCGGTCAGGTCGGGCGTCCTGCGTAAACGTGGATGTATGCAGGAGAGTCAATTATCAACAGTGTACAATCGTATGGCGTAATTAAAAGAGAGAGAATAATTGTCTTCATTTTTTTAAATCTCTATGTAGTGATAAAAAATTCGATCACTTGAATGAACATTTAATGCTTAACTTTGCTAATAGTCGTACGCTTCCTCTAAACAACAATTACCAGAAATTATGAACCAGATTGATTCAAGATACTCTTTATTGCTGGATTTTCATAGATTTACAAATCGCCCTCACAAGTACCACTAAAAGCCCTAACACAAAAAGCCTCCTCAAAGCTGCAACTGAAAACTCTTAGCCTCTACCTGCTTTTATATGTAATAACCCTAAACCGTGTTCGATTCAAACACAAAATCCTATCTCTTTCTTAAATCAAGGGATCTGAAACCCTTTCAAATGCGGATTTTATTCAAACTCTCAATCTTCTCAGTTATGAACTCCATTCACCACTCCTACACAACACGTAATGAAGCCTCTAGGATCATAACTCCCGTATCTTCATCACGCCTCATCAATTTCCGTGTCGAAGCCTCCAGGACCGTACCGTCCATAGCTTCTCCACGCATCACTATCTTTGATCTCCACATGCTCCAGTGTTAGCTCGACCACCTCGCGTGACATTCTCAACTGTCTGGACCTCATATCTTCCCATTCTAGTCCCGGTCCTCCTCGTCACTGACTATGATCATCTTCACGCCCACATGCATATGCAAAGATCAAATAAACGTTTTTCCCACTACAAGTTCTTCACACTTGTTTGTCATTAATTCACACAATCAAAACACACTTGTAGTCATCCATCATCATCGACTAGGTCATCCACAGACACACATCTTATCGCTATCCAGAAATCAGCCTCAGTTCACTCAATACGACTGCTAATTCAATAAGTACATGAAAACAACAAGTACTCGGGAATTACTATCGCTCCGCTCAACACACTCAGGAATAACAAATATTGCTACCGACCAGAACCATCGAGTACGACTATCGAGTACCGATCACTATGACTAAGACAACCAATCGCCAAGTCTACGACTACTGATGATCTCTTAACCAATTGCCAAGTCTACGACTACTGATGATCAACCAATCACTGCATCATCGATCACCGAGTACCAAGTGTCACCGACAACCGCTACGACCAGATCAGTCAACCAATGATCCAACACGAGTACTCACTACTACAAAAGAGGCTATACTGAACGGCTATATCACAGACGGTTCATATGGAACCGTCTATGCTGAAACTATCACAGACGGTTTGTTCTAGTAACCGTCTGTGATACTTTCACAGACGGTTCTTAACATGAACCGTCTGTGATAATTGAGACATCACAGACAGTTCATATTAATAACCGTCTGTGAACTTTCACAGACGGTTCTTAACACGAACCATCTGTGATCATTGAGACATCACAGACGGTTCGTATAACAAACCGTCTCTGATAATGACACGTCACCGATATGTGGCATATACCTGGATTGCGATCTCACCCGTCCATTCTCTCCACATCGAATAGCAGGCACCAGTTCCTCCCCATCTACCTTCACCGCTCAGCCCTTATTAATAACTCCCCATCTACCTTCACCGCTCGGCCCTTTACTCCCCATCTACCTTTCCACCGGTATATAGTCACGCGGGAGTTCATCCAACCACTAGCTAGCTTCCTGCATCCTCCCCTCCACTGTGAGCTAGCGCCTCCATTGTAGCACCACAGTAGGATAGACAACACACTGTTGTCGTAAGTGTCATAAGTGTGTCTTGTTCATTCTCACCGTCGTACCACAAAGGGTTCGTTAGCTTGTTATCCTGTAATAGAATGTGTTGTTGTGCTTGCCTCTGTATTTACTTGTTCCTTGACGACGTCGACTACTGCCGTGAGCTAGCGCCTCCATTGTGGCACCACGGTAGGCTGGACAACACACTCTTGTCGTAAGTGTCGTAAGTGTGTCTTGTTCAGCCTCATCGTTATGCCACAAAGGGTTTGTTAGCTTGTTATCCTGTAATAGAATGTGTTGTTGTGCTTGCCTCTGTATTTGCTTGTTTTCAAAGGGCATGGGTAACATTATATCTTGAGGCTAGCCAAAAAACAGAAAAAAAATTTAAGGTATAGAGTGAACTATCATAGACAGTTTGTGGTATAAACCATCTATGAAGGACTATCATAGACGGTTCTATATGCCAACCGTTTGTGATACTCGCCAATCACAAACGATTGGTAAGTAGAACCGTCTGTGATGTGTGGGTATCACAGATGGTTTTTGGTTCGAGCCGTCTATAATAGTTTTCATCATAGATGGTTCTAGTTATAAACCGTCTGTGTTGCCTTTATCACAGACGGCCTACAAACCGTCTGTGATAACCATCGATTATCACTAACACATAAATACTGACGGTTTGGAAAACCGTCTGTGATGACTGTTCCGAACCGTCTGTGATGGCTTATTTAGTCGTAGTGACTCGAGATACTCGAAGATCACAAGAATTACAACACTTGTACCGATCATGAAGTCTACGAGTACAGGTCATGAAGCCTATGGCAACCGATCGCAAAAGCCTTTGATTGTAGGTTATACCTTTAGTTGCAAGCGCATGATTCATGTTTCCCTATGTTAAAAAGAGATGCATCCCGTAGAGTAAGAGAATCATATAGGAGATATGGGAAGAGCTCCTGGTGTTTTTGAGAGCTAGTGCATTTGTGCCATGTAAAGCAAGCATGACCTTTTTGTTTTCTGAGCGTGGTTTGAATTTCCTTTCCTGAGGCGAGTTTGTGTGCAATAAATTTATTTAGCACATTGCAGTTCTTGTAAGTAGAATGGGTTGACATAGAATATGGAAGTCAATTCATTAGGAGGGAGCATGTAATATTCCAAACCGTAATTGAATTTGGAGTTGAAAGGTAAATTTAAAATATACAACTTAGTGTGGGAATACGAGGCCATGATGCATATATAGATGTAACACCCCAGTTTAACAAAAGCCTAAGATGTCACCTACAACTACTATCTCTGCCAACTTTTAACCAATAAACAAGCTTTTCCAGCAACTAGACTACAATAATAAACATGTAACGTATCCTTAAACCTAAATTTCAGTAACACTGTAAACCATTATTTGAACTAAAATGAATCGTATAGCTACTAAGATGAATCATATGTAAGTCTAAACCAAAGAATGAATCATATAGCATTGATAAGAACCATTAAGAGCTAACTAAAAACCATTATTCATTCAATAATTATATGAATAAGACTAAATTATTTATGACAATAAGTGAATAAATTGCCAGGTGAGGTGAAGAGCCACAAAAGTGCAATATTCTATGTTCTACTCCCACCCATACATGTCGCCTTCAACGTTCACCTAAAAAACAACAAAGTAGGGGTGAGTCCATAACTCAGCAAGTACAAAGCAAAATAATAAGCGAGGCATCATCATGTTAATAATTCATATCCATTCAACATCAACTCAATTCTCCACACTCTCATTATCAATACTTTCCATTCACATGTCTCATTCCCTTCCTCATGAATGCAATGCTCATGCACATGCCTCATCTCTTCTTTGCATATACTGGTATAGCAGAGTGTAACACCTGTCATGTTCACTTTTGCCCACACTCCTTAGTGTGCGGACCAATTACCCATCCTTTTTCATACGGGGACCACATTGCTTGTATCTTACATATGGGGATCTCATCCCACTCCCGTGGGCCACATTTTTGTTTATGAATGCTCACATGCAATGTAATGATATTATCTTTCATGATTAGCAAATATGTATACTCACCATTCTTCGATGCCCATTAAAATCATCATCAATTTATCATAGCATGTGAACAATATAAACAGAAAGGAACACATAAATCATCATGCTACCTCAATTCTCATCTTCATCATCATATCATAGGCATGAGAGCAATATAAAGCAAACAATATCATAGGAATATTGTAGGCAAGTAATCATTCAACTACAATTTTTATGTGCTCGAATATCATTCTACAATACACATGCCTTTCATTTTACTCGTGACGGCCGAGATGATTGGAAGATAACCTTACTCCCGAGGCTACTCATATAGTAGGTTATTCAATCTCAAAAACAAGCCCAAAACATTATAAAATAAAACTAAATGACAACACACCTTGAGAGACCATGTGGATATGACCCCATGTTTGTGATGAGTAATTGACATGTGTTCTTAAAAGTGTGAGTTTGGTTTGTGTGGTTTGTGCCATGTCGTTGCGTGGTGCAGTTGGTTTTGGTCAAACCTGGCCAAACTAGGTCAAACGTGCTTAAGTCATTTATTCTTCTTGACCGGTTTGGGTTTGTTCGTGTTTGAATATTACTACTGATGCGAATGTGTGATTACATTATTTCGAGCGGTGCTACGTAATGTGTTTCTTGTCTGTGATGGCTGTAGGACTTTGAGGCAAGGTCGTGGCGAGGCATGGGATGACCAGACTAGGCACAGGCGGTGCCGAGGTCAAAGCGGTCGGGATGTGCCGAAGACGGCGAGGACTCGAGGTGGTTGCGAGGCTTGGATGGCAAGGAATGAAGAAGCTTCCCAGAAGATGCAGGAGGGGCGTTTCGGTAAAAGCGCAAAGCTGCATGAGGAAGCGGATTTGGTTTTTGGTTTAGCGGGGTAAAGCGAGTGAGAAACCCGTTAAGCAAAGGCTATAAATAGGAGAGGTGTCTCCTGGTGAATGCATGGCTTTAGAGAGGTTGTTAGGGTTTTGCTTTTGTGCTTTGGTTTTTTGAGGAGTAGGTGAGAGTGCAGAGGGTTGGTGTGCTATGTCTCCTGCGTGAGATTCTTGAGTTTGGTTCTTGTATGTAATCCTGGTTTGTGAGATGGCTGTAGAACCTCTCTGTAATCATGTATATCTCTGTCTCAGTCTATGAGAGATGTTTTGTATTGATGTGATTACTCATTCTTGTGTCTGTTCTTTCCAGTTTGTGTTTCTCTGCTTCTACTCCTGTGATTCTCTGTTCTTCATTTCAGAGTTTGAGTGTTGTGCTTTCTAAGTTAATGTTTTGCTCTTTATCTGCAAACCCTTCATGCTCAGAACTAGGTATTGCCCAAAGGCTCTTTGGCCAGATCATACCAGAGAGCAAGGTTGTTAGATTGCTATTCTTCTTGAATGTTCTTCTGCTCAAGTTCTTCTGGTTCTTCTTTGCTAGGGTTCAAAGTCAGGAGAAGATGGATTTGGGGTGATTTTCTTGGTGTAGATGGTATTAAGCTTGTGGTTCTGGGTTCTCAGGTCATATTCTATTGAGTCGCATAGTCTCTTGTGCAAAAGACTCAGGGATGGCAAGTATTTTGACAATCAATCCCTTTATCTGTCAGTTTTCATATTTCTGATCAGAATTTGATTCCTTGCTCTGTTGGTAGAATTTCTTGTGTTTCTGAGGATTAGTTGTTGTTTAGTTTATAGTCTTGATCCTCTGGCCTAAGAATCACAGCAAGATTTTGAAGATCTCTCTGTTTTCTGGAATATGCAGTATTTCCTATTCTCTTTTCAGTCATCAGTAAAAAGCATTAAACAGCAGCAGGTCTGTACGATTTATGTTGGCCATTTTAGTCAGTTTTCGGCCTGACAAGTATTTTGCTTTCATTCTTTTTGTTTTTTACTTTTTGCTTTCAGTTTTTAGTCGCTGGTTTGTGTTTCAGGTTCGGCAAGTCTATTCTGCAGCCGATAGGTCTTCGGCGATTCCCTGTGGAGTCTGCGTTCGGTTTTTGTTTCTGCAGTTTGTTTGATTTTTTCTTTTCGTACTCTGTTCTTCAGCTTGTGTAGTTCGGTCGGCGGCAAGTTTCAGCTTTTCTTCACTTTTTTGTTCGGTTCAGTCTAATCTAATCCTTTCGGCTGATTACATGTTCTCCTCTTTTATTCTTTGCACAGCCGAATTTATTTTTCTGCAGTCTGTTGTCTTTGAGCCATTCGGCAGCAAGAATGTGAGCAGTTTGGTGTTCGATTTTAGTGCCTGAAGTTTTTTTTCGGCCAGCAAGCAGATTTCTTCGGTCTTCCTTGAATCAGTCACTGATCTTTGGCCACTGCCTTCTGAACCTTTTAAATCTTTGTTATGCTTTCTTGGTTGTCTAGTTCTTTCAGTTTTTCAAGGGAAGATTTGTGTCAGTCTAAGCTTGATTTTCAGTGATCACTCTCAATCTTTGAGCAAGTTTGTTTTTATGGTTTCCAATCCTTCCAGTGTTGAGTTAATTGTTTTTAATCTCCAGTGAGCTTTCTTACTTCTTCATAGCTTCAATAGCTATCGGAGAGTAGAGTTTTTTGTAGATACTTTGGGGCGTTTTTTAAGGGCACCATTCACCCCCCCCTCTGTTGTCGTTTCCAATCCCACAATTGGTATCAGAACCAGTTAGCTCTTCCTCGTAGATCTTAACCGGTCTCTAGAGCCATTGCGACAGATAAGTATTCCACCAAGCCCCTGATCTTCAATGGGATCGGCTATCCCTTTTGGAAGAGTCGGATGGAGACCAACATCCAGGCTCAGGGCTATGCCATCTGGCGAAAGGTCAAGACCCGGTATGTTGTTTCTGCCGATGAGAACATCAATGTGGCAAACATGCCCGATGTTGAAGCGAATGCTAAGGCATGGAACATCATAATTCAGGGTCTGAGCAGAAGAAAATTCGATCGCATCTCTCATCTGATGTCGGCCTTCGACATTTGGGTGACCCTCGATGCATACCATGAGGGCACCCACCCAGATCAAGACGGTACGACAGGACCAGTTCAAGCGAGATTACAACAAGTTTGAAATGCTCGCTGGTGAGTCCTTGGATGAGTGTTTTGCGAGATTTCACAAGATTCTGAGCAATCTCCGAGCGGTCGGTCTCACATACCCCGACTCGGACGATGCTCGACAGATGATATCTGCCCTTCATTTGCATGTTTGGGAGATGAAGGTGACCACCATCAAAGACACAATAGACCTCTCGACCTTGACTCTTGACGCGCTGTACTCACGCCTCAAGACTCACGAGATTGACATAGTCTCTCGTAGGTCGAAGTCACAGTCAATGGCATTGGTCACCGATCTCAGTCCTGCTTCTGGTGTTTTCTCTGACAATGCTTCTGGTTTTTTCCTAGCTGCTTTCTGTGACTAACTGATGATCAATTAGTGCAGCTACCAGAGGACCAGTTAGCTCTTCTAGCCAGAAAGTTCTCCCACGCATACAAGAGAGTGAGGGACAGAAAGAGGAGTGGGCCGATAATTTGCTTCGAGTGTGGTGGCCCCAACCATATTCGGGCGAATTGCCCCAAGCTGGAGAGGGGCAAAAACGATTACGGCGGCGTGAGCAAGAACGACTACATCAACAAGAACCTCAACAAGAAGCCCCCAGCTCATGCCCAAGGCAAGAAGAAGTTCTGCAACCCTAGCAAAGCCAAGAAGCTGTTCCACCGCATCTTCACTGCCTTCGACGACATTGACTTCAGCAACAAGGAAGGCTGGAGTGACGACGACGGCAAGGATGATCAAGATCCCAAGGACGACGACGACTTCATCGGCGTGTGCTTCATGGCCAAAGAGGCCGACGTCGACGACGACGACCTCTACTCTGACACCGATGAGGTAGATCCCTCCTATGACCAGCTCAATGATGCATTCCTTAAGTTAGGAAGATTTTATACTAGATCTAGAGCTAGGTGTGGTGATCTTGAGAAGGAAGTAGATAGATTGTCACGGGAGCTTACTTCACTTATACCTGCTCCCTCTCGTGATGAATGTGACATGTGTTCTTCTTTGCTCGGAGACTTGGAGAAGCTAAGGACCGCTCATGATAGTGTGATTTCTGATCTCGACATGCTTAAGGTGGAGAATGTTAGTCTGCTTGCTGAATTAGAGATGACTAGGGTAGCTTCTTTTTCATCTACTATTGAGACTACATCTTGCACCTCATGTGAGGTTAAGGACAATGCTTTTATAGGTCTTTACACCATGCTTATTGATCTGCCTGAAAATTGTGAAAATTGCAATAACTTGAAGATCAACTTAAAGAAGGCAGATCATAAAATTGCTAAGTTGCATGCCTCCTTGCTTGAGCCAATTTCTTCTTGTAAGAACTGTCACAAATTAACTGCTGAACTTGAATCTGTCTCAAAACAGTTTCAAGAAAATAATTGACCACAACAAGAAAATGTCTCAATATGCTTCTAAGGACCCTGTTAGCTCACCATGCAATAATTGTGAAAAACTAAAATTTGAGTTGATTGTATTAGATGACAAATGTGTGAAGCTAACTAAGGACCTTCTAGAGAAGTCACAATCTCCTTGTATTGTGTGTGCTGGTGTGGGCGAGAAGCCCAAAGAAGTAGAGACGCTTAGGCACGATGACCAAATAGCTAGAGGTAGGATTGTCCCTCCTAGTCCTTGCGAAGACCTCAATGTTGAGGCGGCTGTGCATGCACAACTCTTCTCCTTCTGTTGTCCCTTCTTCCCCCTGCTCTTCTTGCACCTCTCTCTTTCGGGAGCGTCAGTATCTTATGAACACTCTCGAGAGATTTGTAGGCGGCAAGAAGAAGCTGAATCTTATTCTAGACTAGTCCAAGATTTGCAAGTTCAATCAAGGTTTAGGATACAATTTTCTTGAGGATATGAGGAAGCATCCACCTGTTGTTCTCAGACCCATAGCAGCAGGTGTGCTCGAGGTCAAGCCTAGATATAAAAAGGTTGAGTTCAAATCTACGGGCTTTGTCCAAGGCATCTATGACAGTAAGGTGGTAACACCTGTTACTTCGACCTTCCAGAAGGCAAAGTTTCATTGTACCTTCTGTCAGAAGGATGGACATATGATCGAGAGATGCTTCAGGCATGCCAAGATCGTGCGAAGAGATCGTGTTCGTGATCTTAAGCGTATTCAGGGTTAGCCCCAGACCTTGAGTGCACCTAAGACCAACACGAGGTCTAGGGTTGATCACTCTGAGGTGTTTAGGCAGCATTGAGGACTTGGTTTTTCCGGTGTTTCTGATTTTCGTCCTCGATTTACCTCTGCTCATGATATCCGCCGTCCTGAGGGTATATCTTGTTTTCCCCCATCAAGACAGCTACCCGCGGCGAGATCAGCGCATTGCCGGTGCATCGACTCGCTCTTCCATAGCAGTCGAACCCGACAACAGCTTCAGGTCGGCTCGTAGACCTTCTGGTTCTTTGAGCGACGGAGAGCGTAGGGTAGTTAGAGGTCAATCGTGTGTGACTACTTCTTCTGCTCGTGTGACTCAGTATTGGGTTCCAAAATCTCTTTTGATATATCCCAGTACTGAGCCATTTCTTTCTCGTTGACTCAGGTTCACCGGGCAGGAAAGGGAGAGGTTTGGCTCGTTGACTTCGGATGTTCTTGACACATGACCGGAGATTCTCGCTGGTTCTCTTCCCTAGCCTGAGCTCCAGGTGATGAGATGATCACCTTCGGAGACGCTTCATCTGGGAGCGTCATCGCCAAAGGTACTGTGCGCGTTAATGATTCTTTCATTTTAAAAGATGTTGCCTTGGTTAGTAAGCTGCAGTACAATTTGCTTTCAGTTTCCCAGCTTACCGATGACAGTTTCGAGGTGAGCTTCAAGAAAAACGCTTGCAAAATTCCTGACTCTTCGGGTAGTCTGGTTTGCAGGATTTCTCGTTATGGGAGGATCTTTCGTGCTGATTTTTCTGATTCTTCTGGTGATCCTCTCCGGTGTTTGGTTGCCTCAGAGTCCCGTGATTTGACCTTCTGGCATAGGAGACTTGGTCATATTGGATTTGACCATTTGACCCGAGTTAGCGGCCACGACCTCATTCGTGGTCTGCCGAAGCTCAAAATGGTCAAAGATCTTGTTTGCGCTCCATGCTGGCACGGCAAGATGGTTGCCGCTTCACATCCTCCTGTCACTGTGACCATGACTGATGCACCGGGACAACTGCTCAATATGGACACTGTGGGACCAGCTCGAGTGCAGTCAGCAGGAGGGAAGTGGTATGTTCTTGTCGTGGTCGATGACTTCTCGAGGTATTCTTGGGTGTTTTTCTTAGCCTTGAAGGATGAGACGTTTTCACATTTTCGGGGTCTTTTCAGTAGGCTTTCTGTTGAGCTCCCGGGTGCCTTACGAGCGATCCACAGTGACAATGGCACGGAGTTCAAGAATTCCTACTTTGAGAGTTTCTGTGGTGAGACAGGTGTAGAGCATCAGTTCTCCTCTCCGTACGTCCCACAGCAAAATGGTGTTGTGGAGAGAAAGAACCGCACCTTGGTCGAGATGGCCAGGACGATGCTTGATGAGTACTCCACACCGCGGAAGTTTTGGGCTGGGGCTATAGCCACCGCGTGCCATGTCTCAAATCGAGTATTTCTGAGGGCACACTTGCACCGCACTTCTTATGAGTTGAGATATGGGCGAAAGCCCAGCGTCTCTCATTTTCGTGTGTTTGGTTGCAAGTGCTTTATCGTGAAGTCCGGGAACCTAGACAAGTTCGAATCACGCTCTTGTGATGGTATCTTTCTAGGTTACTCGCCTTCTTCGCGGGCTTATAGGGTCTGGAACTGCGAGTCTAGCAAAATGGTAGAGACCTGTGAGGTGACCTTTGACGAGGCCAGTCCGGGGACTAGGCCCGATATCTCAGGTTCTTTAGAGTAGTCCGAGACCATCTTTGTGGATGATGAGGACGATGGATATGAGGGTTGTCTACCCGATCCAGTCCTTCATCCACCCCTTGAGGTGCCATCTTCCACCGCACCTCGAGGCGATCAGCCTATGCCTTCTGCCTCTTCTGGAGCTAGTGGCTCTGTTCCTACCTCGTCAGCTCACGAGGTAGAGGCCACTTCTTCATCTCATCCTGGACCTCCTCGACATATCCAGAAAGCTCATCCTTCAGAGCAGATGATCGGAGACCTTTTCGAGCGTGTCACCCGCTCAAAATCTGGCTTATCTCAATTCTGTCTCCATTCTGCCTTCATTGCTTCTTTCGAGCCCAAAGATATTTCTCATGCTCTTTCCGACGAGTCTTGGGTCATTGCCATGCATGAGGAACTAGCAAATTTCGAGAGAAACAAGGTCTGGTCGCTTGTCGAGCCCCTGCGAGGTCACAATATCATTGGGACTAAGTGGGTGTTCAAGAACAAGCAGAGTGAGGATGGGGTCGTCATTCAAAACAAGGCTAGACTGGTAGCTCAGGGATTTTCTCAGGTTGAGGGTCTGGACTTCGAGGAGACCTTTGCCCCTGTAGCTAGACTTGAAGCCATTAGAATTCTGCTTGCCTTTGCAGCTTCTAAGGGTTTCAAGCTTTACCAGATGGACGTCAAGAGTGCCTTCCTTAATGGATTCATTGAGGAAGAAGTCTATGTGAGACAGCCTCCAGGTTTCGAGAACCCCAAATACCCAAACCATGTCTACAAACTTTCCAAAGCTCTGTATGGACTTAAGCAAGCCCCTCGTGCTTGGTATGAGAGGCTTAAGTCCTACTTGTTGAGTCATGGTTTCGAAATGGGTAAGTAGACAAGACCTTGTTCATCCGTAGGCTTAGCAATGACCTTCTGCTCGTCCAGATCTATGTCGATGACATCATCTTTGGTGGCTCTTCCCATGCTCTGGTTTCACAGTTCTCGGATGTCATGAGCACCGAGTTTGAGATGAGCATGATGGGCGAATTAACATTCTTCCTTGGCTTCCAAATCAAGCGGACTCGGGAGGGTACTTTTCTGCATCAGGGCAAGTACACTCGTGACCTCCTGAGACGCTTCGACATGAGTGATGGTAAGCCTGTGTCAACTCCGATGGCCTCTACGGCCTATCTTGACCCAGATGAGGATAGCGAGCCAGTTGATCAGAAAGAGTACAGAAGTATTATCGGCTCCCTTCTTTACCTCACTGCCTCGAGACCAGACATACACTTCTCTGTGTGTCTGTGTGCTCGTTTTCAGGCTTCTCCTCGCGTATCTCACCACCAGGCAGTGAAGCGCATCTTTCGGTACCTTCGAGCTACCATTGACTATGGTATCTGGTACTCTTCCTCATCCTGTCTTTCCTTGAGAGCCTTCTCGGATGCAGACTTTGCCGGCTGTAGGATAGATAGGAAGAGCACCTCTGGCACCTGCTAATTCATTGGCACTTCTCTCGTTTCCTGGTCTTCGAGAAAGCAGTCCGGAGTTACACAGTCCACCGCGGAGGCCGAGTACGTTGCTGCAGCCAGTTGCTGTAGCCAAGTGCTTTGGATGGCTTCGACCCTGCGGGACTTTGGGTTGGTCATAGATAGTGTTCCACTCTTTTGTGATAACACTTCTGCGATTAACATTGCTAAAAACCCAGTGCAGCACTCCCGGACCAAGCATATCGATATTCGCTATCACTTTCTTCGAGACCATGTGGAGAAGGGTGACATAGTGCTCCAGTTCGTGGAGAGTGACCACCAGTTGGCTGACATCTTTACCAAGCCGTTGGATAGCTCTAGGTTCTCAGCTCTGCGGGGAGAGCTTGGGGTGGTTTGTTCCTATGGACTGTAGTGAGGGGGAGCTTTGGGTTTTACTGCTTTACTATAATGATTATGCTTCTATCTCATTTCTGTTGCTTTGCACTTGGGGTGCATTTGGGTTTAGTCCTTCCGGCATAGATTAGAGTGTTTCTCTAGTCCAGCTGATTTGATCTCTCATCTTATGATTCTAGGATGCTGCTTGTTAGCTGTTTCTTATCTCACTAGGTTGAGCTCACTCACTTCTTATAGGCTCTAGCGAGGGTTGAGCCACCCTCGGGTAGACAGGGTACGTGTTTGCTCCCTAGTGTGTGTTTTACGGTCAGCTGATAGTTCTGGAGTCATATGGGGTAGATGAGGATCAGTCTTAGCTATAGCATATTCTATATCTTATCTATGCTTTAAGGACTGCCTGTTTGGTGTTATTTGCCAGCTTCTCGATTTTATTGCTTTGGTTCAGGGGGAGGTCATTTGGGAGCTTCTGGAGCTGAATCTTGATATAACTCAACTTGAACTAAAAGCTGCATCTCATGTTGAGGGGGAGCTGGATTTTCTTGCATTTTAGCATTTAGCATTGTAATATAACTACATTGAGCTTTGATTATTATCCTGTTATGACATGCTTACAATGCGTTACACCTTGCCATGACTTGTGCTTATTTGCTAAATATATCTTGACTTCATATGTGTAGACTAGCTTTTGCCTTGATAAGTCAATTAAAATTGCTCAACTTAAATTAAAACTTGTCATGCTAACATTTGAGTCTAGTCTTTCTTGAGCTATCCTTTTATGATTCATGCCATGTCAAATAGGCTTAGTTAAACGTTGAATCTTTGTTGAGCCTTAGATTGAGCTATTTTCTTCTCTTGATGATGCATAAGTTAGTACAACTTGTTTAAAAAGCAAAAAGATCTCTTTTGTGCGAAAAGACTGATTTCACCAATTCTTTCTCATGAGACGGCTTGCCATTGCACTAGGCATGAACTCAGGGGAGTGTTGGATGACCTAGACTATCTTCTTAAGCTTCTTGCTTGGAGTAGTCGCATAAGGCTTGAGATCTAGCACAAAAAAATGGGTTGAAAACGACCATGAGCTTTAAAAAGACAATGTTTTATGTGTTCAATTTGCTTAAGTTACAAAACGAACCAAGTACTTAACCAATGTTTCAATCTTGAGCTTATAGCACTCTATTTGGACTCAATATTAGCTTCCTTGTTCCGCTTAGCTTATTGACATGGCCTGCATCATCCTTGGATATCTCTAGTTAGACTTTGCTTATTGATGACTTGACATGCTCATAAAATGCATTACATTTCAGATCGTCATCCATGTGCTCTAGCTAGGATATGCATATCATGTCATGATCTAGATAGCCTTTTATTGAGCTATGGCTTGGTGTAGTTCATTATGGTCATTATGGATAATTCTCATGGCTCTAAATGCTTAAAATAAATCAACTTCAGCCATTTTCATCCGTTTGCATATCATTTTCTCTTCCTTGCATCTTGATGTGTTTATTGCCAAAAGGGGGAGAATTTTGGAGAAAAAGTTCTTTTGGGAGCGTTCTAATTCTTTTGGGAGCATTCTAGAGTTCTAGAGTTTTGGAGAAAAATTTGCTCTTTCTGTTGTTGCTCTAGTGTTCCTTCTATCGACATAGTCATTAGCTTCATTCTCTTCTTGTGGACCATGTTGGATGCTTCAAATCAAACTCTACTTCATGTTTTTTCTGCGTTTGTCAATATATACTCATCAAGGGGGAGATTGAGAGACCATGTGGTCGTGACTCCATATGTATGATGAGTAATTGACAAAGGTTTAGGATAGTCGAGTTTGGTTTGTGAGGTCGGACCATGTCGTTGCACGGTGCAACGGGCTCAGTCAGACTTGGTCAAACCTGGTCAAAGGGATTAGGATGCGTATTATGTTGTTTTGACAGGTTTGGGCTTTATCATGCTTAATGATGGTTCATTAATGCATTTATGCTTTCATGTATTGAGCGGTGCTATTTGACGTGTTTGCTTGTCTGTGTGACTGCAGGATGTCGAAGCGGAGTCATGGTGAGACACGAGGTGACCGGACTAGACACAGGCGGTGTCGAGGTCAGAACGGTCGGATGTGTCGAAGACGGCGGAGATTCGATGTGGTTGCGAGTCGTGGATGACAAGAAACGCGGAAGCTTCCCGGAAGGTGCAGGAGGGGCGAAACGGGAATTTCGCAAGGCTGCACAGGTGAAAGTGATTCCGTTCGGGTTTAGCCGGCGTAACGGGGGGAGACCCGTTAGCCATGGGCTATAAATAGGAGGAGGGGGCTGCATGTCTCCTCATGGATTCTAGAGAGAGTTAGGATTTTCTTGAGTCAAAAGAGGCTTTGAGGGTTGTTTCTCTCTTTGCTCTTTAGTGGTTGAGGGCAGCAGGGTGTTGTCGCCTCGTAGCTTTCTCTGTGTTCATCCCCTCTCGAAGAAACATGTAGTGAGTGGGTTTCTTGTGTTCTTGTGTGGGAGAGGGAGAGGATTGAGTGGAGAGTCTTGTAATCATTCCTCTTGTTTGAATGTCCATGCGTATCGGGACT
The DNA here is from genome assembly GCA_017311315.1 of Dendrocalamus latiflorus. Classification (NCBI taxonomy): domain Eukaryota; kingdom Viridiplantae; phylum Streptophyta; class Magnoliopsida; order Poales; family Poaceae; genus Dendrocalamus; species Dendrocalamus latiflorus. Next base: position 8,513,230 of record CM029671.1, on the reverse strand, counting down.
CCTCTGTATTCATTTAGTTTCAATGAATGAAATCTCTGAAGTTTCTCCCGTGCTCCTGTGTTCTTCGATACCTCTGTTCTTGATTTCTTGATTTCTCGTTTTCTTGTTGGTTGTTGCTGGGGAGTGCCAAAATGGGTTGCTCTATGTTGGGATAGTACCTCAAGATCATTTGATCAAGTTTCCCAAGAGCCAACTTCATTTAATCTCAGATTTGGATTTTGGACTTCCCCTGTTCATGTCTTGCTTCTAGGGTTTTGGTGTTGTTCGTGATTCCCTTGTTGAGATGGCTTAAAATTTGGCATGGAGAGTCCAGAGGCTATCTAATAGCTATCCTCAAAGTTTCATAGCCAAAGGATCAACGGTTAGGGAGTAATTTGATTTTTGGCTCAGCTCGGGCAAAATTTCAGATTTTTGTCAAAATCTGAAATTCTTGGTTCTTTGTTTGATTTCCTTGTCTCCATAGCCCTCCTTCCTATTTGGAATATAGTTGTGATGCTAAGGGACAAAAAGAATGGAAGAAAACCATCAATTCTTCAGTTCTTTAAAGATCTGAACTTTTGCCCGAAAATCAGTTTTCTGAAATTGCTCTCGGGTGGCCTGGGGACAGGGGAGCGGTCAGACCGGCTATTACCCAGCGGTCAGACCGGCTTTTACCCAGCGGTCAGACCGGCTATTACCCAGCGGTCAGACCGGCTTTTATCCAGCGGTCAGACCGGGTTTTACCTAGTGGTCAGACCGGCCCTAGGGGTTTTTGCTGGTGAACTTTTCTATGTTTGCAGTGTTGGTTCCCCTTTCTGTTGCAGTGGTTATTTCCTTGGTTGCTTGTGTTCCCAGAGAGTCTTGCTTTCCTCTTCATAGCTTGTCGTAGCTATTTGGAGAGGTAAATTTGCTTGTGAGTACTTGGGGGCAAGTTCTAGAAGTCGACATTCACCCCCCTCTGTCGCCATTTCGGTCCTACAAGATGGTATTAAGCTTGTGGTTCTGGGTTCTCAGGTCATATTCTGTTGAGTCGCACAGTCTCTTGTGCAAAAGACTTAGGGATGGCAAGTATCTTGACAATCAATCCCTTTATATGTCAGTTTTCATATTTCTGATCATAATTTGATTCCTTGCTTTGTTGGTAGAATTTCTTGTGTTTCTGAGGATTAGTTGTTGTTTAGTTTATAGTCTTGATCCTCTGGCCTAAGAATCACAGCAATATTTTGAAGATCTCTCTGTTTTCTGGAATCTGCAGTATTTCCTATTCTCTTTTCATTCATCAATAAAAAGCATTAAATAGCAGCGGGTCTGTACGATTTATGTTGGCCATTTTAGTCAGTTTTCGGCCTGACAAGTATTTTGCTTTCTTTCTTTTTGTTTTTTGCTTTTTGCTTTCAGTTTTTAGTCGTTCGTTTGTGTTTCAGGTTCGGCAAGTCTATTCTGCAGCCTATAGGTCTTCGTTGATTCCCTGTGGAATCTGCGTTTGGTTTTTGTTTCTGCAGTTTCTTTGATTTTTCCTTTTTGTACTCTGTTCTTCAGCTTGTGCAGTTCAGTCGGGTGCAAGTTTCAACTTTTCTTCATTTTTTTGTTCGGTTCAGTCTGGTCTACATCCTTTTGGCTGACTACATGTTCTTCCCTTTTATTCTTTGCACAGCCGAATTTATTTTTCGGCAGTCTGTTGTCTTTAAGCCGTTCGGCAGCAAGAATGTGAGTAGTTTGGTGTTCGATTTTAGTGCCTGAAGTTTTTTTCTGCCAGCAAGCAAATTTCTTTGAGAAAGTTTGTTTTTATGGTTTCCAATCCTTCCTGTGTTGAGTTAATTATTTTTAATCTCGAGTGAGCTTTCTCACTCCTTCTTCATAGCTTCAATAGCTATCAGAAAGTAGAGTTTTTTGTTGATACTTTGGGGGCGATTTTTAAGGGCATCATTCACCCCCCTCTGTTGCCATTTCCGATCCCACACACCTACATGCTCAGAAAGACACAACTATTATCTCTCTTTACCGGGTAGTCCCCTTGTTGTCCCGGTACTAAAAATGTCGCAACTTTTAATTCCCACATCTAAAACCAGCAAACCATGCCATCACTAAAATCTGCACAAAATTACCCATATTTTCTTAGTTGGCATGATCCTCATATTAATTCATTTAAATCCCTTGGACAATTGACTTCTAAACATTGTATCTTTTAATCTACAAGTGAAAATACAGTAAACAACGACATTTCTAAAATTTACAGAAAATTTCCCATCACTTTATAGTTATCACTAGCTTTTAATTCTGCATTTTACTTGGTCAATTCATCATTTCCCCCAGCTGGTCCAGCACTCACCCAACACCGGACAGCCGCACTTGAAATTTCATAAGTTTTAAACCACCCATCTAAAATTCGTGTTCTGAGACTCTATTAAAACCTTAAGAAATTATCTACATTATGCATGCTAATCAAATTTACAGTTGGGTTCATATTCTAATTTTAATATGTTGTTTCATACTGTCTACCGAAACCCGACAGACACAACGAACAGCAGCATGGTAAAATTCGTATCACCAAAACCATTCATCGGATCGACATGAACGAATACTCTACAGAAAGCTACTGAAGTCCTATATAACTCTATAGGAGACAAAGTTCTCAGATTTCACACTCAAGGAATGTAACTGTTGGATCGAAATCGGCAACAGAGGGGGGTGAATGTTGGCTATTCAAATTTTCCCAAGTACTCAAATAAAAATGTTCTTCTCCTATAGCAACGAATGCTATGAACAAACAGTTTAGGCTCACTGTAGACTCAAATATAGAGAGAGAGAGAGGACAAGGCAATTAAACTAAAAGGAGTCAACAAGAAATGTCATCAAACAAAAAAAATTCCTGCAGCCAAAACCCATCGGTCGGTCTGACCACAATAGGCTGGGCGGTCAGACCGCCTAATAGCCGCCGGTCAGACCGGTTATACAAGGCCGGTCAAACCACAAGTGATGGAGCGATCAGACCGCCAAGAGTAATCCGTTCAGACCGGACACCTGAAAATTCAGACCGCCCGACTGAAACTTCTGCGCAGAAAAACTCCAAAATCCTGATTTCGGCCAAATGAAAGACTTGCAGTTAATTTCCCTTAGCCAAAAGAGAACACATCTATTCTAAATAGCAGAGAGACATACCTCAACTAGAGAAATCAACAATAGCCCAAGAAATTGAGATTTTAGTCAAGAACTGAAAACTATCAGAGAGTTGCACTAAAAATTAAATTCCCATTTTATCTCTGATTCTTTGATCATGAAACCAAGAGATTAGGTAAACAATAGCCTTAGGACTCAGAAGCTCAAACCTGGGCACATTCTTTTGAGGAGAACCGAAAATAACCATAAACCCTAAAATAGGACACAGAGAAGAACAGGAGCGCAGGAAGGAGTAAAAAGGGAATCTTTGATTTTATAGATGAGCTCTTGGGATTTTAACTGATCAAGTGATCTTGAGACCTAATCCCATCACAGAACAACCCATTTTGCACCTCCTCAGCAAGAAACAACTCCAAAACACACAAACTCAAAAATCTCCCAGAGAGGAAACGAAGAACGAAAACCAACACAAAGAACTCATGAACTCAATCCAACTCAAATAAAGCCATCTCAGATTGATATTGATGAAGAGAGATACAAGATTACAATCTCTACGTCCCCATACGCGCTTGATACAAGAGGAATGATCACATGATGCATCAACGCATCTTCTCTCTCTCACAAACTCAAGAAACTCAAGAACACACACGAGGGAGGTGGATAGAACACAGCCACTTCTCTCCTGCTCTCAACAACTCCTCACCAACTAAAGTCTCAAAGCAAAACAACCTTCCCAAAGGCCATTTTGACTAAAAGCAAAAACCTAAAAGTCATGCACTCCCCACTCAAGACATGCATCCTATTTATACCAAACTCATAGTGGGTTCACAACATGCTTTGCCCATTAAGCTTTACACTTTACCCACTAACTCTAGTGCTTTGTCCTCAATCCACTTCCTTTAGTGCAGCTTTGCGTATTCACCAAAACGCCCCTCCTGCACCTTTCGGGAAGCTTCCTCATTCCTTACCTTCCAAGCCTCGCTGCTACCTCGAGCCCTTGCCGTCTTCGGCACACCCCGACCGCTTTGACCTCGGCACCGTCCGCGCCTAGTCCGGTCATCCCGTGCCTCGTCACGACTCCATCTCGACGTCCTGCAGCCATCACAGAAAAGAAATACATTACATAGCACCGCTCGAAACAGGTAATCCTCATTAGCATCAACAGATCGTACTTAAGCATGAAATTGCCCAAACGACCAATCGGGAAGAAGAATACGCCTCAAGTCTATCTAACTAAACCCGACTGAGCCAAATACCATCATGGCACGAACCACACAAACCAAACTCAATCTTTCCAAAATACTCGTCAATTACTCATCACAAGCATGTGGTCACGTCCACATGGTCTCTCAATCTTCCCCTTGATGAGTATATTGACAAACCCAGAAAAAGCGTAAAGTTGAGTTTGTTTGAAAATGAAAAGAGAGTCAAACATGGTCCAAAAGATCCCAAATGGCTTTTTCTCCGCTATTCTCCACCTTTTGGCAATAAAATCATCAAGGAAGCAAAAGAGAGAATAAAGTATGATGTTGGATGAAATGGCTAAAGTTTGTTTATTTTCAGATTTAAAGCCATGAAGATTATCCAAAATGACCATATGAGAACTACATCAAGCCATAACACATAAGTATGCTATCAAGATCATGACAAGACATGTATAATCAAGCTAAGCCAAATAAGTCACAATCTGAAAATTAGTCGAATTTCTTAACATGCCAAGTCAACCATGACTATAGTCTAGCTAAAGGTATCCAAAGATGATGCAGACCATGTCAATAATCTAAGTGGAACCATGAAGCTAGTATTAAGTCAATTTAGAGTGCTACTAGTTCAAGAATGATACATTTGTTGAAGTACTTGTAATTTTAGCAAATTGAGCACAATTGACATGTTGTTCTTTAGAAATATCGTGATTTTTTCAACCAGGTTTTTGTTTAGTCATGTGCTAGATCTCAAGCCTTATGCGACTACTCCAAGCTAGAAGCTTAAGAAGATAATCTTGGTCATCCAAAACTCCCCCTGAGTTCATGCCTAGTGCAATGGCAAGCAGTCTCATGAGAAAGAATTGGTGAGATCAGTTCTTTCGCACAAAAGAGATCTTTTTGCTTTCTTAAAAGGTTGTACTAACTCATGCTTCATAAGGAACTAACATAGCTCAACCTAAAGCTCAATAAAGATTCAAGATTCAATTCAGCCTATTTGACATGGCATGAATCATAAAAGGATAACTAAAGACAGACTAATCTCAAGAGCTATCATGACATGATTTAATTCAAGTTGAGCATCTTAATCAACCTATCATGGCAAAGATTTGACTATACATATAAAGTCATGATATATCTAGCAAGTAAGCTCAAATGATGGCAAGATGTAATTCATTGTAAACATATCATAACGGGATAATAATCAGGGCTCCATGTAGTTATATTACATTGTAAAAAGGCCAAAATGCAAGAAAATCCAGCTCCCCCTCAACAATAGATGCATTTTTAGTTCAAGTTGAGTTATGTCAACATTAAGATCTAGAAGCTCCCAAATGAACTCCTCCTGAACCAAAGCAATAAACTCGAGAAACTGGCAAGAAAATCAGAAAAGGCAGTCCTTAAAGCATAGACAAGATATAGAGGATACTATGGTTTAGACTGACTCTCATCTACCCCATATGACTCTAGGATTATCAACTGATTAACTAACACACTAAGGAGCAAACACGTACCCCGTCTACCCGAGGGTGGCCCAACCCTCGCTAGAACCTATAAGAAGTGAGTGAGCTCAACCTAGTGAGAAGAGAAACAGCTAATAAGCAGCATCCTAGAATCACAAGATAAGAGTAAGAAGTCTAAACAGCTAGACAAGAAAAACACTCTAATCTATGATAGAAGGACTAACCCAAATGCACCCATATGCAATGCAACAGATAGGAGTAAGAGCATAATAAATAAGATAAAACATGTCATAACAGGATAATAATCAAGGCTCCATGTAGTTATATTACAATGCAAAAATAAAATGCAGAAAATCCAGCTCCCCCTCAACATGTGATGCAGTTTTCAGTTCAAGTTGAGTTATGACAATATTAATATCCAGAAGTACCCAAATGAACTCCCCCTGAACCAAAGCAATAAAATCGAGAAACTGGCAATAAAACAGAGCAGGCAGTCCTTCAAACATAGATAAGATATAGAGGATATTATAGCTCAGACTGACTCTCATCTACCCCATATGAGTCTAGGACTATCAGCTGATCATCTAACACACTAAGGAGCAAACATGTATCCCGTCTACCTGAGGGTGGCCCAACCCTCGCTAGAACCTATAAGAAGTGAGTGAGTTCAACCTAGTGAGAAGTGAAGCAGCTAATAAGCAGCATCCTAGAATCACAAGACGAGAGGAAGAAGTCTAAACAACTAGACAAGAGAAACACTCTAATCTATGCTAGAAGGACTAAACCCATGCACCCATATGCAATGCAACAGAAAGGAGTAAGAGCATAATAAACAAGATATATCAATGAAACACAAAACTCCCCCTCACAATAGTCCATAAGGACAAACCACCCAAGCTCTCCCCGCAAGGCTGAAAATATAGAGCTATCCAAAGGCTTGTAAAGATATCAGCCAACTGGTGGTCACTCTCCACAAACTGGAGCACTATGTCACCCTTCTGCACATGGTCTCGAAGGAAGTGATATCGGATATCAATGTGCTTGGTCCAAGAATGCTGCACTGGGTTCTTAGCAATGTTAATCGCAGAAGTGTTATCACAAAAGAGTGGAACACTGTCTATAACTAACCCAAAGTCCCGCAGGGTCGATACCATCCAAAGTACCTGGCTGCAGCAACTGGCGGCAGCAGCGTACTCGGCCTCTGCGGTGGACTGTGCAACACCGGACTGATTTCTATAAGACCAAGAAATGAGAGAAGTGCCAATGAATTGGCAGGGGCCAGAAGTGCTCTTCCTATCTATCCTACAGCCAGCAAAGTCTGTATCCGAATAGGCTCTTAAGGAAAGACAGGACGAGGAAGAGTACCAGATACCATAGTCAATGGTAGCTCGAAGGTACCGAAGGATGCGTTTCATCGCCTGGCGGTGAGATACGCGACGAGAAGCCTGAAAGTGAACACACAGACACACGGAGAAGTGTATGTCTGGCCTCGAGGCAGTGAAGTACAAGAGGGAGCCAATCATGCTGTGATACTCCTTCTGATCAACTGGCTCACCATCCTCATCTGGGTCAAGAGAAGTTGTGGACGCCATGGGAGTTGACACGGGCTTACCATCACTCATGTCAAAGCGTCTCAGGAGGTCACGAGTGTAGTTGCCCTGATGCAAGAAAATACCCTCCCGAGTCTGCTTGATCTGGAAGCCAAAGAAGAATGTCAACTCGTCCATCATACTCATCTCAAACTCGGTGCTCATGACATCCGAGAACTGTGAAACAAGAGTATGAGAAGAAACGCCAAAGATGATGTCATCCACATAAATTTGGACGAGCAGTAGGTCAGTGTCATGCCTACGAATGAACAAGGTCTTATTTACCTTACCCATCTCAAACCCATGACTCAACAGATAGGACTTAAGCCTCTCATACCAAGCTCTAGGGGCTTGCTTAAGTCCATACAAAGTTTTGGAAAGCTTGTAGACATGGTTTGGGTATTTGGGGTTCTCGAAATCTGGAGGCTGCCTAACATAGACCTCTTCCTCAACAAACCCATTGAGGAAGACACTCTTGACATCTATCTGGTAAAGCTTGAAACCCTTAGAAGCTGCAAAAGCAAGCAGAATTCTAATGGCCTCAAGTATAGCTACAGGGGCAAAGATCTCCTCAAAATCTAGACCCTCAACCTAGGAGAAGCCCTGAGCTTCCAGTCTAGCCTTGTTCCGAATGACAACCCCATCCTCACTCTGCTTGTTCTTGAACACCCACTTAGTCCCAATGACATTGTGACCTCGAGGGGGCTCAACAAGCGACCAGACCTTGTTTCTCTCAAAATTTTCTAACTCCTCATGCATGGCATTGACCCAAGACTCATCAGAAAGAGCATGACAAACATCTTTGGGCTCAAAGGAGGCAATGAAGGCAGAATAGAGACAGAAAAGTGACGAGCCAGACTTTGAGCGTGTGACTCGCCCAAAGAGGTCTCCAATCATCTGCTCAGAAGGATGATCTTTCTGGATATGTCCGGGAGGTCCTGGATGAGATGAAGAAGTGGCCTCTACCTCACGAGCTGATGAGGTACGAACAGAACCACTAGCTCCAGAGAAAGCAGAAGGCATGGGCTGATCATCTGGAGGTGCCGTGGACGAAGGCACCTCAAGTGGAGAATGAGGAACTGGATCGGGTAGACAACCCTCATCTCCACCCTCCTCATCGTCCACAAAGATGGGCTCGAACTGCTCTAAAGAACCTGAGATATCGGGCCTAGTCCCCGGACAGGCCTCGTCGAAGGTCACCTCACAGGTCTCTACCAACTCACTAGACTCGCAGTTCCAAACCCTATACGCCCGCGAGGAAGTCGAGTAGCCTAGAAAGATACCATCACAAGAGCGTGACTCGAACTTATCTAGGTTCTCGGACTTCAAAATGAAACACTTGCAACCAAACACACGAAAATGAGAGACACTGGGCTTTCGCCCATATCTCAGCTCATAGGAAGTGCGATGCAAGTGTGCCCGAAGAAAAACTCTGTTCGAAACATGGCACGCGGTCGCTATAGTCTCAGCCCAAAACTTCCTAGGTGTAGAATACTCATCAAGCATCGTCCTGGCCATCTCGATCAAGGTACGGTTCTTCCTCTCCACGACGTCATTCTGTTGTGGGACATGCGGAGAAGAGAACTGGTGCTCTACACCTGTCTCATTGCAGAACCTCTCAAAGTAGGAATTCTTGAACTCCATGCCATTGTCACTGCGGATCGCTCGTAAAGCACCCGGGAGCTCAACAGAAAGCCTACTAAAAAGACCTCAAAAATATGAAAACGTCTCATCCTTCGAGGCTAAAAACACCCAAGAGAACCTCGAGAAGTCATCGACCACGATAAGAACATACCACTTCCCTCCTACTGACTGCACTCGGGTTGGTCCAACTGTGTCCATGTGGAGCAGCTGTCGTGGTGCATCGGTCATAGTCGTTGTGACCAGAGGGTGAGAAGTGGCAACCATTTTGCCGTGCCAGCAAGGAGCGCAAACAATATCTTTGACCATCTTGAGTTTCGGTAGACCACGAATGAGATCGTGGCCGCTAACTCGGGTCAAATTGTCAAATCCAATATGACCAAGTCTCCTATGCCAGAAAGTAAGGTCATGGGACTCAGAAACAACTAAACACCGGAGAGGATCACCAGAGGACTCAGAAAAATCAGCACGAAAGATCCTCCCATAACGAGAAATCCCGCAAACCAGACTACCCGAAGAATCAAGAATTTTGCAAGCGTTTTTCTTAAAGCTCACCTCAAAGTCGTCATCGGTAAGCTGAGAAACAGAAAGCAAATTATACTGCAGCTTACTAACCAAGGCAACATCTTTCAAAATAAAAGACTCATTAACGCGTACTATACCTTTGGCGATGACACGCCCAGACGAAGCGTCTCCGAAGGTGATCGTCTCATCACCTGGAGCACGAGCTTGGGAAGAGAACCAACGAGAGTCTCCGGTCATATGTCGAGAACACCCGGAGTCAATGAGCCAAACCTCTCTCTTCCCCGCTCGGCGAACCTGAGTCAACGAGAGAGTAAAGTCTCAGTACTGGGGTAAATCAAGAGTGATTTTGGCACCCAATACTGAGTAACACGTCGAGTAGAAGAAGTTGCCACACACGACTGACCTCTAGCTACCCTACGCTCTCCGTCGCTCAAGAAGTCCGAAGGTCCACGAGCCGACCTAAAGCTGTTGTTGGGTCCGACTGCTATGGGAGAGCGAGTCGGAGTACCAACAACATGCTGATCAAGCCGCGGGTAGCCATCTTGACGGGGAAAATGGGATCTACTCTCAGAACGGCAGAAGACACGATCAGAGACATATCGAGGACGAAAACTAGAAAACTCAGAAAAACCAAGTCCTCGATGATGTCCAAACCCATCAATCTGAACAGTCCTAGACCTCGTGTTGGTCTTAGGTGCACTCAAGGTCTGGGGCTGACCCTGAATACGCCTAAGAGCTGCAACACGGTCTCTACATGCGATCTTGGTGCGCCTGACGCATTGCTCGACTAAGTGTCCATCCTTCTGACAGAAGGTGCAATGATACTTCACCTTGGAGAGGTAGAAGTAGCATGATAAGGCTTCGCCTTCTGAGAGGCCGAAGCAACAGGTGGAGTCACCTTGCTGTCAGAAATCCCTTGGATAAAGCCCGCTGACTTAAATTGAACTTTCTCAGTCCTGGGCTTGACCTCGATCACACCTGCGGCTATGGGTCTGAGCACAGCAGATGGATGCTTTCTAACATCCTCCAGAAAATCATATCCTAGACCTTGATTGAATTTGCAAATCTTGGACTGGTCTAGAATAAGATTTAGCTTCTTCTTGCCTCCTACAAACCTCTCGAGAGTGTTCATAAGATACTGACATTCCCGAAAGAGAGAGGTGCAAGAAGAGCAGGGGGAAGGAGAGACAGCAGAAGATAAGGGAGTAGAAGAAGAACCAGTAGCAGAAGAGTGAATGGCTTGTGCACGCACAGCCGACTTAGAAGAGACAGTCCTACTGCCAGCCAGTTGGTTCACGTCGCTAAGTGTCTCCACCTTACCCTTGGGCTTTTCCCCCACACCAGCGCACACATCACAAAAAGATTGTGGCTCCTCTAGTAAATCCTTAGATAGCTTCACACATTCTTCTTCCAATGCAATCAAGTTAGATTTTAGTTTATCACAATTTTTGCATGGTGACCTAACAGGGTCCTAAGAAGCATACTGAGCCATTTTCTTATTGTAGTCAATCATTTCTTGAAACTGCTTTGAGACAGATTCAAGTTCAGTAGTTAATTTAGGACAGTTCAAACATGAAGCAATAGGCTCAAGTAATGAAGCTTGTAGTTCAGCAATTTTATGATCTACCCTTTTTGGATTCATCTTCAGATTGTTACAATTTTCACAAGTCTCGGGCAGATCGAGAAGCATGGTGTAAAGACCTCTAAAAGCATTGTCCTTATCCTCACATGAGGTGCAAGAACTAGTCTCAACAACAGGGGATGAAAGAGTAACTACCCTACTTATCTCTAGTTCAGCAAGTAGACTGACATTCTCCACCTTAACCATGTCTAGCTCAGAGGACACACTATCATGCAAGGTCCTTAGCTTCTCCAAGTCATCGAGCAAAGCAGTACAAACATCACAATTGTCACGGGAGGGAGCAGATCTAAGTGAAGTAAGTTCCCGTGACAAACTCTCTACTTCCTTCTCCAACTCGCTACACCTAGCTCAAGATCTAGCATGGAATTTCCCTAGCTTAAGAAAAGCATCATTAAGCTGGTCGTAAGAGGGGTATACCTCCTCGGAGTCAGAATAGAGTTCTCTGTCGCTAATCTCACCCTCAAGGACCATGAAGTACATGCCGGAGAAATCGTCGCCGCCCTTGGGGTCTTGCTCGTCCGTCCCATCGTCGTCGCTCCACCCCTCCACCTCGCTGAGGTCGAGGTCGTCGAAGGCGATGAGGACGCGGTGGAAGAGCTTCTTGGCTTTGCTAAGGTCACGGAACTTCTTCTTGCCTTGGGCATGAGCTAGGGGCTTCTTGTTACGGTTCTTATCGATGTAGTCATTCTTGCTCACGCCGCTGTAGTCGTTCTTGCCCTTCCCCAGCTTGGGCCAATTCGCTCGAATGTGGTTGGGGCCACCACACTCGAAGCAAATGATCGAACCACTCCTCTTTCGATCCCTCACCTTCTTGTACGCGTGGGAAAACTTTCTGGCTAGAAGGGCTAACTGATCCTCTGGTAGCTGCTCTAACTGATCATCAGTTACGTCACAGAGAGCGGCTAGAGAGAATCCGCAAATCGACTCAGAAGAAGGTCCCGAAATCAGACTGGGATTGGTGACTAAGGTCATCGACTGCAACTTCGACCTACGAGAGACTATGTCAATCTCGTGAGTCTTGAGGCGTGAGTACAACGCGTCAAGAGTCAAGGTCGAGAGATCGGTGGTGTCCTTGATGGTAGTCACCTTCATCTCCCAAACACGCAAATCAAGAGCTACGAGCATCTGTCGAGCATTGTCCGAGTCGAGGTATGTGAGACCGACCGCTCGGAGGTTACTCAAAATCTTGTGAAAACGCACAAAGCACTCATCGAGGGACTCACCAGCGAACATTTCAAACTTGTTGTAATCTCGCTTGAACTGGTCGTGTCGAACGGCCTTGATCTGGGTGGTGCCCTCATGGTATGCATCGAGAGTCACCCAGATGTCGAACGCCGACGTCAGATGAGAGATGCGATCGAACTCGCTTCTGCTCAGACCCTGGATTATGATCTTCCTTGCCTTAGCATTCTCCTCAACATCAGCCATGTTTCCGGCATTGATGTTCTCATCGGCAGGAACAGCATACCGGACCTTGACCTTCCTCCAGATGGCGTAGTCCTGAGCCTGAATGTAGGTCTCCATCCGGCTCTTCCAGAAGGGATAGTCGATCCCATTGAAGACCGGGGGCTTGGTCGAGTACTTATCTGTCGCCATGGCTCTAGAGACCGGTTAAGATCTATGAGGAAGAGCTAACCGGCTCTGATACCAATTGTTGGATCGAAATCGGCAACAGAAAGGGGTGAATGTTGGCTATTCAAATTTTCCAAAGTACTCAAATAAAAATGGTCTTCTCCTATAGCAATGAATGCTATGAAGAAACAGTTTAGACTCACTGTAGACTCAAATACACAGAGAGAGAGGACAAGGCAATTAAACTAAAACGAGTCAACAAGAAATGTCATCAAACAAAAAAAATTCCAGCAACCAAAACCCATCGGCCGGTCTGACCGCAATAGGCTGGGCGGTCAGACCGCCTAATAGCCGCCGGTCAGACCGGTTATACAAGGGCGGTCAGACCGCCAAGAGTTGCAGTTAATTTCCCTTAGCCAAAAGAGAACACATATATTCTAAATAGCAGAGAGACATACCTCAACTAGAGAAATCAACAATAGCCCAAGAAATTTAGATTTTAGTCAAGAACTGAAAACTATCAGAGAGCTGCACTAAAAATCAAATTCCCATCTTATCTTTGATTCATTGATCATGAAACCAAGAGATTAGGTAGAGAATAGCCTTAGGACTCAGAAGCTCAAACCTGGGCACATTCTTTTGAGGAGAACCGAAAATAACCTTAAACCCTAAAACAGGACACAGAGAAGAACAGGAGCGTAGGAAGGAGTAAAAAGGGAATCTTTGATTTTATAGATGAGCTCTTGGGATTTTAACTGATCAAGTGATCTTGAGACCTAATCCCATCACAGAACAACCCATTTTGCACCTCCTCAGCAAGAAATAACTCCAAAACACACAAACTCAAAAATCACCCAGAGAGGAAACGAAGAACGAAAACCAACACAGAGAACTCATGAACACAATCCAACTCAAATAAAGCCATCTCATATTGATATTGATGAAGAGAGATACAGGATTACAAAGGATTACAATCTCTACGTCCCCATACGCGCTTGATACAAGAGGAATGATCACATGATGCATCAACTCATCTTCTCCCTCTCACAAACTGAAGAACACACACACGAGGGAGGTGGACAGAGCACAACCACTTCTCTCCTGCTCTCAACAACTCCTCACCAACTAAAGTCTCAAAGCAAAACAACCTTCCCAAAGGCCATTTTGACTAAAAGCAAAAACCTAAAAGCCATGCACTCCCACTCAAGACATGCATCCTATTTATACCAAACTCATAATGGGTTCACAGCATGCTTTGCCCATTAAGCTTTACACTTTACCCACTAACTCTAGTGCTTTGTCCTCAATCCACTTCCTTTAGTGTAGCTTTGCGTATTCACCAAAACGCCCCTCCTGCACCTTCCGGGAAAGCTTCCTCATTCCTTGCCTTCCAAGCCTCGCAGCTACCTCGAGCCCTCGCCGTCTTCGGCACACCCCAACCGCTTTGACCTCGGCACCGCCCGCGCCTAGTCCGGTCATCCCGTGCCTCGCCACGACTCCATCTCGACGTCCTACAGCCATCACAGACAAGAAATACATTACATAGCACCTCTCGAAACAGGTAATCCTCATTAGCATCAACAGATCGTACTTAAGCATGAAATTGCCCAAACGACCAATCGGGAAGAAGAATACGCCTCAAGTCAATCTAACTAAACCCGACTGAGCCAAATGCCATCATGGCACGAACTACACAAACCAAACTCAATCTTTCTAAAATACTCGTCAATTACTCATCACAAGCATGTGGTCACGTCCACATGGTCTCTCAGTAACATCCCAAAAAGGGAACTATTGTAATTGCAAAAATTATAAAACCTTTTAATTATTTTTCCAGTCTATCTCAAAAAATTTTGGTGTTATTCAAATTTCTTCAGGTGGATTCTTGCCAAAAACTCGATTAAGAAAATCCAAAACCTCGGAATCAAGAACTAAGATTGAAAATTGAAATTAAGGAGATCTAAATTTCCTAGGAAGTCTTAAATTCAAAATCTAAAAATTTGAAATCCGGATAATCAAAACCAAGAATAGAAATTGAAAACCACTATAAAATCTCTCCCATCCAATTTACATATTTGGAAAATCGAATTTTGAAATTTAAAAAAAATTATCTCTCAAAACACGACAATCTTAAAAATTTGGACCAAGCTTTTAAATTCAAAACATAATTACAAATCTAAATTTGAAATTCAAATTCAGAATTCTTTCTCAAATTCTTTGGGCCCGGCCCGTTTTCTCTCTCAGCCCAGCCGGCCATTCTTCTTTCCCCGGCCTGTTTTCTTTTCTTTACCCAGCCCGTCCAACCTCTTCTTTCTCCTCGCCTCGGCCTAGCTGCCGGCCTCCTTCCTTCTTCCACCTCCCTCCCCTGTTCTCCCAACTCATCGCTTGCACCAGCACGAGTGTCGGATCCCATAGCAACAACTCTAGAACAACTAGTCTAGGATTAACTAGTGCACACAGTAATAATAGAGATACATATCAAGCACAATGACGAACTTTATTTAACTAAATATGGGTCTGATGGCCAAACTTTACATCAATGGCACATAAGCCAAAATTAAATATAAGCAACAGAAAAAACACTGAAGCGGAAGAAGCCCACTAAGCCTGGCCACAGGCAAATGACAGCAAGATGCGGCCTATACGTTCTTATCCTCATCCAAGTCGAAGTTGTCCTCTTAAAAATAATGAATTGAGCAACATTAGCACATAAAGTACTCCACAAGTTACACCAAGAGGTTTAACAGAGTTAACGTATGCATAAGGATTGACAAAGGAAGGCATAATAAGGTTAATTGAGCGAAAAACAGAATTGAAGTAAATATTATAAATAGATTCAAAAGCTAAATTTGATACAATAGATAGAAATAAGATTTTAACAAAATAATATTGTTAGTGCAAGCTCCAACCAAACACTAAGCTAACCACGAGCATCCCACCCAGACCATCTTTTTCAAAAAAAGATTTCATATGGATTCCATTCATCCATACATAGTTTGTAAAACCATTTTGAAAAACAAAGCCTATTCCGTGAAAAACTTTACTCAACTTGCCCATGACCATGGGCACAGCTATCCAGGATAGATTATACACTCTGCAGAGGTGTACAACTTTACCCACAAGACATGATCATCCCATATTGCCACCGTATAAACACACTTACTTTGGTATGTGGTGAGGAGATCATGACAAGGCATTTACAATGCAAAGCCTTCAACCTGGCCAAGCCAACACTGAAGTTTCACCACAACTTGAATCCACAAGTTGGAGCCCCCTCTTGAGCCGAGTGAGACTTCTCATGGCCTACGCCACGCTCACTTTCAACTTACAGCGAGACTCAGGTTGGGACCTGCAAATTAATCAGGCAGGACTGTCCCATACCAGCCTTGTGGTAGTATTAGGGTTGTGCAATAGTAGCTCATAGACTGGACCTTAACTTTACTTAGGCACCAACCACATACCCCTTGTGCCTGGCAATCAACATTGTGTCACCGAACAACAATACATGCCAGTAAGTACCCACCACCTAACCATTTGCCTAAGTCTAGACCAAGTTTTTATATTTTTCTTTGAAATAACTCATAGTCTTTCTTGACTCACCGAAGTCAAGAGTACATTTCAAAAGCTTATCATTTTATGTGAAAAGGTATCCCAACCTATGAATATTCTAAGCATGGCTAAGCTTTGCTATAAAATGACCAGTTAATACTAATGTATCAACTAGGTTTTTCTCTATAGTGACAAGGCATAGAAATTTCAAAGCCAAATTTGGCCATAAACAAAGGAATTGGATATAACTAGAATTTAAATCGAATTTAAACTAGGTTTGAATAAAAGTACACATGCATAATAATTTTAAAAATAACATAATTAATTTAAATTACTGGGTGCAACATGATTGAAGGTGTAACTTTCCTTGCTTGAAGTCTTGGTGCAATGAATTGTTGAAATCGAACTCTCCAAATTAGTCGTAGTCTACACGTGAATAACCAAAGAAAATAAATCCAAATAAAATCCAAATAAAATAAAATAATTATAAAATATATGTTGAGGGATAGATTATGATTTTAGATGAATTTAGGAGAAAGAATCAACAGATTCGGTGTTCGTATGAGGGATAACAAATTTCTGGAATGTAGGATATCACATGAAATGATAAAAAATCCGAGAATTACTTTTAAATAGTACAGTGTCGGTTATTTTTGTGGAGGTGTTGGCAAGGTAGGCTGTGAGGTGGCCGGCGAATGGGCAAAATGGAACCCCGGCTATGAAGTGAAGATGGTGATGCGGGTACGATGGCGAGGAACGGCAGCAATCACCGGCGGTGAGAGAAAAATAGCAGTGACGACATGGTAGAGAAAACAACAGGTTGGAGAGAGATAGTACCTAGGTGTGGAACATGGAGATGTAAGGAAAGCACGGGGTAGAACATGATATGGTGAAGTTAGGAAAATTATCGGTAAAGCCAGAAAACCACTAGAAACGGCACCATCGACATCGAAAGTCAAAAACAACCATTTCCACGGAAAGCTCAATTTTTGACAATTGGCTCCATGAAAAATTAAATAAAAATGGTAGATAAATTACTTGGAGGGTAAGACACGATATGACATGAACAAAAATCAAATAACTTGCTGAATAAGCGGTGTACGCGAAGAAACAATTTTAGTGTCGTGGCTCGACATGGTCAGCAAGGACTCGGGAATCTTGGGCACGGGGAATAAGCGGTGTAGAACGTGCAAAGGTGAAGCTAGTGATGTGGTCAATGGTGGCGGAGCTCCATTGTAGACGGCGCAAACGACTGAGGAACGGTGTTCGGTTGGCGAGAGAAAAATGGCGATTGCAGTGAGAAGGAAGAGAGGACGTGAAATTTTCGTGTGTGGATGAGGATGAGAAGGCTCTCACCGGGCTCTCTTTTATAGGGGCGGAGGAGGATGAGTGAGGGAGATCAAGCGACGTTGTCAATTCGGGCGACGGTTTATTTCTCGTGTAAATGCGCATGAAGGAGGGGAAACAGCTGGGAATGGAGGAGTCTTGAAGAGAGGGATTGAATGCACTTGATTACACGAAGAATGGTGGAGAAATTGATAGGATTGAAAAGCTTCGATATGGCTGTAATGGCAGCGCTGGTTCGGGCAAAGGAGGCGATGCACTGGAGAAGAAAGGGAGGAGAGAGAAAAAGAAAGGAGGAAAAAATCTAGAAAAATTTTAAAAATAAAATAATTTCAAAAATCAAGAAAATTCCACAAAAAATCCTTGAAATCTGAAAAGATCAAATAAAATAATTTCGGATATAATTGAAGTTTATTTTAACCATTTAAATTATTTTATTTTCTAAGCTTTAATTTAATCCAAATAAATTCAAATAGACTCCAAAAATTTGAAAAGAGGATAGAAATGGATAGATTGGAATTTTTGATGAATTTAGAAATTTGAATGGGTCCAATCAGAGTTAGGATGAAGGAGAGCGGCCTTTCAGAATTTTGAAAAGAAAGAAAAAGAATAAATCAGATTTTCTGAAATTTTTTTTGTACGGAGAAATCGGATTAAGACGTCAGCAAGGAATTGATTTTTTGGGGGAATTATTTTTCTACAGAAAAGAGATTTATGGTGTCAGAGTGACGTCAGCAAGGGAAATGATTTTTCGGCTGATTATTTTTCAACAGAAAAAGGGTTTTAATCACTGACAGGTGGGACCGGGTTTATGGTGAACTGGGTTCATGCATGGGGAAGAAGGCTGAGGTGGCACGCGGCTGGCGTGGCTACTGACCGGGGTGGCTGGTGCTGAGGTGGCGCACATGCAGCGCATGGTGGCGGCCACGTCACCTACCACGTCAGCTCGGCCGCTGACTGGCCATGTCAGACGTAGGCAGCGCTTGGCTCCCAATAGTTGCTAGCGAACGGGGGCATGGCGACAGTCGGTGAATACCGCACGAGAGGGAGGAGACGATGGGGATCCCATTATACCTTGGCACAACGCTCGGCGATGACCGGAGGGCAGTCGGTGACGATAGAGAAGCGGTGGGGCCCACGGCTCCGGCGGCGGGGGCTCTCCGGTGAATGGGGAATACATTGATGGCGTCAATGAGGCATGGAGCGGTTTGAGGTGGCAGCGATTTCTTGCTGGAGGACCTTCGACACTCGATGAAGAGGGGAGACTGCACTAGGGCATCTTGGGCACGGGGAGGGGGAATTGGAGGAGGGGGAAGGGGCGGTGTGGCTAGGGAATCCTTGGGGAGGGGTTTATATAGGGTGTAGGCGATGAACGGCTGTCGGTTACTCGCCAGAGTGATGACCGATGGTGAAGGTAAATAAAGGTGAAGGAAATGGGGGTTTTAAGTGGACGAAACCGACGGGATGAATGTAGGAAGTAATTAGGCTTTCAATGGTAGCAAATGCCTAGGCTAACAAGAAGAAACCTTGGCTGAGGGCGGATTGAACCTTGGCTTGACACGCGTCAACCTGAGGAGAGAAAGGATTTAAAATTTATTTTTAGATTTTTCAGGAAAACTGGGAGGCTTTGAAAATACTTAGAAAATAACAAATAAAGTCTAAAAACTCCTGAAAAATTCACAGAAATTCCTGGGGATATTTAAGACTTAGGAAAAATATTTCCAACTTAATGTTGATCTTTTAATTTTTACAAAAAATACTTTTTAGCTTTGAAATTGATTTTTAAAATCCAGAAAAACACAGAAAATCCAGATAAAAGCCAACTGCTTTTAAAATAATTAATTGTAACTAGGATTTTCATATAAATCCAAGATACTCTTTATTTAATAATATTTTTATGTTTTTAGTTAAATTACTTTTTAGAAAAACCTTTTTTAAAAAACTGAAAACTGGAAAATAAAATCTCCAAAATTAAAGCAACCAAAGAACGCTTGTTTTTTATTTTAAATTAAATTAATTTAAATTTTTTACTAAATTTTTTGAAACAAACAGCTGGGCTGTTACAACAAGTGCCCGGCCGCGTCGCTCCCGCCGAGCCAGGCCGCCCTCAACTGCCCTTGATCGCGCCCATGTTTGTGCCGTGCGCACGCATGCCCATGCTGACCGAAGCCTGCCTCACGCGTAGCTGTGCACTGCGCCCGTTGTGCCACTGTTCGCGTGCTGCGTCGAGCTGCGCTGCTCTGCCCCCGGTTTCTCCACTGTCGCATCACATTGATGCCGCATTAACGCCCCGTACCACCGGCCTAGCCCCGGCGCCAATCCCCTACACCTGTTGCCACGTTCAATGATGGCATTACTCCTCCGAGGCATTACTCTTCAATGCCCTAGCAGCCAGATGCTTCCCCCTTGCCTATAAGAAGGCTTGAGCCTCCCAGTGTCTTCCCTTGCCCCCTTCTCCCTCAAACCGAGCTCGCTCGAGCAGTGCCCTTGCGCTCGCGTTGGCTGCCACCACTTCATGCCATTCTATCTCTCCAGCGATCCCCTCCACAAATTGACTGCATAACGGCGTGTCCCCGGACGTCTTCAACCTCCCCCTTGGTTGATCGAAGAATCGTCGCCTGAGCATGCCGCGCCCATTCCTTCTTCACTCCTAGCCAGCCACCACCATTTCCGCCGCTGTCTCCTCCTCGGTCGACCCTAGCCCGATTCCTCATGGTGAGAGCAACTCCTCGGTGCCCCAGAGCTTTCCTGATTACCGACCAATGCTCTCCCCCGCCGGTGTGGCCCCTCCACGTGAGCCTCCCTGTGCCGCCCATGGCTCCCATCACCAGCATGTCTCGTCATCTCCCCAGCCAAGTTACTGCTACCGGTGAGTTCCTCATGGCTTGCTCATGCTTGTCCTCAGCCTATTCCGCTCTTCCCCCTCTCTGGCCACCAGCGCCCCAATCGGCTCCCCTCACTTGGCCGCTCCCCGCCGCCGCCAACCCGCCACGGTGCCTTCCGGCCAGAGCTGCTGCCCCTAGGGACATCCTCTCCTCCACGGGGCCCCATTTTACCAGTCGCCGCCATCTCCCCGGCCGTTCCCCGCCGGCGCCGCCGCTGCCCTACCCTGGCGCTTTCCCTCGTCTGTTTGGCTCTGTCTCAGCCGAGGACCACCCCTTCCTCTGTGTGTGTCTCTCTCTTTTGTCTTGTGGGCCCAATTAGAAAATTGCATAACTTTTCACCCTTTTGGCTAAATGATCAGCCCATGTGTGAGAAAAATTCTTGTGTGAGAAATATTCATGCATACATTCTAATAAAATAATTTGTGAATAATAATAAGAATAGGAAATTACTCATGAATTCATAATGAAAATATTTATGCAATTAAATTAAAACTAAAATTGGTCAATTATATGCCAATTGAGATTAATACATTAACCCTCATGTAAAACTAAAACAAGATTATACATGACCTATTTTCAAATGACAAGTAATCAACACAGATTAAATGGGTGTTGATGATAAAAATCTAATATGTGAAACTAATTAAAAGGATTCTCTTTTATATATCAAAAGTGCTAGAAACTTAATCCTAATAATTAAAGATGCATGTTTGAAGCTTTATAAGAGTAATTTCAATACTCTCAAATTCTACTTTCAAACAAATCAAATACTAGTGCTCCAGCGTTAGCCCAATCACCTCTTGACATCCTCGACCACCTAGACTTCAGATTTCCCCCTCTTACTCCCGGTCTTCCTCGTCACTAACCATGACCGTCTCCACGCCCAACCTGCACATGCAAAACCAAAGAACGTTTTTCCGGCACAAATCCTTTTTAACTTGACCAGTATTAATCTTCGCATACACGCACATGCCTCGAATAACAATACTAAGCAATGCTGTCAATTATTCATCATCATAAAAGACCTGCCTTATGGTCTAACATCCTATCATCATCGGTGTTACTGTTGATAATTGACTCTCATACATGCATCCACATTTACGCAGGAAGTCCGACATGACAGGACATGCCTTCACCATTATCCAGCAAGAAAAGCTTGCCTTCGGAACCTCGGGATGTAGGTGGTACAGAAATGGTTGAAAGGTTTAAAGATTTGACGTTGGTGCACAACCAACAACGAACATGCTTTGATGAAGGCAAGGGAAACGTTCTGAATTTCCTATGCTACACTAGCACTGACGTGTGGTGCATTCTGATGGTACGCAAGCGCTGACGTGTGGTGCATTCTGATGCTACGCTAGCGCTGACGTATGGTGCACTATCGGCGCAGCTGCAGTTGCCAGATTTCACGCCCGCCGGCTGGAAACCGGATCGGCGGCGGGCTCTGCATGGACATATTCACAGCGGCGGGCTGCATGCGGAAGCGGGTGCGCATCTGCGCATATGGTGCTGCTTTATTCGAAGACATGCGTTCGGATCTACCTCTCTACGATACGATGTATGGACCAGCTCGGATGCAATCGAGTTTAGCAAATATTATTCTGGATAGGGAATCGATGGGATCAGATTACAAATGATGGAAATGATTATATGGCTGTTATTTTTACCATCGTTAGTGCTAGCGTTTGCGGTAACCTCAATCTTGTGAAAATAGTTCTCATTTGATACATGATCTTGCATTGGTGGAATATGTGCGTAATTTGTAAGGACGTGACTGCGCCGCGTTATACCGTGGAGATGCCCTTCTAACTACATAGCTCGGACTATTGGATCAAATTCTTCTATTGAGCGGTTGTATAATATCTCGAAATTACTCTCATAATGACTTACGCATAATTAATGAAAAAGAATTACGTGGAAAGGGCTATAGCTTTTTAGAGGGGAGTTAGTTTTGGAAAATAAATCTTGTCGAGAGTTAAAGAGCTTGTTCTTTTTTTGCTAAAACTTTTAGTTTGTTCGTGCGAGAAATTACAAATTAATAGAAACTCACGTATAATTTTTGCCGATATAAATAAAGTCAGTATAATATATACTACAATTAACTAGTAGATCCTATCTTGAAAAGATACTTATTTAAAAGCTAGTTATTATAGAAAAATAAAAAAACAGCTTTTAGAAGCTGAAAAGAAGAGAGCCAAAAACAACCCTATCCTTTTTTTTTTCTTCATCTTTTTCTGCGCCGTCTTTCTTTCCGCTGGCCGAGTTCACCTGCTGGTTTGTGTCGCCACGGCAGCGCTGTTCCTCCAGCCGCCCGCTGACGTCTGGCGGTCTCCCGCGAGCGCATCACCAGCGCGTTTCGCGCGCCTATCCGCGCGTGGGACGCCGCGCTGCTAGCCGAGCCTCACGCCTGTCGCTCGCTGCGTCGGGTGCTCTCCAGGTGGCATCCCTTGGCGCCATTAACGCGTGCTGCATCTCCGGAGCCGTGTCAAAACAGAAGTAGCTGCCCACGTCTGTGGCTACTAGCTGTGGTAACGAGGCTTCCGACATTATTTGTTTGTTGGATTTTATTATTATACAGTTGATTAATTTTTTTTATTTTTTAGTCACTTGAAATTATATTTTTAGTCATCTAAAATTACAATGTACTAATTCTTTCTTCTGAAATTACACTCTCATTCACCTAAAGTTATAATATAAAAAAACTGAAGATAAAGAGAAAAACAGTTGCCTATATAATAGTCACTCCCTTGTTTGTTTGGTTTTGAACAGTGACCAAGTATAGTGTGGGTAGTGACTTAATTTACCTTTGTTGTTTAGGGACATTTTTCATATTAGAGAGAGATAACAAGTGCTTATCCAAAAAAAAAATCAGGTAGTAGATTGGTTTGATCTATGATATAGTTGTACTATTTTTACAGGTAATCTATGGTCATAATTTGAAAATTTTATGAGTAGAGAGTAGTAGCGGATCTCAATATTTTTCCATAGAATTTTTATTCATATCAATCAGATGAGTAGATTGTGTACCTGATTGAAAGTATTCTCACTGGATGGTGTTAGAACTATGTATGTATGTGTCTTGTCTGGCTCCCCTTCTTTAGAAAATATGGTATTGGATTGTGATCTGATACTGGTGATCTCAATGAGAAGCAAATTCCTTTTGACACAAATAGAGCAATGGTTGTGGTGTATGGAAGAAACCCACAATGCTCCCCTTCTTGAAAGCTTTCCTATAGCTCATAAATAATACTAGATGAACAAGAAGTTTTAAGGTGAGTGCCATTAGTTTTCTCTACATGACAGTGTTCCTTCTCCAAAATTGAACCTTTTAGTTTTGAAGTTATGCAAATTCTATTAATCATATAATTTTCCTTTTCATCGTACTCGTCTATTAGGTAAATTTATAACGAAACAATGAAAGTAAATTGGGAATCTCAAATAACTTCTTCTCTAAACAACTTAGTTCACAAGATTGATCAATCTTAATATATCCTAAAGTATCCGAAGAAGAAAACGCATTCAGCTCATATCTAGCATGAATCAGTTGCACATTGAAATAATCAAAAGCATTTATCTTAGCACATGGATTTGTAATTAAAATAGAAGATTCAGGTTTAATTTCTTATGCAAGGAATTAGCACACAACTCATTCTCAATACTCAAATCAATGCAGTCTAAATTCTCAACTTGAAACATGTGCATATCAGAATTGTTTTCCACTAATTTTTGCTCTAAAGTAGCATGAACATTGGACAATTGTAGTTCTTTACAAGCATACTCTCCTTGAGTGATGATAGCACCATTATCTTTACCTTTTTTGCTCTCTTCATATGATGTAGGTGCATCCATCTCCTCATCTTTCTTCTCAAGCAATGGAGTCATTGGATCAATCAGGTCATTCTCCTCTTTAACATGGGTCTTAACTTCCTGCAAGTTATTAGTCACAAAAAAAGTACAAGCACATGTTTGTTCTCATGTTTCCTGTCATCAAGCATTCTTAATTCTTCCTTAATCTAGCTTTCAATCTTACAAGCAAGTATAAACAAATGAGAGAGAGAGAGAGAGAGAGAGAGAGAATTATAATCGTTGTGAACGAGAAGGTCTGGAATTTCTTGACTAAGCCCATTTAAGAACCTATTGTCTGTAGCTTTGGCATGTTCCAGTAAGCCACAATACAACAAATGAGATTTCAATTCAGGGTAGTATTCCCTTACAGTTCTACTACCTTATTTTAAACGTTGCAATCTAGCTAGTAAATAATCAACATAATATTTTAGAATGAATTCATCTCTTAAAAGTTTTTTCAATGCATTTCAAGTTTGAGACACTCTACCATGTCTACCAAGGTACATCCACGAAAGTATTGCATCATCAATAAAAGCACTAGCGGCAGCTCTAATCTTTTGCCTGTTAGACAAATCATAATATTCAAATTCTTTATCTATTGCTATTTGCTAGTCAACATAGGCATCAGGATCAAATTTACCAACAAAGGATGGGAATGCATACTTAAATTTACCTCATTCAGGGACAAGAGATGTGTCAATGGTGTTGTTAATCTCACGAAACTTTCTCGTATGTGATCTTGAACATATCATGGTTAGTAGAAAACAGGAAGATACACCGGAGTTATGTAAATCTCTATCTAGTAGGAGGTGGAGCTTGCCAAGTGACACATCTCTCAAGCTCTCACTAAGCACTTATAAGTTCTTACCAATACAAAACAAGTGGTGCAACCGGTGGCTGGTTCGTGATAATTTGACTCAAGTGATGAGTATAGCGATTGCCAGTACGTCAAGACCTATGCCGGTTAATAGTAGGTGTAGCTTGGAAAGCTCCCGATATGTAGCAATAGAGATCAATCAATTAATTTTAGAAAATTTCACTAAATTGAATTATAGTTCGTATCTAGCACTTAACCTATGTTGCTAATCAACCAAGAATGGAAGAAGGCCAAAGCAAGTGTATAACAATGTATAGGAGTGGTAGACATAAGATAATTCAATAGAATGCAATATAGAATTGAAAAGTATAAGGATTGATCCAAATCTTTAAACTGAAGATTATTTCTATCCACTAGATAGTATGTTAGTATTTTAGCCGTAATTTTTTTTAGATGCCTCTTTTTCAATTATTATTTTTTGTGTTTTCTGATGGCTTTTTCTACAATTTCTCTTTTGGGGCCAACTTCTGAAAACCAATAGAAAAAGTTGCACAAAAATCATAAGTGCTGACGTGAAATTTTGCAAGCAGATGAGTAATGAAGTTATGAATCACATGGTGATTGGTTTAGTCAAAAAGGATCACAAAATCAAAAGTTATGGCATTTTTCATGGCGGTTGTAGAAGAGAAAGTCTTCTGGCCGAAATTAGGAATTAGTGTTTGGTGTGTTCTTGATGGTTTTGGACATGGGATTTTTTTTGGAGTTTTATGGGACCAAAGATATGAACAGCAACTAGACAAAGCTAAAATGGATACAAATTCAATTTAACAAACCGAAACTAACAAATTGAATGGCACAAATGGTGTTTGGAGAGCGAAAAGTAACTCTTTTGTAGGAAAATTTTCTAGTTATAGGTGTGAAAAACAAATCTAAAAATAAAATCTTATTGGGCAATATGAGCTCTGATACCAACTAATGAGAGGATTTGGCTTGATCTTCTGATGAGAATGATAACTCAATTGATTGATATGATGTTGACGATGAGGCTACTTGACCGAAACGACCAAGTCTATCATGCAAACTCTACACTACACTCTTGTCGTTACCAACCGTGCCAAGAGCGCGGTTGACCTGAACATGAGGTTCAATTCCTGTGAGCAATCGAAGAATAAGCAAGAATAAGATAAATTAAGAACAATCTGAATATTGTGAGTATGAATTGGGAACACCAAGAGTTCAGGCCGGCAATCGCAGTTATTGGTCTAGTCAATACAAGAACACATGACAAAGTTTTACGATGGAAAACCAATCTAAACATGCCTGTATTACATGGCCAACTCAGCCTCAATTTATAGGAGCACGCAGGCCCTTGGCATGTGGAAACTTATCAATACATGGAATCTAATCAAATCATATGCGATCCTATCTCTAATTCTAAAACCGAAAGATTGTTTTGATGATTTTGTTAGGCTCAAAAGGAATTTTGGGATGGGCCATATCCTTTAAAAAGAGGATGAGATAAGCTTTCTATTCTGTACTCACACATTTTAAATGGACTCTGGATGCGAATTCTATGTGCATTTGAGGTCAGTCCTATCAGGCTGAATTAGCACCAGATTATTTTGGTGATTGCAGTGCGCATAGAAGACATTTGGTGGTCGGGTGGATCCATTTGAAAGAAGACAGGATGAGATTTCCATCAAGTACTCATGCATCCCAAACAGAGTTCGGATGTAAATTCTATGTATATTTGAACTTGCAGCTATCTCCGGAGGCCAAACTAAATTCCAGAATATGTCTAATTTGGACTCTTTCTTGGCTTGAAACCAAAGCGACGTGGTGACCTTGAGGAAGAGTTGGGGAAGGCGTGGACTTGCTCTTGATGTGCTGGTCGGCTTCCCTTTAGGTGGACCCCAACAGAGAGCGCGTAGTGTTGATGCAATCCTCTTTGTATGGCTGCATAAATATACATTTTCATCATTAGGTAGCATCATATTCTCATGTAAAATAAATTGAAGCTGAAAAAATAAATTCACCTCTTGTTCAATATTGGAAGCTATATGGTTGTATGCGTATGTGGCATGGTCACATCACTTTGATTACTAATATATTGACAAGAGTGGAGGAAGGCCAAGATTTAATCTTGTGCAACTCTTCAACTGAGAGCAAATTCACAACTTTAATCCATGCAATATGTAGTTCATAAATGCCCACTTTCCTGTACAGTTTAGCACATTATCATGTGTTAATGATCTGAATATTTTATCTATTTTGAGAGATAATAGGTTTATCTTCATGTCATTTATATACTGCTAGATATATGCTTTACTATTAATACTTGGATTTGGAATTAACCTGAAATTATTGCTAAAACTGCCTAATTTCCAACAATCTAAGCCACCGAGAAGGCAGTTGGGGTAAGCCTCGAATTGATTCTTATTGTCATTTATTACTAGCAACTAGTTCACTAGTGCTCTTTGTTTCTTCATCACATCTATTATCTTATGAAGATAATGTCCGCTTATTCTTCATCATCGTTACCTCATGCGTGCGATGCACCATCCTCTGAAAAATCCAAGTGCCATGGAAGATGGCTATCGAAAAAGGCCCGAGGGCAAATTTACCATCACGGATGTCAATGCGTCTGGGACCCCTCTGAATTCTCACAGAGCAATGTCCGTATTCCGAAGAATGGTCAAAATAGTTGCACGGCAATGGGTTAAGAACATGTACGATTCGTGGAACGACTTGAGCAAAGATTAGCAAAATGAGCTGGTGCTGAAAATTTTTCAATCGTTTAAGATCATAAAAGAACATCAGGCCTCCGTACAATCACATGCGTTGCTAGCGGCGGGCAAAGCGTGGAAGAACTTCAAGAACATGCTTATCAAGCAATCCGGAGAGAAGGATCTGATGCTATTCCAGAAGTATCCATTCCTGAAACTGAGCTGGCAAGAGTTGTGACGAAGAAAACGACAGATAATTTTAGAAGTAAAAGTACAGCCAACAGAGCCTTTCAAGCAAAAAAAAAAAAAAAAAACACGCACCCCCAACTAATGCTCAATGCTAGTTTCTTCCGGCTACCAAGTGACCTCCCAAAACCTGTGTGCAGGTACCCAACTAATTACTTCATCTCCTACCACAAATATGCAGCTCAATGACTGTACAAGAATGAGTTCATGGGTTTAGTATTTGAATATTTAGGAGGTGGAGGACTCACAATTGATGGTGAATACATCCTAAAGAACTATTTACAAGTGGAGTTCGGTTACTCTAAGTGGGTGGATCATGCGTTATTACTTGCAATGGTCGTGATCTATAGGGTGCTTTTCCTAGTTATTATAAAGGTTTCGGAGATTGCGAAACCCAAGATAAAATGTCTAACACTAAAATTGTAGCGATGTTTTCTTTTCCCTGTAAAAGTTTATGTTAGCTGTTACATGTTACTGAGTTAATGGCACACGTAGAACTCAGTTGTAAGTGATTCACTCTACAGTCAATCAATGAGATGCTTGTATTAATTTAATATTTATAAATTCTAGAATAATCAATATATCGCTTGAATAAACTATTTTTCGTTGATCAGCAAGTATTGACTTTACTGGCGAAACGTTTTGAT
The DNA here is from genome assembly GCA_017311315.1 of Dendrocalamus latiflorus. Lineage (NCBI taxonomy): Eukaryota > Viridiplantae > Streptophyta > Magnoliopsida > Poales > Poaceae > Dendrocalamus > Dendrocalamus latiflorus. The sequence goes on along the minus strand of CM029671.1, from coordinate 8,484,440 downwards.
TACATGATCATATTTATTCTCAACTATCACTGGAATTGGACAGCCGCCTTGAACCAAGCCAGTCCCACGCGTCAAAGACACGTGGAAGCAACCAGAGGCTGTCACCAACTCGGATTGTGGCGCTGTCCCGTGCTACGACTCTGCCAATTCTATTGCAAGAGATTGACAGCAAGTGTTTTAGAGAAAATATTACTTCATTATCTTGATTATGAAATCTGTACAATGATTTATAGATGATGAGAGGGTGGCAGAAAATATGTCTATTTGAACAGACATCTGTACAATAAGTAACTGCATATTGGGCATCCTTTTGGTTGTAACTGGTTTCTAACACTCCCCCTTGGCCAATGTGTCTTCATATGATCACCTTGATTCATCATCTTGGAAAAACTCCTCCAAAACCCTGTAGGGAAAAATATGAGGAGAACCGATAGAGTAGATATGCCATGAAAAACTCCTTTAAAACCCAGTGGAAAAATTTAAGGAGAAAATAATATGGCATATATTTGATTATATGTCTTTAAAAACCCCTGTGTGAAAATAGAGATATAATATATTTATGATTACGTTGTCGTATTGCCTTATTAAAAACCTTGATGAGAAACCTTAGAGGGAAAACTCATAAAGGGAAAAAGAGTACAAGATTTATATTTGAACGGGTTAAGTCTTAGGAGATTTCTCCCACTGACATCCGCAAATCACGTAGTCTTCGCATACCAATTCCATGAACACATTTTTAGAATGTGAAATTTGGTAATGACTTAGTAAATAAGTCTGCTAGATTATCACAAGACTTAGTTTGCAGAATATTTATTTCCCCACTCTCTTGCAATTCATGTGGGTAAAATAGTTTAGATGCAATATATTTTGTGATATTGCTCTTTATGTAACCCGTTTGCATTTGAACAACGCAAGCAGCATTATCTTCGTAGATAATGGTAGGTGATGCAATAGCATCTATACCACATGATTGTTGTATGTGGTTAATCATTCTGCGAAGCCATACACATTCACGTGATGCTTCATATAATGCAATTATTTCAGAATGATTAGTGGATGTAACCACTAGAGTCTGTTTCGAGGATTTCTAAGAGATGGCTATTCCACCGTGTAAAAATACAAAGCCTGTTTGAGATCTGGCATTATGGGGATCTGATAAATAGCCAGCATCTGTATATCCTATTAAATCCACATTTTTATTTTTCTGGAAGAATAGACCGAGATCTTTAGTGCCTTGAAGATATCTAAGGATATTCTTCACTCCTATCCAATGTCTTTTGGTTGGAGCAGCGCTATATCTAGCAAGTAGATTTACTGCAAATGCAATATCTGGGCGGGTGCAATTTGTAAGGTACATAAGCGCTCCAATGGCACTGAGGTATGGAACCTCGGGTCCCAATAGCTCTGCATTGTCATCTCGGGGTCTAAATGGATCTTTGTTCCTGTCTAGAGATCGAACAACCGTGGGGGTTTTCGATGGATATGCTTTGTCCATATTAAAGCTTTTCAATATTTTTTGAACATAGGTTGATTGATGCACAAGGATGCCTATATGAAGGTGCTCAAGTTGTATACCTAAGCAAAATTTGGTTTTACCCAAATCCTTTATTTCAAATTCCGTCATAAGATGATTACGTGCTTCATCTATATCCTGTGTGTTACCAATGATATTAAGATCATCAACATACACAGATATAATACAAAATCCTGTTGAGGATCTTTTGGTGAATACGCATGGGCAATCATCATTGTTGGAGTATCCCTTTTTGGTTAGGAACTCACTTAGTCGGTTGTACCACATTCTACCCGACTGTTTCAAGCCGTATAAAGACTTGTTCAATTTTACACAATACATATTGCGATTTGCGTTTGGATTCGGAATTGAAATTCCATCGGGAACTTTCATGTATATTTCCGAATCAAGTGACCCATAAAGATATGCAGTCACTACATCCATCAACTGAAAAGATAGATGATTTTTTACTGCAATGAGATAAAGTGATAGATGATTTTTTACTGCAATGAGATAAAGTATCGAAATGTTATTCCACTCATTACTGGAGAATAAGTTTCATTGAAGTCAATGCCGAGTTTCTGTGTGAACCCTTGTGCTACAAGCCTTGCTTTGTATCTCACCACCTCATTGTTTTCATTCCGTTTACGGACGAAAACCCATTTGAAACCGACAGGGAATACTTTGGGAGGTGTATGTATCACATTGGTGAATACATTTCTTTTCTTGAGCGAGGCTAACTCTGCTTGAATTGCATCCTTCCATTGATTCCAGTCCGAGTGCTGTTTGCACTCTGCCATGGTCTTAGGATCTGGATCATTTTGAAGGTTATTTGCAATTGTTGTGGAGAAATAAATGTCGACAATTGTAGTCTTACGATCATATGATTCTCCAGAATCACTATAGTTAGTGGAAATTTCTTGGACCCCTGGTGACTCAATGTTATTTCCCAAAATATTTGAGTCGGGGTATTCCGATGTCCCAGGATCAGAATTTGAGTGCACTATTGATCTGGGTTCAAGGATCCTTTGGTGTCTATCAACTTGAGGTTGATCTGCATTTACATTCTTTTGTTTCCTTTGTCGCTTGTTAGAAGTTGTATCCGCCATTTGTGCCGTACTTCTTCCCCTCTTATTTTGAACTGGGAGTTGAGAGGTATTTTGCGGTACCTCCACTCTTTCAGACACATTTTTGGCAGGATTATAGGATTTTGTGACACCCTTATAATCAGTAAATGCATCTGGCAGATTATTTGCAATGTTTTGCAAATGAATGATTTTCTGAACTTGAAGTTTAGTCTCTCTGGTACGTGGGTCTGAGGCTGGAATGCCTTATACATTCCAATCAATTTCCTGGCATTTAGTTTGGTACTTGTTGTCTCCCCCTAATGCTGGGAAATGTTCCTCATTGAATATGCAATCAGCGTACCGGGCCGTAAACAGGTCCCCTGTAAGGGGCTCGAGGTATTTTATAATTGACGGAGATTTATACCCCACATAGATCCCAAGTTTCCTGTGTGGTCCCATTGAGGTACGCTGCGGTGGTGAGATCGGTACGTATGTAGCGCAATCGAACTTTCGCGGATGGGAAATATCTGGTGGATTTCCACGTAGTAATTGTAGCGGGGAAGTGCTATGATATGCAGTTGGACGCAATTGAATTAAGTCAGCTGCGTGTAAAACTGCATGACCCCAACATGATGTTGGTAAGTTGCAATTTTGTAGTAATGGTCTTGTAATGAGCTTGATTCTCTTGATAAGAGATTCTGCTAAACCATTTTGTGTATGGACATATGGAACAGAGTGTTGAACTTGTATCCCAAGAGCCATACAATAGTCATTGAAGGCATGGGATGAAAATTCAGCAGCATTGTCCATTCGAATTGATTGAATTCGATATTCAGGGTAATTTGCTCGTAATTGGATAATTTGACCAATTAACTTAGCAAATGCATGGTTTCATGTGGTTAAAAGACACATATGTGACCATCTAGAAGATGCGTCAATGAGAACCATGAAATATCTGAACGGTCCACAGAATGGTTGTATAGGACCACATATATCTCCTTGAATATGCTCGGAATTTAAGTGGTTCAGCTCTTATTTTAAGATAAGAGGGTCTTAAAATCAATTTTCCGGTGGCACAGGAAGTGCACACAAAATCTGAGGATTCCAAAAATTTTGTTTTGAGGTATGTATGACCAATTGAATTGCTAATAATTTTTCTCATCATTCCAATGCCTGGGTGGCCAAGGCGATCATGTCATGTTTGGAATGTGTTAGTGTTTTGGAAAATTACTTTGTACGCAATATGTTGAACGGGTTTGATGTATGTATAGTACAATCCGGAGTTTAAAGATGGAATGTTTTCTAATACTTGTTTGCCATATCCGTTGTGTTTGGTTAAGAGGAGATATTCCTCTTTGTTGTCATTTTGGGTTTCAACATGGAAACCATTCTGACGGATATCTCTATAACTAAGTAGGGTACATGTTGAATCGGGATACAAGAGTGCATCCTCAATTTCCAATTGTGTACCCATAGGGAGAGTGATAGAGACGCGACCAGAGCCTACTATCGTTGCATCGCGTTCAGCGATGGTTAAAACGTTTCCTTTCCTCCTAGTAAGAGTTAGGAAATATTTTGTGTCCCTAAGTATAGAGTTTGTGGTACCACTATCCACAAGGCATAATTCCTCCTCCATTGGACCGACTCCAAAAATATTTTTGTTCTTTTCTGTTTGCACTTGTGTGAATGTATGTGTGTGCTGATAACGTATTGCAAGAGATTGATAGTAAGTGTTTGAGAGAAAATGTTACTTTTATCTTGATTCTGAAATCTGTACAATGATTTATAGATGATGAGAGGGTGGCAGAAAAGGTGTCTGTTTGAACAGACATCTGTACACTGAGTAACTGCACATTGGGCATCTTTTTGGTTGTAACTAGTTTCTAACACATTCAACTCGGAATAGAAAAGGACTGCCGCTTTGGCCCCGTTCCTCGCTATTGCCGGATATAGCCTCCCTCCTTGTGCAATGCCCAGGGTGGCCCCTCGCGTGGTCAGAGGCCACGTGAGCATCGTGGCGCGATCCCTAGGCATGTGAGCCAGGTCTAGCGTGGCTCCCGGCCGCGTGAGCTCCTCGCGCGCCCATGGGCCACACAAGGTGCCCCCAACACACCACCTATATATATACATACATACATATATATATATATACATATATACATATACACACACACACACATATATATGTATATATATGCATATGTATATGTGTGTGTGTGTGTATATATATATATCTGTGTGTGTGTGTATACGACGGTGAAATGGAGCATCATGGTGCATAGGCACCATGATTTTAAATACATAAATTCAATCCAAATTTAGGTATATTTTTTGAAAGTATTAGTTTTAGGTTATGTACGTATCTTTCACAATTCAAATGAAACATATACCTTTAAAAAAATATACTCAATTTCAAAGTTTTGAACGAACACACACACACATACACACACATATACGTATATGTGTGTATGTATATTTGGCACGTTGGGGGGCACATCGTGTGGCCGATGGGTGCGCGAGGAGCACGCGGTCTGGAGCCACACAAGGCTCGGCTCACGCGGCTAGGGATTGTGTCATGTCGCTCAGGTGGCCCCTGACCACATGAGAGGGCCACTCGGGCATTGCACAAGGCCAGGGCCATATCTGGCAATAGCGGCGCGTGGGGGGCCAAATCGGCACTAAATTCTCAAGCTCCTAGCGGGTTTCTCGGTCCCCTATATAAGGCTAGCTCCACATAATTTTCAGAGCATCCAATCTTCATCCAAGCATCTAGTTCTCGCGATTTCAATGAAGCCAGCCATTTCCATTGTAATTAGTTCTAGATTCTTTTATGTAACATCCTAATTTTTTGTTTTTAAAAAAATTATTTAAAATAAGGATTTATAAATTTCATACTATTTTCTAGAATAATTAAATATCAAAGAATTTTCCAAATTCAAAATGATTTAATATGAATAAATTGAACCTCAATTAAATTCAAAACTTCTTTTTAATTCCTCATGCTCAAAAGTATTTTGCTAAATTTCATGGAATTTTTGATTTTATTTGCTATTTTCTTGGCTTTTTATTTTCTCAAAATAAAAAAATATATTTAAACCCTAGAAGGCTTCCTGGGCTGATCCTTCTCGGCCCACTTCTCTCTTTTTATCCTTCTTGGGCCAAGCCCATTTCATTCACCCACACCAATGTCACATATGTGAGCGCTTCGCGTCCCACGGCCCCACCGTCACTGACAAGAGGGTCCGGCCATTATTCTTTATCCCGAGCAAAACCAACTCACGCGACCACCACCCCTGACTTGGTGTCCATGCCCAACATAGATTTCCTGAGCCCTTGGGCCATAAAACTGCCACTATTTGTGTCAGCACCACCACCTCAATCTCCATCTCCAAAACCCTAACCGTAGGAGCTTGAAGCCACATTGGTTATATAAAGTGAGTTGTAGTAGCATATAATGGTTGCTGCATTATAACATAGCACCTCTAGGTAACCCTTTTACACAAAGTGATGATGAAAGTATAAGTTGGGTGCTACACATGCACGGGTCCACCCCATGGTGGGCTAGGCATTGAGTGAATGTTTGGCCAATGTGCACACAATCAGATCTTAACCTGAGGCAAAGAAGATTGGTTGAGCTGATAAAGGATTGTGATTTAGGCATCCACTACCACTCTGGGAAAGCCAATGTGGTAGCTGATGCTCTGAGCCTCAAGGCATATTGCAGTAATGTGATGGTCCAAGACAAGAACCTGATGGTCCAAGACAAGAACCTGAGCACTATAAGGAGTTGATGGCACTCAACTAGAGATAATAGAGCAAGGCACAACAGTAGCGATGGAAATGCAACCCTCCCTAGAAGATCAAATCAAGGCTGCATAGAAAGGAAATTCCGGCGTCCAGCGATTCAAGCACCTCATAGCGAAAGGAAAGGCCTCTAAAATCATTGAGGATCAGTAATGAGTCATATGCTATGGAAAGTGTACTTTCGTTCCCCATCAAAAGGAGCTTAAGAATTGATACTTATGGAGGCCCACAACTCAGCCTATTCCTTACATCTAGGAAGTACCAAAATGTATCAACACTACTAGGGAAATGCTGATATATGATGTTTCTGTTTCATCACAAAAAATCACCGAATCTTCACCAACCTACATCTATGACGAACTTATTATGAAACGGCCTTCGTCATGGATGTCCTGTCATAAAAGAACTTTTGTGACGAAATGGTCTTTTTCATCATAGATGTATGACGAAAAGCCGTTCATCATGGAACAAGTTCTGTTAAATGATGAAAAAATCTTGTCATGGAAGACAAAGAGAACGTCATGGATAGCTGCCATTCCCGGTCCATTTTTTATTAGGCCCAATTGGTAATTTTGGCCCACTTATTTATGCCAATCCAGCAAACTCAGCCCATGTTCCCGGCCTAGTCCTTTTTGGCCTAAGTTTCCCGGCCCGGTCGAGTTCTTTTAGCCCGTTAGTTATGCAGCCTTGTTTTCCCCACCACCAATTTTTGCTTTTTTTGCCTAGCCCACTCATGCAGCCCAGCAACTTCGTCACATACTGCTTTTGTGGAAGAATGTTCCCAGGCTCCAGGTTTAGCCGGCCAAGAAACACAAATTAACATACAAGATGAGATTCACTTCAGCAAACACAAAGTAATGCATCTCATTACATCACAGCAATTCACACATGTGACTCAATTCATGACTATCAGTTCACAACAAACTCAGTTCATGGTAGTTCACACATTCGATTCCAGCAGGTCACACAGTTATTTCAATAGCAGATCAAGGATTTGGGTTAACCTGTGCATAGCCCATGAGACGACGAAGAATGAGATCACTTTCTTCTTAGAGGTGATTAGAATTGTAGAATCTATTGAATTTATGATGATGATGATGCTTTGGTAAGGAAATTTGCACCATCTAGGATTTATTCTATACAATCTCTTTATGCAGTGATTAATTTTGGGAGGTAGCTACCCTATTTACATTCCTACTACAAAAGGTAGAATGTTCCTAACAAGTATTGCTTATTTTCACGTATTTTTGGAATGTGTACTGGAAAAAGCTATTTGGAATGAAATTTCTATTATGCTAGACATGGAAATTGGTTCTAACTATGTGAATTTGGCTACACGGTGGCTCAGTGATTCAAAGCATGAAGTTACTAACATTGTTGGTGCTGCACCTTGTTGGGTGTTGTGGAGATTAAGGAATGACTTGGATTTTCAGAGAATGAAGTTGTCTTTGGTGTAGGAAGTCTAGCTTAGGGTCTCCTAGGTAGGGAAGAACTAGTGGTAGCTATGCGTGAACTCAGGGTTGCCAAGGATGGATCTCTTTATTTGTAGCAACCCAGATTTTGGCAATCTGGATCTTCTGTGTATTCTGAGCTAGTCTCTGGATTAGTAGCTAGCCCACACAATATAACAATAATGAATATCACATCCAAACATGTGTATAACTAAAAAGGTATAGTAGTAAATGAGCATAAATCGGTCAAAAGGCAAACGGCTTACTTCATAGGACAGGGAGGCCAAATAAGAAGGAAATCTTGTAGTGGAAAAGACATGTAGCAGTGGAGTCCCTCAAGATATACCCACAAGCAATCGACTGGAGTATGCAAACTAGCACTTGGCATTGTCTTTAACCTTCGATAGATGGTGACACTTGTTCACTGGTATATTACTCCTTGAGCACTGAATTCATATAGTTAAGCAACAATGGGTACAAAAGTATTCAACAAGTTCTTATACCAGGCTTAACCAAGGGAAGGCCTTATATTTCTTTTAGCATAAAGCCAAGTTATCAAATATCATAGTATAGCTAGTTTCTAAACCTATTACCTAGCCATTTTTAACTAAAATTGAATGTCTAGTTTAAGTCAAATTTATCATGAGAAGTTCCTTTGCTTCCACTGTCCATGTTCGAAATTGAAATGGGGGGAATGTTCCTGAAGGTGTGGAACATGTCTTGATGCAAGCAAAAGTTGAGGAGGCTCGCTAGGGTGTTGGGAATGGCACAGAGGAGCTCGGTGGCACTTGGGTGGGAAGAAAGGAGTCGACCGGTGCGATAGCATTCCCAGTGGCCGAGCGGAGGAGAGGAGGGGGAGCAAGAGGGAAAATGGATAGGAGGAGGAGGTGAAGAACATGGCATGCTTAGCTTGGCTTATAAGGTAGCAGAGCACAATGTGTTCTCATGGGGACTACGGTTGCATGCACAAGTTCTCATGAGTGGCCGTGGCCAGGCACGAAGCGTGCTTTGGCATGGACAGGACTATCTCACGGTGCATGGAGAGAGGGAATGGGGCGCGAGGTTGTAGTCCTTTGTGTTACTTTTGCTCTACTGCTTGCAAGAGAGAGGGAGAGCGCATGGGGGAGAGAGAGAAAACTTAGTGGGGGAGAAGAATTGGGAAGGGGCTTGGTGAGTGGGTTGTAGACTTAATGGGGAAGAAGAACAGGGAAGGAGCTGGGTGAGTGGGTTGGTTCAATCACCAAGCTTGGCTGATGCGCATAGGCCAGATGGGCCAGCGAGGAGAAAGAGAGAAGAAAGAGAATAGGGTGTGGACTAGGCCATGGCTATGTTTCAGTTGGGTTTCAGCCCAAGAGAAGAGAGAAAATAAAATAGGTTTAAGATTTTATTTTGGAATTTGGATTTTGATTTTGATTTTGGTTTGAACTTATGAGAGGTTTCTTTGCACCCAAATACTTAGAAAAATATTTTGATTTTCACTCAGTTGAATTTAAGAATTTTACAAACCCAAATTTGGTTTGAATTTAAATTTTTATCTTGAGATTTCAATTCAGATTGAATTTAAATTTGAAATCCAGGAAGGGAGGGGGATCGGGGGAGGTGGCGCCGGCTGTGGGAGGAGGAGGTGACGCCCACAACAAACAGGGAGGCTATGCCGACTGCGGGAGGGGCAGGTGATGTTGGCTGCGGGAGGAGGCGGCGGCGCCGGCAACAAATGGGGAGGCAACACTACTAGTTTCAACCAAAATTGTACATATTTCTTGAATTTTTCTTGAATTCGAATGGTATGTTTGAATATTTCAACCGAAAATTTTGAAAAATAGTCGAAAATTTTGAAATTTCTGCATTTCAGATTTCTCGGAGTGGTTCAAAAATTTTTCTAAACCAAAAATGTTTTCCCTGTGTGGTATTGTACATTTATTTCCGGTTGTATTGTGTGAACTACCTAATTGCCAATGAGCGTTGTATTTTGCAATCACACAAAAAACTTCCTCTAAATTAATGAAACTTGCATTGGCCCTTAGGCCTTATGCTTAAGGAAATTTGGTTCTTTTCTTTTGATTTTGTTATAGTACCAAACCCCGGATAGTTGCTTCGATCTTATGCTATATCGCTCTTTTTGGTCAAGATATTAAATTAACCCTCTTGTATACAGAATGTCCAGACTTTTGGCAAGTCCTGTAGCTTCCGGTTCGTAGCCCAACAACACGCAAGCACCACCTCAATCACAACCAAACCCGGTGCACCCAAATCAAACTCAGCAACCAATTCTTGGACAAGACCAAGATCAGCATGAGCATAAGCAAGATGGAGAGTTACCTGCTGCTCCTACCATGGCAGAAGTGCTTGCTACAATTGAACAAAACCATCAAGTTTAGACTCTCATCCTTCAACGGATTGCTCAGAAGACCGCTAACATGAATGCAGCCCCTGCAGCAGTTGCCATAGCAGTTGAACTACAATCCAAGTTAGCGAAATTTCAGAGGACTGGGCCACCTGTCTTCTCTTATCTCAGTCCGTGGAACCAATGGACACAGATGACTAGCTCTGTACCATTGAAAGAAAGCTAGAGATAGCACAATATGGAGATCGTAAGAATATTCTTTATGCATCTTATCAACCTGAAGGTCCAACAAGTGTATGGGGAAACAACTGTTGCACTATGTAGTCCGATGTTCAAGAAATACCTTGGACCGCATTTAAGGATGCTTTCAAGTAGGCACATATCCCAATTGGTCTTATTGCGATAAAGAAGCACGAATTCTGTTGAGATATGGATAGACTACACTAGCATAGATTAAAATTTTCTATTGCATAAACCAGGAAGCCATGCGAATAAGAGATTATAAATTACTACCACTACATGCGTAGTGCGGCCGAAGTAGAGTTGAAGCTGTCAGTTCACCGAATCGCGCGTCGGTGTAGTGAAAGTAGTTCATCATCTTCTGACCAACCGTTTCCTCCTTGTCTTCATTCTGATTCGGTGTCGGTGTGCTAGCACCAGGGCGCATAGCAGAGGTTATGATAGGTGGCAACTAGGGCTTCGACGAGTGTGTCTTGGGAACCTCCCACAGCCCCGCACCTTCCTTTATATAGCCTCCAATCGAATTTTTAGCCGATACGATCAGATATCATATCCAACTCGGAAAGCCTCATATTGGATCTTTATCCAAGATGAGTAGAGATCATATCCCACTTGGAGAACCTTCAACCGGATGGACCCTTATTGTTGCGACTCATTAAGTATGTGACCCTGTAGGTTCATGTATATTTGTCCATGAGCCAAAAACTCCTTTCCGGTCCATAAGTTGGTAACGGTTCCTAGCAGGACATAATGACTCTCAAATATACATAAAAATCACATCAGATGAATCTATACAGTGCTTATGTACCGATCCTTTTGTCTCATGATATCAGATCAAACTCAAGACAAGAAATGTGCCATCCTATGATAGTTCGATCCTTCACTCGAATCTGTATCTGATTACTCAGTTGTGATTGACTCCTCAACCACATTTGACATGGCCATACACTTCTTTAATCCAACCATATCGAGAGGCCTAAACATATCTCTTCCATTATATTGGAGGGGCAAATTTCATCTTGATCGCTCACATTCCTCCGTATGTTTCATTGTAATCCGAAAGTTACCTTTATGACTATCTAGTTATGGAGTGGTATTTGGTAACCCTTAAATAAACTATTACGCATGTAAGAAACTATGATGATCTTAGGTCAAAGGATCCTATATACACTATGTATGAGACCAACTGATGACACTTAAGAATATAACAATTTTCATAGTGTCTCATAGTAGGTCAACCCAACACCATGTTCTTAAACATGTGTCTATATTATTGACTTGATATCTCTATATCCATGATTCGTGAAACATAATCATCAATCACTGATCTGTAAATCATAATTATCTCACATAATGATATAATATCAGGGATGATTTACAATAGCATCAAAACATGGATAAAGAGTTCCATGAACAAGTCACATGTTTGTTGATTAATATGAAAGACATTTATTTATGAGATAAAATAACATATTATTCAAAAGATCATAAATATAAAAGTGATTGTCAACAAGACACTCACGCTTGAGGATAAGCGTTGTGCATTTGATGAGACGTGCAAGTGGCAGCCCAGAAGTCACCTAGTGGTAGCTTTCCAAGACCCCATACTTGACAACAACCTACAACAAGGTTTCCTGCACCACTACCTGCAAGGATCTTAGCTTCAGCCACTCGCCTCACTGTTCAAAAAATTTTAGAATGTTAAGAATGCTAATTTGCAGCAAGGGGATAGCATAATGACACCACTAATGACGCAACAAAAATTGAATGCTTCATGGAAGGTCTTCACCAAGGACTTCAGTGTTAGCTTGTTACACTGGACCTTCCAGATTTCCATACACTAGTCAACAAGACACTCATGCTTGAGGATGAGCATTGTGCATTTGATGAGACGTGCCAAGTGCAAGATGGCAACCTAGAAGTCTAGGTTTCTTGCACCATGTAACATCCTAAATTTTGAGTGTTTAAAACCACGAAGAATTTAAAACTTTTATTTACATCTTGATGGTATTTGAGACTTTGTCAAGATCTTACTTGGACTATTCTGAGTTTTGTGCTAAACAAAATTGGAAAGAAACCTCCAATACAAATGAGAATTTTGACAATAAAAGATACAAAATAATTTTTGGGAGTTTAAAACCGTAAGGACCAAAATCCAGAAGTCAGAATTGAATAAAAATCCACCTTAAATCAAATTAACCGGAGAACTTAAACTCGGATTCCATTCCGAGTTTTCCAAACTTAAAATTCGAAATGCAATTACAAACTTAAGGCTCAAAATAATCGAAGTGCAAATTAAAATTCAAAAATTAGATAAAGGGAATAAAATGTCCAACTTCATTTTCACTAGGTAAATAAAAGAAATGGCTGAACAAATATTAAAAGCTCGCATTTAAATAATTAAAATGAGAATTCAAATTTTTGAAAATCATGCAAAACTCAAAATCAATAAATCCTAATGCAAACTCAAAAACTTAAATTAAAAATCTGAAAATTTTCAAACTAGCTTAAGCATTTTATTTCCTTCTCTTTTCCATTTCTCCCTTTCCACTTTCTTACATGTGGGCATCCCTCCTCTGTCTTTACTCCCTCTCCGATCGTGTCACTGGGACCCACCCCTCCTACTCCCCACGACTGTGCACGTCATCGCCAACTGCTCGACAGCCTCACTCCGACGTGTCGCTCTGCCGCGATGACCAACTTTTTGACCGCACCGTCGCGTCGATCGGGCGCCGATTACATCGCCACCAGCTGGCTTGACCGCCCCCCGTCAGTTGCAGTGCGCTCCTACTCCCGTCGCTTCCCCTGTTCCGGGCGTCATCGCGCCTGTGCTCGCTTCAGCCCAGCGTCAACCGCCCTGTAGCCGTGCGATTGCGCCCGCCGACCTCGCGTCTACCCCCGCACGGCCCTGCCACCCCGACTCCATTCCCATACCCTGCGTCACCCACGCCTTGACCCGAGGTCAAATCCTGAGCGCTATAGCAGCTCCACCGCCACGCCACCGAGATGACCGCCCAACCACCCTTCTGTCAACCGCCACTTTTTCGCGGCTATAAAGCCTCGCCCAGGGCTCTCGATCGCTCCACACCACCCCACCGAGTCTTCTACTTCAAATAAATAGCCTCTCAAACACCACAGCCCGCCCGCGGTCACTTCTATCCCAAGCCCGACCAAGGAGCCGACCGTCGATTGCCGCCGCCGCAGTCCAATTCCTTTCCACGGAGGCACCCCCGAAGCATCACGACGCCATCCCTGCCCTCGACCAGACCTACTATCGACTAAACTGCGCTAGCACCCTGCGACCCCTTCGACCGCCGCCGTCCCACGTCGCTAGCTCACCGCCGACCTCCCTGAGCTGTCCTGACCCCCAAGGTAGCTTCCTGCCCACGAGCAGATGCTCCCATAGAGTTTAATTGGATTCTAGCACCCTAGATTGCCCTAGCCAACCCCCCTGATCCATCGCCTCCACGGCCACCATTGCTCCCCTGAAGCTCCTCCAGCCGATTCCTCGCTCTGGGAGCGTCCCCTCAGTGCCCTGAGCCTTCTCCAACCACTGGCTAAACTCATCGCCAGCCTGCCTCTACCCCTCTCCCGCTCAGCCAACCCCATGGTACATTTCCCCTGCATCCCCTCATGCTCATGTGCGCCTCAATTTCCCCTCTCCTTTACTCCAGTGCTGTTGCGTCGAGGTCGCCTTGCTGCCGCTTGCACGTGGTCGAAGCCACAGCTGCCGTGGTCAAAAAAGAGACATGGTCGTGAAAAGGTCATTTACGACCACACGGTCAAAAGCTACGACCACGCTGTCGGAAGCCACGACCTCGCAGTCGAAGCCATGACCTCGCGGTCGAAGCCACGACCACGCGGTTGAACTCACGACCACGTCATCATTTACGGCCATACGGTCGGACACTCGACCACGGTCAATCTTCAAAGTCGTAGCCCCCTTCGACCACACAGGGAGTCTACTGATCACCATTCACCGTGGTCGAAGCCCTCTCCGACCACTCACACCGCCGTCGAAGCCCTCTCCGGCCACTCAAACCGCAGTCGAAGCCCTCTCCGACCACTCACACCATGGTCGCAGCACCCTCCGACCACCCACACCATGGTCGAAACACCCTCCGACCACTTACATCGTGGTCGCAATACATTCCGACCACGTCCACGACCACTCAAAGTTGGTTACGACCGCTCGAAAACACTTACAACCACTCCATGGTCATTTATGACCACTTAAGGCCATTTACGACTGCTCCGTGTCCCATACAACTGCTCAAAACCCCTCACAGCCACCCCCTGTTGAACACCCGAACATGCGGTCGTTACCAACCATACGGTCGAAATCGACCATGCGTCGTTACCGACCACGCGGTCGAAATTGACCACGTGGTCGTTACCGACCACGCGGTCGAAACCGACCACGCGGCCGCTACCGACCTCGTGGTCGAAGCCACGACCACGTAGTCGTTTACGACCGAGCGGTCGAACTCACGACCACGTAGTCGTTACATCTTGCCTGTCAGACTTTTAGTTATTTCCCGAATTTGTTCCAACAGAGAGCTTCAAATAATCATAACTAATTCATTTTAACTCTGAATTGAGTGAAACAAATTTCTGAATTCATCTAAAATCAAAATCTAACTAATGGAACAGAGATCATAAATTTTTGAGTTCATTTGAATTTTTCTTTGAGGATTTGTTTGCTTTGCTGATTTTTATCCGAATTTTTGCGCACGGTAAAATAGCGTACGAGGCTCAAGGAGAAGAAGTCAAAGCTGAAGAAGCTATTCTTGGTAATCAAGACCCAGTTCACTGTGACCAAGGTGAGTCAATACTTTGATCATGTTGAGCCTATATTTTTCTACAAATTACTTTGGTTTAAATTATCAAATTGCATGCTGTTATTTTATATGCAAATATACATTTAATTTAATATTCTAGTTATTTGCCCATTGTTTAACTTGATTAATATTACACCTCCTTTGGAATATTTGAATATGTGAACCTTGTCACCCTAGTAAAATTTATAATGGTAACCTTTCAAAAATAAGTTCGTAATTATACGCTATGCTTAGTACTGCTTAGATACTCGGGGGCGCTGAAATGCCCTAAGCATCATTTTTAATCATGAGAAATTGGTTTGGGAAGTCATGGTGGTAATGACTGGTATATTTTGATATGATTATTTTATGCTCCCAAAAACCTCAAATTGCTTATCTATCTGGACGGATGGTTTGGGGGTATGGTGCAGTGGTGCACGAGAGTGTGGTTTGTGGTAGAACCGCCCAGATAACCCTAAGGACTGAATCTTGTCATGACCACCTGTGTAAAACAAGTATAACTACAAGTCTGTAAAGTACAACTCGGGTTTGTAAATTTACCGGACCCTGGAAGTCATCATCATCGATCGAGAAAGTGAGGTAGTGCAAGTGGCGATCTATGTGACGCTTGAATGGGGCACCCGTTGAGAGTGAAGTTCTTTTGCGGCGTGCTAGCAGTGTGGGTAGCCAGCTGCTAGGCGCATAGGAGGGGAACATCCTGCATAACGTATGGGATCCACCGCAAGTGGGAGCGACCCATAGGGTGAGATGATGGAAGGGGCGAGGTATTTTGAACGGTTACTGTGATGGTTTGCTAAACCGCACGACTAAGGAATCGTGCGGGGCAATAAGCGGACTGTCTCTTGTGGGTAAAGTGTGCAAACTCTGCAGAGTCAAAACTATTCGAATAGCCATGCCCACGGTCAAGCGCGGACATGAGAACTTAACCAGATATAGTTCTATTTCAAAAACTTTGTGGGTGGAATTGGAAAAATGGAGGGCAGTGGAAAGCCCTATTTTGTGTTTCCCTGCGTGTCTGTAACATCCCAAAATTTTGAAATTTGAAAATGTGAAGCTTTTGAATTATTTTGCAATATGTTTTATTTGAATTTGGAGTTTATGATGTTTTTCTGAGAAATTTGGTGAAGGTTCCAAAAGTTAAAAGGATCCAGAAGAAGCAAACATATTTAATTAATAGAAAATCAAGATTTAAAATGCGAATCTGAAAGGATGATCCATAAAAGATAAGAAAGGAATTGGGTTTAAATATAAAATCTCATTTTCTGAAAATAATAGTTTAAATAGCACAAAAACAAGCAAGTTAAAAATGCCAGCATTCATGGATATATATATATATAGCTACACTTAATAAGAAATTGGCACATATGAAATTAATGTTAAAAAAAGAGAAAGAAAGAAAAAATTCATGGTCAGGTTGGCCAAATGGCCCGGCCCAACCCCTCCCCGCTTCGGCCACATGGCCAGCCCAACTCCACTGCGCCTCCTCCCACTGCGCAGCGGGCCCGTGCTCCCGCCCGCGCCTCTTCTCCCGCCGCGTGGCCCAGATGTGGACTCCCCCTTCCGACCGCTCCCTCTGCCCGCTGGGCCCCGCCCCCACTCCGCCTTCTCCCTCTGCCCGTTGGGCCCCGCTCCCGTGTGCCTCCCCTACCTTTCCTCTCTTCCTCCCTCGTGCGCCCGCGCCACTTCTCTTCTTCCCTCTGCCGCGCCCAGCATCTTTCCTCCCCGTGGCGCCCATGCAATAGCTCCGCCCACTGTTTTTCCCGCCGTCGCCCCCGGTTTCTCATGTGCGCCCACCGTCTCCGCAGCCTCCCCCGAGACCATACGAAGCTCTGCCTCCCCGGTCTTTCTCCCGCATAGCACCGCGCCCGCATCCACCGTCGCGCCCCCACGCCATCCCGCCGCTCAGGTGACACCCCAGCAAAACCGACCGCGTCACGGCGTGCTCCTAGCAGCCTCCTCCCTCCTCCCTCGAAGAATCGGACTCTGGTGCACCGAGGTCGTCGCACGGCCATTTCCCCAAAATCCGACCGCCGCCGCCATTCCCACCGCCACCGCCTCCTCGGTAGATTCTGCCCCAATTCCTTGCGGTGGAAGTGGCCTCTTGATGTCCTGAACCCCCTCCCCTGGCCGGCTGACAACTTCCCCCACCGGTGCGACCTCTCCACGGCGACCTCCTCCGAGCCGCCGCCGGCTCCCGATGCTAGCCCACCTCAACCCCTCTCCGGACCTGCCAATGCCCCGGGTAAGTTCCTCGTGGTCCCCTCCAGCTCATGCCACCCGAAACCCCTTCATTTGTCCCTCCGGCCACCGCCGCCATTGATGGCCTCCCCGCCGTCCGCTCTGCACCGCCGCCGGCGCGCCACCTCTTTCCCCTGCCCGGAGCCGCCACCCCAGGGGCTTCCTTCCCTCGCGGGGTCCCATTTTAGTGGTCGCCGGCACCTCCCCGGTCGCCCCTCGCCGGCGACACTGCCGCCTGCCTCACGCCCCCCCTCTCCTCTGTTTCCGGCTGTCCTGCCTCCCCTGTGCCCAGCCACCGGTCCCCTCAAATTATTTGGGTTCACCTCTCATTATCGAAATGGACGATAGCCCAGTCGGTCAAGGCAGCCGAATGCAAACCCAGAGACCTGCGTTCGATTCCACCGACAGCACCCTTTTTCACCTTGTTTTATTTCAATTTTTTGTACCTCATTTTAATTAGTAAAAATGGTGGAAAGATTAGGAAATAATTTACAGAAGTTAATAAATTTAATTAGGATATACAATAAGACTATTTGAGATTTGATAATAGATTAAAAGTGTATATAAGTAGCTAATGTAATTGGAACATTTAACCAAAAAGACTAAGTTTTAATTAAAGGTATTAATAAAAGATGACTTTGGTTAATTATATGAAATTTCATAAAGAAAAGTGGCATTGGTTAAATGTTCCAAATTTAGTAAAAATACCCTTTGTCATAAATAAATACAGGATTCAATATCTAGCACATTGTTATTCAATAAATCTTGGAGATAGAATTCTGCTAAGCAACAAAATATTAAGAGTATGTGGATAAAGTGCCCACCTAAATTAGAATGCTTTCAGAATATATATATATATATATATATATATATATATATATATATATATATATATATATATATATATATATATACATACTAAAATAAATAAGCAAATGGGGATAATATGTAATGTTAGTAAAACTTTTGTACTTAACATACGCCCTATTAGTAACATAAACACTATCATACTGCCAACCATGAAGTTTTGAATGGTAGCCTTAATTAATAATAACCACAACAAAATATAATCAGGTGTAGAAGACTCGACTTACAAAAGGATAAAATATCAGTATCAGTAAATTTCCGAGAGCACTCAAATTGAAAAAAAGGGTACATAAATTATTACACTACAGGATGCTATAAACTCAGACTCTAAGATTAAAATTGGTAAGCTAAAGAATTTATACATCACGTATATAATGTATGCCCTAAATATTAGCACTCGACAAAATACATCAATTCATAGGTTTAACCTAACTCATGGAACTTCCTTGATAAATACAAAAATAATAAAAGAGATTATTAATAAGAAGGATCAAGTCATCATAATCTACCTCTGGCCTTGTCTCAAATCACTCGAATCACCTACTAACTCAAAATGAAACCAAATTGAGTTTATTCGGATTTATTTGGATCTTTTGAGTTATTTACTCTTATTTGGATTCAGTCGCATATCGCATAGTTAGAAACTGGAGCCCCGAAGAATCAATGGATCAAGCAAGATCAAGAACAAAGTGAAGATAAAGACTAGGAGCTCAAGAGGGAGCATTGTGTGAACTCAAGACTGCGGTAAACCGCGCCAGGCGAGTCAATACTTTGATCATGTCGAACCTACATTTTTGTAAATTACTTTGGTTTAAATTATCAAATTGCATGCTATTATTTTATATGCAAATACATGTTAATTTAAGATTTTAGTTATATGCCCATTGTTTGCTTGATTAATATTACACCTCCTTCGGAATACTTGAATATGTGAACCTTGTCGCCTTAGCAAAATTATAATGGTAACTTTTCAAAAGTAAGTCCGTAATTATATGCCATGCTTAGTTTTAGATACTCATGGGTGCGAGAGCGCCCAAGCCTCACTTTTAATCCTGAGAAAAAAAATTGGTTGGGCAGTCATGGTGGTAATGACTGGTGTATGTTGGATATGGTTATTTTACATTCCCAAAAACCTCAAATTGCTTATTTATCTGGGCGGATGGTTCGCGGGTATGGTGCAGGGGTGCACGAGAGTGTGGTTTGTGGTAGAACCGCCCATATATCACTAAGGACTGAATCTTGTCATGACCTCCTGTGTAAAACAGTACAACCACAAGTCTGTAAAATACAACTTGGCTAAGTAGATTTATCGAAATCCCCGGACTCATCTCACTGGTAGTGGATTGATGGGGCTACGCTATGGAAAGGGGGCCTGAAGGGACACCAGTGGTGGGTGAAGTTTCCCAGCTGTCCTAACGTTGCGGGAAGTAGAAGCCCGAGCTGCGTTAGTGGCTGTGGGAAACATCCCGCGCATAGATGGGACCCACCGCAAGTGGGCGGCTACCCATAAGGTGAATGAGAAAAGGGACTAGATACTTTGAAAAGTCACTGTGATGGTCTGCTCAACCACATGTCTAAGGCATCATGTGGGGCAACGAGTTGATTGTCTCTTGTGGTGAAAGTGTACAAACTCTGCAGAGTCAAAACTATTCGAATAGCCGTGCCTACGGTCAAGGGCGGACATGGGAACTTAACCAGATATAGTTCTATTTCAAAAACTTTGTGAATGGGAATGGTAAAGTGGAGGGTAGAGAAAGGCCCTGATTTGAGTTGTCCCGGGTGTCGTCCCAGTGGTAAGTTAAGCGGCTATAATGCTGAAAGATGTTATATGGTGTGATGCCATATGTATGGAAAATCATGTTAGCATTCCTTGAACATTATGATTTGTTCCAAAGCTGCTAGGTCTCAGGAAATTTTATGTATTGTATTTTAAAAAGTGGCATTACTAATCTTACAAACTAAAATATGGGAGAGATAAACAGGGTTGTGAGTAAAGGAGATGGATGTTTTTAGTATGCACATAAAGGTATTGGTGGATTCAGTGTCGATTATAAAAAGAAAACGATAGTGTGGGTTCTGGGAGAAATAAATTAGTGGGGTCCAGCTGAATAGATAGGCTAGATAGATGATCTAATTGAATTTTCAGGAATTTGGAGAAATAATACAAGTATTGGAGTATAATTCTTGATTAGTGATATTCTTGGTGGATATATAATAGTGAATCGATTTTGGAGAATTAGGGAGTGCAAAGGTAAATTGCTGGATTACTACACTAATGATCACTATAAATTCTTGGAAGACATTGGCGATAATGGGAATTTATAGGAGTTGATCAATTACTAGAGGGATGAATTGAATTTCTGAGAAGATTGGAAGATTCATAACAATTAGTGGATTATAATCTTGGTAAATTGAATTTTCGGTGGAGGTATATTTGTGGATTAGCTAGTGATAGATAATGGAAAATGAGATTGATTATTGGATTATGGTTTTGAATCAATGACGAAAAGGATTGAATACTGTTGTGGCTACAGACCAAACAGAGAGAGAGATGGTAGTGGAGAGTTGGGAGAAAGTGACCGTAATGGCTTGGGTCCCCCCATGGCCTGTATTCATATATATATATATACACATGGGGAGTGCTTTTACAATTATACCCTTACATCTGACTATCCCCTTCAGGGGCACTTATGTCATTACACATGGCCTATTCTGGGCCTTATAACCTTCTACCAGGCCTGCAGGGTTTAGGTGGGGGCCACCCCTACAACAGGAGCCTCTCACGGTAAAGGGCTTCACAGGGCCGAAGCCATGTTGCCGAGTCCTTTGGCCCCCTCCGTCCCTGCGGCCTGTGAACTTTTCTGAACTTGTCCGGGGATCGAGGCCGTAGCCGAACCCGACGCCTGGATTGGTGGTTGAGGTAGATGCGCGAGCGCTCCATACCGAGCTGGCGCCTGGTCGAAGTGGGCACGCGCGCGCGCGCTCCGTTTCGCTGCTGTGGCGGGATCGGGGTTGCCCGAGCCGAGTCGGAGGCGTTGCACCGGCATAGGTAGGCGTAGCGGGTTCCTGAGTCATCGCACATGCGGTGAGTGATAGCGGACGCGCTGCGATGCTCCTTCTTCTGGCCGTCCACGTGGCGAAGTGTGCTTGGCGCGGTGCAGGCCTTGAGGCGTTGTGGCTATTTTAATGTGGCGACGGACTTCCGGTGGTTAGACTTGCGCCGGTTGGACTCCCGCCGGTTGGACTTTCGCCGGTTGGCTCCCCCGCTGATGGGGTATATATGTACGGCGCTGGTGCGGCGTTGTTCCTGCATCGTGTCCTTGGATAGGAGCTGCTCCCCTAAAACGGGCCCCTTCCGTGCATCGACATTCCCTAGCGACGCTGAGCGGCTTGGGGGATGTTGATGTACAGATGGAGGTCCATTTTTCTTGGGAGCTTGGTTAGCGTCTGTTAGCCAGCCGCGCTTCCCGCCCTCGCGCTGCGTTTCTGCATACGGCGGCAAGGTTTGCCCTGTTCTCCTAAACAGACCTACCTTCAGTCGGGGTTCCTGATGGAGCCCGTCCGCATTACTTTGAAAAAATGTTAATGCACTGAAGGTGGCCTGTTAAGGAGAACAAGACAAACTTTGCGCGACATGATCTTTGCTTTTGCCATGTGAGGGAGGTGCCAACGGGCGAGTTTGTGCGCGCGGGTCCGCGCCTCGAAGCCAAGGTCCAGGCCGAAGCCACGGCTGCGGCCAGGTTGGTGTGGCGATCGAGAAGACGGCCTCCGACGCGCGCGTCGTGCTCCCGTATGAGGATGGCAAGGTTTGACCTGTTCTTGTAGACAGATATGCTTGAGTTCATCTGCATCCGCTGATTGTGCCAACTGGCGCTATCATCAAGGAACGTTGATGTACTGAAGCTTATATGTCTGTGAGAACCCGTCAAAACCTGCCGCACGTCCGCCCTTGCGTTCCCCAAAATACGAAAACCCAGGCGCCTGAATCCCTGCCGGTTTATGTCATGAGGCTGTCGCGCGGGCCTTGACGCCGATGTGGCCGCCGACGCTTTCCCCATGGAGGCAGAGCTCATGTTGAGGCTGCCGCCGGGGTTGCCTGGCCCGCGGCGGCTTGCCGTTACACCCCGGCGCAGGGCCGAGGCGGGTGGCAGCGTTTCGCAGCTAAAGCGGAGATTCGCCCGTATTAGGCTGCCGAGGTCGACGCAGCAGAGCTGGCGCCAAGTTGAAGTAGACGCGCGCGCGCTCCGTTTCCTACCCTTCGAACGGGTGGCAGCGGAGCTGGCGCCTAGCCGAAGTAGACGCGCGCGCGCTCCGTCCCCTACCCTTCGAACGGGTGGCAGCGGAGCTGGCGCCTAGCCGAAGTAGACGCACGCGCGCTCTGTTTCCTACCCTTCGAACGGGTGGCAGCGGAGCTGGCGCCTAGCCGAAGTAGACGCGCGCGCTCCGTCCCCTACCCTTCGAACGGGTGGCAGCGGAGCTGGCGCCTAGCCGAAGTAGACGCGCGCGCTCCGTCCCCTACCCTTCGAACGGGTGGCAGCGGAGCTGGCGCCTAGCCGAAGTAGACGCGCGCGCTCCGTCCCCTACCCTTCGAACGGGTGGCAACGGAGCTGGCGCCTAGCCGAAGTAGACGCGCGCGCGCTCCGTCCCCTGCCCTTCGAACGGGTGGCAGCGGAGCTGGCGCCTAGCCGAAGTAGACGCGCGCGCGCTCCGTCCCCTGCCCTTCGAACGGGTGGCAGCGGAGCTGGCGCCTAGCCGAAGTAGACGCGCGCGCGCTCCGTCCCCTGCCCTTCGAACGGGTGGCAGCGGAGCTGGCGCCTAGCCGAAGTAGACGCGCGCGCGCTCCGTCCCCTGCCCTTCGAACGGGTGGCAGCGGAGCTGGCGCCTAGCCGAAGTAGACGCGCGCGCGCTCCTTCCCCTGCCCTTCGAACGGGTGGCAGCGGAGTTGGCGCCTAGCCGAAGTAGACGCGCGCGCGCTCCGTCCCTTGCCCTTCGAACGGGTGGCAGCGGAGCGGCGCCTAGCCGAAGTAGACGCGCGCGCGCTCCGTCCGCTGCCTTTCGAACGGGTGACAGCGGAGCTGGCGCCTAGCCGAAGTGGACGCGTGCGCGCGCTCCGTCCCCTACCCTTCGAACGGGTGGCAGCGGAGCTAGCGCCTAGCCGAAGTAGACGCGCGCGCGCTCCGTCCCCTACCCTTCGAAGGGGTGGCAGCGGAGCTGGCGCCTAGCCGAAGTAGACGCGCGCGCGCGCTCCGTCCCCTACCCTTCGAAGGGGTGGCAGCGGAGCTGGCGCCTAGCCAAAGTAGACGCGCGCGCGCTCCGTCCCCTGCCCTTTGAACGGGTGGCAGCGGAGCTGGCGCCTAGCCGAAGTAGACACGCGCGCGCTCCATCCCTAGCCTTTCGAATGGGTGGCAGCGGAGCTGGCGCCTAGCCGAAGTAGACGCGTGTGCGCGCTCCGTCCCCTACCCTTCGAATGGGTGGCAGCGGAGCTAGCGCCTAGCCGAGGTAGACGCGCGCGCGCTCCGTCCCCTACCCTTCGAAGGGGTGGCAGCGGAGCTGGCGCCTAGCCAAAGTAGACGCGCGTGCGCTCCGTCCCCTACCCTTCGAACGGGTGGCAGCGGAGCTGGCGCCTAGCCGAAGTAGACGCGCGCGCGCGCTCCGTCTGTTACTCTTCGAACGGGTGGCAGCGGAGCTGGCGCCTAGCCGAACTAGACGCGCGCGCACTCCGTCCCCTACCCTTTGAACAGGTGGCAGCGTAGCTGGCGCCTAGCCGAAGTAGACGCGCGATCCGTGAAGCCGAGGCCGGGATTGGAGCCTACCGCGGCAGAGGCTCAGCGGCGGTTCTGGGTTGCAACTTCGCATCGCGGTCACCGCCACGCGTGCGGTGATTGCGATCTGCCGATGCGGTAATGCGCTGTAAAGGTTCCTGGAATCGCGCTGGCCCCGGTTTGCCAGAGCTAGGTTGTCGTACCGTGCGACTCACCTCGGCGCGTGCAGGGCACGCGGCGGCTTGTAACTGGTGCGCGGCGGGATGTGAACGGTTGCGTGATCGCAACTGCTCGCCTCTTCCCTAGGGAAGGGGGACACGGGGCGGGCGGGGAATGGCGTAGCGTCGAAGCTGTTGTGATCTTGTGGCCCATTAACGCGCTTTTAATGGCGGCTGAAGTCGTGTCGACGCGTAGCCTCGCGTGCGCCGGATATCTCATGCGGGGGTTGGCACGCGGCGGGAGGCCTTTGGAGCGTCGTGCTCTGATGGTCCTCGCCGCTGCGGTCGCGCCCCTTTGTCTTCGGATATGGGGGATTGTGGGGGACGGGCCTTTGTACGACTGCAGTCGCGCCCGGTACGCGGACAGTCGCGACGCTTCGGCCTCGGGGGGGAGGTGGCTTGAAATAGCCCTCGTAACCACGCCCCCGCAGATGTACGCCCCCTTCTTGCTTGCATCGCCTTCCATACGCTCGTAGTTTTCTTGCCGCCATACCCCTTTCGCGAGAGCTATGGCATCTGGTGGCAAGCATGGCCAGGCGGCTAGCGCCTGCGGCATTCGCCGGCGATCTTCGCCGCTAGAGGTGAAGTACTCGCTCAGCGAACGCGACCCGGCGGCGGCGGACAAGTGTTGGCTGGTGGCAGAGAAGGAAGGCACGTTCTCCGGCCAGCTGGGCCCGTCGCTCGTGACCGAGAAGACAATCCAAGCGCTTCTGTGCGCGGGGAAGCTGTCCGAGCGCCAGGCGGTACGATTGCCCGCTGCCGATGAGGTGGAACCGCGCCCCGAGAGGTCGGAGGCACTCGTATTCGTTGCCTTTTTCGACGCGGGGCTCCGTATCCCGGCGGCGGCGATCGTGGGTGACGTGCTGCGGACCTTTGGGCTGGAGCTGGCGCAACTGACTCCGAACGCCGTGGCCCAGCTCACGGTGTATAGTTGGGCCTTGCGCTCGGGAGCGTGCTGGCCCAGCGCTTCGTTGTTTGCCTACCTGCACGAGGCACGGTGCCAGCCCAAGGATCGGAAGGACGGGACGCTGTCGAGCTTCGGCAGCGTCACCTTTATTCTTCGATCAACTTGCAGCAAGCTCTTCCTTGCGAACTCCACTCGCGGGAAGTGGGAGTCTCACTGGATGAAGCGGTGGTTCTACCACCGTGTGGAGAGCGGGAGCGGCCTCGAGTGCACGGGCCGGCCGATCGCGTTCAAGACCTCGCCCGGCCGGACGCTCGACGACGAGGATGGGCGGAGGGCCCGGCGGCTCGTAGGCGTGGCCGTCCGCTATAACATTCGCGACCTCGCCGAGGAGTGCGTGATGTACGGCGTGGCGCCACTCGCCCGTGACTGGCGCCTTGCCGCCAAGAAGCGTCGAGATGACAATGTTTCACCGTGGGTCTGCTCACTGCCGGCACCCTCCGGTCTTCGTAAGCCTCGACCGTATCTCCCCTTTGCTCACGCGAAACGCATTATAGGTTGATCTTATCTCTTGCTTTGCTTGGAGGATGCAGAGCGGGCCGCGCGCGTATTCCTAGGGCCGTATACCGGCAGGGAGCATGAGCAGCGCGCGTCCGCTACCGCCAAGGCGGGGCTGGGGCGGATAAACCGCGTGTGCGAGGCCCTGGGCCTTGCCGTGCCGGAGCATGCTGAGCCGGCCTTGCCACATCAAGACGACGGCGCGACGAGGATGAAGGCGCCGTCTCGCAAGAGGGGCCGAGGTGGAGCGTCTGTCGTGCTTGGTGTAGCAGCTGCCAGTGCCGCTGCTAGCGCTCCCGATGGCACGGCAGACGCCGAGTCGGATTCGGCGAGGTACGCCGACTCCGGCTTGGATGGCGCAGACGCCGGGGGCGACGGATCTTCAGCGGGTGCCCTGGACGGCGGGCCCGCCACGAGCAGCCGGAGAGGAGAAGTCTCGTCACCCGTGGCGGTCGTCGAGACAGGATCCAAGGGGACCGGCGGTGCTGAGGTGGAGCCTTCGGTCGTGGTCGCCATAATGCCGGAGACGTCCTCCGTGGGGGCGCACGGAGCTGAGTCTTCACCAGCACCAGCGGCCGGAACCGGGGTGCCCCCCACAGAGGTTGCCACGGCAGGGGCTTCGCCCCTGGGTGCTGCAGTCGCGGGGGCCTCTCCAGCGGCGGCTGCTGGAGCAGCGTCGTCGCCCCTTGCTCCGGCTAAGCAACCGTGTCTGCGGCCGGAGCTCCACCGGACGTCGAGGGGATTCGTCGTAGCGACGGGCATCGGGAGTTTGTGGGACTCCGATGCATATGTCGAAGTTCCTGCGGCGCGCGCTTCCTCTGCCCTCCAGGCCGCGCCATCCGCCGTGCAGGAACGGTCAGCGCCGGCCTCTAACGCGGAGGCTTCTGTTCCCGGCAGGACCGCGCCTTCTGCAGGCACTTGCGCCACCGTTAGGGGGGCGGGCCCCCGGAGCCCTCCTTCCGCTACCGAAGGTAAGGTGGTTTGGCTTCCCTGGTGTTTTCGTTGCGTCTTGCGGTGCTCACCTACGTTCCTGTCTGCAGCGTCACTTATTCCGGAGGAGCCCTTGCCGGGACATGGAGGTCCTGGTGCCGGCGGCACGAACGTCGTGCGCCCGAGTCCCGCGGACTTCGTTCCTCCGTCTGAGACGCTGAGGGCGTGGCATGGGATCGTGGATGACGCGGCCGCCAGCGTCAGCCAGCAGGCACTTCATACCTACGGGGTGGAGCGTCTCGGGGATGCCTTCGAGGTGTCGGGGGTGAGGGTAAGTTCCTACTTATGGGACAATACTTGGCCATGCTGAGCTTGCTAAGTCGTTTTGCCCTACAGACACTGGTGCTGGGGCAGGCCCTGCAAACGGCCTATGTTCATGCGCAAAGGGCACTCGAAGATAGGCTGCGGTTCGCCGAGGAGGAGCTGCGTGAAGCCACGGGGGCCCGTTCCGCCCAGGATGCCCGCATCCGTCAGCTGGAAGTGGAGTGTGCTGCGGCGAAGGCGCACGCCGAGGGGCTTGCCGCTTCGGCGCGGGAGTCGGCCGCGGAGGTGATGTGGCGGGAGTTCGCGGCGGAGCGGGACGGCCTTCTGCAACAGGTCGCCTCGCTAGAAAAGGAAAAAGGCGAACTCGCCCAAACTTTAGCGGAGCGTGACCGAACGCTTGGCGAGGCTTCGGTGGTTGCATGTGATGCCATGCAAGCGCTGGAAAGCCACCTACAAGGGCTTGTGGCCAAAGTGCCGGACCATACCTTCGGCCCGGAGGAGCTGTCGCGGACCCTTCGCTGGATCCAAGATGTCGCCGATGCTGCGCGTGGTGCCGCGACGAACTTCAGCGACCATTGTGCCTACGTGGCGTCGTGTATGGTGTGCGCGCTCCTACGACACCATGGTTGCACGCACATCGCCGAGCTGGAGGACCCCCGGCTGGAGATGCCCGGCGGGGCTGCAGTAATGTCCGGTGCCGTCCGCGCCGTTCGTCGCGCCATAAAGTACTTCTACGAGCGGATCTGGGACTACGCTGGAGTGGCCGCCGCACAGGTCGAGCTCCAGAAGTCCCTTTACGGGGAGGGGAGCCTCGGCCAGTTTCTGGACGGGGTCCCCCGACGCGACGAGGATGGCGGTGGGACCTCCGAAGGTGCCGAGAATTCACAGGTGCGATGCCGGGGTGGCTAGGTGTAGGCGTGTGTTGTAATGTCCGCCCCTTTTTGTGAATAAAATGCGCGCTTGTTCTACGAACTGATCATTTTGACCTGTGCCCCGGGCAGCTTCCTTGCTGGGGACGACTGCTTCCGTCCGGCCTTGCAACCCGGCGGCGCCTTCGACGCTGGCAAAGGGCTGAGGAGTCATTGAACTTTTGGGCGGGCCGACCCTCTTCAGGCGAGATCCCGACCTTAGCGCGTGTTAAGGACGAGCCCGCCGAATAGTGGCTTAGATCGGCAGATATGCTGGCGGGCCTTTGTACTTGTAAAATTTCTCCGATGTATACATCTGCCAATTAGGATGTGTGCTGCGCGCTGTGCTTCGGGCGGTCATGCCGCGTGCGGAGGCAGACCTCGACGCTACGACTTGTTTAGAGTCCGTACACTGGTGCGTGCGGAGGCGGACCTCCGCACCACGACTTGTTTAAAGTCCGGAGACAGGTGCGTGCGAAGGCGGACCTCCGCACTAGGACCTGTTTAAAGTCCGTAGACTGGCGCGTGCGAAGGCCGACCTCCGCACTACGACCTGTTTAAAGTCCGCAGACTGGCGCGTGCGAAGGCCGACCTCCGCACTACGACCTGTTTAAAGTCCGCAGACTGGCGCGTGCGAAGGCGGACCTCCGCACTACGACCTGTTTAAAGTCCGCAGACTGGCGCGTGCGAAGGCGGACCTCCGCACTACGACCTGTTTAAAGTCCGTAGACTGGCGCGTGCGAAGGCGGACCTCCGCACTACGACCTGTTTAAAGTCCGTAAACTGGCGCGTGCGAAGGCGGACCTCCGCACTACGACCTGTTTACTGGGCGTACTTGCTCGATGTCGACATAGATTTGTCTTCATTGCGCTGCATCGGTGGAGCAAGGCGGTCGGCTTTAGGTAGTTCGGGGTGAAAGCATATCGCCGTCTTCTTAGTGATCTAATCAGAGGTTAGTACTCAATTACTTTTAACAACTTATATGCATGCATGTTTTTGTAATTGAAGGCCGGAGATGATAGCTAGGTTTTTGTTTAATTTAAAGCTAGCTAGGTTTAGAAAGATAATGTTAGTTTGCTCGATTTCAGAATGGGTAAGTACTAGCTAACATTCTTGCTTAACATTATTATGTCATGAATACGTGGCTAGCTATATACCGACATAATATATATAGATGTATGTCATGTACGTGTAAGTATATATAGCTAGTCTGATTTGCTATGTAGTAGTGGTAATAATCATTTTTGATACCCATTTGTTACTTGTGTAGCGTAGATGGACCGAAGCTGGATGTACATTGAGAACTGTGTGAGAGAAGAGTACATTAATGGCGTGTCTGCTTTTAGAAGAGCGGCCGAGCTAGATATGTTGAAGAAGGGGATGAAATATATGTACTGTCCATGCATTGATTGTGATAATCTCAAGATGTTTAGCAACTCAGCGCAGATCGAAGCTCACATGATTCGAATGGGTTTCAGAAAAGGGTACAAATATTGGACCAGTCACGATGAAGAGAAGAGTACATAATATGGTAGTTATGACATAGTCGAGGGAGACAACGATATGCCAGTTGTGGACTATTCTTTCGATCATGAGGATAGATCGCAGGATGACAATCTGGATCAGATGTTACGTGATGCAGAAGGGAACTATAGTGAGAGAGAGTTTGGTAAATTCGAGGGCTTGATGGAGGACTCGAAGAAACCTTTGTTCCCAGGCTGCAAGCCGCAATACACGAGGTTGTCATCAGTTATAGAACTGCTGAAATTGAAGGCAAGCAATGGTTGGTCCGACAAGAGTTTCACGGCATTGTTAGGTCTCCTAGCGGACATGCTTCCAAAGGGAAATGTGTTGCCGAGAACCACCTACCAAGCCAAGAAAATTCTTTGTCCATTAGGAATGGAAGTAGAAAGAATACATACATGTCCGAATGATTGTATCCTGTACTGTAAAGAGTATGCTAGCTTACATTTTGTCCGGTGTACAAAGCATCCTGATACAAGCGTAAAAATGACTCTAATGATGGGAAGGGCATCGAGGTGAAGCAAGGACCTCCTGCTAAGGTGTTGTGGTATCTTCCTGTAATCCCCCATTTGAAGCGTTTATTTGTAAACCGCAAGGATGCATGATTGATGCGTTGGCACTGGGAGCAGCGTAAGAAATACAGAATGATAAGACATGTTGCTGATTCTGCCAAGTGGAGGAACATCAATAGGATGTTTGTAGATTTTAGTGTGGAACCGAGGAATATAAGGTTTGGGTTGAGTACAGACAAAATGAATCCTTTTGGTAACATGAGCAACCGACATAGCACCTGACCCGTGACTCTGTGCAAGTACAACCTTCCTCCTTGGCTATGTAACGAATCAAATTGGCAACGATATTGATGTGTTCCTAGCACCATTGGTGTAATATCTTGCAATACTGTGGAACGAAGGGGTACATGTATGGGATGCGGACAAACAAGAGAACTTCACTCTACACGCTATGTTGTTCTGTACCATTAATGATTTTCCTGCCCTTGGTAACCTGTCAGGGTTTAGTACAATAGGAGCCAAAGCGTGTCCGCACTGCTTAGATTATACCGAGAGTGTGTGGTTGAACAACTCACGCAAAACTGTGTACATGCGTCACCGTAGGTTCCTTCCAAAGTATCACCCATACCGCAAGATGAAGAAACAATTTGATGGAAAAAAAGAGGATGAATCAGTACCAAGACCTTTTAGCGGGAAAGAGGTGTATGATATGGTCAAGGATATAAACGTATGCTTGGAAAGGGACGTAAATTGAGGAAGAACATGTGAAAAAAGAGGTCAATATTTTGGGACTTGCCTTATTGGGAGAACTTAGAAGTTCGTAATTGCATCGATGTCATGCACGTAAAGAAGAATGTATGTGACAGTTTGATTGGTCTCTTACTGAACATTCCTGATAAAACAAAGGATGGTGTTAACGCAAGGTGTGACTTGGTCGCTATGAACATCAGGACCGAGTTAGCACCGATAGAGACCAATAAAAGCTGGACGTACCTTCCCCCAGCTTGCTACACTCTGTCTAAGTCTGAGAGAACTGAACTGTGCCAGTCCTTACATGGTGTGAAAGTTCCATCCGGTCACTCCACCAGCATGAAGAAACTTGTTTCCATGGAACATTTGAAATTAATTAGCATGAAGTCTCACGACTGTCATGTGCTAATGACACAAATACTACCTGCTACAATTAGAAGTATTTTGCCGAACAAGGTTCGAGTGACAATCATAAGGCTATGTTATTTCTTTAACGCAATTGCTTAGAAGGTCATTGATCCCGATGGACTAGATGCTCTGCAAACCGAGGTGGTGATAGCTCTATGTCATCTAGAGATGTATTTCCCTCTAACATTTTTTGATATCATGGTCCATCTCATTGTCCACCTTGTGAAAGAGATAAAAATATGTGGCCCCGTGTTTCTACATCATATGTACCCTTTCGAGAGGTACATGGGAATTCTCAAGTCCTATGTACGCAATCGATCTCGACCGGAGGTTAGCATCATCGAAGGTTATACAACAAAAAAGGTCATTGAATTCTGCATCGGCTACATGGCTCAGGTCGAGCCGATAGGTGTACCTCTATCTCGTCACGAGGGGAGGCTAGAGGGTATCGGGACTATCAGAAGGAAAGCAATAACTCCGCATCAAAATACGTTTACTCAAGCCCATTTCATGGTTTTACAACACATAACTGAAGTGACCCCATATATTGAAGAGTATAAGGACATGCTACGTCAAGAGAATGCAGGCTAGTCAGAAGTTTGGATCATGAGACAACACAACTGTCAGTTCAACGAATGGTTAAAGGCGCAATTGACTAGGAGGTCGTCAAGTGAAACACTACAATGGTTGGCAAAAGGGCCAAAATTTACAATCGTGACATGGCAAGGATACGACATTAATGGCTACACATTTTATACAACAGATCAGGATAGAAAGAGCACAGTGCAGAACTCAGGTGTCCGCATAGATGCCTATGATGCGCACGTCAGTACCGTTGGCCCAAGCTCGTACTATGGGCTTGTAGAGGAGATTTGGGAGCTTGACTACGTAATTTTCAAGATTCCTCTATTTCATTGCCGTTGGGTCCAACTCCCACGGGGTGTAAAGGTCGACAAGTACAGCGTCACTACCGTGGACCTCGAATGTGTAGGATACAAAGACGAACCATTCATACTCGCGAGGCAAGTTGTTCAAGTATTTTATATAACCGACCCGGCAAATAAGAAGCGCCATATGGTTCTTCAGGGAAAAAGAAGGATTGTCGGAGTTGAGAATGTTGTGGATGAGGAAGAGTACAATCAATTTGATGATTTGCCTCCATTCGGAGACGGCATCAGGCTCAAGGAAGAACAAGGCGATGAAGCAAGCTATATGCGTGTCGATCATCGTGATTATGCTTCGTTGTTAAAAACCGTCTGTGATATATATCACAGACGGTTTCAAAGACTGAGCCGTCTGTGATATGAATGATATCACAGACGGCCTTTGTTATTAACCGTCTGTGATATACACAATATCATAGACGGTTTTTATTCCGAACCGTCTGTGATATTGTGTAAATCACAGACGGTTAGTAACAAAAACCATCTGTGATATTGTGTATATCACAGATGGTCTTTGTTATTAACTGTCTGTGATAGTTGACTATCACAGACGATTTTTTATAAAAAACTGTCTATGATACTTGACTATCACAGACGGTTTTTTATAAAAAATCGTCTGTAATGTGAGTTATCACAGACGGCTCTTAAGTCATCTGTGATAACCACTTATTATCACTGACACCTAAACACTGACGGTTCAGGAACCGTCTGTGATGACGGTTTCGAACCGTCTGCGATAGGACTGTCTGTAGCAGTGTTAATCATGTCACTGCTAAGGAAGCCTATGACGCACCTGCTGTCGTATTGGGTGTGTTTCTTGTCAACTTAGCCCTCGCAATAGTCTTATTTGATTATGGAGCTTCACATTTTTTGTTTCAAAGAGTTTGCAATCCATCATCAGATGGATGTGTCTTTACTGAATAAGCCTATGTTAATTCAATCACCTTGATCTAAAATGAAAACCATGCAACTATGCTCTGGGGTTAATATATCAATAAATGCAACAGAACTTTTGTGCAAACCTGATATCCCTAGATTTACATGGCTTGGAGTGTTCCTAGGAATGGATTGGTTAGCTAAGGACAAAGACCACATAGATTGTGCAAATAGAGATATGATTTTAACTAGTGCTCATGGAACCCGAGTTGAGTTCACATCAAACATCCCTATGCCCCAACATAGCACTCTCAACAGTTTCCTCAACTCAGAAATTTCCCAAGTGGTTGTAGTACGTGAATATCCCGATGTATTTTCTAAAGAACTACCTAGTATCATCATTGAGCTTTTACCTGGAATAGCCCCAATTTCAAAAAGACCATACCAAATGCCCGCCAATAAGTTCACAAAGTTAAGAAAACAACTTAGAGAACTACATAGGTGGTGTGAGTCTTTGGGTGCCTCCGATAAATTCCAAGGGTGTGTAGACGTATGCGTGTATGTATGTAGGTGGTGTGAGTGTGGTGTTTTGAGTGTGTGCATGCACCTTGTACTAAAAAAATGCTATGGACATATAATTATCACAACTATATAAACCCCATGTAGAGACGCTTTTTAATATAGTAGAAGTGTTTTTCATATCTCTACATTGTTGTAGAGACCTTTTTAAAATGTATGATAAGCGTCTTCCTATGCATGATTGCTTCGAACGTGGACATGTTATTAAAACGCCTCTATATCCTTCGTGACATTTTATAGTAGAGCATTATTGTGCCGCTACGGGAATAAAGACATTTTATAGTGGTGTTAAATTGTGTTACTGACATAGTGTACTATAGAAAATAAATCTAAAAAATGTGTGGATTTATAGTGGTGTTAAATTGTGTTACTAACATAGTGTACTATAGAAAATAAAATCTAGAAAATGTGTGGGCAACTTGAGCCCAAGGCCCAGTCGAGGTATTATTAGGAATTAGAGATTGGTTTCCATTTGAGTTAGAGATTAGTTTCCTTATGTTAGAGATATAGTTAGAGATAAGATATTAGTTACTATATCTATTAGAGATATGATTGGGATTAGATTCTATCTGTTAGGGGGAGCCATCTATATAAGGGGGCTACCGCATGCTATTGTAAGGAACAAGAGAAATATCAAGTCTTCCTCGTCTAAATCTCTAGTCTCTCTCCCTCTCGTTCTACGCCGACGCTATCCGGCCATCCTCTCGGTGGTGTTTATCCCTCATGAACTAAGGTTCATGACAACTTGGTATCAGAGTGTACTATAGAAAATAAAATCTAGAAAATGTGTGGACTCTTGCGAAGGTTGATACTCGAACTCACGACCTCATAGGAATAGTACTTCTAACATGTTGCACAAGCTACCTCAACCTTACCGCTTTACATACTTAGTTATGCCTTGCAATATTTATATATAGATCATTTAACACATGTAAACCACCGAAAAATGCCTCTAGATAGTTAAAATTGTCTAAAAATGTCTCTACAAAGCAAAAAAAACTTTAAGCGAATTAGGAAGCACCTCAAAAGCATCTCTTCATGATAAAATTTTGCATGTGATTCTAAAATATCTTAAAACCATCTCTACAATACAAAATTTCGTTCTGATTTTTAAAGTATCTCTAAAAAGTGTCTTTTGATTATGTAACTTCAATTTTAGAGGTACGATAAAAAGCACCTCTAAAAGATACTTCTATATGCGATTTTTCTTGTAGTGTATACGGAGACAAAAGTGAGATAAAAGTACAGGTTATTGGACAAATCAACGCTTGGCTGTAAACGACACACATTCCGCATCATTGCCCACAAGGTGACGACACGTACAACCGGATCCCTTAAGACGCCACTGCAGCATGCAATAAATGTGCCACAGCATGCAACTACTAATACTAGTTTAAAAACAGCTAAATTAAACATTTACAACACTGATGGTTCCTAGGAATAGTACTTCTGACATGTTGCACAAGCCACCTTAACCTTACCACTTCACATACTTAGTTATGCCTTGCAATATTTATATATAGATCATTTAACACATGTAAACCACCAAAAAACACCTCTAAATAGTTAAAATTATCTAAAAATGTCTCAACAAAGCAAAAAAACTTTAAGCGAATTAGGAAGCATATGAAAAGCGTCTCTTCATGTTAAAATTTTGTATGTGATTCTAAAATATCTTAAAACCGTCTCTACAATACAAAATTTCGTTGTGACTTTTATAATATCTCTAAAAAGTATCTTTTCATTATGTAACTTTAATTTTAGAGGTAAGATAAAAAGCACCTCTAAAAGATACTTCTATATGCAATTTTTCTTGTAGTGTATACGGGAGACAAAAGTGAGATAAGAGTACAGGTTATTGGACAAATCAACGCTTGGCTGTAAACGAGACACATTCCGCATCATTGCCCACTAGGTGACGACACGTACAAACGGATCCCTTAAAACGCCAGTGCAGCATACAATAAATGTACCATAGCATACAACAATTAACACTACTATAAAATAGACTAAACTAAACGATGCAAGTATCACAGACGATTCATACGAATAACCGTCTGTGCTATTTTCACAGACGGGTTTTAATACAAACCATCTGTGATACCTCACAGGCGGTTTGTAATAAAAACCGTCTGTAATATGTTTCCCGCCTTGCAATACCCAAAATTTCATAATTTCCCGCCTGAGTCTGAGTAAGATTCAGTTGAGACATTTTCGGTAAAACGGACATAACTTTTGCATACGGTGTCCGTTTTCGGTGTTCTTGTACTTGTTGGAAAGCTAACGACGAGCCCGATCCAAAAACATGACCCGTTTGCGCTCGTCACCCTATAAGACCATCAAAATCGTCCATCTTTAGCCCCAAATTTGCGTTGCAATTTTTTGTTTCTGTTTTTGCCAAAATTTTCAATCTTTCCTTTGGAATTTGGGTTTTGCCTCAACTGCAAAGTTGTAGATCTCGTCAAAACCTTTCAAACGAGTATGTATAAGCCATATAAAATTTTGTTATTTTATCTTTTCAGACTAGCTATTTATATTATACTGGTATATTGTCTTTGTGATATCATAGACGGTTGTTATGAACCGTCTGTGATGTCTCTATCATAAACGGTTTGTAATTCGAACCGTCTGTGATGTCCGGCCACGTCACCGATCCGCAACATATCCCCAGGATCCCGATCTCACCTGTCCATTCTCTCTGCATCGAATGGCAAGCATCGTTCTCCTCCCCACCTCTCGCCCCTTATTATCCTCATTTCCTACTCGAAGAACCAATACCACCAGTACTACTCCAACTCATTTGTGCGCGGCAAAGGTAGGAAGGGGTCAGCAAGAGCGATTGAAATTTCAGTTGAAGCAAGATGGAAAGGAAGAAGGCAATGGCAAGATGGAAAGGAAGAAGACCGGCATGCAAAGGAAGAAGGCAATGGCAATAGCAAGATGGAAAGGAAGAAGGCCGGCATAGAAGCTAAAAATGGTGTTTGTTGCCCTTTTGTTTCTGCTACATTAAAATTTTTCCGCACCACTTGTTTTAGATTGTAGTTTAATGTAGTGTAAGCATTTTTTCTGAATTTGTAGCCGTGAAGTTTACCTTTGTAAAATTGTAAGAGGACTATGCAGTGCTATGGGTAACCTACTCGATATCTTGTGATGTTGTAACGGTGGATTCTAATCTTATTGGAAATAGAATATGTTATTGTGTTTGTTGTTGTATTTGCTTGTTTTCAGATGATATAGTTAACATTTCTTGAGGCTAGCTGAAAAATAGAAAAAATTTAGGTATAGAATGAACTATCACAGACGATTTTGTGGCATAAACCATCTGTTAAGAATTATCACAGACGACTCAAACCAGAAACCATCTGTGATGGGGAAGTATCACAGACGGTTCTATGTACCAGCCGTCTGTGATGTATGAGTATCAAAGACGGTTCGTAGCTAAAACCGTCTGTGATAGTGTTTTTCACAGACGATTCTAGTTATAAACCGTCTATGATGTATTTATCATAGACGGCTCACAAACCGTCTGTGATAACTTCTGGTTATCACTGACACATAAACTCAGACGGTTCAAAAAACCGTCTGTGATGACAGTTTTGAACCGTCTGTGATGACCCTTTTTGTAGTAGTGGTAAACCACCGAAAAACGTCTCTACAAAACAAAAAAACTTTAAGCGAATTAGGAAGCATGTCAAAAGCGTCTCTTCATGATAAAATTTTGCACGTGATTCTAAAATATTTTAAAACCGTCTCTATAATACAAAATTTCATTGTGATTTTTAAAGTGTCTTTAAAAAGTGCCTTTTGATTATGTAACTTTAATTTTAGAAGTAAGATAAAAAGCACCTCTAAAAGATACTTCTATATGCGATTTTTCTTGTAGTGTATACGGGAGACAAAAGTGAGATAAGAGTACAGGTTATTGGACAAATCAACGCTTGGCTGTAAGCGAGACACATTCCGCATCATCATTGCCCACAAGATGACGGCACTGCAGCGTACAATAAATGTACCACAGCATACAACAACTATTAGAGCAACTCCAGCAGTAGCCCTCAAAACAGGGTCCCTACTTTTCATTTGAGAGCTCCCCCTACTTTTGAGGGCCCTGTTTTTTTACATCTGCTCCAACAGCACCTCTCAAATTTAAGCCCTCAAATCCATTCCACTACAATTGACACATGTGACCCACTCCTCATTCTCTCCCTCACCCCCGTCGTCTCCAGGCATCCCCACCTCCTCTTCTCCCCCTGCCGTATCCGCCTCGCGCCTCCCGTCGCCTCCGCTTTCCGCGTCGGGAGCCGGGGAAGAGGAGCCGCCGAGGAGGGCGGTGGCGGCGCGGGAGGAATCGCCGGGGAGGAAAGAGGCGGGCGCGGGGGAGCCGGGCGCGATGGGGGAGGCCGGGAGGGGGCGGCGCGGAAGGGGGCGGTGGGGAAGACGGGGAGTCGGGGGCGGAGGCGTCTGGGAAGGGGGCGGCGGGGGAGGGGGCGGAGGCGGAGGCGGCGGTGGAGGGGGCGGAGGCGTCTGGGAATGGGGCGGCGGGGGAGGGGGCGGAGGCGGAGGCGGCGGTGGAGGGGGCGGAGGCGCCGGGGAAGGGGAAGGGGGCGGTGGGGAAGGCGGGCAGTCGGGGACGGCGGGGAAGGGGGCGGCGGGGGAGCCGGGTGCGGTGGGGGCGGCGGGGGAGGCGGGGACGGCAGGGGAGGGGGCGGCGGTGGGGGAAGGAACAAGGAGGGAGGCGGACTGGCGGAGTTGGAGGGAGGGGACGGGCGGAGGCGGGGGAGGGGCGCGGGGATTTTGGGCGGCGGAGGCGGGGAAAATTTCATCAGCGGGAAAAAAACCGAAAAATGAGAGCCAGGGGAGGGCCCCTGGTAATGAGGGCTTGGAGGCCTCATTTGAGAGGCCTCCTATTTTTGAGAGCCAAGTAGGGGCCCTACTGGAGTTCAATTTTTTGCTCTGACTCTCAAATATGAGGTTTGAGGGCTTAAGTAGGGGCCCTGCTGGAGTTGCTCTTATACAATGCAGTGGACGCGAGGCCGTATTTAGTGTATTGAACCGATATCGATTTAAAATTATACTATATAAATATAACTTTATTTTTTTCAATGTATTAAACTGATTTGTACTAATAACAGGGATCTACGTTATATTAAAAAAATCATAAAATAATAATATTGTCTTTCAACCATACTCTCTTCTATATAGTTATTTAATATTTATATGTATTGTTTAATACTTTGAATTGACTTCTAAGTAGAGTCCGATTTCAAACTTTTTTTTAGAATTGGTCCCTCTAATATATTGAATTGATTTAATGTTTTCTCTTTTCTCATTAGAACCGGCTAAAAGGTAATATTTGAGATGGTCTTACATGCAACGAATTAAGCACCATCCATTCCCATATTTCTTTGGAAGTATAGACATTAACGCACACACAAGCCTCCTACTACAAGCTAGAGGAAACTTGAACAAAGAAAAGCAAAAGAATATACACGGTCACAGGGGTATAGTCGTATGGCAGCGTCACCTCCGCCGAGATGGGCTCCGACGCCAACCCCACGAGGCCACTCAGATCGACGTCGAGCACTGCCCGAGCAGCCATGGCTTCATGTCGCAGCTGGGTGGCGTGCCCGTTCAGCTCCATCTTGGCGCCACGTAATTTCTCAGAGCCGCCGCCGGCCGGTTCTTTAGCCAATGCGGTAGACGGCGGAGTGAACTCTCGTTGAGATCGGTGTCAGGCTGTCAGCATGGCGTGGCTCTCGAGGGCGTTGAAGCCGGCGACCGCTGTGAGGTGTCCTGCCATGGGTCCTCCTGTCAGAATAATTGATCAAGTTGCCAGATTGTTGAGCACGATGTCTAGATCGTGCGTGTCAAGTAGTCGAGCATGATGTCCCGGTCATGCGTTTAGTCGAGTCTTTTTCGCCTTCAATTAGAGAACACGCACAATTTGCAGTCGTGGGATGGCACGACCATGTAGTCGTGGCATACATTTAGGAGGGGCCAAACGGCCCTTACTTGTACTCTTTTGGTATAAATAGAGTCTCTAGAAAAGCTGCAGAAAGTGATTGGTACGCAGCACAAAAAACCCTGTGTCTTCCATCTCTATCGCTTGAGTTCAGCCAAGTGTTTGAGGAACTCGTAGTAGTAGAGCGTTTACGACTTGCATGTCGGAATCGACTTACTAGTCGTAGAGTGCCTCTGACGTCTTAATCGTGTACGACTTTCGACCGACAGCTGCGACTAGACACTCGTGGTAGCTCTGAGTACTCGTATATGGCTTCGTGGTCGTAGCTTTGAGTGCTCATAAACAGCAACGCAGTCGTAGCTCCGAGTGGTCGTAAATGACCTCACAGTCGTAAATTCGACTGCGTGGTCATAAGACGTTCTGTATGGTTGTAAGTTTGATTGTGTGATTGTAAGTTGTTCTGTGTGATCGGAACGAGTACTAGGTACTCGTAGCGTGGGATTGGGCTTCGACAAGTGGTATCAGAGCTTTCGTCGACCATCTGGGAGATATGTCTTCGTCGAGGGCTCAACCAGGAAGGCAGTTTGTGACTCATCCACGGCAAGACAATCCGTGTTCGCTTATGCCTCCTCCGCGCTGACTGTGGTACCGTGACGATGGTGGTCGTGTCGTCTAGCGCGTCGTCAGGGAGGCTTCGGGCTCGTTGGTCGACCCTATGCTCATGCGAACGAACTACAACGACTGGGCGCTCATCATGCGAGTGAACCTCCAGGCTTAAGGTCTTTGGGAGGCCATCGAGACCGAGACGCTGACTATCGCGATGACTAGCTCACGTTGTCAGCAATTCTCCACGTCGTGCCGGCTGAAATGTTATCGATGCTCGCCGTCAAGAACATGGCGAAGGCTGTGTGGGAGGCTGTGAAGACCATGCATATGGGCGTTGATCGCGTCTGCGAGGCCAACGCCAGGAACTGCGAATGGAGTTCGGGAGCATCTCCTTCAAAGACAGTGAGTCCATCGACGGCTTCTCGATGAGGATCTCTATGTTTGCCAACAATCTCCAACTCCTCGGCGATCCCGTCCGAGAGGAAGAGGTTGTTACGAAACTCCTGCAGGTTGTCCCAGATCGCTTTCTTCAGGTGGCCATCTCGATTGAGACACATCTCGACGTGAGCACTCTCTCGATCAAGGAACTGACAGGATGACTTTGAGCGGTGGAGCAACGCTACGCCAACCGAGGCACTAACGACAGGGGAACTCATCTGCTCCTCATGGAGGAGTGGCGAGCACAGGCGCAGGCACACGAATGGGGTGGATCACACTCCAACACCAATAAGTCGCATGGCAGGCCGCGTGGCAACTGTGGATGGGACTCCTCCGGCAATAGATGGGAGAACCGTTCCCACGGTGGCTCCGATAAACCCAAGAAGGACGAATGTAGGTACTACGGCAAGTTGGGGCACTGGGCTCGCGATTGCCGTAAGAAGAAAAGGGAGGAGGCGCATTTGGTGCAGAACATCGACGATGTGCCACTGCCGTCCCTTTTGATGGGCGAAATAATGGCGGTGGAGGACGACATTGCCTGGATGCCCAACAACACTATACACGATGACGGGAAGGTCTTCCTCAACAAGGAACGCACCATGTCGGTCTTCCCCAACAAAGAGCATGAGGAGACCTCCTGGTTTCTCGACACTGGATCTTCAAACCACATGACAGGGTCTGGCACAGTATTCTCTGCACTCGATCGTGGGATCACCAGCTCAGTCATGTTCGGGGACGGCTCGATGTCGAAATCCACGGGCGCGGCACCATGCTATTCATCGGAAAAGGGAATTGAAATTGTGCTCTCACCAACATGTACTTCATACCTCGGCTCCGGAGCAATGTCATCAGCATTGCCCAGCTCGAAGAGGGCGGCAACAGTGTGCTAATTGAAGATGGAGTCCTGCGCATTCGTGATCGAATGCACAATCTCATCGCTCAGGTGAAGCGATCACCAAATCGACTGTACAAGCTTGCTTTGAGAGTGGTGTAGCCTGTCTGTATGAGCCTGCAGAATGCCACAAGGCATGGCGCTGGGATGCTCACTTTGAGCACCTCAACTTCGACACACTCCGGAAGATGTCGACCATAGGCATGGTACGTGGGCTTCCTCGAGTGATCCACGCCGATCAAATCTGCGACGGGTGCCTCGTAGGAAAGCAACGGCGCACTCCATTTCCTCAGGAGTCCAAATATCGTGCCAACGACTACCTCAACCTTATCCACAGCAACCTGTGCGGACCCATCATGCTGGCGACACATAGAGGCAGGCGCTACTTCCTCTTGCTTGTCGACGACATGAGCTGCTACATGTGGCTCATTCTCCTCCGGAGCAAGGACGAGGTTGGAGGTGCAATCAAGAGGTTCTAGGCCTCCGTCGAGATCAAGACCGAGCGCAAGCAGCGTGCTTTGCGCATTGATCATGGGGGGAAGATCACCTCTATGAACTTCATCGATCACTATGCCGAGCGAGGTGTACACAGGCGGGCGCTAGTCACCACCAAGTCATCGACGTAGACACCCACGTGTAGTCATGCATCACCAGTTCCCTGAGTGTACACAGCATGCTCGGACGAAGTTCGCTTGAAGGTGAGGAGGGTCATCGTGTTGTCGAGCTTGGCATTCTAGGCTCTCAGCGCCTGTTGAAGCCCGTAGAGAGCCTTGCGCAGCCGCAGCACCAGATGCTCACTCCCCTTGCAGACAAAACCAGGGGCTGGGCCGCGTACACTTCCTCCGAGAGATTGCCGTTGAGAAAGGCAGACTTCACGTCAAGGTGATGTACCGGCCATCCCACATGGGCAGCCACCACCACGAGTGCTCGCATGGAATCGAGGCATGCCACGGGTGCGATTACCTTGTCGAAGTCGATGCCGGCACACTGAACATAGCTGATGTGACCAAGAGTGTAAATGCTACATTGATTTGTGCTTCATCTATGCAATCTAAAGTTACAAGGCTTAGTAGTGCTGAATTGCGCAAGAAGAAAGAAGCTATTGGTTATGGAAGAGAGAAGAACATCCCAGTTCGTGCGGATGCTTATGTGATTCCTCCTTTGCGCAGCGCAAACAAGACAACAATGCATGGAATTACAAGTGTGGATGGAGAAGAAAGAAAGTTAGTTTGGCTAAAGAGGAAGACACAAGATCAATCAACTTCTCGTGATTGCAGTTCTGTCCACAATGTTCATGAAGTTCTCAAAGCCAATTCTGAGGATTCTAATGCACACAAAATACATATTTGGAAAGCTAATGAAGTCTACTTTCCAACGAATCAAACGACACTTGATTTGGAGCTTTCTACACAAAGTTATGGCATTGGATGCTGCACGAGCTGTCCGGAGAGACGCGCGAGCCCTGCTAAACATAAAGAGTCCGAGCATTGCAATGCAAGTAAGGGTAAAATCCGACCACACCATGGTTTTTCAAAGGTTGAGAAGGATTTCTTTCCAGGTTCCAAACGGATTTGGATGCCCCTTGAACAAGAAAACAAAACATATAAATATTTGAATCCGGTTCGGACTCGGTTCGGGACAACTGGCAAGACCGATACTAAAACATCCATAACTTTCACAAACGGAGTCCGATTTGGATGTTCCATACAATGTACAAGGTGCCAACCATGGAATCCTTATAATCACATCACAAATTGAGAGAAAATCCGGTTGTAGTGGTTTAGATATTTCCTTTTTAGTTCGTATTTGAGTTTGTTTCGGCCTTAGGCCAGGTTGTGCGTGAGTTTTAGTCAAGGCCGTGCATTGTGCGCCAATATGAGGCTAGGGCCTTAGCCCCATTGTAACTTAGGCTATGCTATGATAAGTTTTTATACTTGTGAAATAAAGGAGAAAATCGCCATGATGGTTGGTGGCGGCTAGATTGCGTGATTGCAAGGTTTTCTCGTTTGGAGTTTGTTGATTTGGTGCAAAGCAAGAATAGGAGATTCTTGAGATTGCCCATTGAATCTACAAGGTTTATCTCTTCTAATTCATGTCTTCTTGCTGAATTCACAGTTTGGAGAGTTCGGCGGATTGCTTCTAGTGTGCGCCTTGCATACTAGTGCAAATTGCCCTTATCAATATTGTTTGTTGCATCAAGATAAGGAGAAGACTCTATACAAGGAGAAGGAATCTTGCCGAACATACCGAAAAAGATCGGGCCATCCCTACGCATCAACTAATCCTTAGTTGGTCCGCATCATCATGGTATCAGAGCATGGTTGATCACGGTACGAGGTTGCTCAATTTTTCTTAATGGTGGGTTCTATGAAGACTGAAGATGGCGAGGCGTGACATAATCATGCCGAGCCAATTGGGTAGGTGCCCCAATATGCGGCGTCTTTGCTGCCCGAGGTACGAATTGGATTTGAAGCGACGCGTCACTACTTCTTGAGTTATCGCCGGAAGCTTGAAGGCAAGGTTGATGATTTGAGGGCGCGAATTGACACGTTGACGGAGGCGGTACAAATCTAGCCACCACAATTTTAGCATGCTAAACGGGGACCTAAAT
This sequence comes from Dendrocalamus latiflorus, assembly GCA_017311315.1. Classification (NCBI taxonomy): domain Eukaryota; kingdom Viridiplantae; phylum Streptophyta; class Magnoliopsida; order Poales; family Poaceae; genus Dendrocalamus; species Dendrocalamus latiflorus. The sequence continues at coordinate 8,440,369 of CM029671.1, read as the reverse complement.
ACCCCGAACGGCGTGCACCTTACAAAGACGACGAACACGAGGAGGTTTTTGATGGTGCAGCAGGCTTTGCTCCACAATCGTGCCGTGTTCAGGACTACCATGGTGCTGACCGTGGTAGGGACATGCGTGGCAGAGGTGCTGCCCGTGGTGGAGGTATGCGTGATGGTGTTGGGTTTGCTCTGCGTGTTGCCGTGGATGATGGAATTGTGCAGATAAAAATTTCTATCCCATCATTTAATGGTAAAGCTGAACCGGAGGAGTACTTAGAGTGGGAGATGCGTGTCGAACAAATTTTTGACAGCCATCACTATACTGAGGATAAGAAGATTCGTTTGGCGACAATTGAGTTCACCGGATATGCTCTTGTTTGGTGGAATCAATTGTGTCACGTAGGAGCTCGTCCAGATACTTGGGTACAATTGAAGAATATTTTGAGGCGGCGTTTTGTCCCAGCACACTACACTAGGACCTTGTACAACCGGCTACAACAACTACACCAAGATAATTCTAGTGTTGATGAGTATTATAAAGAGATGGAGATGTTGATAATCTGTACAGGAACAGAGGAGCATGATGAGGCTACTATGGCACGTTTCTTTAATGGGTTGAATGAGGATGTGCAAGATAGGATGGAGATGGTCCATTACTACAACATCCAAGACTTGGTGCATCAAGCTGAATGTGCTGAACAACAATTGAAGCGCAAACAAGCCAAGGGTGAACATGCCAACACTCAAACAAACCCATGGAGGCGTCCATCACAGAAAGGCGATGATGTTGGTTCACACTCCAAGGTGGCGACATCAAGCCGTTCAAATGGGGCTCTTTCAAAGGAGACAAGCAATAGAGCTAAAGAAGCAACCAAATCTGATTCTAGCACGTTCTCCACCGCTAGAACAAGTCAAATTGAGTGCTTCAAGTGTAAGGGCAGGGGTCACATGATGAGGTATTGCCCAAATGCAAGGAAGGTATTACTCACACATGAGGGATATGCCACGGAGGGCGAAAGCGAGGAATCTGAACATCATGACGTGTATTGTGATCCTGAGGTTGGTCCAACTTTGATGACTCATAAGGTGGATGGTGACAATAAGCTGATTGTTGAGAAGGGGCAGCGACGTGGTGTTTTTCAAACCCAATGCATGATCAAAGACAAACGATACAAGCTTATAATCGATGGTGGAAGCTACAACAATGTGATCAGCAAGGACGTGGTTGATGCACTCTCATTAACCATATGGCGTCATCCTAAGCCATACTATATGCAATGGCTTCACAATGTTGGTAAGCTGAAAGTTACTCATAAAGTTCGCGTGCCGTTTTCAATTGATGGATATGAAGACAAGGTGGAGTGTGACGTCGTGACTATGCACATGTGTCACATCATGTTGGGGTGTCCGTGGCAGTTTGATCGCAACGTTACACACCGAGGGAGAGCCAATCGCTTCACTTTTATGCATAAAGGTGTATTTCAATCTTTGCTGCCCAAGAGAGCTGAGGAGATTATTTCTGATATTGCCATCAAGGGCAAGGAGCTTGTAAAGATTACCACGAAACCGAGAACGGTTTCGCTTGAAGGGGGAGGGGATGATGTGGTTAAGAGTGTGATGCTACATTGATTTGAGCTTTATCTATGCAATCTAAAGTTACAAGGCTTAGTAGTGCTGAATTGCGCAAGAAGAAAGAAGCTATCGGTTACGGGAGAGAGAAAAATATCCTAGTTCGTGTGGATGCTTATGTGATTTCTCCTTTGTGCAGCGCAAATAAGACAACAATGCATGAAATTACAGGTGTGGATGGAGAAGAAAGAAAGCTAGTTTGGCTAAAGAGGAAGACACAAGATCAATTAAGTTCTCGTGATTGCAGTTCTGTCCACAATGTTCATGAAGTTCTCAAAGCCAATTCTGATGTTTCTAATGCACACAAAATATATATTTGGAAATCTAATGAAGTCTACTTTCCAACGAATCAAACGGCGCTTAATTGGAGCTTCCTACACAAAGTTATGGCAACTTCATTGGATACTGCACGAGCCGTCCGGAGAGACGCGCGAGACCTGCCAAACATAAAGAGTCCGAGTATTGCAATGCAAGTAAGGGTAAAATCCAACCACACTATGGTTTTTCAAAGGTTGAGAAGGATTCCTTTTCAGGTTCCAAATGGATTTGAAAGCCTCTTGAACAAGAAAACAAAACATATAAAGATTTGAATCTGGTTCGGACTCAGTTCGGGACAACTAGCAAGATCGATACGAAAACGTCCATAACTTTCACAAACTGAGTCCGATTTGGGCGTTCTTGGACTCGTTGGAAAGCTATTTCGAAGCCCCATACAATGGATAAGGTGCCAGCCATGGAATTCGTATAATCACATCGCAAATTGAGAGAGAATATGGTGGTAGTAGTTTAGATATTTCCTTTTTAGTTTGTATTGGAATTTGTTTCGGCCTTAGGCCAGGTTGTGCGTGAGTTTTAGTCAAGGCCATGCATTGTGCACCAATATAAGGCCAGGGCCTTAGCCCCATTGTAACTTAGGCTATAACATGATAAGTTTTTATACTTGTGAAATAAAGGAGAAAATCGCCATAATGGTTGGTGGCGGCCAGATTGCGTGATTGCAAGGTTTTCTCGTTTGGAGTTTGCTGAGTTGGTGCAAAGTAAGAATAGGAGATTCTTGAGATTGCCCATTGAATCTACAAGGTTCATCTCTTCTAATTCGTGTCTTCTTGCTGAATTCACGGTTTGGGGAGTTCGGCGGATTGCTTCTAGTGTGCGGCTTGCATACTAGTGCAAATTGCCCTTGTTAATATTGTTTGCTGCATCAAGACAAGGAGAAGACTCTATCCAAGGAGAAGGAACCTCTCTGAACGTACCGGGAAAGATCGGGCCATCCCTACGCATCAACTAAATCCTTAGTTGGTCCGCATCTATAGCCCTTTGCCACCAGACATGCCTTGCGCATCTCGATCTCGCCGTGTGTGTCCTTCTTGAGCTTGAACACCCACTTAAGACCAATTGGGCGTTTCCCGGTCTGAAGATCGATGAGGTCCCATGTGTGGTTCTCTTTGATGAAGTTCATCTCCTCTTGCATCGCCATCCGCCACCCTCGATCAGCCTGGGCCTTAGTTATAGAGGCTGGCTCCTCCATCGTCAGCATGTGCAGCTCGTCCGGATCAAGCTTGAGCTCGTGTGGAGGGGCGTCGTTGATGCAGTCCTGCACCATGCGGAACCTCCGTGGTGCTCCTTCATCATCAAGGTCGATGTCCGACAGAATGGTTGATGGCAGAGATGAAAATCCGCCTGTGGTCGTACCACTACCTGTGGTCATACCAACGCCCGTGGTCATACCACTGACCGTGGTCGTAGCGTTGCCTGAAGTTGGAGCAGTCAGAGCAATGACATGCTCACCCATCACCGTGGTTGAGTTGGTGACAACGTGGTCGTAGCCAGTGCCGTGGTGATAGCCGGTGCTGTGGTCGTAGCCAATTGCCGGGCTACCTTCGGGTCGTGCCACTGGTATAGAGTAGGCCACAGTGAAGTCGTTGTGGCCACTGGCCTTGTCCGAGTGCTCCCAGTCCTAGCTTCTCCCCTCGTCAAAGATGATGTCCCTGGAGATGTGTACTCGGCTAGATGAGGAATCGAACATTTGGTACGCCTTGGAGCTATGGTCGTAGCGATGAACACCATGGGAGCGCTTCTGTCATCCAGCTTGCCAGCATTCGGCCATGTGGCTTTCACATGCCCTACGCAGCCAAAAGTATAGAAAAAGTGCACGGTATGTTTCACTCCATACCAGGCTTCATAAGGAGTCTTCCCGCTCACGCTGCTTGTGAGAGAGCGGTTAAGAATGAAGACTGATGTGGTTACGGCCTCCCCCCAGAATTCACCGGGCACCTTCTAGGCCTTGAGGAGGCACCTGGCCATCGCCAGCACTGTATGATTCCGGCGCTTCATGACACCATTTTGCTTGGTGAGTACAGGGCCGTGAGTTGCCTGTGTACACCTCGCACAGCGTAGTGATCGATGAAGTCCACAGAGGTGAACTCCCCCCATGATCAATGCGCAAAGCACGCAGCTTGTGCACGGTCTTGATCTCGACGGAGGCCTGGAACCTGTTGATTACACCTCCAACCTCATCCTTGCTCTGGAGGAGAATGAGCCACATGTAGCAGCTCATGTCGTCGACAAGCAAGAGGAAGTAGCGCCTGCCTCTGTGTGTCGCCAGCATGATGGGTCCGTAGAGGTTGCCGTGGACGAGATCGAGGTAGTTGTTGGCATGATGTTTGGACTCCTAAGGAAATGGAGTGTGCCGTTGCTTTCCTATGAGGCACCCATCGTAGATTTGATCGACGTGGATCACTTGAGGAAGCCCACATACCATGCCTATGGTCGACATCTTCTGGAGTGTGTCAAAGTTGAGGTGCGCAAAGTGAGCATGCCAGCGCCATGCCTTGTGGTGTTCTGCAGGCTCATACAGACAGGCTACACCACTCTCAAAGCAAGCTTGTACAGTCGATGGTGATCGCTTCACCTGAGCGATGAGATTGTGCAGTCGATCACGAATGCACAGGACTCCATCTTCAATTAGCACACTATTGCCGCCCTCTTCGAGCTGGGCAATGCTGATGACATTACTTCGGAGCCGAGGTATGAAGTACATGTTGGTGAGAACGCAATGTCGATTCCCTTTTCCAGCGAACAGCATGGTGCCGTGCCCGTGGATTTCGACCATCGAGCCGTCCCCGAACTTGACTGAGCTGGTGATCCCATGATCGAGTGCAGAGAATGCTGTGCCAGACCCTGTCATGTGGTTTGAGGATCCGGTGTCGAGAAACCAGGAGGTCTCCTCATGCTCTTTGTTGGGGAAGACCGACATGGTGCGTTCCTTGTTGAGGAAGTCCTTCCCGTCATCATGTACAGTGTTGTTGGGCATCCAGGCAATGTCGTCCTCCACCGTCGTTACTTCGCCTATCAAAAGGGATGGCAGTGGCAGATCGTCGATGTTCTGCACCAAATGCGCCTCCTCCCTTTTCTTCTTGCGGCAATCACGAGCCCAATGCCCCAACTTGCCGTAGTACCTACATTCGTCCTTCTTGGGGTTGTCGGAGCCACCGTGGGAATGATTCTCCCATCTATTGCCGGAGGAGTCCCATCCATAGTTGCCACGCGGCCTGCCACGCGACTTATTGGTGTTGGAGTGTGATCCACCCCATTCGCGTGCCTGCGCCTGTGCTCGCCACTCCTCCTCCATGAGGAGCAGGTGAGTTCCCCTGTCGTCGGTGCCTCGGTTAGCGTAGCGTTTGATGGGAACGGGGTCCCGATCTTCCAACAGGTTCTGGGTAAATTCGATTTGGTGGAGGCGCGACACAAATCGATCCGGCTTCCGAACGACACGTTCTGAACCCCGCAATCGCAGCACCACGTCTCCTCAGGTTATCAACCGTGCGCAGCCCGGTTGACCTCGCCAAGAAGGCTAATCCTCGCCTGCGAATCGAAGAACACAAGCAAGAACAAGGAAGAACACAACTGAATTGCAGATGGATAGATTTAGCACTCGAAAGTTGGGGTCTCACAAACCGATGAACGGCGAATTGTTCAAAGACAAATCAATCTAAGCAAAATCCAAACCCTAATGGTGGGGGTGGCGGCTGGATATAGAGGAGTTAGGGGCGTGCAAAACCCCTGGACGCGCCCCTAATGGGCTCCAACACGATACAAAGCCGATCGGCCCAAAAGACGGTGGCGCAGCACCCTGACAGATTCTGAACGCCCACTTGTTTTGATGATTTCTGTTGACTCAGAAGGAATTTTGACATGGGACCAAAGCCATTGGAAAGGTGGTCTTCTCAGCTTTCCATACATATGTGGAACGTCCAAAACGGAGTCCGGATGCGATCTGGGCGTCCGTTTTAGTGCGGTCTGGTCCTGGACTCCGAATTGGATTCGAAGTCGGTTTGAGTTGGGCCTCCAACATGATTCGACCGCCCTTGCTGGACTTGTGCGCCTTGTAGCCCTTCTCCAAGTATTTCCAGGTCCACTCCATGGTTCCTAATCATAATTAAATCATTAGGTAGCAATCTATTCTCAAATGAACAAAAGAAAGTACTTAGGAACGAGCTCACCTGTAAATTCAATTGTCGGGCGCGAGCTCTAGTGATTGGTCCTTGAATGTCAAGTGGAGGAGTGTTGTATGTATCCGAAGAAGTGATGTCCTCATCATCCTCCCCCTCTTGAAGCGGAGTTGTCCTCAACTCAGCCTCATCTTCTTCTCCCAAGTATGGCTTCAAATCTGAAATGTTAAAGGTGGGACTAACCCCAAACTCGGGAGGCAACTCAAGTTTATATGCATTATCATTTATCTTCTCAATTATCTTAAAAGGACCAGCAGCTCTAGGCATCAATTTTGATTTTCTTAACTCAGGAAATCGATCCTTTCTCAAGTGCAACCAAACAAAATCACCCGGTTCAAGTTTAACTTCCTTTCGACCTTTACTACCAGCAATCCTATATTTTGCATTCATCTTTTCAATGTTTGCCTTAGTAGTCTCATGCATTTTGACAATAAAATCAGCACGCTCCTTAGCATCATTATGAACTCTCTCACTAGTAGGCAAAGGTAAAATATCAATAGGGGCACGGGGATTGAATCCATACACTACCTGAAAAGGACTTACCTTAGTGGTGGAGTGTTCCGCTCGATTATATGCGAACTCAATATGCGGCAAACACTCTTCCCACAACTTCAAATTGTTCTTCAAAATAGCTCTCAACGTGGTAGACAATGTGCAGTTCACCACCTCAGTTTGGCCATCAGTTTGTGGGTGACATGTTGTAGAGAACAGCAACTTTGTACCCAACTTGTTCCATAGAGTACGCCAAAAGTGACTCAAGAACTTGACATCACGATCTGAAACAATAGTAGAAGGCATACCATGCAAACGAACTATCTCTTTGAAAAAGAGGTCAGCAATATGAACGGCATCATCGGTTTTATGACATGGTATAAAGTGAGCCATCTTAGAAAAACGATCCACAACAACAAAAATGCTATCCCTCCCCCTCTTAGTCCTGGGCAATCCTAAAACAAAGTCCATAGAAATATCTGCCCACGGAATAGAAGGAACAGGAAGAGGCATATATAAACCATGTGGATTCAAGCGAGACTTAGCTTTTTGACATGTAGTGCAGCGAGCAACAAACCGCTCAACATCTCGCCTCATCTTTGGCCAAAAGAAGTGTGTGGCCAGAACATCCTCTGTCTTCTTAGCACCAAAATGTCCCATCAAACCGCCTCCATGCGCCTCCTGCAACAACAAAAGACGAACGGATCCAACTGGAATGCATAGGCGGTTAGCTCTAAACAAATACCCATCATTGATCATGAATTTATTCCATGCTTGTCCCTCTTTACAATGCAACAACACATCCTTAAAATCAGCATCAAAAGCATATTATCCTTTAATAGTTTCAAGACCAAAAATGCGACAATCAAGTTGAGACAACATGGTATAGCGTCGAGACAAAGCATCAGCAATCACATTATCCTTCCCTTTCTTGTGTTTAATGACATAAGGAAAAGATTCAATAAATTCAACCCACTTAGCATGTCTACGATTCAAATTGGTTTGACTACGAATATGCTTAAGTGATTCATGATCGGAATGAATGACAAATTCTTTAGGCCATAAATAGTGTTGCCACGTCTCTAAAGAACGAACAAGAGCATACAATTCTTTATCATACGTGGAATAATTAAGAGCAGGACCATTCAATTTTTCACTAAAGTAGGCAACAGGTTTGCCTTCTTGCATCAAAACACCACCAATACCAATTCCGCTAGCATCACATTCGAGCTCAAAAGTCTTACCAAAATCCGGAAGTTGGAGCAATGGTGCGTGTGTAAGCTTGTCCTTCAAAAGATTAAAGGACTCCTCTTGTGATGGCCCCCAATGGAACACGACGCCCTTCTTTGTCAATTCAATCAATGGTGTCGCAATGGTGCTGAATTCTTTGACAAAGCGGCGATAAAATCCTGCAAGGCCAAGAAAACTCCGCACTTGGGAGACCGTCGTGGGCGTGGGCCAACTCCATATCGCCTCCACCTTGGCTCTATCAACCTCAATGCCCTGTGGAGTCACAACATAGCCAAGAAAAGAGACTCGATCCGTGCAAAAGGTGCACTTGTCAAGGTTACCAAACAAACGTGCATCTCTCAAAGCATTAAAAACAGCACGTAAGTGATTCAAATGTTCATCCATGGACTTGCTATAAATCAAGATATCATCAAAGTAAACGACCACAAATTTGCCAATGAAAGGATGTAAAACCTCGTTCATTAATCTCATGAAAGTGCTAGGTGCATTAGTTAACCCAAAAGGCATGACTAACCACTCATACAAGCCGAACTTAGTTTTAAAAGCAGTTTTCCATTCATCGCCAAGTTTCATTCTTATTTGGTGGTATCCACTACGCAAGTCAATCTTTGTGAAAATTATAGCACCACACAACTCATCAAGCATGTCGTCGAGCCTAGGAATAGGATGACGATACCTTATAGTAATGTTGTTAATGGCTCTACAATCTACACACATACGCCAAGAACCATCTTTTTTGGGAACCAAAAGAACAGGAACAGCACAAGGACTAAGGCTCTCACGTACGTACCCACGGTCCAAAAGGTCTTGGACTTGTCGCTGAATCTCCTTAGTCTCTTCAGGATTGGTCCTGTACGGCGCACGGTTTGGCAAACTCGCTCCAGGGATCAAATCAATCTGGTGCTCAATCCCTCGAATGGGTGGAAGTCCTGGAGGTATCTCATCAGGGAAAACATCTCTAAACTCCTGCAAAAGGTTAGTGACAGGAGCAGGCAAAGTGCAAGGCATATTATCAAGAGAAAATAAGGCATCTTTGCACACAAAAGCATAGCATGTATCATGAACATCATCAATTTCAGCAAGGTCTGATTTTTGTGGCAAGCATAACAGAATTTTTCAAATGGATTACTTGCTGTTTTTCAGATTTATCATGTTCCTTTGTATCATTAGCAGCAGCAACTCTCTCCCTATCGGCCTCTATAATCTCAGCTGGGGTCAAAGGCAGTAAAGTAACTTTCTTTCCCTTATGCATAAAAGTGTATTTGTTACTACTACCATGGTGTAAAGCATCATTATCAAATTCCCAAGGTCGACCCAATAAAAGAGAGCATGCTTGCATGGGAACCACATCACAATCAACATGATCAACATACCCACCAATGGAAAAATGGACTCGGCATGTTTGTGTTACCTTAGCTTTTCCAGAATCATTTAACCACTGAATATGATATGGATGGGGATGCGGTCGCGTGGTCAAGCCAAGCTTCTTGACCAAATCAGAACTCACCAAGTTGTTGCAGCTTCCTCCATCAATGATGACACGTGCACGCCGGTTCTTGATTGCGAAGAAAGTCTGAAACAAATTATGGTGTTGAAGCTTATCGGGTTGTTGTACCTGTGTGCTGATGACTCGCTGCACAATGATGCTCCGTAGCGTCGCTGTGGACGCCCCACCAAGGACCAAGTCGTCATCACCACCGCCATTGTCGTCCGAGGCAGCAGCAACATCATCATCCTCCTCGACATCTGAAGTGCTGATGTAGCCTCCATCTTCTGTGGCGATGTATGCCCGTTGGCTAGGGCAATTCTTCTGCACGTGACCAAGCCCATGGCAGCGGTGGCACTGAATGTCGGAGGAGCGGCCCGTTGAAGCCACGGAAGAAGAACTCTTGGCTGGAACCTGCAAAGAATTTTTTGTAGCATCTGCAAAGCGTGTCGTGGAAGGTGGCTTCGGTGGCGCTGCTGCAATCTTGTTCACAGGTGGTGGAGGAGAACGAAAACTCGAAGAAGACTTGGGCAGTCCCGTCGATGTAGTCGTGCGCGGCGTGTAGAAGGGTCGTCCGGTGCTTGCCTTCGCTGATTCCTTGCGTCCCTGCAATTCTTTTTCTGCAAGCATAGCAAGCTGGAACAACTGGTTGACAGTAGTAAATTCTTTATAATCAACAATGTCCTGAATTTCACGCCGTAACCCCCCGTAGAAACGACAAATCTTATCATCCGTGTCCTCAACAACCCCACAACGCATCATACCCTTTTGAAGCTCAGCATAATAGTCCTGAACAGAACGATCACCTTGTTCTAAGCGCTGCAATTTTTTTCGCAAATCAAGTTTATATGTGGGAGGAACAAAACGATTACGCATATCTTCTTTTAACCGTTCCCATGTATCAAGTTGTAAGCGCATGTTACTTAGTTCATTCCACCAGATAATAGCAAAGTCCTTAAACTCACTAGTAGCTTGTCTAACTCTATGTTGTTCAGGAACCAAGTGAGAATTAAATTTCTGCTCTACCGTCATCTCCCAATCAAGATATATATCAGCATCATAAAGACCAGCAAAAGATGGAATGGTAAACTTGACTTTAGCAAAAGGGTCATCGTTACCATGACGGTTCTGGTTATTACCTCCCATACCATGTCGGTTTTGCTGAAGACGCCGACGTAATCGTGCATCTTGTGTCGCCCGCTGATCAATGTTGCCATCCGCATCATACACTGTGTCATCATCAGGACGATGGCCATCATTGACAGGTGGCAGGCGTGCCTCCAATGTGTCCATTCGACCAGTGAGGTCAGCCAACCGCCGCTCCACCCGCTCAATGCCTTCCGTGGTGTTCAACTTGGCAATGGCGGCGACGATGGTGTCCATTCTCGTGCCGAGTGAAGCATTTTGTTTGTCGAGCGCAGCTTGTAGCTGGCCGCGACTAACACACTCGTTGAAATCGACCGGTGTCTCGCCCCCTTCGTCTCCTGCCATGGTTAGTGGAAACACAGGGAAAACAAAAGGATTATCCCTATCAACTACAAATGAAGGGCAGTGGGATCTCGCAAAGGAAGTGTCTTACCAAGCTCTTACAAGTGTTCTTACCAAAGCAGCAGGTGGTACAACCGGTGGCTGGTTCGTGAAACCATGACGAGCGTGGGTACGATTGCAAGGGTCAAAACTGTGCTATCCAGAAGTAGATATATGGAGCTTGGAAGGCCAAATATGTCAGTGGAACACAAATCAATAACAGATAGTAATGCTGAATAATTGTCCAAAGCACTGGTCCTAGTTGCTGGCCTAAATGTGTCCTATATCAGTGTTAGGATATGATGAACAAGAAGTCAAGATCAGAATAGTAAGGCAAAGACAGCAACAAAGATGGCCAGGCACTGAGAGACTTAATGCAGCATAAGCACAAAACAAAAGAATTTCTGTCACCTAAAACTGTGCTCTTTCTTTTTTTTTCTTTTTTCTTTTAGGCACGGAACTCAGGTGCCTTTGCTCTCAGGCAAAACCAGGTGCCAAAAATTTTCTTTTTTGTTTCTTTTTTCTGTTATTTTTTTCACAAAGCAGAGCACAGAAATAGGAACCACACAAAGTTTCACCTCAATCTAATGTAAGGTGTGGCCTACAGAAAATGATGAATGTGCTGTAAATTTGGTGATGAAAGTTCGGAGCTCGAGTACTGCACTTTCCAGGCCGAATTTGGGCAAAATAAATTTGCCGAAACCTGACAGCGTCAGGTCGGTTGCGGATGCAAAATTTAATTTCACCCAATTTCAAAAAAAAATCGCCTGATTTCGAGTTCGTATGCAAAAGTTATGGCCGTTTGAAGATGGGACTCCGAGTTATGGTTTCTGTGGAGGCCGAAACGAAATCGGGTGGAGGGAATTGGTGGAAATTGGTGGCGGAAGCTCGGGGAATGGTGGGGGATGGTGGTGTGTGATCACGAGACGTGAAGGATGACTCAAACAGAGGGTGGGATATGGGTGGGAAAACAAAAACAGAGGGTGGAAAACGCGATGGATGACGGCTAGGGTTTGTATGAAAGAGATGTAGCGGAAGCAAGACAACCCGAAACAAAACACGATCTAAACCAGCAACACAACTAGACTAAGGACACAAACTCAACACTACAGACTCTGGAATCAAATTGTGCAAAGGCTAAACGAGATCTAGGACAGGAAACAACCTATGACTACAATTTTTTTGTAGGGCTTTTTCATGGACTCTAGGACGAAACCGAAAATAACAAAGGAGGGTAACGCGAACCTGAAGGAACACCTGAAGCTCTGATTACCACTTGACGGGAACGGGGTCCCGATCTTCCAACAGGTTCTGGGTAAATTCGATTTGGTGGAGGCGCGACACAAATCGATCCGGCTTCCGAACGACACGTTCCGAACCCCGCAATCGCAGCACCACGTCTCCTCAGGTTATCAACTGTGCGCAGCCCGGTTGACCTCGCCAAGAAGGCTAATCCTCGCCTGCGAATCGAAGAACACAAGCAAGAACAAGGAAGAACACAACTGAATTGCAGATGGATAGATTTAGCACTCGAAAGTTGGGGTCTCACAAACCGATGAACGGCGAATTGTTCAAAGACAAATCAATCTAAGCAAAATCCAAACCCTAATGGTGGGGGTGGCGGCTGGATATAGAGGAGTTAGGGGCGTGCAAAACCCCTGGACGCGCCCCTAATGGGCTCCAACACGATACAAAGCCGATCGGCCCAAAAGACGGTGGCGCAGCACCCTGACAGATTCTGAATGCCCACTTGTTTCGACGATTCCCGTTGACTCAGAAGGAATTTTGACATGGGACTAAAGCCATTGGAAAGGTGGTCTTCTCAGCTTTCCATACATATGTGTAACGTCTAAAACGGAGTCCGGATACAATCTGGGCGTCCGTTTTAGTGCGGTCTGGTCCTGGACTCCGAATTGGATTCGAAGTCGGTTTGAGTTGGGCCTCCAACATGATTCGACCGCCCTTGCTGGACTTGTGCACCTTGTAGCCCTTCTCCAAGTATTTCCAGGTCCTCTCCATGGTTCCTAATCATAATTAAATCATTAGGTAGCAATCTATTCTCAAATGAACAAAAGAAAGTACTTAGGAACGAGCTCACCTGTAAATTCAATTGTCGGGCGCGAGCTCTAGTGATTGGTCCTTGAATGTCAAGTGGAGGAGTGTTGTATGTATCCGAAGAAGTGATGTCCTCATCAGCGTTGCTCCACCACTAAAAGTCATCCTGTCAGTTCCTTGATCGAGAGAGTGCCTCAATTGAGATGGCCACCTGAAGATAGCGATCTGGGACAACCTGTAGGAGTTTCTTGACAACCTCTTCCTCCCGGACGGGATCGCCGAGGAGTTGGATATTGTTGGCAAGCATAGAGATCCTCATCGAGAAGTTGTCAAAAGACTCACCGTCTTTGAAGGAGATGCTCCCGAACTCCTTGCGCAGTTCCTGGGCATTGGCCTCGCAGACGCGATCAACGCCCATATGCATGGTCTTCACAGCCTCCCAGCCAGCCTTTGCCGTGTTCTTGACAGCGAGCATTGATAACATTTCAGCCGGCACGACATGGAGAATTGCCGACAACGTGAGCTAGTCGTCGCGGTAGTCAATGTCTCGGTCTCGATGGCCTCCCAAAGACCTTAAGCCTGGAGGTTCACTCGCATGATGAGCGCCCAGTCGTTGTAGTTCGTTCACATGAGCATGGGGTAGACCACCGAGCCTGAAGCCTCCCTGACGATGCGCTAGATGACACGACCACCGTCGTCATGGTGCCACAGTAAGCGCGGAGGAGGCATAGGTGAACACGGATGGTCTTGTCGTCGCGGTAGTCAATGTCTCGGTCTCGATGGCCTCCCAAAGACCTTAAGCCTGGAGGTTCACTCGCATGATGAGCGCCCAGCCGTTGTAGTTCGTTCGCATGAGCATGGGGTAGACCACCGAGCCTGAAGCCTCCCTGACGACGCGCTAGATGACACGACCACCGTCGTCACGGTGCCACAGTCAGCGCGGAGGAGGCATAGGTGAACACGGATGGTCTTGTCGTCGCGGTAGTCAATGTCTCGGTCTCGATGGCCTCCCAAAGACCTTAAGCCTGGAGGTTCACTCGCATGATGAGCGCCTAGTCGTTGTAGTTCGTTCGCATGAGCATGGGGTAGACCACCGAGCCTGAAGCCTCCCTGACGACGTGCTAGATGACACGACCACCGTCGTCACGGTACCACAGTCAGCGCGGAGGAGGCATAGGTGAACACGGATGGTCTTGTCGTGGATGAGTCACAGACTGCCTTCCTGGTCGAGCCCTCGACGAAGACATATCTCCCAGATGGTCGACGAAACTCTGATACCACTTATCGAAGCCCAATCCCACGACTACGAGTACTTGGTACTCATTCCGATCACACAGAACAACTTACAATCACGCAGTCAAACTTACGACCACGCAGTCGAACTTACGACTGTGAGGTCGTTTACGACCACTCGGAGCTACGACCACGTTGTCGTTTATGAGCACTCGAAACTATGACCACGAAGCCATATACGAGTACTCGGAGCTACCATGAGTATCTAGCCGCAGCTGTTGGTCGAAAGTCATACACGACTAAGACGTCAGAGGCACTCTACGACTAGCAAGTCGATTCCGACTTGCAAGTCATAAACACTCTACTACTACATCACAGACGATTCAGATTACAAATCGTCTGTGATAGAGACATCACATACAATTCATAACAACAACTATCTATGATATCACAAAGACAATATACCGGTAAGACGTTCTGCTTAGTCGTAAGTTCGACTGCGTGGTCGTAAGTTGTTCTGTGTGGTCGGAACAAGTACCAGGAACTAGTAATTGTTGGATTGGGCTTGGACACTTTCTGACGTGGAAAGATCTCTATGTGATTTCTGTCAACGGGAGGGAGGGCCTTGTCGTGATCCTCGATGGGCTCAGTGGATACGTGCACCTCGGCAAAGTGATGGCTCTGATGGGGCCTTCCGGCTGTGGCAAGACCTCCCCACTTGACGCCCTAGCTAGTAACTTGAAAGGAAAAAAAATTAAATTGTGTAGCTTCGTTTGGGGAATACGAGATCATTCATGTGTAGAGCTTTTTAAGTTGGTTTTGTTGGACTACATAGTTTCTTAGTTTGAAATTTCAAATGAGACTTGGTAGATACGTGAAGATTAGATAGTTGTGCTGCACTACTACAAAAAGGGACATCATGGACGGTTCAAAACTGTCATCACAAACGATTTTTTGAACCATCTGAATTTGTGTGTTAGTGATAATCAGAGGTTATTATAGACGGTTTGTGAGCCATCTGTGATAAATACATCATAGACGGTTTATAATTAGAACCGTCTGTGAAGAACACTATCACAGATGGTTCTAGCTACCAAACGTCTGTGATACTTACATATCACAGACAGTTCTAACTACGAACCGTTTGTGATGTGTGAGTATCATAGACGGTTGGTATATAGAACTGTCTGTGATACTTCACATCACAGACGGTTTTTGGTTCGAGCCGTCTGTGATAATTCTTCACAAACGGTTTATACTACAAAACTGTCTGTGATGGTTCATTGTATACCTATTTTTTTTCTATTTTTCATCTAGCATCAGGAAATGTTAACTATATCATCTAAAAACAAGCAAATACAGTAACAAATACAGCAACACAATCTATTTCCATTAAGATTAGAATCCACCATTACAACATCACAAGATATCGAGTAGGATACTCATAGCTCTGCATACACAAGAGGACACATACAATTTCACGGTTACAAATTCAGAAAAATGCTTACACTACAAAAAACATCAGGCTAATGCAAGCTAGACTTACACATCCTTCATTAAACTACAATCTAAAACAAGTGGTGCATGAAAATTTTTAAGTAGCAAAAACAAAAAGGCATCGAACACCATTTTTAGATTCTATGCCAAAATCAACAGCTTCCATACCGGCGACTTCGAATAGTGCAGATTTGCCATTGCCTTCTTCCTTTCCATCTTGCTTCAAACGAAATTTCAGTTACCCTTGCCGAACCCCTTCTCACTCTTGCCGCGCACAAACGAGAGAGAACGGTGGGGTAAGAGGTTAATAAGGGGTAAGAGGTGGGGAGGAGAACGGTGCCTGCCGTTCGATGCAGAGAGAATGGACGGGCGAGATTGGGATCCTGGGGGATATGCCGCGGATCGGTGACGTGGCGGGACATCACAGACGGTTCATAACAAAAACCGTCTACGATAACAAGAGATATTGCAGATGGTTCATAACAAAAACCGTCTGTGATAATGGTATCACAAAAACAATATATCGGTACAATAACTAGTCTCAAAAGATAAAATTTAAAAATTTTAGAAGGCTTATACATACTTGTTTGAAAGGTTTCGACGAGATCTACAACTTTGCAGTTGAGACGAAACCTAAATTCCAAAAGATCAAACATTTTGGCAAAAACAGAAACTGAAACTTAAAACACAAATTTGGGGCTAAAGATGGCCGATTTTGAGGGTCTTAGAGGGCGACTGGCACAAGCTGATCATTTTTTTTTTGAATCGGGCTCGTCATTAGCTTTTCAACGAGTACAAGAACGTCGAAAATAGACACCGTAGTTATGCCCATTTACTAAAGGTGTCTCAAAACTGAATCCTACTCGGACTCAGGTGGGAGATTATGAAATTTTGGAGGATTACGAGGCGGGAAACATATCACAGACGGTTTTTAATACAAACCATCTGTGATAACTTATTATCATAGATGGTTTTTAATATAAACCGTTTGTAAAGTATCACAAACGGTTTAAATAAAAATCGTCTGTGATGTCTACCATTATCACAGATAGTTCTTATCAAGAACCGTCTGTAATAATTCACAGACGGTTTAAATAAAAAACTGTCTATGATGTCTGCCATTATCAAAGACGGTTCTTATGAAGAACTGTCTATGATGTCTTGTATTATCATAGACGGTTATTCGTATAAACTGTCTGTGAAACTTACAACATAGACGGTTCCTAGGAACCATCTGTGATGTAAGCGTCCAGTTTAGTCTCTTTTGTAGTAGTGCTAGTCAGAAAAGAAAAGTGGGATTGGTCACTCAGTCGAGTTTTGTCGAGGTGAGAAGGCAAGGATTAGAGCTCGAGATAAGTGCTGATTTTTGAATATCCAAGATTAATTCTTCATAACTATCTAAGGAAATCCCGAATATATCTGTGACCGATGGATTCCTTTTTCATTGAATCCATATCTGATAAAAAATATTCCACTCTGACCTTGACTATGAAAAATAACGACATGTCTTCCCGAATCCGATATGAAATGGGTCAGTCGGTCGGAAAATACCTAATCGATTGTACCCCTAATTGGGTGAGGAGAGTTGAGATTCCATAAGTGATTTTGGGAGGGATACAAAGATGCAATGATTTAGGGAGGAGACAAATTAAAGTAGCAAATATCTGTGTGACGGTGTGCGTACTCATCGATCAGGCGGTTACACTGCAACAAAAACCCCACGTAGAGGGACTTTCTTATACATATTTTTTATTTGTTTCTATAAATTGCCATATTATATTGTAAAGACACTTTTTTATAGCGCATTAGATGGTGCCTTAAATGTATAGATACTATTTTAGTTGTTTTGGATAAAGAACATGGAATATGGACTGTAGAGGCGTTTTTTTAGGCAATTTGTAAATCATCAAACAAAAATCATGTAGAGACATTTTTTTTGAGACACTTCTTAAATCGATCTTATCATGTAGAAACATTATTAGCTGCACTTTTGATTCGCTAGAGACATTTTTTATGTTTGAGATATATGTTATGTACTACTCATAACAACCAAAATAACATGTTCTGATTTGAGGCTGGGTTGGTTAGTGGAGCTACTTGAACTATTACAGGGTCGTCTTGAGTTCGAGGTTTGGTTTCAACATTACAGTAAATGTCTTTCTGGCCATAGCAACACAGACGGTTTTATTAAACCGTCTGTGATCGATACTAACATAGACGGTTTTAATTACAGACAGTTTTTTATTAAAAACCGTCTGTGATAATGACGCTACACATTTATTGCGCTGCTCAGAACTGCATCTATCTTCATTTCGATTCAGATTTAGCTGGTGCTTTACTCTTTCGCTCAGGAGGCAAGCTAGGCGATTTCAGGAGGCAGAGATTGAGCTTTGAAGTAGAGATTGAGCTTTGAAGCAGAGATTGAGCTTTGAATATTCATACTTTCCTGGTTGCTCTAGATATGGTTAGTAATGAAATTTATTTTTCTTTGCATTTACAATTTAGATGTAAGTAATTGGTGAGTGTTATTGAAGATAGTTTGCAAAATTGTTGGTTATATAATACCTGTTGTGTTTATAATATGAATTAAGCTAGCAAAGCCTGAAAGCATGTGGTATATATATGTAGAAATAATTAAATAATTTAATTTTTAATACTAAGTTGTTATATATATACATAATGTAGGACCGAAGCTGGATGTATGCCGCGAGCCATGTAAGTGAAGAGTATATTAATGGTGTGTTTGCTTTTGCAAGAGCTGCCGAGAAGGATATGTTGAATAAGGGGGTGGAATATATGTACTATCCATGCACTGACTGCGAGAATTTAAAGATGTTTAAGAACCGAGGGCAAATTGAAGCACACTTGATTAGAAGGGGTTTTAAAAAGGGTTATACGTGTTGGACCAGTCATGGCGAAGTCAATGATCATTTGCCGCCGGATGACATTGCTGGTGAAGTGAATGATATGCCGCCAGATGACATCGTCGGTGAAGTGAATGACATGCCGCCGAATGATGTCGATTGTGGTTCGGATTCGGATAGGTTGTACGATGACAATCTGGACCAGATGCTTCGCGATGTAGAAGAGAACTATGATGAGAGAGAGTATGTTAAATTCCAGGGCTTGATGGAGGACTCGGAGAAACCTTTGTTTACGTGCTGCAGGTCTAAGTACACGAGGTTGTCGGTTGTGCTTGAACTGTTGAAATTGAAGGCAAGCAACGGTTGGTCCGACAAGAGTTTCACGGCGCTGCTAGGTCTTTTAGCGGACATGCTTCCGGAGGGAAATGAGTTGCCTAAAACCACATATAAAGCCAAGAAGGTTCTTTGTCAATGGAAGTAGAAAGAATACATGCATGTCCGAACGACTGTATCCTGTACCGTAAAGAGTATGCAAACATGCATGTATGTCCGGTGTGCAACGCATCTCGATACAAACGTAACAATCAATCAGATGACGGTGAGGGAATAGAGGCGAAGAAAGGACCTCCTGCTAAGGTGGCATGGTATTTTCCTATAATTCCCCGTTTGAAAAGGTTTTTTGCAAATCCAAAGGAGGCAAAACTGCTGCGTTGGCACTCGGAGGAGCGCAAGAAGGATGGAATGCTAAGACACCTTGCTGATTCCGCCCAGTGGAGAAACATCGATAGGAGTTTCATAGACTTCGGTGTAGAACCAAGGAATATAAGGTTTGGACTGAGTACAGATGGAATGAATCCTTTCAGTAGCATGAGCAGTCGACATAGCACATGGCCCGTGACTCTCTGCATCTATAACCTTCCTCCTTGGTTGTGTATGAAGCGAAAGTATATTTTGCTGTCGATACTTATCCAAGGGCCAAAGCAACCAGGAAATGATATCGATGTGTACCTAGCACCGTTGGTGGAAGATCTAAAAGTACTGTGGAACGAAGGGGTACAGGTACGGGATGCATACAAACGAGAGAACTTCACTTTGCGCTCTTTATTGTTCTGCACCATAAATGATTATCCTGCCCTTGCTAACCTATCGGGCCAGAGTACAAAAGGTGACAAAGCTTGTACCCACTGTTTAGATGATACCGAGAGTGTGTGGCTGAGACACTCACGCAAAACGGTCTACATGCATCACCGCCGGTTCTTTCGGAGGGCTCACCCATACCGCAAGATGAAGAAACAATTTGACGGAGAGAAGGAAGATGGTTCAGCTGCAAGGCATTTAAGGGGACACGAGGTTTATGATATGGTTAAGGATCTATATGTTGTCCTCGGAAAGGGACGTAAATTGAGGGATCATGAGAAGAGCACCTGGAAGAAGAGATCAATATTTTGGGACTTACCTTATTGAGACTACCTAGATGTTCGACACTGCATCGACGTCATGCACGTAGAAAAGAATGTATGTGACAGCTTGATTGGTCTCTTACTGAACATTTGTGACAAAACAAAGGACGGCGTCAACGCACGGCTTGACTTGGCTGATATGGACATCAGGCCTGAGTTAGCATCGACAATAACAGATAATGGACGAACGTATCTCCCCCCTGCGTGTTACACTCTGTCCAAGGCCAAGAAAACAGAACTGTGCTAGTGCTTGCATGGTGTCAAAGTTCCGTCTGGTTACTCCGGCAACGTGAAGAAACTTGTTTCGATGCAAGATTTGAAGTTAAATGGCATGAAGTCTCATGATTGTCATGTGCTGATGACACAGATGCTCCCTTTTGTAATTAGAAATATTTTACCGATCAAAGTCCGAGAGACAATCATGAGGCTATGTTATTTCTTTAAAACAATTGCTCAGAAGGTCATCGATCCCGAAGGACTAGATACTCTGCAGGACGAGGTGGTGATGACTCTATGTCATCTTGAAATGTATTTCCCTCCTTCATTTTTCAATATCATGGTCCATCTCATTGTTCACGTTGTGTGGGAGATAAAAATGTGCGGGCCCGTATTCCTACGTAGCATCTACCCATTTGAGAGGTTCATGGGAATTCTCGAGTCCTACGTACGGAATCGATCTCGGCCGGAGGGCAGCATCGTCGAAGGTTATGCAAGCGAAGAGGTCATTGAGTTTTATGTCGATTATATGGCTCAGACTCAATCGATAGGTGTGCATTGTGGTAAGAAACAAGGCAAGGTTAGTAGCTCAAGGCTATACTCAAGTCGAAGGGTTAGACTATGATGAAACATTTGCACCCGTTGCTAGACTTGAGTCAATTAGAATCTTGCTTGCTTTGCATCTAGCTTTGATATTAAATTATTTCAAATGGATGTTAAAAGTGCTTTCTTAAATGGAACAATCTCCGAACTTGTATTTGTTGAACAACCTCCGGGGTTCGAAGATCCTAAATGTCCTAATCATGTTTATAAACTTTCAAAGGCATTGTATGGTTTAAAACAAGCTCCTAGAGCTTGGTATGAACGCCTTAGAAATTTCCTTGTCTCGAAAGGATTTAAAATTGGTAAGGTAGATACAACCCTATTCACAAAAATCATTGGTGATGATTTCTTTGTCTGCCAAATTTATGTTGATGACATTATATTTCGTTCAACTAACCAAGATTTTTGCGAAGAATTTGGTGATATGATGTTTAGGGAGTTTGAGATGTCCATGATAGGAGAATTGAACTATTTTCTTGGACTTCAAATCAAGCAACACAAAGATGGGACATTTGTTAGCCAAACAAAGTATACTAAAGATCTTTTCAAGAAGTTTGGCATGGAAGATGCAAAATCCATCAAGACACCAATGGCAACCAACGGGCATCTAGATCTCGACGAAGGAGGTAAGTCGGTAGATTCAAAGCTTTATAGATCCATGATTGGGAGTTTGCTTTATCTTACCGCATCTAGGCCCGATATCATGTTTAGTGTTTGCATGTGTGCTCGCTTTCAAGCTTCACCAAAAGAGTGTCATTTAAAAGCCGTAAAGAGAATCTTGAGATATTTGAAACATTCCCAAAATATAGGGCTTTGGTATCCCAAAGGTGCTAAATTCGATTTAATGGGATATTCGGATTCCGATTATGCGGGTTGCAAAGTGGATAGAAAAAGCACCTCGGGAAGTTGTCAATTTCTAGGTAGATCCCTAGTGTCTTGGTCCTCAAAGAAACAAAACTCCGTAGCACTCTCAACCGCCAAAGCCGAATATGTTTCCGCCGGGAGTTGTTGTGCTCAATTATTATGGATGAGGCAAACATTGTTGGATTATGGAATAAACTTTGATAAAGTGCCTTTATTGTGTGACAATGAAAGTGCCGTGAAAATATCCAATAACCCAGTCCAACACTCAAGAACCAAGCACATAGATGTACGTCACCACTTCTTGAGGGACCATGTTAGTAAGGGAGATATTTGCATTAGCCACATCCGGACCGAAGACCAATTAGCGGATATATTCACCAAGCCATTAGATGAGAACCATTTTTGCAAGCTTAGGAGTGAATTAAATGTCTTGGATTACTCAAATGTTGCATAAATTTATGGTAAATTTAAATGCATGCTTTTTGAGGAAGCTTGAAAGGTTGTTTGAAATTATGTGTTTTATGCAAAGGGTTTTGATTTATTAAAGGTAAAATGCAAAAGTATTTGAATATAATAATTTGTTCTATTTAATGCATAATGATCCTTAATGACTTTAGTTGAATGCAAAAAACTAGGGATCATTTGCATCTATAGTCCTAAAGTTCAAATTCTGTGAAGTCTCAGAAAATGCGGAACTACCGCTACCTTCTGCGGTACTTCCGGGGAACGGTACTTCCGTCCGAGGAAGCGGTACTACCGCTTGGCGGTACTACCGGACCTGCATTTGAGGGGGAGCAACCGCCCGAGACTAGTGTTTTCTCTGTTGGCCCCACTTCCTCTCTTCGGTACTTCCGTTCCTCTTCCGCCCGAGCCCGTCACCTCCTCTCCTCGTTCTCTCTCTCTCTCACGTAAAACACCCAAAATCGCATCTCAAATCTTCGGATCCAGGGGTGTTTGCTTCAGTTCTTCAACTCAAATCAATTCCTAAAGGTTCAAAACCTCCGATTCTGAAGGTATTTCGAATCAAAATTATCCTTTTGATCTTCTTTAAACCCTAGGTCTTGTATAGGTTCGAATTTAAAATAAAGTCCTTTTTGCTGTTCAAATCCAGGAAAATTTGGGTATAATTGGTGTTTGAGGATGTATATGAACACATTCCATGGATTCAATCCAACAAAATACCAAAAATCTGCTCACATTTCCAAAAACCCTAGAATCTGCCAAGAAACGGAACTACCGCCCGACTGGTGCGGTACTACCGCCTAGCGGTACTACCGGACCTGAACGGCGGTACTACCGATTTTTCTGACATTGCAGCAATTTCAATTCATTTCCTTTCAATCTAACTTGGCCATACTTCCTTGATTCTCATAATCTTTTCTTCTTGATCCTAGATGCCTAGAACAAGAGCAGCGCGCAAAAAGTCCTACCTTACAGGAGAATCTTCTGAAACCCTCGCTCTTCCTTCATCTGAGACCGTGCAGAAGGATGCCCAAGACAAGGGCAAGGCTTCTCTTCCAGAGTCTGAGTCCGATTCTGACACCGAGTCTGAACGGGCCTCACGCGAGAGTTCCCCCATGGAAGCTTCTGAGGAGGACTTAGCCGACAGAGAGGATCTTGAGATTTATCTCAAGAAAATCTCGCCAGATGAATATGCTCGCCTCCGTCACACCAACCAGTATGAGTTTCCATCAAACTCAATCGATCCACAATTCCATACCAAGTTTCAGGAGAAGATATTGTTAGAAATATGCCCTAGAGGCAATCATAGAGATGATGATATTTCGTTGTATCCATGATTTAATAAATGTTCCTTGAATATTGCCTTTGTGTTGATTAACAAGTATGTGACTTGTTTGTGAAACTCTTTACTTATATGGTTATTCTAAAGTTGTCCCTAGTCGGAGTTCATGTGAGGACACACGTGAATGATGGATTAGCACATGTATCGGTTGATGACCATGTTTCACAGGTCATAGACATGGAGATGTCAAACCAATAATGTGGACACATGTTTAGAACATGGGGTTGGACTGACCCAACATGAGACATAGCTTTTATACTTATGATTCTCTCTACACAATGTGTACGCCTTGTCCTTAGACCTGAGATTGTCGCATGTACTTGAGATGTGAATCGACCTACTTAGGGGCTATCAAACGCTACTCCGTAACTGGGTAGTTATAAAGATAGCTTTCGGGTTTGTCATGAAGCATGCTGCGAGGCATGGTCAGTCGAGATGGGATTTGCCCCTCTCTACCTGAGAGAGATATCTCTGGGCCCCTCGAGTGATCGAATCCAGAAATGCATGGCCATGCTACTTAAGGTTAAGAGTTAACCTAGTAAGGGATTTCGAATCACAGGATCGAGAAAGAGTGGTCAGCTTGGAGCTCGACCGAATATCGTGAGACAAAAGGATTGGCATGTACATAACGTTGTGATGGTTCGTCCGATATGATCTTCATGTGCGTTTAGGAGTTGGCACGTCTTGCTAGAGGCCGCTACCAACTATTGACCGAGTAGGTATACTCGCGTCATGTCTAAACATACGTGAACCTATAGGGTCACACACTTAAGGGCTGAAGCCTAATTCGGATTGGATCTGGGTTAGACTGGGTATTGAGTCCTAATGGGCCTCCATTCGTAGAAGCCCATTGTAAGGACGTCTATAAAAGGAGGGCAAGGGCGCACAGGGTTGAGGTGGAGAATTCCGTGACCTCCTCAAACCCTGGCCGCCACCCCTCCCACGCCCTGGTCGCTCGCGCGGATCTAGTAATCCGGCGTGCGTCGCTTCCTCCCGTACGTGTGGATACTTTTGGCGGCGCTGCATCTGCAGCGTTTGGACGAACCGCAAGAGAGGAGTTGTACGTTGGACGCCGCGACGAGGACGAGGAAGTAGTACGACTACTCTGCCCCGACGTGCTGCATCGACGTAGTACGACTACTCTGCCCCGACGTGCTGCATCATTCCGCACCTGCGCGTCTAGTGGTAAGACCGTGATCTATAACTGCAGTGATCTTGGTTTACAGGTAGAATTTTTTAATTTGCGCTAGTGTAGCCTGCCCGTAGTCCTTCAGATATTTAATGAGATGTATGGAACAGATCGCCAGTTTGCAGAACACAAATACATTGACTGGGATCACATCGATGGCATTGACAAGTATGACGGGACATACAGACGCTTCCGGGATGCAGGCCTTCATGAGCTTGTGGCTTTGAAACGGGACTACAATCCGGGGATGATTCGTCAGTTCTATGCCACTGTGCATGTTGCTCCTGATCTTCAGCACATGAGATGGATGACAGTATGCACGAGATTGGATGCCACCAAACATGAATTTGAGGTAGCCATTAGAGCAGAGCTGAGCGCTCATGGGAAGATTCACGACAAGCCAGCTCTTGATGTTCATGCCATGTATCCCTTCTACAACCCTGCTGAGAAGTTTTCACTTGGTAAAAATGTTGGGCTCCATCCAATACCCTCTCTCATCAACCGCATCATTAACCACACTATTCTCCCTAAGGGTGGTAATTATGATGCCATTAGAGGCCATGTTTGGAACATGATTGACTCCATTATGAAGGGAGAGAAGTTTGATGTTGTGGATGTAATCATGAGGGAGATAGTTGCCTCCAAAAATGATCGTTACAAACGCATCTACTATGCGCCCTACATCATGGCCTTGATTGACTCTAAGTTTGTCTATCGTGGAGGACGCGGTGGTGTGCATAAGCGATACAAGCCGCGACCGGAGCCTCCCATTCCTACTGGTCTTCGTGGCCATCGCTCCGTGGATCCAGGAGCAGGCTCATCCTCTGGAGTAGCAGCAGCAGCAGCAGAAACAGCCACTCAGTCACAGGAGCCTGGCCAGCCCACTCTTCAGCAGATCCACACTTCTATGCTTGAGGGTTTCTCTTCTATAAACTCCAGGATGGATAGGATGGATGAGCGTCTGGACTCCATTGACAGCAGATTGACCTCGTTAGATGGTCGGGTTGCAGATCTGGAGCGCTCTCCCTCGCCTCGTCGCTACGGTCGCCGCCGTCGTACTGCTCGTGATCCTCCCTCGCCTTCTCAGGGTTGACCTCTTTTTGGTACTTGATGCCAAAGGGGGAGAATGAATTGGGGGCTAACTTTACTTTTGGAACTATGGGCTTATCTACTATCGTGTTCGTATTATCTCTAATGGATGTAATGAACTTATGAGATGCAATGATGGATGTAATGAACTTATGTTTTGGATCTTTATAATCGTATGTGTTGATGTTACTACTTGTTGTTATCTTGTTGCCAAATTGCTTATCTACTCACATTTGATATCATAACTTTGTCTTGTGCATCTTGTATGAATTGTTGTAATCTTTATCCATGCACATATTTAGGGGGAGTAACACTCTCTCTTGGACTTTAAAATGAAAATAGTTCAGTTTATCTAAACAAGTCTTATTGCATAAGATCTAATCTCTCATTTTAAAATCCACATAGAATATACAATTTGTTGTCAAACAATTTGATATATTCAATCTTTCATTTCTCAAAATTTGGGTTGTCATCAATTACCAAAAAGGGGGAGATTGAAAGCATCTAGGCCCCTAAAAATGATTTTGGTAATTAATGAAATTATGTGAATATGGGACTAACGTGTTTTATGAGCATAAGAAGGGTTAGTCCACACATGAGCGACAAGATGCAAGCCAAAGGATACGTGTGAAGATCAAATTGACTCAAGACAAAGGTATTCTTAGAATAGGACACCTTTTGAATTTTACCGGTCTTAGGTGAATGGTGGAAGACCGGATTTTAGGTTAAATGATCGTACCATCAAGAGGGATCTTGGTTAATAACTTGATAGCATATATCTAGTGCCATTTGGATTATCTTTGTAAGCTTGCATTCATAAAAATCAAATTCAAAATCAAGTTTGTGCTCTGTCTGGAAAAGCGGTAGTACCGCACATTACAACGTCGGTACTACCGGCTAGCGGTAGTACCGTGCTCAGATGCGGTAGTACCGCAGAGCGGTAGCTCCGTTTTTGGAGCGGAATGCTTTTTCCAGAGAGTACCTCTCGAACTCGGTTCGAGCTCGGCGAAACGGAAGTACCGGACGTTTCAACGACGGTACTACCACTGCGAGCGGTAGTACCGCATTTTCGAGCGGTACTTCCGGAGTCCGAAAGAACCGGAGGATGAGCGGCATGCTTTTTCCAGAGAGTGCCTCCGGTTGATCTCGGATTTTAACCAGAACGGAAGTATCGGCATTTACAACGTCGGTACTATCGATTGAAGCGGTAGTACCGCATTCAGAGCGGTACTTCCGGAGTCCGGTTGATCCAAAACTCAAGCGGTATGTAATTTCCAGAGAGCGGCATTTTGAGGACCCTTCGGATTTAGGCCAAAGCGGTAGTACCGCGCCGACGTTGCGGAACTACTGGAGAGCGGTAGTACCGCAAATTTCAACGGCGGTAGTACCGCGCCGCCGAATCCACCGTTCTGACGCAAGATTTGGGAGCGGTAGTACCGGCCCCAGAAGGGCGGTAGTACCGCTCATCCTGATTTTTGCGGGAAACTTGTGCCAAACGGCTAGTTTGGTTGGTGGAGGCTATAAATACCTCCACCACTGCACAAGGGCAAGAGTTAGTGACTCATTGCACATTTCTTAAGCCCTAGAGCATTCACTACACCTCAATTCTTTCTTTGCACATCAAATGAGGTGGTTGAGCATTTAGTGTTAGATTTAAATTGCAAATCCATTTGGCACTAGGTTTGCATTCAAGTGAACACCGGGATCTATTACTCTTAGTGCTTGCCGGCACTTGGACGATTCGGTGGAAGTTGGCTTGGTGATCTTCTCAAGACGATTGTGAGAAGACCCGACAAATTGTGAAGGTTGGAGCTCGCCTACCCGGAGTGGGGAAGAGCTACACTAGTGATCGAGGTGTTTGGCTCAATTCGTGGAGCCGGTCCGATACGTCCGGGCTTACCTCAACGTGGACTAGGGGAAACCGGCAAGTTTCCGAATACCACGGTAAAAACATCGGTTGTGTCTCTTGTCTCTTTAGCTCTTGTTCATTTGCTTCATTGTGATCATTTATTTGTTTAGAGCTAAGTTGTTAACTAGAATTGTATTGGATTAATTGCTTTACATCTTTGTCTCTTAAAATTGTGAAGAATTAATCTAGTAAACAAGAAAAATTTAAAAACCTCCTATTCACCCCCCCTCTAGTCGGTATCCTTGATCCTACAAAGGAGCACCTGGGCCGTACGAGAGGCATTGGGCTTTACGTTCCTTGGAAACATGGTTTCCAAGATGACTCCGAAATGTATCGACTTAGGAAGAGAACCAAAGCTGAGCGTGAGGAGCGGCTACGAGAAGAGATCAAGGCATCTCTTAGAGAGGAGCTAATGGATGAGCTGGCTGATGTAGTCAGAGATGAGGTGCGGAAACATACAGAAAGTCAGCAGGCCTCCGCCGCCGCCGCTCCTGTGCTAGCTAGCCCGCACAACCGTCCGAGTAGTTGCGCGTCCAATCCGACGGAAAGCGAGGCCAGATTTCCTGTGGACAACATCCAGGTAATAATTATTATCTCTCGAATGCTTGCTCCATTGATAGGTCTATTGGAGTAGCTAATTTTGTATCGTTATGTAGGAGCCTACGAAGTGCAGGCTCCAAGTAAGATATGCCTCCATTCCCTTGTACGCTGCTTGGGGCCAGGCATATCCGTCTGCTATCGGGGCCATGGTGCACGATCAAGCTTTAGTGCCAGACTACGCAAAAGTTAATGTGGATGGTGTGCATGCAAATTTTGATATAGTCCCGCTACCGAAGCCCCCCAACGACGAGATCATGACTCTAGGGCAGACCATTGGGACATTCATCCAATGGCCCAAAAGTGACATCTCCCTAGAGGCTTCTTCACCGGTGGCCAGACCAGAAGGGCAGCGCGAACCAGAGCTAAATGCACTGGTGCTATCTCCACAAGGGCAGTGCAAAGCAGAGCTACCTGCACCGGTGCTATCTCTACGGATGCTATTCTCGCCAAAGCAACTTGCACCGGTGCTACCATTACAGTCGACTACCATAACATCGACCTACAGTCGAGGCAGTGGCCAGGGCAAATCAAAGACGAAGGATGATGATGATATCCCGTACCTGCCATTGGCCCACAAATTTGTGCTAGGCGAGCCGATGATTTTCCCGGAAGAGCACCTCGTAACCCTAGGACTTGGTTGCCAAACATTAAACGCTTGGTATATGGAACAGTCTAATAGGCCAGAGGCAGAACGGCGCTCAGGTATCACTGTCAAATTCAGGCAGGATCATTTCCAGCATGAAATTAAGGAATGTGTCTTCGCGGTGACCTTTGATGATATATTTGGTCTTTTCACGCTCAACGCTCTCGACATCTCACTCGTTCGATGCTGGACGCTGTAAGTCTGTACAATTACAGTCTCTGTTCATGTAATACCGATATATGTCACAATGTGTTGCTTTTCTGTGTATATATATAGATTCATGCTGACCGAAGCTAGATCATCGAAATCACCAATTGGTTTCCTGGACCCACGCTTGGTCGCCATTGATACCATTAACGAGGATGTATCCTTCGTCGAGAGCTATATTACATCAACACTGTTGGCTCACCACGATAAGGAATTTGTTCTTATGCCATACAATGAGAACTTCCATTGGATTTTAATTGTAATTATACCAAAATAGAACAAGGCTATATACCTTGATTCCCTAAGTAAGAACAAATCCAAGTACACAGCTATCGCCCAAATACTCGATAGGTAAGTACATTGTACTCTTTCTTTCCTTCCGAATGACTAATCTAACTTTTTCGAATAACGAAGGTCGTTCGCCACATACGTACAAGCATGTGGCTCGACGACAGGGGCCAAGCCCTTGAAACATGTTCGCAATTTTCAGGTATTCGCTAGCTACACATTAATTAATCATATACAACACTTAGCAGTAATGCCTTTTGATTTAACACATTCTATTTTTTGCAGTACCACCAACAGCAGCCAGGCAACACGTGTGGATTCTACGTGTGCCACCATATGAGACTACTCCTCGATTCCTCGAAGATCACCAATTCTAAGGTTTGTCAATCTTCCCACATTTATTTCATACTTGTCAGGTCATATATGTACGCACGTTAACATTCCTATCGACAGGCTGCGCCCATCTCTACATCTGCATTAAAACGGTCGGACTTTGCACAAATTCAAGGAGAGTTCGCTTGGTTTTTGTGGACTAAAGTCATAAGATCAGATGGAGAGTTCCAATGCACACAATGATTTTTTATTGCTCTTATCACTCCGGAATCGAGGTCTCGCGAAAGAAACGGATCCATAATCAACAAACTTGTCGGCTACATAAGCAATACTTGAATGGCAATCATGCACCATCCAAGTATAGCTTATGTAGTCTGACAAGTTCGTTGATTATGGATCTGTTCTTTTCGCGAGACCTCGATTCCGGAGTGATAGAGCAATAAAAAATGCAATGTTACCTTCTAAGTGCAAATGCAATGTAGATCTTTTGTAATTGTGTATTTGTTAATGGATATTTTATTTCATTTCAATTAATTGATTTGCGAAATGGATGCTTTATGTTTCTGAAATGAAGTGCGATGTGAATTGGATGTGTTTATGTTTGTGAAATGAATTGAGATGTGAATTGGACATTTTATGTTTCTGAAATGAATTGAGATGTGAATTGTATGTATACATGTACATCTTTATCTGTTTGTTTCAGAGGGCATGGCTAGTATTTCCTGAGACTAACCAATAAACAGAAATAGATTTAGGGGTAGAAAAGAATATCACAGACGGTTTTTAACTAAAAACCGTCTGTGATATTGATATATCTCAGACGGTTCGTAAGTAAAAACCGTCTGTGATTATCACCTATCACAGACGGTTTTTAACTAAAAACCGTCTGTGATATATCAATATCACAGACAACCGTCCGTGATAATCAGCTATCACAGAACCGTCTGTGATAACCTTCGATTATCACTGACCCATAAATTCAGACGGATCAGAAAACCGTCTGTGATGACTTTTTTGAACCGTCTGTGATGACCTTTTCTGTAGTAGTGAGTGCATGCAGAGGCACTGCTGTAGCATTTTGAAAGATGTCTTTATAATCATAGAGACTAAAAAATATGTCTGTACTATACAATAAAAAATATGTCTGTACTATGCAATAAAAGTATCTCTACATGATATTGGGTCTGTTCTTTTTGGCTGTGGCTTGTAGCTTTTGAGCTGTTTGTGTGAGAGATTACAAAGTAACAAAACTCGTGTGCAGTTTTTGCCGATATAAATGAAGTCGGTAAAGTATGTACTACAATTAACTAGTAGACCTTATTTTGAAAAGATACTCCATTTAAAAATTAGTTACTGTAGAAAAGCCAAAAAACATCTTCTAGAAGCCAAAAAGAACAGGGCCATTATTTGTGTAGTGTTAAGCTCGAGTTTCATTGATCCAACAGCAGATGTGGACATCTGTTGGATAAAGATTTTAGATAGGAGTGCGGGTGTACACTCATCCCATCAGGATTTAAGTCCTAGTTTGGTGTTCTTCAATTTCAGAAGTACATTGTGTATATTCAGGAGAAAAACATGTATCCGCATGCTCCGTAAGTTTTTCGGTGTCTGATAAATTTTAAAGATGTGTAGACATAAATGTGTATATAGGTAATATGAGTGTGGTATGTTGAGTGTGTGTATGCACCTTGTGCTTAAAAAAATTCTATGAATGTAAGGGCAGTTCCAGTGCAGAAACCACTTATGTAGTTTCTATCTATGTCATGTCATATAGACACTATTGTCTCCAATGCACTATGTCTATTTATAACCCAAGCAATTAATTAAGCATCAAAATCTCTCTCTCCTCTCCACCAATCATAATTTTTCTCCATCTATCATGAAGATATCACCATCTCTCCAATGCAAAATTTGGTAGTGTCTATTGCATTGGTTTTCTCATAGAATTTAGGTCTTGCATGAGACCCAGTTTCTTCCTCTTTTTCTTCTCTCTCTTATTTAATATAGCGCCATATCATCTAAAACTTCTACATGGCAATCTAATTAATGCCACAGATACTATCGTATGTGGAGCACTGGGACTGCCCTAATAGATATACGTGAGATAAAAGAGTACAGGTTGTTGGACAAATCAACTCCTAGCTATAAACGAGACACGTTCCGCATAATTGCTCACAAGGTGACGATACGCACAAACGGTTCACTTAAGACGCCACGGCACCATATATACAATAAATGCACCGCAGCATACAACTACTCCTATGTAACTATATATATGCTGGTAGACGCGGCAAGCTTAAGATGCAACGAATTAAGCACCAGGCATCCCCATGATTCTTTGGAAGTACAGACACTAACGCGCACACAAGCCTCCTACTACAAGCTACAGGAAACTTGAACAAAGAAAAGCAAAAGAATATATACACGACCACAGGCGTATAGTCATATATGGCAGCGTCACCTCTGCCGAGATGGGCTCCGACGCCAAGCCCCACGAGGCCACTAAGGTCGACGTGGAGCACTGCCAGAGCAGCTATGGCTTCATGGCGCAGCTGGGTGGCGTGCCCGTTCAGCTCCATCTTGGCGTCACGTAATTTCTCCGAGTCGCCACCGGCAGGTTCTTCAGATAATGGGGTAGACGGCGGAGTGAACTGTCGTCCTGATCGGTGTCACCATGGCGTAGCTCTCGATGGCGTTGAAGCCGGCGACCGCTGCGAGGTGTCCTGCCGTGGGGTCTTTCTGACGTGGAAGGATCTCTCTGTGATGGCTGCCGACGGGAGGGAGGGCCGTGCCGTGATCCTCGATGGGCTCAGCGGGTACGCGCGCCCCGGCGAAGTGATGGCTCTGATGGGGCCTTCCGGCTGTGGCAAGACCACCCTACTTGACGCCCTAGCAGGTAACTTGAAAATTCAACCTTCCTCACTCTATTTCACACCCTAGCTGGCAAGACAAGACCAAGGGTTTATCGTGTAAACCCATGGTCCAAGCAACCCCTGATTGAAAGACAACTTACGCTAGAGAAAATCCCATGTGATGAGTATATAGTACTACTACAAAACAGGTTAAACTGGACGCTTATATCACAAACGGTTCATACGAATAACCGTCTGTGGTATTTTCACAGATGGTTTTTAATACAAACTGTGGTTTTAATACAAACTGTCTATGAAGTATCACAGACGGTTCTAGATAAGAACCGTCTGTGATAATGACAGACATCACAGACGGTTCTTATCAAGAATCGTCTATGATATTTCATAGTCGGTTTGTATTAAAAACCGTCTATGATAATAAAGTTATCATAGACGGCTTGTATTAAAAAATGTTTGTGATATATTTCCCGCCTCACAATCCTCTAAATTTTCATAATCTTCCGCCTGAGTCTGAGTAGGATTCCATTCCGAGACATGTTTAGTAAAACAGGCATAACTTTTGCATACGGTGTCCGTTTTCGACATTCGCGTACACGATGGAAAGTTAACAACGAGCCCAATCCAAAAAAAGACCCGCTTGCGCCTGTCGCCCTCAAAGACCCTCAAAATCGGCCATCTTCAGCCCCAAATTTGTGTTACAAGTTTTTGGTTTCTATTTTTGCCCTTTTTCTTGGCCTTCCCTTCGGAATTTAGATTTTTGCTTCAACTGAAAAGTTGTAGATCTTATCGAAACCTTTCAAATGAGTATATATAAGCCACATAAAACTTTACTATTTTATCTTTTGAGACAGTTGGTATATAGAACCGTCTGTGATATTCATTCATCATAGACGGTTCTAGCTATCAACCGTCTGTGATAGAGAGTATCACAGACAGTTTGTATATAGAACCGTCTATGATAATCTGACTGCTGGGCCCGTCGATCCTCCCCAACCCAGTCCTAGCGAATAGAAATCCACCAACTCTCACCCCACGGATCGTAGCTCCACCTCTCCGTCCCCGCGCCAAAAATTTCACACTCCCACCTCTCCCTCCCCTATAAATAATCACCCAAATCCCAGCTTCATTACTGTTCTCCTTCTCCTTGACCCTTACCATAATAGCTCGTACGAATTAGACGACGCACAAGTCTACGGGAGGCAAGACACCGCAGAAGCAACTAGCTACCAAGGCGACGCTCAATCAACACCAACGATGGTGGGCGTCAAAGACATCTAGCTAGTGCGCTAGGGCGAGAAGGCCTAGGCATAGATGATCTTTGTTTTTTCTCAGTTCTTGTTGTGTTAGCTAGATGGGTGACCTGCTCGTTGTTTTTAGATATTGTAATGGTACGTTCTAATCTTAATAAAAATATAATGTGTATTGTGTTTCTTACTGTATTTGCTTATTTTCATATGGCATAGTTAACATTTCCTGAGGCTAGTCGAAAAAAAGAAAAAAATTAGGTATAGAATGAACTATCACAGATGATTTTGTGGTATAAACCGTATGTGAAGTATTATCACAGACGGCTCAAACCAAAAACCGTATGTGATACTCGCACATTATAGACGGTTCTATCTACCAACCGTCAGTGATGAAAAAAAATATCACAGACGGTTCTAGCTACCAACCGTCTGTGATACTCATCCATTACAGACGGTTGGTAGTTAGAACCGTCTGTGATGTGTGAGTATCACAGATGGTTTTTGATTCGAGCCGTCTGTGATACTGTTCTTCACAGACGACGGTTCTAGTTACAAACCGTCTGAGTTGTGATTATCATAGACGGCTCACAAACCGTTTGTGATAACCTCTGATTATCACTGACCTATAAATACAGACGGTTTGGAAAATCATCTGTGATGACAGTTTCAATCTGTCTATGATGACCCTTTTTGTAGTAGTGTAGATCTCTTTGAGTAGGTGATGAGTCCAACGTGCCAGTAAGAGTTACCACTATACTCGTCTCTGTGCTAGGTTTCCCTATAGCAATTATTATTATTTTTTAACAAAAACCTGAAATTAAGTAAGGGCCGTTTATATTGGATTTTGGTTTTGGTTTTTGACTTTAGCTTATGAATATATATATGTATATGTATGTATGTATGTATGTATGTATGTATGTATGTATGTATGTATGTATGTATGTATGTATGTATGTAGCAAACGTAAAAAAGGACGATATGGACTTAATAAGAAACATTGATCAGAATGGGAATGAATATAGTTAGCACACCAACAATATTTAAATACTTGACACTAATGCTATATCATCCCTTTGCCTTGACCCTATTATATCATTGTAAAACGTTGTGACCATAGTGTGTGTTCTGCTTAATTACACGTTTACACAGGACGACTTGGCCCCAACATGAAACGAAGTGGAGACATCCTGATCAATGGTCGGCGTGAGAAGCTTGCTTTTGGGACCTCCGTAAGTTGTACATAAATTGGGATCGATAGAAACAATGTTTTGACGTCTAAGTACAACTAACTGGGAACATGTATTGAAGGCCTACCTGACCCAGGAGAATGTGCTGATGGCGACGCTGACAGTGACGGAGGCTGTGTACTACTCGGCGCAGCTCCAGCTGCCCGACTCCATGCCGCCGGCTGAGAAGCGGTCGCGCGCGGACCATGCTATCCAGCAGATGGGACTAGCCGCGGTGGCTGAATCCCGAATCGGCGGCCGTGTGTGCAAAGGCATAAGTGGCGGTCAGCGGAAGCGAGTGAGCATCTGTATAGAGCTGCTGTCATCGCCGGCGCTGGTCTTCCTCGACGAGCCAACCAGCGGGCTCGATAGCGCTGCGTCGTACCACGTCATGAGCCGTATCGCCGGGCTTGCAACGAGAAATCGGATGACGGTCGTCGCCGCCGTGCACCAGCCAAGCACAGAGGTCTTCGAGCTCTTCCATGGGCTTTGTCTGCTGGCCAATGGGAGGACAGTGTATTTTGGGCCAGCTTCTGATGCAATTGAGGTTAGTGATATTAAATATGTCTGCAAGGAATGGACGGATGCATACATACTACAAATGCTTGGCATGATTCGAACTCCATAGGTGATATATGGTTGAACCATTATTCAGTAAGTAAGAAGTGAAACATATGCAGGAGAAACTATATGTCTTAGTAATAAGTAGGAAAAAGGTATCTAAATTTAAGAAAAAGAACGCTATGAACCTAGGTGGTGGGTTATTATGTGCATGTGTGGGCGGAGAGGCTTCTAATGCAAACCACTCCCTTGGTGTAATGATGCAAATTATCTTGATTAAGGCTTTAAATCATTTTTAAAAATTCCTAAAATTTAAAGAAGATAATATATTTATGATTAAAAGTATTTCCATAATATAAAAATTTTTGGAAATTTTTTACTATCATAGATATAGAAACCGATCGAGTTTTACAGGTTATGTCGATCGAGGGTCTGACAGGACATCTATTTGAGGGAGTGCAATCCCCTAACTCAGTGTTAACGTGCTAGCCCCTTGTTAATGTATTAAATCAACTTAAAAAGTTCATTATCAACACTATTGTCGAGACTGGAGACAGCCATATGGAGGATATCCCAGCATATAGATTTGGAAGTGAAATCTTAACTGTTAGCTATCCCTTCAACTGTTTGGAGATTAATACTTCTGATTAATTCCATTCCCTTGATTGTGTCTGGATAGTAGGATGCACATGATAGCGTCTCTATATGCAATATTGGCTATATGAAAAATGATAATATTAGACCGATATTTTATGGCATATTTCTAAAATATATAGATAAAACTAGCGATAAAGTTTATATATTGATAAAGAGTAAGAATGCAAAATGTAGTACTTATGTTTTCTTAAAGAAGTCGATAATAAAGTACGGCTCCATGTTTCTTTTGGATGTGATAGAAAGGTCAGCACTGAGTATATTTTTCAACCGCACATCACCGTTATCATTTATACGATGTGAAAGATGATTTGAAAAAATAAAATTCGATAGGTACTACTATTATGAATGGTGTTAGTAGATGGCATTTGTGCACGCCTCTTATTTGCGCATCATATAGTTTAAAAAGTTGGGTTACATCGACTCCCACCCTCCCTTTTTTTATGTTAAAGTACGTATTTACTTCTTACTTAAAAGCAGGCACGTACCTATTCAGCACGGAAAATTATAATCTACAATATTATTCGTTACATATTTTTTGTGACATAAAATTCTCATCAGAATTACTCCCTCCATTTCATTATATTGCAGACTAAAAAAGCAATAAATCTAAAAATACTTAATAAGAAATAACTGTTTATACGTCTATTAAATGACATACCAGAACCATTTAACCTCATCCAAAGTATTTAAATATGGGTAGAAAGAGAAAGATTTGCAATAACTATACTCTAGATTCTCTCAATAAACAAATATATTCAAATGTATACTCCAGAGGCTATTAACAAATATAGCGAAATGAAGGGATTATTAGCAATCGGAAAGAATTCTTTTAGTCACTGCTAATCAACTTTACTGTTTTATATATGGAATTATATATTTAGTATGGGCAATTTAAAGCACTATAGCATGGTTATATACAACTTATAAATGAAACCTTTTTTTTCAACAGATTAATGTGAGATATCCTATCTGATAATTTCTGCGGTGCTTATGTGGTGAAAAGACAACGCCTCTCAGAATTTAAATTATTAATAAATAGCTATATATTTCAATAAAAGTTGGGCATACTCCCACATAGAAAAATGTACTATCCAAACCTAAAATGCTGGTGTGTACCTAATGTACAAAAAGGACTCATTTATTTTGCAACCTACATTTTATATTCCAAATATAAGCTATAAGCTAAGCGTGACATGCCCATCGTTGTTTTCAACATCATAAATTTTGAATACAGGAAAATTACAGGGAAACGTCACTTCGTATTAAATATCTAAATAGCAGGATGTCTACACCTAGGTGTGTTAGCCAATACTTCATCCGTCCAAATTTATAAGACGTATTTTTTGAATAGTCTTATCTATGAATATATAGCATATTTCATGTTCCAATATAAAATTAGTGTGATCCTCTCTTCATACCCCTAATAAATATGCAATTTTATTTGTTATTTCTATATACATGCATTGAATATAGTGCTTAGAGATAATATTAGGGTAATATAGCCATTTTCACTATCTCTTTAGTCTACGTGCCAAGAGAAAATACGCCCTATAAACTTAGGCGTAGAGAATAATTAGCTATCTACGTAGGATGTGAGATGATGTGGCAAAGAATTAAAAAAGAGAGAGGAAAGTAGTATCTTGTATGAGAGTACATAAAACAATAAGGAAGATATAGTTAAAACATGCATCGGGGATGAGGATTGTGTCTACCATATTAAATATGCGGGACCAGTAAGGAAGAAAAGAGGAGAGAGAAAGATAGGAGAAGGTGTAAATTTATTAATTTAGCCTACTGATAGATATTTTTTTATTGAGGGAGTTATATGTGTAGTTATTTTTAAGTGATATAGAAAACATTAGACATAGCAAAATAATGTATTGCATTGGAATGCCCTCTGTGAGGGGGTCACCGGCAGCCGCGTGGTCGTGGACAAATCTATGGCCGGTGTGCAGTTAAGCCAAAGATCTATATTGGCCCACATGTAGCATTCTAGCATCTTTGTAGAAGACGCCACGAAAATTTGACGCATTTATTATCATATCCGTCCACGCCGCCGACAGGACTGAGGTATGAACTCCTCTTAGAACATGTGCTGGTCAAATATTTATAGGTTTAACTATTAACATATAAAGAATTACTAAGAGTGATAGCATCAAATTAGTGTTACTAGATTCATTATGAAATATACTTTGGTAATGTATAATTATTTTTATTTAAAGAAATATATTTGTATTGAAATTGATGGTCAAAGTCTCGTATTGTAAACCTTGTCAATGTCTAAAACTACTTACGTTTAGAATAAGAGTAGTAGAACTGTAGAACTCAACCGGCACTTTGCTTTACCTACCTCGGTTAAGGCTTTAAGCTAGGTTGAACCCAGCATGGACGTATCGACTTGTGCTATATGGCTTTGATTGGCTTGCCTCGTACTCACAAAGGGATATTACACACATCGGTATTCCACAAAAGGAGCACTTATTTAAATAACCGCATATTAAATTTCTAAAATAATATATTTTAGAGCTAGGCCTCATATTACTAACTACTACAAAAAAAATCATTCTATTACTCCTTTGGCACAGTTTGGTGTAATTATTATATTAAGTCTTGTGCTAAACTGCGAATCCCGCCAGGTAAGACAATTTTTACCGATTCTAGTACAATTCGTAGTGGAGAAAAGTCAACACAATACCAAACTAATCCATCGTTCTTAATTTTACCAAGCATTTCTCTATCTTTAACCCATCGCCTGCAGCGGCATGTGCCTCAGCGCCTTATTCTGGCTTAATTTTACAAATTGGTTCCTGCGAGTAACAAGACAACTAAACATAAGTTAAACATTTCTCGTACGTGTGCATGTATGATAAATCATTCAATGCATGCTTGAATGCAGTTAACGCTCACTAAGTGCATTCCCCATTATGTCTCAGTTCTTCGATGCTAATGGCTTCCCATGTCCCTTGAGGAGGAATCCGTCTGATCACCTCTTAAGGATGATAAACATAGACTTTGAGGTACATACATGATCTTGAGGTTGTATTTGTTTATCGAAGAATATATCCATTTATGCTAGCAGATGAAAGTCGAAGGCATTTCGATCACCATGTACACCATTGACATGATCATGTTTGAATAGGAGAGCGAGGAAGGATCTACTCTTAAGTCGCCACGCGCTGCTGAAGTAATCCAAACTTTAGTGGTTTCTCTCAGATCTTTTAATAATTTAAGAACCGAAAAGGAAGCCAGTGAAATGGTTCAGCAGGTTTTTTCTCTAATTTGGAACAAGCTTGTGTACAACTGATAGGATTTTAGAAATTCACCAGTCGCGCGTTTTTATATTCTAATTTTGACAGGGCATCATTTTACAGGGTACTTCCCTAATTCGGCGAAGGCAAGCTACATTTTTTACCAAATCAGTTGTGCTAACCAAGAGATCAATCGTTAACATGCACAGAGACATGGGCTATTATTGGTTGCGATTTGCTATATACATTGCTATTTGTCTAAGCATTGGCACCATTTTCTTCAATGTTGGTTACAGTTTTGCATCAATCCAGGTAAGTGATCTTAAATCTATATGACTAAGCAGTGTAAAATATGAGTAGGTAATGCTATAGAACCATTTGTCGAGCATTTCAGGCAAGAGCATCCATGCTTATGTTTACGTCAACCCTGCTGACAATGATGTCAATTGGAGGATTCCCATCGTTTGTTGAGGATATGAAGGTAGAAATTTTACTTTTTTAGGAAAAAATATCTGTACATTTTTCCAAACAATTTTGTTGCTAATGACTCATTTGCCCAATTTAGATATTTCGGAAAGAGCGGCTTAGTGGACATTACGGTGCCACTGCATTTGTAATGTCTAACACGCTCTCGTCGACTCCATACTTGGGCCTCATCTCTATAATACCTGGTGCAATAGCCTATTATCTTACCGGCCTTCAAAGAGGAATAGACCACTTTGTCTACTTCGCTGCAATTTTGTGGGCAAGCACAATGTTGGTAGAGGGTCTGATGATGATTGTTGCTGCAATTGTGCCCGATTTTCTCCTGGGTATCATCACGAGTTCTGGACTACAAGGGATACTAATGCTCAATGCTGGTTTCTTCCGGCTTCCAAGTGACCTCCCAAAACCTGTGTGGAGGTACCCAACTTACTTCATCTCCTACCACAAATATGCAGCTCAAGGACTGTACAAGAATGAGTTCTTGGGTTTAGTATTTGAAGATTTAGGAGGTGGAGGACTCACAATTGATGGTGAATACATCCTAAAGAACTATTTACAAGTGGAGTTCGGTTACTCTAAGTGGGTGGATCTTGCGATATTACTTGCAATGGTCGTGATCTATAGGGTGCTTTTCCTAGTTATTATAAAGGTTTCCGAGATTGCAAAACCCAGGATAAAATGTCTAACACTAAAATTGTAGCGATGTTTTCTTTTCCCTGTAAAAGTATATGTTAGCTGTTACTTGTTACTGAGTTAATGGCGCACGTAGAAGTTAACTGAGTTGTAAGTGATTCGCTCTAGAGTTAATCATTGGGATGCTTGTATTAATTTAATATTTTATAAATTCTTGAATAATCAATATATCCCTTGAATAAACTATTTTCGTTGAGCAGTAAGTATTGACTTTACTGGTGAAACGTTTTGTTTACTTGATCATATTTATTCTCAACTATCACTGGAATTAGACAACCGCCATGAATCAAGCCAGTCCAACGCGTCAAAGACATGTGAATGCATCCAGAGGCTGTCACCTGTGAATTTTTTTACGAATAACCTACTTTTTATTCGAAATAACAGAAATACACCCTGCCAAAATTATTTTACAAAAATAGGATCCAGTGCCTAACCGTAGGGCGACTGAAGCGTATCGCCCAACGGCCAAGCGACACGTAAGCAATCCGCTAGCCGTTGGGCGAATCATTGCAGTCATTGAACGGTCGGGCGATTGCAATTGTTGTCGCCCAACGGTTAGGCAACTGCGCTTCCAGTCGCCGAAGGGTTGGGCGACTGGAAGCACAGATAAAAGGACCACACAGCTGAGCGGCCGAGGTTGCTTAACCGCGCGGTGAACAGAAGCGCAGAAGAGAAAAGGAGACGGCAGAGGAGAGGAGAAGGAGAGGAAAGAAAAGAGAGGAGAGGGAGGAGGGGAGGAGAGGAAAGGAAGCGATTCCTGTGAGGTAATTTTTTTATGTATTTTAAATGTTGTATATGTAGTAGATATTTTGTTTAGTGTTAGTCTGAGTAGAAAATTGTAAATGTAGACAAAAATAGTTCAACTTTGATATAGAAAATTTAGTCAATTTAGTTTTAGAAAATTAGTAGCCGTCGTATCTTGTACTTGTGTGTAATGTAATGAACATGTTGTACAAAATTAGTATCATTAGCAAATTGGCATGCGTACAAAATTATAGTTGTAGAAAATTCAGTCAACGTTACGTAGAAATTAATCGTCCGTAGAAATTTGTAGGTATTACAAATTTTAGTCAATATTTTTGTAAGAATTTCATAATTTTCTATGTAAAAAACAATAATGCGTAATATTTATGATTAATTACGAATGAATGTAATGTCGTTACTACGTTGGAAAAACATGTGTACCATTGTAACTGGTATATAGACATTTAAATTGATATGCCACGTAAATTGCCGAAACCAATAGGAATTATTTGCAATAGGGGACAGTTTGAGTAGCGATAAAAGTGCGGCGTCGGTGCGCGGGTTGCCCACATTTTTTCATTGGACCGTAAAGTGTGCAGTGTCGTCATACAAGGTCTTTGGAGCTAATGTGATGATGGCCCGATCTTCCGAAAGGTACTGATAAGTCGATTGTGGAGAACTCGACGTTGATGATCCAAAGGCTCCGACCAAAACAGATCGAACCCCTCGCAATCACTACACCACTGCTCCGTTGGTTATCAATCGTGCCGAACACGGTTGACCTCGCCAAGAAGCCTATCTCCTGCAAGCGAATCAAGAACACAAGTAAGAGAGTTCAAGATGCAATCTGAAATTGTATTGTGAATAAAGATTAAGTTCATAGGTTGGGGTTCATCAATCAAACATGCGGTGAAACTGCTAATTAGAATAATCTCTTAAGAAAAACCCAAGAAAAACTAAAGGGGTGCGACCTCCTTAAATAAGGAAGGGAAGAGCCGCACTTATCTAATGAAAAGGGGTATTGTACTATTTATGGTTACTGTTCATGTGGACATAGTACTGTTCATGTGAACAGTACCGGCCCAAATAATCTAAGTTACAAGGCCCTCGGCTCACTTTGTCTCGGACTGGAAAAGTGATGTGACTTGTTTCACAGTTTTTGATCTGCTCGGAAGAATTTTGGAGGTGAGACTAGATCCATCTGAAAGTAGACTCCAAGAGCTTTCCAACGAGTAGTCACGGGCCTTGAGAAGCCTTCTGGATCGAACGTTATGGCCATTTGAAGTTGGCTAGTCAAGCTGAATCCGAATTGATCTAGAGGCCGAATTGGATTCCAAAACTTGTCCAACTTGGACCCTTGCTTCAATTGGTTCCAAAGTGATATGGTGCTATATATATATATATATATATATATATATATATATATATATATATATATATATATATATATATATATATATATATATATATATATATATATATATATATATATATATATATATATATATAAATAAAATATATTCATCATTAGGTAGCATCATATTCTAATTTAAAATGTGTTGAAGTTGAAGAAACGAATTCACCTTTAGTTCAATCTTGATATTGGCTGCTATGGACGTATGTGTTGGTGGCGTGGTCACATCATCCTCCCCTTCTTGACAGAAAACTTTCCCTGGGTTTAACATATGTGTAGTGTCACGTATTGCATGATCTTGATCATAAATCTTGGTACATGATAATAAACGCAACAAGCTCTCATTATGTAATATCATAAGTTCTTTATCAAATAAAGTAAAATCTCTTTGAAACGAGCTCACCTCATAATTTAAGTGATGTGTAGGAGTTCTTGTAATTGGAACAACAAATATAGCAAATATGGTTGTATCCGTAGTGTACATGTTCTTATCATCCTCCTTTTCTTGCAAACAAAGCCATCCTCGACTTTTGATAAGCTGAAAATATGGTAACAAAGAAGCCAAGGTGTATGCATGGTATATGTATATGTCATCTGTTTTAACAGTTCTTCGTTGTTGCACAATTAATATTGTAAAACAGCAGCGATCATAAAAGCTCATTGTATTATTAACCCAAGAGTAATCATATATGTTAATGAGCAATTCAAAATTTCTCACACAGTAATTATTGCAACTTATTTTGCAAAAGTAAGTGAAGCATTTATGCAATTCAAATCTTTGACATTGTAAACATGTAGTGGTGGCACATGTGGGCAAAACTACAACTTTGGAATCAAGCAAAGTTCATCCATATAATCATATCTCAATCGAACCATAGCAAATTCATCTAACAAGGGTGAAGAGATTTGTATGTTCTGCCATAATTCATCATCTTTATTTAGATTGTCCATACTAGATGGTGCAAAAAGAGATGAACACATAGGCATTGGATGAGTACTAAATTTTACTTCCCTTTCACATTGAACATGATTCAACATACAAGAATTGTTGTCCCAAATAGCAAATTTCAATTCATCCATGTGATCGCAAGTTATGCATATTCGACATACAAGAAATTGATTTTCCACACCATAATCTCCAATCAAATTAAACTTATATCCGGATGTGTAGGCACTAAACAAGAATTACGAGCATGTGACAATTTCATAGGTAGATCCAACATGATGTAACACAATGATTTAGCAGGAAAAATTCTAGTCAAAACTTCTTTATGTGTTATTAATTCGACATGTGCAAAATTATGAGAATTTAGGTGAGCACATAGTTCATTTATGTCAACACAAGGAATATTAAAAGATTGAACTACAGTAGGTATATACTCACAAGGTTGCTCTATGTCTTGTTGTAGCACCAAATCAGTACCGTGAGCGATGATAGCACCATGTTCTTTACCTTTTTGGCTGTCCTCAGGTGATGTAAGTGCATCCATCTCCTTATCTTCTGTCGCAATGTACGTCCGCTGACTTGGGCAATCTCTCATGACGTGGCCCATCCCTTTACAGCGGTGGCACACAATACCCGTCGTACGGTTCGTGGAAGCAACCGATGAAGAACTCTGTGCTGGTGCTTGCACACTAGTAGATTTGCTCGTCTCAGGTGCGCGTGATGGTGGCAGCGGTGCTGCTGAACGCGCCCTACTCACAGAAGGGGCAGCAGCTTGACAAACAGGAGGTGGGGCTGTCTTGGCTTGCCCAGGCGTTGATCTCAATGTAGACGTACATCTAAAGTTGCTCCTTGTCCTTTGTTGCCTACCCTGCAATTCTTTTTCTGCCAAACAAGCAAGCTGGAACAATCTATTGATATCGTTATACTCTTTGTAATCAATTATGTCCTGAATTTCACACCTTAAGCCCCCATAAAAACGAGCCATCTTATCCTCCTCATCCTCTACAACATTACAACGCAGCATGCCTATTTGTAGCTCTTGATAATATTCC
The DNA here is from genome assembly GCA_017311315.1 of Dendrocalamus latiflorus. Taxonomy (NCBI): domain Eukaryota; kingdom Viridiplantae; phylum Streptophyta; class Magnoliopsida; order Poales; family Poaceae; genus Dendrocalamus; species Dendrocalamus latiflorus. The sequence goes on along the minus strand of CM029671.1, from coordinate 8,395,482 downwards.
TCGACAAATTTATTACCTTGGTCTAAGCGCTGCAATTTCTTACGCATATCATGTTTAAAAGCAGAAGGAACAAATCTAGCACGCATAGCTACCTTCAATCTATCCCATGTATTAGGTGCTAAACCAGAATTAACTACTTGAGTCCACCAAATGATAGCAAAATCTTTAAATTCACTAGTAGCTTGTCTAACTCTATGCACTTCAGGAACTAGATGAGCATTAAATTTCTGTTCAACTGTCATCTCCCAATCTAGATAAGTTTCTGCATCATAAACACCCGCAAAAGATGGTGTGGTAAATTTAACTTTAGCAAATGGGTCATGATTAGCACGATCATTGCGGTGCTAAAAATTATTACCTCCCATACCGTGACGGTTTAGATGTAGGCGATGTCGTGGGTGTGCATCTTGGGCAGCAAATGAAGCACTGACGTCGCGGTTTTGTCTCTCATTATCATCTCCCTCCTCACGATCTTGGCCCGCATTGTGATCATACTCACGTCCATTGTTTGGTGGCCGATTCACCATACTTTCAAGGCGTGTAGTGAGTGCTGCAATACTCTCATTGAGGGAACGCTGAAATGTGTCCGTCATAGCTTGAAGCTTCCTATCGATACGTTGTTCATCCAAGAGCGTCATGAGCTCTCCCTTTAAAACACACTCTTGATCATCAGACGAGCCACCTGTCATGGTTAGTAAAAAACAAAAGACAACACAAAGGTATTATCCCTATTAACTACTAGGTGGTGGAAGGTGGAATCACACATTCTCAAGCGTCTCACCACACTCTTACAAGTGTTCTTACCAATGCAGCAGGTGGTACAACTAGTGGCTGGTTCGTGACACCGTGTCGAGCGTGGGTACGATTGCAAGAGGGGACCTGTTCTGATCAAGAGTAGGTGGAGCTTGGAAGGCACAATATGGTAGCAAAAGAGAACAATCAGTTAATTTCAGAAATTGCATAGAATTCAATTATATTCTGTATCTAGCACTTAGCCTATATTGCTGATCAACCAAGAATGGAAGAAGGCTAAAACCAAGTGTATGACAATGTGTAGGAGTGGTAAATAAAAAATAATTCAATCCAATGCAATCTGGAATTGAAGAACACAAGGATTGACCCAAAACTGAAAACTGAAGATTTCTGTCCACTAGACAGCACGTCAGTATTTTGGCCATACCTTTTTGTCAGATGCCTCTTTTTCACTGATTCTTTTTTTTCTGTTTTCGGACGGCTTTTTCTATAGATTTTCTTTTGGGGCCAACTTCCGAAACTTGACACAGAAATTCACACAAAAATCACAACTGCTGACTGTTGCAGATTCAAAACTGATAATTGGGTCAACTTCCACCACATATATCTCTTAAATGCCTTCTTGGAATGACGTGAAATTTTGCAGATAGATGGATAATGAATGTTTGAATCTCATGGCGGTGATCTCACACAAAAATAATCTCGGACTCAAAAGTTATGACGTTTTTTGTGAAGGCTGCAGAGAAAGGAAAAATCAGCCGAATTGGAATTAGGGTTTGGGGTGGGCAATTTTTTTTGGATTTTTAATGAAACAAAGATCTGACCAGCAACTAGAAAATGCTAAGATGGACATAAATTCAATTTAGCAAACCAAAACTAACAGATTGAAAGGCACAACGGGGTTTGGACAGGCGGAATTAACTCTTTTTGTGGGGCAATTTCTTTCTGGACTATAGAAAATAAAAATCAATCTACTAACTAGGGATACAAGAATTGCCTTATAGGCAACCCTTGCTCTGATACCAACTAATGTGACGATGGCCCGATCTTTTGAAAGGTACTGATAAGTCGATTGTGGAGAACTCGACGTTGATGATCCAAAGGCTCCAACCAAAACAGATCGAACCCCTCGCAATCACTACACTAATGTTCCGTTGGTTATCAACCGTGCCGAATATGGTTGACCTCGCCAAGAAGGCTATCTCCTGCAAGCGAATCGAGAACATAAGCAAGATAGTTCAAGATGCAATATGAAATTGTATTGCGAATAAAGATTAAATTCACAAGTTGGGGTTTCTCAACCGAACATGCGGTAAAACTGCTAAGCAGAATAATCTCTTAAGAAAAACCTAAGAAAAACTAAAGGGTGCGACCTCCTTAAATAGGGAAGGGGAGAGCCGCACTTATCTAATGAAAAGGGGTATAGTACTATTTATGGTTACTGTTCATGTGGTCGTGGTACTATAAATGTGAACAGTACTGGCCTAAATAATTTAAGTTACAAGGCCCTCGGCCCACTTTGTCTCGGACTGGAAAAGTGACGTGATTGTTTCACAGTTTCTGATCAACTCGGAAGGATTTTGGAGGTGACACTAGATCCATCTAAAATTATACTCCAAGAGCTTTCCAACGAGTACTCACGGGCCCCAAGAAGCCTTCTGGATCAAAAGTTATGGTCATTTGAATTTGGCCTGTCAGGCTCAATCCGAATTGATCTGGAGGCCGAATTGGATTCCAAAACCTGTCCAACTTGGCCCCTTGCTTCAATTGGTTCCAAAGTGATGTGGTGCTACAAATATATATTTTTTCATCATTAGGTAGCTTCATATTCTCATTTAAAATGTGTTGAAGTTGAAGAAACGAGTTCACCTTTAGTTCAATCTTGATATTGGCCACTATGGACGTATGTGTTGGTGGCGTGGTCACATCAGGAGCCGGTCTCCCACGGACATCAGATGGGAGTTGAGAATATTAATACGCACTGACGCGTGAAAGGGGTTTGTGCAAGGGTGCCAGCACCATGGATACCAATGTGTGATGCTTGTGCAACCATGCCCAGTAGAAACTGTGCAAGGTCGTGCGTACGGCCATCATCCGGAAGGTACAAGCAGCTCGAGCGGCCCACATGTTGGCAAAGAGAAGGAAGAAGCTCATGACGAGGCTGATGTGGTACACGGAGAAGAGGGAGAATGGTCACGCCATGGTGAGGGAACAGGACAAGCTAATGAAGGGGAGCATATGGAGTACATAGTGCATCAGATGGAGTGCAATGACCAAACGACATGGGCTGAAGAGGAAGCTGTATAGGAGGACAACGAGGACAGTTCGGATGAGGATCAAGCTCCCGTCCCGCAGGAATGGAACCGGTTTGATGTTGAGGGTGTTTCTGCACATGACAAGTACAAATCACCGTGGGAGTATCATGGCACAGAGGTTTGGTTGCATTCAATGTTTGTGACAAGGCATCGTGCAGGATGCCATCAAGCTGTGGGCCCTTTCTATGCAGCGGACTATTCAGGTTGTGAAATATAGCCAGGAGTAGTACACCGTGAAGTGCGAGCAGGCCAGTTGTCCTTGGAGAGTGCACGCACGTAAACCCAAATATGAGACTCACTTGATTGTGTCGAAGATGGAGCCGCACTCTTACATTCTCATTAGTGTTTTGGCAAGGCATCATAACCTAACGTCTGGCTTTATAGCCAATCTGATGTATGGAGAGATAGTGGAGAAGAAAGACATGGAGGCTATGCACATCGTGGTAGCTATCGAGAAGAAATTCAAATACAAGATTAGCTACGCGAAGGCGTGGCGTGCGAAGTAAAAGACATTGGAAAAATGGTTCGGGTCTTTCGAGGCGGTGTACGACAATCTTCCTCATATGCTTCAGGCGTTACAGGATTGGAACCCGGGCATATATATCGCTGTGAAAGACAAGCCTTCTACAAGGCCGCCAGGTTATGCAGTGTTGCAGAGGGCCTTCTTAGCATTTGGTGCGTGCATCAAGGCATTCAGGCATATGCTGCATGTGATCTTAATTGACGGGACCTTTTTAACTAGCAAATACAAGGGCCAGATCCTGACGGCCATAGGCATTGATGGAAACAGTCAAATATTGCCGCTAGCCATCACATTCATGGAAAGTGAGAATTATTAAAGCTGGCTCTAGTTCTTTAGACATGTGAGGGTTGGAGTTACTGGCGCTCATCCTAGTGTGCGTAATCCATGATCGCCACGCTGGGATTGTGAAGGCCATCAAAAAACTTCAAGAAGACCCCGAGGAGCCCTTCCCTTGGCCGAATATGAGGAACAGGTGGTGCATTCGTCACTTAGGGGCGAATTCTTTCAAGCAGTTCCCAAAACAATCGTTGATGAAGTTGTTCAAGTGGCTTCCTATGCAGAACTAGCAGAGAAAATTTGATGCTTTGTGGGTGTTGTTGGATGAGCACAGTAGGAAGCCCGTCGATGAGAGGAATAAGGTGTTGGACCGAAATGGCGACAGAGGGGGGGTGAATGTCGACTTTAAAAAATTGCCCCCAAACAATTCACAAGAGAAAATCCGCTCCAATAGCTATGTAAAACTACGAAGGGGATAAGTTAAACTTTCTGGAAACTTGAGCATTCAGAGGAAATATGCACGGCAAAACAGAGACACAAAAGAGCTAAAAACTCACCAAAAACAAGTAAACATAGGCTGCCAAAACCTGGGGGCCGGTTTGACCGCCCTACTGGGCCGGTCTGACCGCCCAGTAGGCACCGGTCTGAACGCCCTACTGAGGCCGGTCTGACCGCCCAGTAGCGCCGGTCTGACCGCCCTACTGAGGTCGGTCTGACCGGTCTCCCCAAAAATTCATACCAACACACTACATTTTCAGCGCAGGAGACCTGAAAACTTGAAGTTTGGCTAAATAAAGAATTTGCAACTAATTTATTTTAGCCAAAAGAGCACAACCCTATTCCAAATAACAAAGAGACCTTACTTCAACAAGAAAGATCACAAGGAGACCAAGAATTGAGGATTTGAAACAGAAACTGAAAATTACAGAGACTCCACCAAAAATCAAATACTCCTCAATCGTTGATCCTTTGGCCATGAAACTTTGAGGATAACAAGTTAATAGCCTCTGAGCTTTGCATGCCAAGTTACAAGCCATCTCTAGGAGGAAATCAAAGATTTACCTCAAACCCTAGAAAAGCAAAAAAACCTGAAATAAGAATACAGAGAGCTGCTCTAGAATCAAAATCCTCAACAACCCTTCAAACTTTGCTCTTGAGTTTTTGCAGGAAGATTAGCAATAGCCTAAGGACCAGAGAGTCCAAATCTTAGAGCACCTCATGAAGGAAAACACAAAACACCTCAAACCCTAGAAACGCAGAGCAAGAACAGAGAAGACCCAAATGCAAGAACTAAAATTAAACTGGGTTTTGCTCTTGGGAAAATCGATCAAATAACCTTAAGGCACTGTCCCATCATAGAGCAACCCATTTTGGACCTTCCCAACAAGAATCAACAAGAAACTCAAAAAGTCAAAAATCTGACAAGTCGACATAATATGCAACCTAAATCCTTTGACCAGGTTTGACCAAGTCCGACCGAGTCCATTGCACCACACAACGACATGGTCCGAACCAACTAAATCAAACTCGACTTCCCTAAACCGATGTCAATTACTCATCGCACACACGGGATGACCTCCATATGGTCTCTCATAAGTGGTCGGTCATGCCTAGGGCGACACAACCGGAATGCCTAGCAGCACTCGATAAGCCTAACCCAGCTGGTCCGAGGAGGAGGAGCTCACGAAACATCAAGTGTTTCTCGTAGTGGATCGAGGGAGAACAATTGGAGAAGTGGTCATTGTTGCACGATATGGATGGCGCAAGGTACGGCATAATGACGAATAACCTTGCAGAGGTGTACAATTGGGTTCTTAGGGGACTTCGTTCTCAGCCTCTCGTTGCCATCGTGGAAGGTATTCTGCACAGCATAATCGGCTACTTTAGGAAGAGGCATACGAATGTCGCACTTCATGTGTTCAATCCACGAGCATTGTACTTGTCAAAAATTATGGCATACATGGAGACGAAGGCACAGAAGGGCAATTGTATACGGTGCATGTCATGGGCGACAAGGAGCATCGTTGCGAAGTGGCCTGGCTAGGCGACGGGCTCTGCACCTCGAGCCAACCCCTGGATGTTCTCTCTGAGAATGCCCTCACCAGTGCACCAGTGGCCACACAGGTAGTGGTGCAGTCCACTCCACCAGCTCAAGGACGTGTGCGACAGTCTCCTGATCATCTTACCTTGTCAGGGCGCCATCACCCGGCGCAGAGGAAGATGGCCAAGTGGGGCTGTATGGGAGGACGCAGACATGGAGATGGAAGGGGCCAGGGTGGTGATAGAGGGGGGTTGGGGATGCTGTTGGGGATGGTTAATGCTGACTGTACACTTGCTGTTCATGTACTACTTACGTTTCTTGTTTACGTAGTGATGTTTACAATGTTGTGGCAAGCTTAATTGTACTTCTCTTTACCTTGTTGACACCCGTACCACTGAATTGATGGCAATCACACTAATGATCGCACCACTATAATAGTGAACTGAATTGATGGCAACCGTAACAACGTACGAACCATTCGATTACATGCTTAACGACATTGTAAAATATTTCAAACAATACGCGAGAGTACAATGGTACAACCATACATATTGTTGTGGCTACAGACCAAACAGAGAGAGATGGTAGTGGAGAGTAATGAAGATAAGTGTAATGGCCTGGGTCCTCCCCAAGGCTCACTCATATATATATACACATGGGGAGTGCTTTTACAGCTATACCCTTACATCTGGTTATCCCCTCTGGGCAGTTATGTCCTTACACATGGCCTATTCTGGGCCTTATAATCTCCTACCAGGCCTGCTGGGTTTAGGTGGGGGCCACCCCTACGACAGGAGCCTCTCATGGTGAAGGGCTTCACAGGGCCGAAGCCATGTCGTCGAGTCCTTTGGCCCCCTCCGTCCCCTGCGGCCTGTGAATTCCTCCAAGCTTGTGGTTGGGGAGCCTGAAATCTGGGATGGTGGTAGCGGAGGGTGGCGGCAAGTTGAAGTAGACGCGCGCGCTCCGTCCCCTACCCTTCGAACAAGTGGCAGCGAAGCTGGCGCCCGAGTCGAAGTAGAGACGCGCGCTCCGTCCCCTACCCGTCGAACGGGTGGCAGCGAAGCTGGCGCCCACGTCGAAGTAGAGACGCGCGCTCCGTCCCCTACCCTTCGAACGGGTGGCAGCGAAGCTGGCGCCCACGTCGAAGTAGAGACGCGCGCTCCGCCCCCTACCCTTCGAACGGGTGGCAGCGAAGCTGGCGCCCAGGTCGAAGTAGACGCGCGCGCTCCGTCCCCTACCCTTCGAACGGGTGGCCGCGAAGCTGGCGCCCACGTCGAAGTAGAGACGCGCGCTCCGCCCCCTACCCTTCGAACGGGTGGCAGCGAAGCTGGCGCCCAGGTCAAAGTAGACGCGCGCGCTCCGTCCCCTACCCTTCGAACGGGTGGCCGCGAAGCTGGCGCCCACGTCGAAGTAGAGACGCACGCTCCGTCCCCTACCCCTCGAACGGGTGGCAGCGAAGCTGGCGCCCACGTCGAAGTAGAGACGCGCGCTCCGTCCCCTACCCTTCGAACGGGTGGCAGCGAAGCTGGCGCCCACGTCGAAGTAGAGACGCGCGCTTCGCCCGCTACCCTTCGAACGGGTGGCAGCGAAGCTGGCGCCCAGGTCGAAGTAGACGCGCGCGCTCCGTCCCCTACCCTTCGAACGGGTGGCCGCGAAGCTGGCGCCCACGTCGAAGTAGAGACGCGCGCTCCGTCCCCTACCTTTCGAACGGGTGGCCGCGAAGCTGGCGCCCACGTCGAAGTAGAGACGCGCGCTCCGTCCCCTACCCCTCGAATGGGTGGCAGCGAAGCTGGCGCCCACGTCGAAGTAGAGACGCGCGCTCCGGGGCTGTTGTGACCTCGTAGCCTTGTAGTGCGCTTTTAATGGCGGCTGGAATTACGCCGACGCCTGGCCTGGCAGAAGTCAGGCTGTCGCGTCGTGCAGTCTGCCATGCTGCGGGTGGGGCACGTGGCGACTCACGACTGGTGCGTCGTGGGATGTGAGCGGTTGCGTGACCGCAGCCGTTCGCCTCGTCCCCCGAGAAGTTGGACGCGTGTTGAAGAGGTAGGGGCGTTGTGCGCTGCCTGGCCACCTACCAGGCGCGGCCTTCTAGGTCCGGGCGGTTCTTCTTTCCAAATCCTGGACAGCCGAATCGCCGGGAATTTGATCCGTCTGTGCGTTGAGCCCCAGGGCAAGCGAGCGGCCTTTATAAGGTGCTAGTGTTGAGGTGGAGGCGCCCTTTCTCGTTTTGCTTTTTGATCTGCCGCTTCGCTTGCGCCCGTGCTAATTGTCACGCCAGTTGCTCCCTTGCCTGCTTCTTCTCCTCCCCTTGTCGTGAAGAGCAATGGCTAGCCACGACGATGGCAGCTACCACCCCCGCAGCGGTTCCTCGCCTAGCCAGGGCGAGGGGACCCATCCTTCCTCAGGGTACAAACTGGTGCCGCGGGGGAGCTTGCGCGCCAATAAATTGTGCAAAGCGATGGAGCATTCGGGAGGCTCCTGCTCCCGTGTGCTGGGGAAGAGCCGCATGACGGAGGGGACGCTGCAACGGCTCGTGGACGAGGGGAAGATCGTGTATCGCGACGGGGCTCGCTTACCCCGCCGGGACGAGACGGAGCCGAAGCCCGGGCCCCTAGAGGCAATTGTTTTTGTCGCTTTCTTCGATGCCGGCCTTCGGATGCCCTGTACGTTGTTTGTGGGCGAAGTCCTGCGGGCCTACCAGTTGGAGCTAGCCCAGCTGACGCCCCACGCGATACTCCGCCTAGCTGTCTTCACGTGGGCGATGCGGACCGAGGGGTGGCGCCCTAGTGCGAGCCTATTTGCCACCCTGCACGATGCACACTGTCGACCCAGGAAGGTTGTCGAGGCGGCGTCCAACTTCGGCGGTGTGGACTTCGTGCTCCGGGCGTCCTGCGCGACGTTGTTCCCTGTGCTAGCCTCGTCAGGGCAGTGGGCGTCCGGCTGGACGCGGTGGTGGTTCTACTACACCGTGACCGCAAGAGCAGGCTGCAGTGCCGAGGTGGGCCAATCTCGTTCAACAGCACGCCGAGTCTGAAGGCGGAGATTGACGACACGCGAAAGCTACAGAGCCTCGTCAGTGTCGCCCGTCGAATGAGCGTGCGCGACCTGGTCGAGGAGTTCACGATGCATGGGGCGGCGCCCCTGTCCTCCCAGGGGAAATATGTTGTGCCAAATGGCCCCCGCGGGGACGGGTTCGATCCACCTGTGTCTCGGCTGCTTCCGCCCTCCGCACCTTGTAAGTCGCCCAGCGCGCCATTGCATCTGCTTGGGTTCCGCCTATCTGACGTGATTTCCTGTGCAGTGGCTCGGCTAGAAGATGCGGAGCGTGCAGCTGCGGCGCTCCTCGGCCCGTACACTCTTAAGGAGCACCGGGCTCGCGAGGCCGCGGTCCAGGCGGCCAAACAGGGGCAGATAAACCGCACCTGCGAGGCTGTAGGCATTGCCGTGCCCGAGCGCGTGGTGCCGGAAGAGCTTCCCGTCGGGATTCCAGGCGCTCAGGACAGCGATAGCCCTACGGGGGGGCTGTCTTCGCGACGCCGGGCGCGTTCCCCGGCTGCCGTCTGCAACCCGGCAGCCCCCCCCGGCGGCTAGCCCAGCTGAGACGGGGCGTGTGACCGGCGGTGGGCCTGGTCATACTGCTTCGAGGGGGCGCACCACCGCGGATCCCCCGGCGCCTTCTGCCGACGCCCACGAGCCCGTGCTCGGACCCGTGGCCATCGTTGAGCTGGAACCCGTCCACCCGGGGGGTGGCGTCGTTCCTGGCGAGCAGACCGCTGGGGATGGTGCGTTGTCGACCGCCGCGGCCGATGAGGGCGTGCCCCCTACCGAGGAAACCGTGGGGGTGACGGTGGCCGGAGCTGGTTATGCCGTGGGAGAATCGCCTGTGCCACCGCAGGCAAAACGCCCTCGGACACAGTCCCCGCCGCCAACGAGGGGTCGATACGCTGTTGCGGGGTCTTGCCGCGGGATTACGGCGACTGGCGCGGCCGAGAAGACCCTCTCCTCGACCGCCGAAGCGCCTGCCTCCCCCTGGGCGGCTGACTCGGCGCCACCTCCTACCGTGACAAGGGGCGCAGGAGGTAGGTGTGAGTCCCTCTCCTCTCTTGACTTCGCGAGACTCTCTCCGATCTGCTCGCTCATTCTGCCGACATCAGGCGAGACGACGTCTCCCGTACGTGGTGAAGGATCGAGCAGCGGAGGTGTGCGCGGGGTCGGGAGCCTCGTGCAGGATGCTCCGCAGGTGTCCACTGCTGCTGACGTGGCCGTGGCCGCGATGAATCCTGACGTGTCGGGGCCGGGGCTCGCTCGCTCGGACTTCCTCCCTCGCCCGGAGATATTTTGCGACCTCACCGCCGCCGCCGAGCGTGCCGACAATGGCCTCAATCGAGAGGTGCTGTCGTCATGCGCGGGGGACCTCCTGGCGCTCGCGTTGCAGGCCTCCGAGATGAGGGTAAGTACATGCGTGTCAGCTTGTACGGTACTGTTAGACGCCTGCTGATTTGTTGTGCCTGTCAGACGCTTGCCCTCGGCCGGTCTTTTGACGAGGCCCGCGTTCGGGAGCAGAGGGCTCTGGAAGCCAACCTCCGCGAAGCAAACACTGCTATCGCCGCGAAGGATGAAGAACTTCGCGCGCTGGAGGACGCCCTGGTGGCCGCGCAAGTTGCAGCCACTGAAGCGCGGGACGCCGCGGCTGGGGAACGCGCCGCCTTCGTGCAGCAGATCTCCGTCCTAGGAGGGGAGAACGCCCAGCTGGCGGAGGCTGCTGCCGAGAACCGCCTTGCCTTGGAAAATGCGTCTGTGTCGGCGTGGCGGGCCATGGAGTCTCTGAACCAGGCCCTTCGGGATCTGTGCGTCCGAGTGCCGGATACTACGCACAGGCCGGAGGCCCTGTCGGAGACGCTCGGGCTGATCGAGGAGGGGGCCGGCGTTGCTCTTCGTGGCGCCAGGACCTTTGGCGAGCACTGCAGCTATGTTGGTGCGTGCTTCGCCCTCGCCCTGCTTCATACTCGTGGGTGTAGGCATACCCATGAGCTAGCGAATCCTCAACTGGATCTTCCTGACCGACCAGAGGTTATGTCGGACGCCATCCGCTCCATTGGGGCTAGCCTGCAGAACTTCCACCAACGGATCTGGGGCCGCTTCGGGGAAGGTGCAGCGAGAGTCGCCGTGCAGCAGACGTTGCATGGGGAGGGGGACCTCCTCCAGTGGCTTGAAGGGGTCCTTGATCGCCGCGGCGACGATGGCGCAGGCTCGTCTGCACCGCGCCAAGGCTGAGCGGTTGGTCGGGTGGTGCAGGGGGATGATGTACTGGTTCTTACTCATGTAACCCCTCTGCTTTTGCAATGGAACCAAGTAGTACTTTATGCCTGGTGTTACCTGCCGCCGGACGCGGGGGACAGGTGTATGCATCTGGTGTGTGCTCCGTGGAGCGGTGCGTGCGGATGCCAATCTTGACGCTACGCTTTCCTTTATAGTCCGGAGACTCGCGCGTGCGGAGCTAGGCTTGACGCTACGTCTTATTTAGAGTCCGTGGACTATTGCGTGCGGAGCTAGGCTCGACGCTACGTCTTCTTTATAGTCCGGAGACTCGTGCGTGCGGAGCTAGGCTCGACGCTACGTCTTATTTAGAGTCCGTGGACTATTGCGTGCGGAGCTAGGCTCGATGCTACATCTTCTTTATAGTCCGGAGACTCGTGCGTGCGGAGCTAGGCTCGACGCTACGTCTTATTTAGAGTCCGTGGACTATTGCGTGCGGAGCTAGGCTCGACGCTACGTCTTCTTTATAGTCCGGAGACTCGCGCGTGCGGAGCTAGGCTCGACGCTACGTCTTATTTAGAGTCCGTGGACTATTGCGTGCGGAGCTAGGCTCGACGCTACGTCTTCTTTATAGTCCGGAGACTCGCGCGTGCGGAGCTAGGCTCGACGCTACGTCTTATTTAGAGTCCGTGGACTATTGCGTGCGGAGCTAGGCTCGACGCTACGTCTTCTTTATAGTCCGGAGACTCGCGCGTGCGAAGCTAGGCTCGACGCTACGTCTTATTTAGAGTCCGTGGACTATTGCGTGCGGAGCTAAGCTCGACGCTACGTCTTCTTTATACTCCGTAGAGTGCGCGCGAAGGCGTCCCCCCGCTGCGTCTTATTTATACTCCGTAGAGTGCGTGCGGAGCTAGGCTCGACGCTACGTCTTATTTAGAGTCCGTGGACTATTGCGTGCGGAGCTAGGCTCGACGCTACGTCTTCTTTATAGTCCGGAGACTCGCGCATGCGGAGCTAGGCTCGACGCTACGTCTTATTTAGAGTCTGTGGACTATTGCGTGCGGAGCTAGGCTCGACGCTACGTCTTCTTTATAGTCCGGAGACTCGCGCGTGCGGAGCTAGGCTCGACGCTACGTCTTATTTAGAGTCCGTGGACTATTGCGTGCGGAGCTAGGCTCGACGATACGTCTTCTTTATAGTCCGGAGACTCGCGCGTGCGGAGCTAGGCTCGACGCTACGTCTTATTTAGAGTCCGTGGACTATTGCGTGCGGAGCTAGGCTCGACGCTACGTCTTCTTTATAGTCCGGAGACTCCCGCGTGCGGAGCTAGGCTCGACGCTACGTCTTATTTAGAGTCCGTGGACTATTGCGTGCGGAGCTAGGCTCGACGCTACGTCTTCTTTATAGTCCGGAGACTCGCGCGTGCGGAGCTAGGCTTGACGCTACGTCTTATTTAGAGTCCGTGGACTATGTTTTGCTTAGCGCGGTCAGGGGATGCTCTTGAAACAGCAACCTTTATTGAACTCCCGTTTGCGCGGGCGAGCATCGCCTAACAACGGGCCGGTGGCTCTACGCCTACCGTGCTGCTTCTAGGCGTAGTACCACCGCAACCTGTCCGCGTTCCATGTGTGCCGGAAGGCTTGTCCTTCAAGCGTGGCGAGGCGGTACGCCCCCTTTGGCAATGCCTCCGTTACAATGTACGGGCCTTCTCACTTGGATTCCAGCTTGCCAACGGTTTTCGCCTGAAGCGCCACTCTGAGGACGAGATCCCCGGCTTGAACCCCCGCGGGCATATGGAGCGGTCCCGAGTACGCATTGTCTGCCGCGCGTACTTCTCGACGTGGTGGGCTGCGTCTGCCCGTATCCCGTCGAGGAGGTCCAGGGACACACGGCGCTCCTCTTCGGGTGCTTGGACGAGGACCCTTCGCGAGCCGGCCTTAATTTCTTCGGGCGTCACTGCTTCGTCGCCGAAGAGGAGCTTGAACGGCGTGAATCCCGTTGGGCGCGTTACCGTTGTGCGAAGCGACCATAGAACGCTGTGAAGCTCGTCTGGCCATTTGCCCTTCGGCAACCCAACTAGGCGCTTTTTGATGGCGGCGGAGATGGCGTCATTCGCCCGTTCGACCGCCCCGTTGGACTGGGGATGCCCTACTGAGGCGAATCGGAGGGTGATGCCCATGCTGTCACAATAATCTTTGAAGAGGGCGGCGTCGAACTGCAGGCCATTGTCGACCGTGAGCTCCCGAGGTACCCCAAAGCGACATATGATGTTTTGCCATAGGAAGCGCTGTATGGCCGCAGAAGTTACTTTGGCCAGAGCGATCGCTTCCGGCCACCTGGAGAAATACTCCAGCGCGACCACCACGAACCGGAGGTCCCCTGGAGCTCGGGCAAGTGGTCCTACTATGTTGAGACCCCAGCGCGCCAGTGGCCACACCGGCGGGATTGGGTTGAGGCTTGTCGGGGGCCTGCGGATGATGCGCGCCATCCATTGGCACCCTTGGCACCGACGGACGAGGTCCTGGGCGTCGGTAATGGCAGTCGGCCAGTAGAAGCCTTGTCTGAACGCCTTGCCGACTAACGACCTCGGCGCCAGGTGGGATCCGCATACGCCCGCGTGGATTTCCGCCAAGAGTTCCTTTCCTTCCTCAGTCGAGAGGCAGCGCAGGAGCGGCGCGCAAACCCCCTTCTTGTAAAGGGTCCCTTCAAACAGCTGGAAGGACCGTGCGCGGTGCTGCAATCGTCGTAGCTCGGCAAGGTCCTCCGGCTCGGCGAGGCCTTGTAAGAATTTGAAAATGGGCTCCCGCCAATCTCCTGGGCGATCAATGCGGTGGACAAGTGCCGCGTCCCGGTTGTCCTGCGCGATGGCCGCCTTTGCTAACACCTCGTAGAATGCCCCCTCCGGGGGGGGGGGCAGTTACTGGCTGGCCGCCTTAGCGAGGGCATCTGCTTGCTCATTCTCCGCCCGAGGGATGGCCTTGACGGTGACACCCAAAAAGTGCCTTTCCCTCGCCCGTACCGCCGTGAGGTACTTGGCCAACTCAGGGTCCTTGGCTTGATATGACTTGTCCACATGGCCGGCCACCAAGCGCGAGTCGGTGCGGACCAACACCCGTCTCGCGCCGGCTGCCTTGAGCTTCGCCAGGCCAAAGAGCAGCGCCTCGTATTCGGCCGTGTTGTTGGTGGCGGGGAAGGCAAGGCGCGCCGAGTACAGCAAACGCTGTCCCTCAGGCGTGACGATCACCGCCCCTACGCCCGCACCGGCGACGCTGTAAGCTCCGTCGATTGTAAGCGTCCAGACGGGGTCATCGTGCGCCCGGCCGGGTTGGGCCGGCGGGGTCCATTCGGCGAGGAAATCCGCCAGGACTTGGGATTTAATTGCCGTTCGCGAAGCATACGTCAAGGAGAAGGGAGCGAGCTCGGCGGCCCATTTACCGATACACCCTGTGGACTCCTTGTTGTGTAGCATCTCGGCCAGGGGGAATGAGGAAGGCACTGTGATCGGGTGAGCCAGAAAATAATGCCGAAGCTTCCGGGAGGCCATGACCAGCGCGTAGGCGAGCTTCTCCAGCTCCGTGTATCTTGTCTTGGCGCCTTGAAGGGCCTCGGAGACAAAGTAGACAGGCCGCTGCATGGCGCCTTCCTCTAAGACGAGGACGGCACTGACCGCGGTGGCTGACGCAGCCAGATAGAGCAGGAGGGGAGCCTCTGGTGCTGGGGCGACCAGAGTGGGGAGGCTTGCCAGGTGCTGCTTGAGCTCGTTGAAGGCCTTCACGCAGTCTCCGTCCCAACGAAACCCATCGCACCCGCGGAGTGTCTTGAAAAATGGCAGGCCCCGCTCCGCCGCCCTGGATAGGAAGCGGCTTAATGCTGCCATGCGGCCCGCCAGCCTCTAGACCTCCCTCGTTGTCTTGGGCGGCTCCATACCCAGAATAGCGTCTACTTTGTCGGGGTTCGCCTGGATGCCCCGCCCGGACACGAGGAAACCGAGGAGTTTGCCCGCCTGTACCCCGAAGACACATTTGTCGGGGTTGAGCTTGATGCCCGCCTTCCGGAGGTTGTCGAAGGTCTCCTGGAGGTCCCGACCGTGTAGGGCAAGTTGCCGAGTTTTGACCACCACGTCATCGACATATGCTTCGACATTCCTCCCGAGCTGGGCGGCCAGGGCAATGGCGACGAGGCGGGTGAAGGTAGCGCCTGCGTTCTTCAAGCCAAAGGGCATTCTGACAAAGCAGAACGTCCCAAGTGGTGTGATGAAACTGGTCTTCTCCTCGTCGTCTTCGGCCATGTATACCTGGTGGTAGCCAGAATAGGCGTCCAGGAAACTCATGAGTTCGCACCCAGCAGTGGCATCAACCAGCTGATCGATGCGCGGCAAGGGGTAGTTGTCCTTCGGGCACGCCTTGTTGAGTGCCGTGAAGTCAATGCACATGCGCCAGGCCCCGCTGGCCTTTTTGACTAGCACCGGGTTAGCGAGCCATTCTGGATGGTGGACCTCGCGGATGACCCCGGCGCGAAGAAGCTTCGCCACCTCCGCTTTGGCCGCCTGCTGCCGATCCATCGACATACGCCGGAGCCTTTGCTTGACCGGCTTGGCGTCGGGGCGGACCGCCAAACGATGCTGGATTACCGCGCGATCCACGCCCTTGATGTCCTCCGGGGACCATGCGAAGACGTCCACGTTGTTCTGAAGCACCCGGAGCAGCTCCCGTTCGACCCCCGGTGGGAGCCCCTCGCCAATGGAGACAAACTGCCCCTCCGCCTGGAGCGGCACCTTCTTGACGCCGCCTTCGGGCCGAGGTTTGGGCGTCCACCCGGGGGCGGAGGGCCCAGCACCGGGCGCGCCGGAGAGGGCATGCACCGGGCGATGCGAGACGCGACTGCCGCCTTCGGCACGTCTTGCCAGGTCCTGGTCGCCGAAGATGGTGATGACACCCTCCGGGCCCGGGAGCTTTACACACAAGAAGGCGTGGTGCGGGATTGCCTCGAAAGAGTTGATGGCGGGTCGCCCCAGTATGGCGTTGTAGGGGTGCTGGATATCTACGACATCAAAGGTGACATGCTCGGTCCGGATGTTACCTTTGTTGCCCTCCTGACGGAAGGTGACAGGAAGGGAAACGTGCCCCAGGGCCTGCAGCGGTTGACCCCCGAAGCCTTGAAGTGGAGCTCCCGGCTGCTCCAGCTGGCTTCGGGGGATTGCCATGCGGTCGAGGGCGTCTGCGAATAAGATGTTCGCGGAGCTTCCCCCGTCAACAAGGACACGCTTGACTTCGCAGCCTGCTATGTGGGCTTGGATGACTAGAGGGTCTTGGTGAGGGTACTCCACGCCCCTAGCGTCGTTCAAGTCGAAGGTGATGTTGCGGGGCGGCATCCACATCTGCGGCTGCTCCCCAGGGGTTTTTGAGGAAGAGCCTCCGGTGATGACGTTGACGGTGTGATGCTGCGCGCCCTCCGCTGCAGTGGCCCGTGTGGGGCTATCCCTTGGGTGCCCCACATGGGCTTCGGCGGGGGGCCGAGAAGGCGGAGACCGAGATCCGGCCGTCACCCTCCGCAGCTCCATCACCGCGATGCATGCCCTTGTGTAATGATCGCCGTAGCCGTGTACCTCGCACCACTTACCATAGCGCAGAAGCTCCTGCTCTGCGCGGGGTCGGGTCCTTGGCGGGTGCTCTCGGTGGCGAGGACGTGATGGGCCGTCTGCGACCGGCGCTGGCGGCGCCGAGGTTTGGGCCTACACCGTGACGAGCCTTCCTGTACTCCGTCCTCACCACCTCGGGGAGGGCTGCCTCGGGGCTTTCGGCTACGGCCCGGCTTCGAGGAGAGGCCACCCGCCCCGACCTCGCGCGGGGGCCGCTCCTCACGGGCGAGGCCGAGAGCGGTGATGCTGCGTCTTCGCGCATCCTCCTCCGCCCGCGCTTACTCGTCCATTTTGTCGAAGAGCTTGGCCACTGTCGTAATTGGCCTCCGCGCGTTGTTTTCGGCCATCGGGCCCGGGCGAAGGCCCTGTATGGCTGCATTAACGACTGTGATTTCATTAACATCATGTACCTGGCTTTGAATTTTGGCGAAGCGCTTGAAGTAGTCCCGGAGCGTCTCCGAGGGTCCTTGCTTCACAGCGAAGAGTTGGTCCGCATCGATTCGCTCGAGATGATATCCTTGAAAGTTGGAATGAAGCCAGTCGCGAAGCTGCTCCCACGCATAGATGGAGCCCGGCTCTATGGTAAAAAACCAAGGGAGCGCCGCTCCGTGCAGTGCGAGGGGGAGTCCCTTCGCCTTCGTGGTGTCGTCTCCGCCCGCGGCCTCGATCGCGGTTTCGTATACGCGCACGAACTCGCGAGGATCCGTGTCGCCTTTATACGAGTCGATGGCGCTAGGGAACTTGAAGTCTTCGGGCCATGCCGCCTGCTGTAGCCCCGCCGAGAGCGGGGACTCCGGATCCACGTGTCGCAGCGGCACGCGGCTGGACGCGGGGGCTTCACGACTGTCCGCCCTTTCCGGTGCGGGCTCGGACGCGGTTGCTGGCGCAGCCGGCTGACTCCGAGCCTCTTGTATATCTCTGACGGCTCCGCGAAGGTCCCCCAGCTCCCGCTGGAACGCGTTGAGGGCCGCCAGCAGGGCGCTTTCCGTCCCCGGTGCGGTGGCGGCGGCGGGGTCGGCTGTGCCCGTCCTCGTAACGCCAGCGGTGGGGTTGGTCGTCGCGGTGCCGGTGACGAGGTTGGTCGCCGCCACGCGAACGTCGACGTCTTCGGCCACCGCGACTGCATCGCCACCCGCGTCCGCCGCTGTCGATGGCGAAGCCCTGGTACTCATACGGCGCTCCGGCCCGGCCGCCTTCTTTCCCCTCGCCGCGGCTGAGGAAGCTTTTTTCGGTGCCATCTTTTTCTTCGGTCTTCAGGCTTGTCTTCGTCCTCCCCACGGACGGCGCCAACTGTTGTGGCTACAGACCAAACAGAGAGAGAGATGGTAGTGGAGAGTAATGAAGATAAGTGTAATGGCCTGGGTCCTCCCCAAGGCTCACTCATATATATATACACATGGGGAGTGCTTTTACAGCTATACCCTTACATCTGGTTATCCCCTCTGGGGGCAGTTATGTCCTTACACATGGCCTATTCTGGGCATTATAATCTCCTACCAGGCCTGCTGGGTTTAGGTGGGGGCCACCCCTACGACACATATCATTGCCTATAGGTCGAAGGAGCCTTGTGGTACCCACATGGATTGTTGTTGAGGGGGATGCCTCGGAAGTGGCTGGCCGACGTTGTTGTGGCAAGCACATATACAACTAGGGTTCGCGCAGTAGCATGTTGGGTCATACGAACTCTCTATGTTGATGACCTCCTCGTTGCCCCTCTCGCACTCCATCTGCTGACGGAGGTCATCGTTCTACTCTTCGAGACTTTCAATCCGTGCCTCCAATCAGTGATTCGCTCCCACAACGTATGCACGTACCTTGTAACATAGCATTCATGAGGAGGATCAATCCATCACACAAAGTTGTATTTATCCATCTGCTACAAATGAACGTTATATGAGTGCCTACTTATATGTCGGAGTATGGTCATCGGAAGAAACATCGCCCACCATCTGTATGGCCTTCTGCCACCTGCGCCACCGTGTCATGCATGTGTTTCCATTTCGGCCACACTAGCTGAGCGCGCATGTTTGGCAACAAGCACTGAAGTCCTCCATCCATTCGAGCGGAAGGTCCCCCCTTGGTGACCCATATTCGACTGGCCCCTCGGTGTCAGTCATGATGGCTTACTCTACGACGGAGAAGATAGTTGTTCCTACCATCAATGCCTTGGCCATTCATTTTATAGTGTAATTGCGGTGTCGCGGTGTCATTTTTGACACAGGATAGCTTTGCGTAGCGACAAGACCACACGGGCCAGCTTCGCACAGCGACATGACATGACGTGCTAGCTTTCAGCAGCGACAAGACTATACATGTTAGCTTTGCACAACGACATGACCGAACAGGCTAGCTTTGCTCAATGACATGACATGATGGCCTAGCTTTTCAAAGTGACATGACAGGACGGGCTAGCTTTGAGCAGTGAGAAGACCACACGCGCTAGCTTTGCGTAGCGACATGACCACATGGCCAGGTTTGCGTATTGATTTTTCCCTTGATGGATAGAACCAAGTGAATATAAGGGTGGATAGGACCCTCATAGCAAAAAATAGCATTGGTGGATAGAACCGTCATTACTCTTAATATTGCATACTCTTATACTTTTTTAAAACATGGTTTAGTTAAATCTGCTAAGTCTTAAGAATTTCTGTATATACTATAACTTTCAACTATAGGCTTGGCAAATAAAATAACCCTAGCGATCCTTTGTCTAGCCATGCATCTATATAATTCTATTCTGTGTATTGACTCGTGGAGCACAGTGGATTGTGCTTACACTCACTCACTCCATTAACTCAGAACCATGAGAACCGGATCACTACACTTATAATGATACTCCTACAAACAAAGGTGAAAAAGACAGAGGGAATTATGATGCTCCTCAGTCGCTCTTGTCCTAGCGAAGTAGGCTACGAGGGAGATTGTGCGCACATAGATTATCATAGCTTGGATAATATCTTTTATACACATTTTACTCCTAGTCGCTTACCTATAGCAACTTATGGCCCTATCTTTTGTTCACTACTTTTGCTACTGCTTTTGTAATGTAAATATTTGGCATGGTGACCCTTTATGTAAACTATACCCGACATAGAATATTTAAGCTCTGATATGTAATATTAATAATGTATGGTATGGTTCATGTGATGTATAAAATGATTCAACAATGTATCTGTAAGCACTATCTACTGATCTAGGGAATAGTACAGTGGAATCACATAAGATTCTTGATTGGCAAAATCCAAGTCTAACACTAGCATGGTAAACACATAGGGCTCAAAATGCATATTCTGGGTCCCGACATAGCACAACATGATCATTTTGTTTGCAATAACAATTAGTAGATTGTAACCAAAATTTGTAAGAGCATTTGATATTGATAAACAAATAATAATAAGGCATAATTAACATAAATTAGAAGAAGAGGCTTGCTGCCTGCCCCAAGATTTAAAACAGTGGCGTTATCCTTGCCGAACAAGCTATGCATGGACTCACTGTCCATACATTCCAATAACCATTTTACAATACATAAAACTACTAATTGTGCGATATGACCAGCATTGTCTATAGCTAGGGACACAAATATTCATATAGATTTAACACTCTACAGAGGTTGTAGAACTTTACCCACATGACATAAACATCTCACCTTATTATACATATCACGATATACCATTGATGCCGATTTGAGAGTTCATGGTGATATTTTTACATTACCGGATCTAGCAACAAGTGCACTATGATACCTTCTTAAGACAAGGAGTGCCCTCTTGTTCCAAGACTCCAGAGGCTAGGACGAACCTTTGTGAATGGATGTCACTCCATTTGGACACTTTCGATGGAGTGGGCACACCGGTCCAAGTAGTGAATTAGCTTTGCTATATTTGGAGCTATGAAGATGACCTCTCAGCATAACGCACACTTTGTGGCCTTTCAGCTGAAGGGTCAAGTAGACATCTGCTATGGGTTTGGTGTCTTTCACACATCGGTCAACTCCATGTGGTAAGTATCTTTCTTTACTTGCCATGGTTATATTAATATCTATGTGCATTGTTCTATATGTTGTGGTTTGATGAACTTGAAAGATTGATGATAATGGCCGATAGTAATGTAGCATGTGATAAATGAGTATTGGTAATGTTACATTGTTTGCATACATAACATGAGAAAAGCATATGAGGCAGGGCAGTGTGTAAGTCATATTGCTAGTCTGGAGTACATGAGCCAGATCAATGAGAAAGCTATATGACTAATCTAGAGCGCTCTTGAGTAATATCTACAGAGGTAGACACCTCCACGGGATGGAGGGAAGAGGGTGAACGTCTATAGGCATTCCCTTAGCTATAACGGTATGACCTTGGAGATACATGTGGACATGGCATTGCATTGCATGATGATGTATTGATGAAAAGTTAGCATGTGGACATGACATTGCTTTGCATGATAATGCATTGATGAAGAGAAAAGAAGAAGTAATATTATGTGTGTATTGACAAATATTATGTATGTTGTTGATGTTACTATTTTATTATGTTCTTGCTGAGTCTTGAACTCACCTTTGCTTATGTTGTTATTTTTAGATGATCAATAAAGACAACATGTATGGGAAGGGGATAGCACATGGTCACTACATGCACTGTTGTTGCTCTACTTACCACACTTAGAGATATAATCATTCATTAATAGTAATTTGGTTCATGCAAACTTTAGCATTTGGTTAATGAGTTTCTCTTAGAACATAATGGCTTTAGTATGGTTTTTACTTAGTAAGTATCTTTAGTTAAATTTATATTTGGTTGGTCTTTGTTATGTTAATTATTATTCTTTTATTGTCACTTGAATTTGTGTTAAGTGAACATCTTGTAAGTTGTGGTTAGAGTATTGTTGTTGGAAGCACGAGAAAGATGGTTGAAATTGGTAAGAAATAGAGTTAGTGGTGATATTGTGGGCTTATGTTGGGTCGGGGTGCTACAAGATGTAACTGCAGTGTTTAGATCTATTGAGTAAATTTATGTCAACTTCTATAGTTTTTTGACAGCTATTAGCTTGATGAACTCATGATAAGATAAACAGTGAAAGGGTCTGTATTGGATTGTAAGGTGAGAGCCACCTTAGTGATTAATTATAGATTTAAATGTACATCATATATTTTCATCAATTTACCTACTTGGTATTAAACAAAGTTACATCTTTCTTAGCTATTTCGTCTGTTCTTTTTGCCTAGCTGTCATTGTGGATGGAAACGAATCGAATAGTCTCAAATATGAATCCATATTTTTAAAATGAATATGGATACAAATACAAATTTATTTTTAAAAAAAACGAATATAAATACAAATTTGAACATTCTCGAATACAAATCGAATGTTGTAACGAATAGTATTCAAAACGAATATGTACTTTTGTAACAAATCTCGGTAGAATAAATTTATATAACATGTCTACACGTCTATACGAGTTAGCAGTGTAGTGTATAGAGTTGAAAATTATACAAAGTAATTTTCACTTCTTGCTTACGAAACTTTTTTCATCAGAAAATTGCTTCCTACAATCTTCCCCAGGGAGATCGCCACGGATGGAAACAGATTGCATACAAATCGAATAGTCTCAAATATAAATATAAACACAAACATTCTCGAATGTGAATACAATACGAACATTTTTTAATACGAATTTTGTTTACCGTATTTATATTTTCTCATATACAAATATCAAATAAAACAAATTATCCTATACCGTATGCCCAATAAGGATCATATTTATCACGATATGCCATTTATTACACAACGGAGGAAGTACTCCTAATTATTCCCATTGTGCTATCATCAACGGTGTCAGTGTTGATGATTGACTCTCCTACATGCATCCACATTTACGCAGGAAATCCGACATGACATGACGTGCCTTCACCATTATCCAGCAAGAGAAGCTTGCCTTCGGAACCTCGGGATGTAGGTGGTACAGAAATGGTTGAAAGGTTTAAAGATTTGACGTTGGTGCACAACTAACAACGAACATGCTTTGATGAAGGCAAGGGAACGTTCTGAATTTCTGATGCTACACTAGCACTGACGTCTGGTGCATTTTGATGCTACGCAAGCGCTGACGTGTGGTGCATTCTGATACTACGCAGCGCTGACGTGGACGTGTGGTGCATTCTGATGCTACGCAAGCGCTGACGTGTGGTGCATTCTGATGCTACGCTAGCGCTGACGTATGGTACACTATAGGCACAGCTGCAGTTGCCAGATTTCACGCCCGCCGGCCGGAAACCGGATCGGCGGCGGCCTCTACATGGACATATTCATCAGCAGCGGGCTGCATGCGTAAGCGGGTGTGCATCTGCGCATATGGTGCTGCTTTTCTCGAAGACATGCGTTCGGATCTACCTCTCTACGACACGATGTACGGACCAGCTCGGATGCAATCGAGTTTAGCAAATATTATTCTGGATAGGGAATCGATGGGATCAGATTACAAATGATGGAAATGATTATATGGCTGTTATTTTTACCAACGTTAGTGCTAGCGTTTGCGGTAACCTCAATCTTGTGAAAGTAGTTCTCATTTGATACATGATCTTGCATTGGTGGAATATGTGCGTAATTTGTAAGGACGTGGCTGCGCCGTGTTAGAGTATCTCCAAGAGATGTCCAATAAATTCACATCTTAAATCTCTTTTTACAGATCCTAATCACGATATAAGGGTCCCAAAATAATCATTCCCTCCAACAGATACCCTAAACCAGAAAAACAATATTGGGAGCCTAGATCATCCTCTATAAGTAGAGAGCGAGAGCCCATTTTTTGGGTGTGTTCTATTTTTGGGAGTCTATTTGGGAATCTATTGGAGCTACTTTTTACCTTTCAACTTTAAAATTTAAATATTAAGAGCCATATAGAGTATCTCTTGAAGATGCTCTTATACCGTGGAGATGCCCTTCTAACTACATAGCTCGGACTATTGGATCAAATTCTTCTATTGAGCGGTTGTATAATATCTCGAAATTACTCTCATAATGACTTACGCATAATTAATGAACAAGAATTACGTGGAAAGGGCTATGGCATTTTAGAGGGGAGTTAGTTTTGGAAAATAAATCTTGTCGAGAGTTAAAGAGCTTGTTCTTTTTTGCTGAAACTTTTGGGCTGTTCGTGCGAGAAATTACAGAGTAACAGAAACTCACGTGTAGTTTTTACCGATATAAATAAAGTCAGTATAGTATATACTACAATTAACTAGTAGATCTTATCTTAAAAAGATACTCATTTAAAAGCTAGTTATTATAGAAAAATCAAAAAATAGCTTTTAGAAGTTGAAAAGAACAGAACCAAAAAAAACCCTATCCTTTTTTTCTTCATCTTTTTCTGCGCCGTCTTTCTTTCCGCTGGGCGAGTTCACCTGCTGGTTTGTGAAATTTGGACACTGTTGGACCCCTGTGCACTCAAAATTCCCGATTTGGCCCCCGAACGAAAAAATGTCCGGTTTTGGACCCCTTCTGAGCGCGGGATTATGAGCTGCCGCCACGTCGCCCGGTCCACCGCGCGACCCCGCCGTCCACCGCGCGATCGGCCGCCCGAGCGCGCCATCGCCCGCCGACCGCGCGACCCCCTTGGATGAATCGGTCGGAGCACGCTCGCGCGGTCGGAGGCCCAGTCCCACGCTCCGCAGACGAAACACGCGCTCGGGCATGCGCTCGCACGCTCGGGCAAGCGCTCGCGCGGGGGGACACGCGGTCAGGCGATCGATCATGCGCTCGAGCGAACGAAACGCGCGGTCGGCCGGGGGACGCGCGGTCGGTGACGGGAACGCGCGGTCGGCGCCGGGTCGTGCGGTCGGCGAGCGTTCGCGCGGTGGACGGCGGGGTCGCGCGGTGGACCGGGCGACGTGGCGGCAGCTCGTAATCCCGCACTCAGAATTGGTCCAAAACCGGAAATTTTTTCGTTCGGGGGCCAAACCGGGAATTTTGAGTACACAGGGGTCCAAAAGTGTCCAAATTCCCTGGTTTGTGTCACCACGGCAGCGCTGTTCCTCCAGCCGCACACTGACGTCTGGTGGTCTCCCGCGAGCGCATCTCCAGCGCGTTTCGCGCGCTGATCTGCGCGTGGGACACCGCGCTGCTAGCTGAGCCTCACGACTGTTGCTCGCGAATTTTGGACACATCTGGCCCTGTAGACGTCCGAAATTCCACATTTAGCCCCTATTGCAAAAAAATTCCACAAATAGTCCCCTACCCGAGCGCGACTTCGCCTGGTGCCGCCACGTGTCCGGTCCTGCGGTGTGGTACCGCATGACCGCACTGTAGCCGGGTCGTGCGGTACCACACCACACGGCCGCACTGTTCTCCGCCCCCGACCGCACGTTTCGTCTGCTCGACCGCACGACTCTCCCGACCGCACGATTGTTATCCCGTGCGCACGATTGAACTGTAGCTAGGGTTCCACAGTGTTTAGGGTTTGCTGTGAGTATTTAGGTCTATATGTATTTATGCATTTGTAAAGTTATATTTATAATACAAATAATTTTGGATATATGAAATGGTGTTTGAAAAAATATGAATTTGATGTGGAGTCCAGTTTACTGCTAGTGTAATTTTTTTTGCAATTATGAAAATTAAGAATTTTGGTTGGTAGAGTACGAATGAAGTTTGTGTGAAGTAACAATTAGTGTATTTGTGATTTTCGTACGATGCTGACCGTGAAAAATATGTTGAACTGGCAATAACATTTTTCTATCATGTTAGAAGAAATTTAATGAACTTTTTTTAGGACAATTGTGATAGGAACAATTGGACGAAAGGAAGGAAAGTGATATTGAACACGTGGAAATCATTGAATGCGAAAAGACGAGATAATAAGCTTAGCTGAATATAGAAATAAACTTCATAATACAGTTGGGAGGAACATGCCGCATAGATTTTTCTTACATGCATAACCTAATGTGATATGCGACTAACCTATCCAACTGCGCGTACGACCTACTGTGTGAACCAGGGCTACTTTCCCTTCCTTGCCCGCTCGGCGTCAAACTCCTCCGCGGCCTCTTTTGCCTTAGCCGCCATTTCCCTCTTTCTCTCGCTCTCCCTCTCGCGAGCCTCCCGCTCCCTACGCGTGCACGCTTCGAGATGAGCTTGCGTCTTGCGTTGTATACGCAGGGTGTGCTCGTTCTTGCGGTGCTCCGCCTCTAGCAGCTCCTTCTCCCGTGTGACATTCCACTCCTCGAAGTCGAGGGTCCATTGGTCGGCAGGGTGGATCTCAAGATCGATCCATTTGCGGTAGCCACACAGGAGCTCCGGAGACTGTAAATACTGGGGAGAGATGTTTAGTGCGTGCTGTGAAGGAGAAAAGGTTGGGGAAAATGGTGGATGTGGTCGTTACCGGCTGCCGATAGGTTGCGGTATCAAAACGGCGGTTGGGGTAGTCACTGGAGTAGTTTGCGCAACCCCAGTAACGCATACTTAGGCTGATGCGGTGCTTAGACTTGAAGAACTTGCACGTGTCCCCGCACCAACAAAGGAGGGGTGTCTCCCCCTCAGGTGGGAGTTGCGGCGAACGCTCGGTGGGGACGTCCGGGATGGGGTTGTTGCTACGCGGCCGCTCATTGCGGGGAGCTGACCCTTTAGCACGTTGGGCTTGTTCTACCCGGGCCTGTATAGCCCTTATTTTCTCATCACGGGCGACAGCTAACCGTGCTAGGTCACAGGTCTCTTCCCATTCCTTCACCATCTTGTCCCATTGCTTCTTCTGGTTTTTTTGGTCCATCCCGGTGGGGTGAAGGAAGCGCGGTGTAGTGTGTGGTTTGGAAGTGCAGTGTGGCCTGCGAAATGGAATGCACACCAATTTATAGGGTCTATTTTCTCTCTACTCCAACGTGTAAAGGTGGTCCGCGTGGTTGTAGCACTGAGTAAAGCTGGCCGTTGTGCCGTATCACTGCAAAAAGGCTGAGTCGTCATGCCACGTGACTGAGCAAAGCTGCCCCGTGCTGTCATCTCTCTCAGCAAAGCTGCCTCGTGTTGTCATGTGACTGCGGAAAGCTAGCATCTTTTGTCATCTCACTGAGCAAAGCTGCTGTTGTGGTTACAGACCAAACAGAGAGAGAGATGGTAGTGGAGAGGTGGGAGTGTTCTGGCTCACCCTCCCCCTCGTCCTGATATATATATTCACATGGAGTATGCTTTTACAGTTATGCCCTTATATCCGTACATCCCCATTAGGGGCACTTATGTCATTACACATGTTACTCTGGTTCTTATAACCTCCTAATAGGCCTGCTGGGCTTAGGTGGGGGCCACCCCTACGACAGGAGCCTCTCATGGTGAAGGGCTTCACAGGGCCGAAGCCATGTCGCCGAGTCCTTTGGCCCCCTCCGTCCCCTGCGGCCTGTGAATTTCTCCAAGCTTGTGGTTGGGGAGCCCGAGGTCTGGGATGGAAGGTGCCTTGTTGAAGTAGACGCGCGCGCGCTCCGTCCCCTACCCTTCGAACGGGTGGCAGCGGAGGCTGGCGCCTAGTCGAAGTAGACGCGCGCGCGCTCCGTCCCCTACCCTTCGAACGGGTGGAAGCGGAGGCTGGAGCCTGGAGCCTAGTCGAAATAGACGCGCGCGTGCTCCGTCCCCTGCCCTTCGAACGGGTGGCAGCGGAGGCTGGCGTCTAGTCGAAGTAGACGCGCGCGCGCTCCGTCCCCTCCCCTACGAACGGGTGGCAGCGGAGGCTGGCCCCTAGTCGAAGTAGACGCGCGCGCGCTCTGTCCCCTCCACTTCGAACGGGTGGCAGCGGAGGCTGGCGCCTAGTCGAAGTAGACGCGCGCGCGCTCCGTCCCCTACCCTTCGAACGGGTGGCAGCGGAGGCTGGCGCTTAAGTCGAAGTAGACACGCGCCTGCTCCGTCCCCTACCCTTCGAACGGGTGGCCGCGGAGGCTGGCGCCTAGTCGAAGTAGACGCGCGCGCGCTCCGTCCCCTACCTTTCGAACGGGTGGCAGCGGAGGCTGACGCCTAAGTCAAAGTAGACGCGCGCGCGCTCCGTCCCCTACCTTTCGAACGGGTGGCAGCGGAGGCTGGCGCCTAGTCGAAGTAGACGCACGCGCGCTCCGTGCCCTACCCTTCGAACGGGTGGCAGCGGAGGCTGGCGCCTAGTCGAAGTAGACGCGCGCGCGCTCCGTCCCCTACCCTTCCAACGGATGGCAGCGGAGGCTGGCGCCTAGTCGAAGTAGACACGCGCGCGCTCCGTCCGCTACCCTTCGAACGGGAGGCTGCGGAGGCTGGCGCCTGGTCGAAGTAGACGCGCGTGCGCTCCGTCCCCTGCCCTTTGAAAGGGTGGCAGCGGAGGCTGGCGCCTAGGTCGAAGTAGACGTGCGCGCTCCGTCCCCTACCCTTCGAACAGGTGGCAGCGGAGGCTGGCGCCTAGTCGAAGTAGACGCGCGCGCGCTCCGTCCCCTACCCTTCGAACGGGTGGCAGCGGAGGCTCGCGCCTAGTCGAAGTAGACGCGCGCGCGCTCCGTCCCCTACCCTTCGAACGGGTGGCAGCGGAGGCTGGCGCCTAAGTCAAAGTAGACGCGTGCGTGCTCCGTCCCCTGCCCTTCGAACGGGTGGCAGCGGAGGCTGGCACCTAGTCGAAGTAGACGCGCGCCAGCTCCGTCCCCTACCCTTCGAACGGGTGGCAGCGGACGCTGGCGCCTAAGTCGAAGTAGACGCGCGCGTGCTCCGTCCCCTGCCCTTCGAACGGGTGGCAGCGGAGGCTGGCGCCTAGTCGAAGTAGACGCGCGCGCGCTCCGTCCCCTCCGCTTCGAACGGGTGGCAGCGGAGGCTGGCGCGTAGTCGAAGTAGACGCGCGCGGGCTCCGTCCCCTACCCTTCGAACGGGTGGCAGGGGACGCTGGCGCCTAAGTCAAAGTAGACGCGCGCGGGCTTCGTCCCCTACCCTTCGAACGGGTGGCAGCGGAGGCTGGCGCCTAGTCCAAGTAGACGCGCGCGCGCTCCGTCCCCTGCCCTTCGAACGGGTGGCAGCGGAGGCTGGCGCCTAGTCGAAGTAGAAGCGCGCGCGCTCCGTCCCCTCCACTTCGAACGGGTGGCAGCGGAGGCTGGCGCGTAGTCGAAGTAGACGCGCGCGCGCTCCGTCCCCTACCCTTCGAACGGGTGGCAGCGGAGGCTGGCGCCTAAGTCGAAGTAGACGCGCGCGTGCTCCGTCCCCTACCTTTCGAATGGGTGGCAGCGGAGGCTGACGCCTAAGTCGAAGTAGACGCGCGCGTGCTCCGTCCCCTGCCCTTCGAACGGGTGGCAGCGGAGGCTGGCGCCTAAGTCCAAGTAGACGCGAGCGGGCTCCGTCCCCTACCCTTGGAACGGGTGGCAGCGGAGGCTGGCACCTAGTCAAAGTCGACGCGCGCGCGCTCCATCCCCTACCCTTCGAACGGGTGGGAGCGGAGGCTGGCGCCTAGGTCGAAGTAGACGCGCGCGCGCTCCGTCCCCTACCCTTCGAACGGGTGGCAGCGGAGGCTGGCGCCTAGTCGAAGTAGACGCGCGCGCGCTCCGTCCCCTACCCTTCGAACGGGTGGCAGCGGAGGCTGGCGCCTAAGTCGAAGTAGACGCGCGCGCGCTCCGTCCCCTACCCTTCGAACGGGTGGCAGCGGAGGCTGGCGTCTAGTCGAAGTAGACGCGCGCGCGCTCCGTCCCCTACCCTTCGAACGGGTGGCAGCGGAGGCTGGCGCCTAGTCGAAGTAGACGCGCGCGCGCGCCGTCCCCTACCGTTCGAACGGGTGGCAGCGGAGGCTGGCGCCTAGTCGAAGTAGACACGCGCGCGCCCCGTCCGCTACCCTTCGAACGGGAGGCAGCGGAGGCTGGCGCCTGATCGAAGTAGACGCGCGTGCGCTGCGTCCCCTACCCATCGAAAGGGTGGCAGCGGAGGCTGGCGCCTAGGTCGAAGTAGACGCGCGCGCGCTCCGTCCCCTACCCTTCGAACGGGTGGCAGCGGAGGCTGGCGCCTAGTCGAAGTAGACGCGCGCGCGCTCCGTCCCCTACCCTTCGAACGGGTGGCAGCGGAGGCTGGCGCCTAAGTCGGAGTAGACGCGCGCGTGCCCCGTCCCCTGCCCTTGGAACGGGTGGTAGCGGAGGCTGGCGCCTAGTCGTAGTAGACGCGCGCGGGCTCTGTCCCCTACCCTTCGAACGGGTGGCAGCGGAGGCTGGCGCCTAGTCGAAGTAGACGCGCGCGCGCTCCGTCCCCTACCCTTCGAACGGGTGGCAGCGGATGCTGGCGCCTAAGTCGAAGTAGACGCGCGCGTGCTCCGTCCCCTGCCCTTCGAACGGGTGGCAGCGGAGGCTGGCCCCTAAGTCGAAGTAGACGCGCGCGGGCTCCGTCCCTACCCTTCGAACGGGTGGCAGCGGAGGCTGGCGCCTAGTCGAAGTAGACGTGCGCCCGCTCCGTCCCCTACCCTTCGAACGGGTGGCAGCGGAGGCTGGCGCCTAGTCCAAGTAGAGGCGCGCGCGCTCCGTCCCCTGCCCTTCGAACGGGTGGCAGCGGAGGCTGGCGCCTAGTCGCAGTAGACACGCGCGCGCTCCGTCCCCTGCCCTTCGAACGGGTGGCAGCGGAGGCTGGCGCCTAGTCGCAGTAGACACGCGCGTGCTCCGTCCCCTGCCCTTGGAACGGGTGGCAGCGGAGGCTGGCGCCTAGTCGCAGTAGACGCGCGCGGGCTCCGTCCCCTACCCTTCGAACGGGTGGCAGCGGATGCTGGCGCCTAAGTCGAAGTAGACGCGCGCGTGCTCCGTCCCCTGCCCTTGGAACGGGTGGCAGCGGAGGCTGGCCCCTAAGTCGAAGTAGACGCGCGCGGGCTCCGTCCCCTACCCTCCGAACGGGTGGCAGCGGAGGCTGGCGCCTAGTCGAAGTAGACGTGTGCGCGCTCCGTCCCCTACCCTTCGAACGGGTGGCAGCGGAGGCTGGCGCCTAGTCCAAGTAGACGCGCGCGCGCTCCGTCCCCTGCCCTTCGAACGGGTGGCAGCGGAGGCTGGCGCCTAGTCGAAGTAGACGCGCGCGCGCTCCGTCCCCTCCGCTTCGAACGGGTGGCAGCGGAGGCTGGCGCTTAGTCGAAGTAGACGCGCGCGCGCTCCGTCCCCTACCCTTCGAACGGGTGGCAGCGGAGGCTGGCGCCTAAGTCGAAGTAGACGCGCGCGTGCTCCGTCCCCTACCGTTCGAACGGGTGGCAGCGGAGGCTGACGCCTAAGTCGAAGTAGACGCGCGCGTGCTCCGTCCCGTGCCCTTCGAACGGGTGGCAGCGGAGGCTGGCGCCTAAGTCCAAGTAGACACGCGCGGGCTCCATCCCCTACCCTTCCAACGGGTGGCAGCGGAGGCTGGCGCCTAGTCGAAGTAGACGCGCGCGCGCTCCGTCCCCTACCCTTCGAACGGGTGGCAGCGGAGGCTGGCGCCTAGTCGAAGTAGACGCGCGCGGGCTCCGTCCCCTGCCCTTCGAACGGGTGGCAGCGGAGGCTGGCGCCTAGTCGAAGTAGACGCGCGCGCTCCGTCTCCTCCCCTTCGAACGGGTGGCAGCGGAGGCTGGCGCCTAGTCGAAGTAGACGCGCGCGCGCTCCGTCCCCTACCCTTCGAACGGGTGGTAGCGGAGGCTGGCGCCTAAGTCGAAGTAGACGCGCGCGTGCTCCGTCCCCTACCCTTCGAACGGGTGGCAGCGGAGGCTGGCGACTTAGTCGAAGTAGACGCGCGCGCTCGCTGGAGCCGGAGGCGGGATTGGAGTTTGTCCCTTTCGGTTCGGTAGTGCACCTTTAATGGCGGCTGGGATCGTACCGACGCCTAACCTGCCAAAAGGCGGGTTGCTGCGTTGTGCAGTGTCCTTTCACGTGGTGAGGGCACGCGGCGGCTTGTAACTGGAGCGCCGCGGTGGGTCAGGGATTGCGTGGTCGTGACCGCTTGCGTTGACGGTCCTTGGTTCTGCAGTCGCGTGTAGCGTGTATCGCCACGACGCCTTGTCTTCAGTTACGGGGAATCGTGCAGGGCGGACCTTTACACCGCTGCGGTTGCATCTGGCACGCGGATCGTTGTGACGCTTCGGTAGCGGCGGTATGGACGAGGTGGCTTGAAATAGCCCCCCCCCCCCCGTAACAGCGTCCCCGCACCTTTACGCCCTCTTTCCTATCTGCTCTGCCCTCTACACTTTCGCGATATTTTCACCGCTTCAATCTCTCTGTGGGAAGCGATGGCCTCCGGTGGTAAGCGCGGCCAGGCGGTTGGTGGCTCTGGCATTCGCCGGCGACCATCACGCGCTGGTGGTGAAGTACTCGCTGAGCGAGCGCAACCCGGCGGCGGCAGACAAGTGGTGTCTGGCGACGGAGATGGAAGGCTCGTTCTCCGGCGAGTTGGGCCCTTCGCTTGTGACCGCGAAGGCCATCCAGCGACTGCTGCGTGAGGGGAAGCTTTCCGATCGCCAGGCGGTACGACTGCCCGCCCCCGACGAGACCGAGCCGCACCCCGAGCCGTCCGAGGCGATCGTTTTCGTCGCCTTCTTGGATGCAGGGCTCCGCATCCCGGCGGCGGCTATTGTGGGCGACGTGCTACGGACCATCGGACTGGAACTGGCGCAGCTGACTCCAAACGCCATGGCCCGGCTTGCCGTGTACAGCTGGGTTTTGCGTTCGGGAGCGTGCTGGCCCAACTCTTCTTTGTTTGCCTATCTGCACGAGGCACGGTGCCAGCCCAAAGACCGGAAGGGCGGGACACTGTCGAACTTTGGCAGTGTTAGCTTCCTTCTCCGGCCGTCCTGCACCAAGCTTTTCCCCGCGAATTTGACTCGCGGGAAGTGGGAGTCCCAATGGATGAAGCGGTGGTTCTACCACCATGTCGAGAGTGGGAGCGGCCTCGAGTGTACGGGCCGGCCGATCGCGTTCAAGACTTCGCCCGACCGGACACTGGACGACGAAGACAGACGACTGGCCCAACGACTCGTGGGCTTGGCGGCCCGCTTCAATATGCGCGACCTCGCCGAAGAGTTCGTGATGTACGGCGTGGCGCCGCTTGCGAGCGGCTGGCACCTTGCCGTTGAGAGTTGTCGAGACGACAACGTCGAGCCGTCGGTCTGCGTACTGCCGGCGCCCCCAACCCTCGTAAGTGCCGACCACCTCGCTCCTTTTGTCCGCGCGTAGCGTGTTACGTATTCACCCCCCTTTTCTTCTGCTTTAATTTAGAGATTAGCTTGGATGACGCGGAGCGACTCGTGCGCGTGTTCCTCGGTCCGTATACCGGCAGGGAACACGAGCAGCGGTCGTCCGCAACTGCATCGGCGGGGCTGGGGCAGATAAATTGTGTGTGCGAGGCCTTGGGCCTTGCTGTGCTGGACCGCCTTTGTCCGCCTTCGCAACTGCTGAACACGAGCAGTGTCTGTCGTTGTTGGCATCGCAGCCGCGCCTGCTGTTGCCCCCGGCGCGGCCGACGCGGAGTCGGATTCGGCGAGATATGCCGACTCAGGCTTGGAGGCTGGGGACGCCGGGGGCGAAGTATCCTCCGGGGGCGTTCCGGACGACGGGCTTACGACAGCCCGCCAGAGGGAGGAAGTCTCGCATCCCCTTGCGGTCGTCGAGACGGGACCCGAGCCGGCCGACAGTGTTGAAGTGGGGCGCCCGGTTGTGGCGGCTACGACGTCGGAGGCGCAACCTTCAGTGACGACCGTTTCGACGCTGGAGACGCAGCCTCCGGCCATGGCCACCGCGATGCTGGAGAGGCAATCTTCGGTCGTGGTCGCCACGACGCCGGAGGCGCAGCCTCCGGCCTCCTCTTCGAGGGCGCGTGGGGCTGGGCTTCTGCCTATGGCGGCGGCCGGAGCTGAGCCGTCGCCCGCAGAGGTTGCCGCCGAGGGGCTGTTGCCCCCGGGTGTTGCAGCGGCGGGGCCTGTTCCCCCAGCGGTTGCTGAGACGGGGGCGCTGCCCCCCATTCCGGCCAAGCGGCCATGCCTGCGGCCATGGCTCCACCAAACGTCGAAGGGGTTCACTGTGGTGACGGGCGTCGGGAGTTTGTGGGACTCCGACACCCATGCCGAGGTCCCTACGGCGCGTGTTCCTCCTATGCCTCGGACCACGCCGTCCACCTTGCCGGAGCGATCTGCGGTGACGGCAAACGCGGAAGCCTCTGTTCCTTGTGGAACCGTACCTCCGGAAGGGGCTTGCGCCACTGTTCCCGTTCTTGGGACTAGGGGGAAGGCTCCCAAACTCCGCCGGCTGCCACCGAGGATAAATTGGCATGGGTTATCCTGGAACGTTTTTGTTGCTCCTTGTGGTGTGTTCACACGCACTTTTGCCTACAGCGTCGCTTATCTCGGAGGAGGAGCCTTTGCCGGAACGCGAGGGTTCCGACGCTGTTGGCACGAGCGTTCCGCGCTCCGGCCCCGCGGACTTCGTCCCCCCACCGAAGACGCTGAGGGAATGGCATGGCATTGCGGATGACGCGGCTGCCAGCGTCAGGCAGCAGGCGCTACCCACGTACGGGGTGGACCGTCTGAGGGTCGGCTTCGAGGTGTCGGGGGTGCGGGTAAGTACGTAGTTATATGATAACACCCGGCCATGCTGCGCTTGCTGAATTGCCTTTTGCCCTACAGACCCTGGTGCTGGGGCAAGCCCTGCAGACGGCTTATGTTCATGCGCAAAGGGCGCTGGAAGATAGGCTGCAGGCCGCCGAGGAGCAATTGCACGAGGCCGCTGGGGTTCGGTCCGCCCAGGATGCCCGAATCCGCCAGCTTGAGGCGGAGTGCGCCGAGGCGAAGGCACACGCCGAGGGGGCTGCCGCGTCGGCGCGGGAGTCGGCCGCCGAGGTGGCGCGGATAAAGTTCGCGGCAGAGCGGGACGGCCTTCTGCAGCAAGTCGCCTTGCTGGAGAAGGAAAAGGGCGAGCTTGCCTCGACTCTAGCAGAGCGCAACCAGATGCTTGGCGAGGCTTTGGTCATTGCGTGGGACGCCCTGCAAATGTTGGAAGTCCACCTCCAAAGACTTGCGATTGCGGTGCCAGACCGCGCCTTCGGCCCGGAGGAGTTGCTGCGGGCCCTTCGCTGGATCCATGATGCCGCCGACGTTGCGCGCGGGGCTGCGACGAACTTTGGCGACCACTGTGCCTATGTGGCTGCGTGCCTGGTGTGCGCCCTCCTTCGGCACCGTGGTTGCACGCACATCGCCGGGCTGGAGAACCCTCAGCTGGAGATGCCCAGCGGGGCCGGGGTTATGTCTGGTGAAATCCGTGCCGTTCGCCGCCCCGTCAAATTCTTCTACGAACGGATCTGGGACTACGCCGTGATAGCCGCTGCGCAGGTCGAGCTTCGGAATTCCCTTCATGGGGAGGGGAGCCGCGGCCAATTTCTAGACGAAGTCCCGCGGCGCCGAAGGCTCACAGGTGCGGCGCCAATGTGGTTAGGTGTGGGCGTGCGTTGTAACGTCTGCCCCTTAATTGAATGAATAAAGTGCATGCTTGCTTCACGAACTGATTACTTGCCTTCATCCCGGGCAGCTTCCTTGCTGGGGGCGACTGCTCGCGTCTGGCCTTGCGACCCAGCGGCGCCTTCGACGCTGGCAAAGGGCCGAGGAGTCGTTGAACTTTTGGGCAGGCCAACCTTCTTCGAGCGAGGCCCCAGCTTTAGCACGTGTTAAGGACGAGCCCGCGGGATAGCGGCTTAGAACGGCAAGGATGTTGCCGGACCTTTGTACTTGTGTGACTTTTCCGGTATGCAGATTTTCTTGCATTTTAGGATATGCGCTGTGTGTTGATGCCACTTCAGGTTCACCGGTACGCCACATGCTGCGCGGGGACGGAATCTCCGCGCTCGACGCGCACCATCGGCGAAGTAGTTGCGCAAGGGTTCATTAGAACGACGCTTGCGGGGGCAGTCCTTGGCGCCTCACCTTTTTGCAGTCCGTAGACGGGCGTGTGCGGAGGCGGACCTCGGCACTTCGCCTTTTTATAGTCCGTAGACTGGCGTGTGCGGAGGCGGACCTCGGCACTTCACCTTTTTATAGTCTGTAGACTGGCGGGTGTGGAGGCGGACCTCGGCACTTCGCCTTTTTATAGTCCGTAGACTGGCGTGTGCGGAGGCGAACCAACCTCGGCATTTCGCCTTTTATAGTCTGTAGACTGGCGTGTGCGGAGGCGGACCTCGGCACTTCGCCTTTTATAGTCCGTAGACTGGCGGGTGCGGAGGCGGACCTCGGCACTTTGCCTTTTTATAGTCCGTAGACTGGCGTGTGCGGAGGCGAACCTCGGCATTTCGCCTTTTATAGTCCGTAGACTGGCGTGTGCGGAGGCGGACCTCGGCACTTCGCCTTTTATAGTCCGTAGACTGGCGTGTGCGGAGGTGGACGTCGGCACTTCGCCTTTTGTAGTCCGTAGACTGGCGTGTGCGGAGGCGAACCTCGGCAGTTCGCCTTTTATAGTCCGTAGACTAGCGTGTGCGGAGGCGGACCTCGGCACTTCGCCTTTTATAGTCCGTAGACTAGCGTGTGCGGAGCCGGACCTCGGCACTTCGCCTTTTGTAGTCCGTAGACTGGCGTGTGCGGAGGTGAACCTCGGCATTTCGCCTTTTATAGTCCGTAGACTGGCGTGTGCGGAGGCAGACCTCGGCACTTCGCCTTGTGTAGTCTGTAGACTGGCGTGTGCGGAGGCGGACCTCGGCACTTCGCCTTCTATAGTCCGTAGACTGGCGTGTGCAGAGGCGGACCTCGGCACTTCGCCTTTTATAGTCCGTAGACTGGCGTGTGCGGAGGCGGACCTCGGCACTTCGCCTTTTTATAGTCCGTAGACTAGCGTGTGCGGAGGCGGACCTCGGCACTTCACCTTTTTATAGTCCGTAGACTGGCACGGGCGAGGGTGGAAGTGCGCGCACGTTCCGTTCCTCTTGCTCCTCATGGCGGGGGTAGCCTCTGGCATGCTGTGTCTTCGGCAACGCGCGCTGCGCTCACCTCCCGCAGTATGCGAGGGCGAGCCTCGCTCCGCTACGATTAATATTCGTGTCCTCCGCCCGCGTTGCGAAACGCGTGGGGGGCCTCCGTAGTTTTATTTATACTCCGCAGAGTGCGTGGGGTCAACATCCACGTCCTATTTATACTCCGCAGAGTATGCACAGGGACGAGGTCCCTGGCATGCGCGGAGTTCGCGTCTTGTTTAGACTCCGTAGAGTGCGCAGGGAGAACATCCGTGTCTTATTTATACTCCGCAGAGTGCGTGGGGTCAACATCCACGTCCTATTTATACTCCGTAGAGTATGCACAGGGATGAGGTCCCTGGCATGCGCAGAGTTCGCGTCTTGTTTAGACTCCGTAGAGTGCGCAGGGAGAACATCCGCGTCTTATTTATACTCCGTAGAGTGCGTCGGGTCAACATCCACGTCCTATTTATACTCCGCAGAGTATGCACAGGGACGAGTTCCCTGGCATGCGCGGAGTTCGCGTCTTGTTTAGACTCCGTAGAGTGCGCAGGGAGAACATCCGCGTCTTATTTATACTCCATAGAGTGCGTGCGAGGGCGTCCCCTCACACGTCTTTTGTTTATAGTCAGGCCCGTCACCCTTGGCTACGGCGAGTGCACACGCGGACGTGCGACTTCGATTTATACTCAGTCCCGTACCCCTGGCTACGGTGAGTGCACACGCGAACGTGCGTCTTTGTTTATACTTAGGCCCGTCACCTTTGGCTACGGCGAGTGCACAC
Organism: Dendrocalamus latiflorus; assembly: GCA_017311315.1. Lineage (NCBI taxonomy): Eukaryota > Viridiplantae > Streptophyta > Magnoliopsida > Poales > Poaceae > Dendrocalamus > Dendrocalamus latiflorus. The sequence goes on along the minus strand of CM029671.1, from coordinate 8,358,016 downwards.
ACGAACGTGCAACTTCGATTTATACTCTGTCCCGTACCCCTGGCTACGGCGAGTGCACACGCGACCGTGCGTCTTTGTTTATACTCAGGCCCGTCACCTTTGGCTACGGCGAGTGCACACGCGAACGTGCGACTTCGATTTATACTCAGTCCCTTCCCCTGGCTACGGCGAGTGCACACGCGAACGTGCGTCTTTGTTTATACTCAGGCCCGTCACCTTTGGCTACGGCGAGTGCACACGCGAACGTGCGACTTCGATTTATACTCAGTCCCGTACCCCTGGCTACGGCGAGTGCACACCCGAATGTGCGTCTTTGTTTATACTCAGGCCCGTCACCTTTGGCTACGGCGAGTGCACACGCGAACGTGCGACTTCGATTTATACTCAGTCCCGTACCCCTGGCTACGGCGAGTGCACACGCGAACGCGCGTCTTTGTTTATACTGCAGGAACGCGCGTGCTGGCCAAGCCTGCGCGCGCCTCTGCCGCGTACTTGCGCGTGATGAAGAAAGATTGGTGACAAACGGCGATATTCATTACATCCCCGTTTGCGCGGGTAAGCAATGACATGGGGTGGATATACTAACCGTTTGTCCTTGGTGCGGCCGAAGCCTCTAGTCGCTAGACATCTGCAGGGCCCGCCAAGGCGCCTCTGAATGGCCCCGCGGACCCCCGCGCTGTGACGCCAGCTCTAAGAGCGCCGTTGGGCTTCGCGACGCGGATACCTAGTACCTGGCTCGATGCGCCGGGCCATCTCCTGGTCGCCTCGGACGGTGATGATGGTCCGGGGACCCGGGATCTTCATGCATAGGTAGCCGTGATGTGGTACCTTGCCGAAGGAGTTGAGGATTGGGCGCCCTAATATGGCATTGTAGGGGTACGGGAGGTCGACCACGTCGAAGGTGGCATCTTCGGCCCGCACATTGTCATCTTGGCCGAACGAGACTTGAAGACCTATTTGGCCCAGCGCCCGCAGGGGCTGTCTCCCGAAGCCCTGCAGTGGGATTCCCGAGGGCCCTAGGCGGCTTCGAGGGATCCCCATCTGGTCGAAGGCCGCCGCAAATAATACATTCGCGGAGCTACCGCCGTCCACCAAAGCACGCCCCACGTCGCATCCCGCGATAGTGACCCGAATGACCAGGGGGTCCTGATGAGGGAAGTCCACGCCTTGGGCGTCGTCGGGTGTGAATGTGACTTCGTGCTGCGCCCAGTCCGGCGGTGCTTGCGCTGGGTATGCCGCCACGTGATGTAGTCTTCGCGCATAGGCGAATTCCAGCGCAGAGCCTCTGGATATGACGTTAATGACCCTGCGGTGGGTTGCCTCCGGGGCCTGTAGCGACAGGAGGCCCTCCCGAGGCTGCTGTACGTGAGCTTGGATCCGCAAGGGGCCTTCCTGGGGCTGCATCCCTTGCGCCTGTACCTGCATGGGGGCCTCGTACGGGAATTGGACGTGGGCCACCGCAGGCGGACGCGTCTCCGGGTTCCTATCCCTAGCGACGCTATCGCGGAGTGCCGCGATGGAGGTGCACGTGCGGGTATCGTGGTTGCCGCGGCCGTGGACTACGCACCACAGTCCCTGGTGCTGGTCGTCGTAATCTCCACGACTTTTATCGTCGCGGCCCCGGCCACGGCGCCCCCGACCGCCTCGGCCCGCCGGAGCGCCTTCGTCGGAACCGCCTTCAATGTCGAGGACGTACCGGCCTCGCCTCGACTTCTGCTGGCCGCGCTTGGGCCGATCGGACGACTCCTTGTGCGAGGCGTTCCTGCGGTCGGGCGCATCCCTGGACGACTCCTGCTTACATTTTCCCTTCGAAGAACCGTCCTTCGGCGGATCTTTGGCTTTTGCCGAGGCTCCGGCCTGGTTGGTGTCAGAGTCATCACCTTGCCTTCGCCGCGCATCCTCTTCCGCCCGGGCGTATTCCTCCATTTTGTCGAAGAGCTTCGCCACCGTCTTGATTGGCTTTCGCGCATTGTACTCGGCCATCGGGCCCGGGCGAAGGCCCTGTATGGCTGCATTAACGACGGTGGTTTCGTTAACGTCTTTCACTTGGCATCGAATCTTGGCGAAGCGCTTGAAGTAGTCCCGGAGCTTCTCCGAGGGTTTTTGCTTCACAGCGAAGAGTTGGTCGGCGTCGACTCGCTCGACATAGTTTCCTTGGAAGTTGTTGTGAAGGCGGTCGCGGAGCTGCTCCCACGCGTAGATGGAGCCCGGCTCTATGGTAAAGAACCAAGAGAGCGCTACTCCTTGCAGCGCGAGGGGGAGTCCCTTCGCCTTCGTGGTGTCGTCTCCGCCCGCGGCCTCGATCGCGGTTTCGTACACGCGCACGAACTCGCGGGGGTCCGTGTCGCCTTTGTACAGGTCGATGACGCTAGGAAACTTGAAGTCTTCGAGCCATGCCGCCTGCTGCAGCCCCGCCGAAAGCGGGGACTCCGGATCTACGCGCCGCAGCGGCACGCGGCTAGACGTGGGGGCTTCGTGACTGTCTGCCCTCTTCGGCGTGGGCTCGGGTGCGATTACTGGCGCGGCCTGCTGGCTCCGAGCCTCTTGCATATCTCGGACGGCTCCGCGAAGGTCCCCTAGTTCCCGCTGGAACGCGTTGAGGGCTGCTAGTAGGGCGCTTTCCACCGCAGGTGCTGTCGGGGCCGCCGGAACACCTAGCGGACGGGTCAGTGCAGGGACCATCGCCTCACGATCTCTAGATCAGCCGAATGCTTCATTGGGGCTACCCCCCGCCGCCTGATCCGCGCTGCCGGCGAGGGTGGCGGGGGCTGTCGTTGCAGTGCCAGTGACGAGGTTGGATGTCGTTGTAGCGGCGCTGGCGGGGTCGGTCGTTGTAGCGCCAGCGACGGGGTTGGATGTCGTTGTAGCGGCGCTGGCGGGGGTCGGTCGTTGTAGCGCCAGCAACGGGGTTGGATGTCGTTGTAGCGGCGCTGGCGGGGTCGGTCGTTGTAGCGCGAGCGTCGACGCCCGCGACCACTGCGCCTACGCTGCCGCCAGCTTCTTCGGCGGCCGATGCCGAAGCCCTGGTATTCACGCGCCGCTCCGACCCAGCCGTCTTCTTTCCCTTCGCCGCCGCTGATGAAGCTTTTTTCGGTGCCATCCTTCTTCTTCGGTCTTCAGACTTGTCCTTGTCCTCCCCACGGACGGCGCCAACTGTTGTGGTTACAGACCAAACAGAGAGAGAGTTGGTAGTGGAGAGGTGGGAGTGTTCTGGCTCACCCTCCCCCTCGTCCTGATATATATATTCACATGGAGTATGCTTTTACAGTTATGCCCTTATATCCGTACATCCCCATTAGGGGCACTTATGTCATTACACATGTTACTCTTGTTCTTATAACCTCCTAACAGGCCTGCTGGGCTTAGGTGGGGGCCACCCCTACGACAGCTGCCTTGTTTTATCATGTCACTGAGCAAAGCTGCCCCGTGTTGTCATCTGTCTTAGCAAAGCTGATCCGAGTTGTCATGTCACTGCGAAAAGCTAGCGTCTTTGGTCATCTCACTACGCAAAACTGCAGTCTTTTGTCATCTCACTGAGCAAAGCTGCCCCGTTATGTCAGGTCACTGCGCAAAGCTGTAGTCTTTTGTCATCTAACTGAGCAAAGCTGCCCCGTTTTGTCATGTCACTGCGCAAAGCTGGCATCTTTTGTCATCTCACTGAGCAAAGCTGGCCCGTTTTGTCAAGTCCCTGCGCAAAGCTGCACTCTTTTGTCATGTCACTGGGCAAAGCTGGCCTCTTTTGTCATATCACTGAGCAAAGCTGCCCCGTTTTGTCATTTCACTGCGCAAAGCTGGCATATTTTGTCATCTCACTGAGCAGAGCTGCCCTCTTTTATCACGTCTCTGTGCAAAGCTGCCCTCTTTTGTCACGTCTCTGTGCAAAGCTGACCTCTTTTGTCACGTCTCTGCGCAAAGCTGCCCCCTTTTGTCACGTCTCTACGCAAAACTGTCCTCTTTTTTATTTTTGGTCACTGCAGTAAGCTGCCCCGTTTTGGTATAAATAGCACGGTTAGGGTCCCATGACATTGTATGCAGAGAACGCTGTAAATCTAACAAAGAAGTACCTTCTCTTTCGTGGTGAAACATACCATGTCGGAAGCTGAGGGGCCAGTCGGATTTGGGTCACTGAAGGAAGACCTTCCCTTCAAAAGGAGGGAGATGTTTGGTCCACAGTACTGCTTGATACCAAGCCAGCGTGCTCAACCAACGTGGTCGAAATGCAGACACAATGAGTACGTGGTCGTGCAGATCGTGGATGCCCCGTTCGATGGCGGGCGACGTTTCTTCCGATGCCCACGCTCCGGGGTACAAATTACTAATAGTACATTTTTTGTTATTGCTTATGGATCCTCCATGTTTACCGTCATTTCCCGCAGATGGCAAAATGCGACCTCTCCCGCTGGATCGACCCTCCTCATGAACGGTATATTGTCTGTTATGTGGATACATTATGGGATCGAATATTGGAGTTGGAGGACCGAATCGAGACTGTCAATGAGGAGAGCAATGACCTCCACTGACAGATGCAACGCGAGAGGGGCAACGAGGAGGTTGTGAACATAGGAATCTCTTATGATCCCACATGTTGCTGCGCGGATCCGAGCTGCATATGTGCGTGCCACTACCACGACGGCCAGCCACGTCCGAGGCGGCCCCCTCAGCAATACTCCATGTGGGTGCCACGAGGCTCTTTTGGCATATAAGCAACGAGGGTTATGGTTGTGTCATATTTTAGTTCTTGTGCTTGTGTGTTGTGTTGATGCTGTGGCGCTAGGACTGTTGTTTTGATTTAAATTCTTGGTTGTAGTACTTTCCATATATTCTGTATGTGCAATGTATGTGTTGTTTCGTGTTGTCATGTCACTGAGCAAAGCTGCCCCGTTTTGTCATGTCATTGCGTGACCTCGTCTTATTCTCTGGTCTCTGTGACTGAGGCTGCCCCCCACAGCCTATAAAAGGGAGCCATTCCTCACCTAATCCCTTGCATTGTTATCACTCACCTCCTAAATTAGTTGTTCCAAATCTGTGCAGTTTTCTTTCATGCTAACTCCCCTCGACTAGGCAATGAGTCAGCTCAGCACCTCTTCACATACACCCACGGTGATTTGCCTAAAATGCAACACGGTTGTTAGACGTAAGATCTCACAGACGGCCGCGAATCCTGGGCAGCACTACTACAAGTGCCCCTATCACTCGGTGAGTAAGATTGTTTCGGGTTCATTCAAATCGTGGTGGTATGTTTAAATATCTTCTTCTCATGGAATCGCAAGAAGCCCCTGGTGGTTGCCGATTCTGGGTGTGGGAGGATGAAATGGGCACTAGGACAGACATTGTTCGCCATGAGAGAGTTGTCGTGGGGGGTTGCGACCTCGTCGGGATACGACATCGTTTTGATAAACTGGAGTGGAAGATAAATTTAATGTTGTGTGCTATTTTCTTACTTGTGTTTATTGTTATCGTCAAGTTGTAGTGCTGGAGGTTCTCCTCGTGTATGTTGGTAATGTTTTATGTTATGTTGTACCTTGTGTTTGTTGTTATCGTGTCTTCTCCCGCTGGAGAGTTAATCTATGTTTATGTAATGCATGATGTGAGGCATAGTGCCCACATGCGTGCATACTTGTCATATTGGAATGAAGCCTTAATTGTAGTTCAATTAATTTCATAAGCATGGTACAGTACGAACAGGGCCGGTCCTAGGATTTTAGGGGCCCGGGGCGAAACTAAAAATAGGGGCCTTAGTATAAATATCTAAATATAAATCTACACACACACACACATATATATATATATATATATATATATCTAATTTTACCAACAAACACTTAATTAAAGAAAAATTCATATCAAAGAGTTCATAGATATTACCTTAAAATTTCTTCTAACATTTCTAGATGCGAAGTCATTGATGATGGTATTGATATCAATCTCATCCAATAATTTCTTCTCAATACATAAAGTTGCCAAACTGTTTAACCTCTCTTGAGACATTGTTGACCTTAAATGATTCTTCAACAATTTCAACTTTGAAAAGCTTCTTTCAGCTGATGCCACGGTCACAGGCATAGTAAATAAAATCCGATAAGCAATAGAAATATTAGGATAACAATCCGCTTCTCTGACAAACTCAAAGATCTCCATAGCAGACATTGGTTTATCTGATAAAGTCAATTACATAACACTTAACTCAGAAATTAGATCATTTAACTCAACATCAGAGGAACCATCTAGAGAGAAAGTTTCTGCAAATTTTGTACAACATTCTTTTAATTCAGTTCGATCCAATGACTTCAATGTTGTTGAACTCATTAAAAATCCAAATATACTTCCGAATGTTTGGAGTTCTTGAAATCTACTTTTCAATGAATTGATTGCCATATCAACCATAACAAAAAATAATTAACTTCAAATTCCTTCTCAGCTTGCAAAACTGCTTCATCACAATCAATTTCATCAAACTGTTTCTTCCTAAGAACACGCCGCTTAACTGGAAATGATGGCTCTACATTCATTTGAGATGCAATATCTTTGGCAATGATCATACTCAAAGTAAACCCTTCATTTCTATAAGTATTAAAGTATTTAACTATGTCTTCTATTTGTTGCATGTATATACTCTACATAGTATATGGGGGGGCCCTGGATTTTGGGGGCCCGGGGCGACCGCCCCTCTCGCCCCCCCTCAGGGCCGGCCCTGAGTACGAACACAGGGAAACTATGCGACGTTACACAATCTGAAGTACAAAAAACTCAATATGAATGTCGTCGTCGTCTCCTCGGACGCCGTATGTGATCCTCCGAGAAGGTGAACCGGGTAGAAGACTGCGGTGCATCTCGAAAGTCATACTGTGAGGCCTGAGTCCGAGGTGGTCCTGCGTACGGCTAGGTGGGGTCTTGCGTTGGCTGGCCGAAAATAGAGCTCAGCCATTCGGTCGACGAGGAGTCTACGGCCTGCTGAGATGGTAAAGCTGAATTAGGACATGGGCAGCGATGTTAGTAATGAATATTAATATGGCAAGGCATTTACCTGGGTACTCTGAACGTCATGGCCCTGTTGCTCCGAGTAGACCTGCATTTTTTTGGCAATGCGATCAGATGGCTTTGAAATAGACATGTTTAGCTTACTACGTTAGTGCATATCGGGGTATGCGGCTGTCGAAATGACGATGCCGTAGGGTAGTCGCGCATGTACTCCTGCGCTGTATATCCTTGATAGGTCTGCCCAAACCACCTGTCCCGGTCTTGTAGGCTAGACTGCACGCCATGGGTGAACGTGGGCATCGCCCCCTCTGGTTGCTGCGCCGAGTTAGGGTCGCTCTCTGGAGTGGGCCCCCGTCGGCCTGGAGAGCATGCTCGCTCCTCCGTCGCCCTCCGCGATGATGATGGTTGTAGCAAAGTGCTATCCTGTCGCAATTGCTGCAAGGAATCCATCCCAATTGACCTCTTTCCATTTCTTGCATCCGTTTGCCTTTTATGTCCTATTTTCTGAAACGGACTCTAAACCGAAATCCGCGAATTGGAGCCGGTTTCTACCTCTTCCAAGCCTATAAATACGACCCCTTGACCCCTCTAAACCCATCCCAAGCCGTGGCAAGTCCCCTCAAAGCTCAGGACGCCGTCGGCATCGAGGCCCTTCGGTCCCGAATTTTCTCGTCGCGTCTCGAGCTATCCGGTGAGTTTTTCCGTGATCTTTTCGCGTCACATTGTGCCATCATGTGCCATCTACCTTCTTGCCAAGTTAATTTGGTTTTGGTGCAGCCAATGTCCCAGAATCGAGTTTTCCCCAATCTAGGTCAAGAGCGCTTCTCGACGTCAATTCGTCGCCTCCGGTAAGCTTTAGCCCTTGCCGTAATTTTGTTTAGGCTTGCCTCATCACGTTCTACTCCGTGCTCACTTCCTTTTCCCTGAAAAGCCTCCACAAAGTTTTGCCTCCGAACCTCGCCATAGCCGCCAATGGCATCTCGTGCCCCCATCTATCCGGTGATGTTTTCTCCCAATCCGTTCGCGTCATATTGTGCCAAACCATCCCAGGTAGCTACCCTTCAAATGGTGTTAGATTTCATTCACCGAGCACCAAGATATCAAGATTTTGCTTTTTCCTTCCCGACGTCGTTCAAGCGTCGTTTGCGTCGTCTCCGGTGGGTTTCTGTCTGAGCTGACAATTTTTCTAGCTTCGCCAAGCCGCGTTCTAGCTCGTGCTCACCCTACTTCTTCATGTCCTATGCCCGAGTTTTATTCCTCTCTCCTAACCATGTCGTTGTAGCCGCCCGTGCCGTCATCGTTCTCCGTTTGGCGTGCCGTCGCTTCCTATGTGTGCCTTGGGTCCCTAGCAACCCATTTTGCTAGTTAGATTCACCACCATGCCTCCTCTCACCGACGCTAGCCTTCTCTCCAAAAGTGCTGCTCTCGGATGAACAGTAACTTTTGCTATTTTCCAGCATTTTCTCGCCCGGCAAACTTTAGATCGCTTGTTCTCCTTCATCCGAACTCCGATTGACCCGATTATTTTTCCTAAATTCATATAAAATTGAGATCCATATTTTGGTTCTGGTTTTGCAGTTTTTGGAGTTCATTTGAATTTTATTTCAATTTGTTTTGTTTGTTTTGTCGTTTCATGCGTAGAACTGACGTCGCCGAAGAGTTTGTAGAACCGCAGCAAGGGGGACCAACCAGTGCACAAGAAGGCAAGTCTCCTTTGATAATTTTGAAACTATGTTTGTGAAATGTTTTAATTATTTTAAATTTATGTGCATCGCTATTTACATAGAACTCTAGATTTGGTCTTACGGTGTTAGTTAAACCAACTTTGCTATGCCCTCAATTGAACTTGAATGTCATGTACCCTTGTAACCCTAGGATCACCTTTGTCTCAATAATGAGATTATTATTAAATCCTTGATAAATATTAGAACGGTAGTATAATGCTTAGTCATGCTATTTAATTCTTTGGTAATCTTGAAATGGGGAAACTATAATTCTTCTAACTAGTCTTTGTATCTGGAAATTAGTGGCGATTGGAGTTGCCACTGCTCTTTAAAATAAAATAAAATAAAATGTGAAAGTTGGTTTAGACTGGGGCGGATGGTTGGTTTGGATTGGTGCGTGTCGGGACCCGGAGCAACAACTCCAGAACCCTCTGTGTTAATCGCACTATCCCAGGAAAAGCTAGTGCACACAGTATCAAAAAGACAATTATCATGCGTAATGACAAACTTTATTTGGCTAATATGAGCCTGATGGCCAAAGTTTTACAATAACAGCAAAAGAAGACAGCGGAAGATAAACAATGTAGCAGCCCATCCAGCCTTCCCACAAGGCGAATGACTGTAAGACGTGGCCTAGTCGCAATCCTCACCGAAGTCGTCGAAGCTTCCTCTGGAAAGAGTTAGATATAGCAACATGAGTACAAAAAGTACTCCACAAGTTACACCAGGAGGTTTAACAGAATAGATGCATGCATATGGAATATCAAAGGAAGGCATAATATGGTTTATTTGCATAAAAGACGATCATTGGAGTAAATATCATAAGTAAGTGCAAAAGCTGAATTTGATACGATAAATAGAAACAAGACTTTAACAAAATAATATCGTTAGTGCCGGCTCCAACCAAACACTAACCTATCCACAGGCATCCCACCCGGACCATCTTTTCCAAAAGCTCACGTATGGATTCCATCCATCCACACGCTTTCACTGCGCAACTCTGATGAATTCCATCCATTCACCAGATTTCAATCTCTCACGGATTCCATCCATCCGCAAGGTTTTCATCTCTCGTGGATTCCATCCATCCACAAGGTTTTCGCAAACCATTTTGAAAACCAAAGTCTAATCCATGAAAAACTTCACTCAGCTTGCCCATGACCGTGGGCACGGCTATCCAGGATAGGTTATACACTCTGCAGAGGTTGTACAGCTTTACCCACAAGACATGATCATCCCGGTTTGCCACGCGAGTTACACACTTCCTTAGGTGTGCGGCGAGGAGATCATGACAATGCTTTTACAATGATCTGTTGTCAACATAATCACGCCGCCACTAAGTTTTCACCACAACATGAATCCACATGCTGGAGCCCCCTCTTGTGCCATGTGAGACTTCTCACGGCCTACGCCGCTCTCACATTTAGCCTATAGCGAGATCATGTTGGAACTTCACAAATTATTTGGCCAGGTCTGTCCCATACCAGACTTGTGGTAGTACGAAAGGGCTTTGCAATAGTAGCTCACAGACCGGTGCTTAACTTGACTTAGGCCTAACCACAAACCCCTGTGCCCGACAATCAACCACTGCGGCTCCGACCAACAGGGCATGCCTGCACCCACCACTCTAACCAATTGCCTAAGTCTAAACCAGTTTTATATTTTGTTTGAAAATAATTTCATAAACATTCTTGACTCACCAAAGTCAAGAATACAGTTTTAAAGTTCATCATTTTATGTGAAAGATCATCCCAAACCATAAGTATTATAAGCATGGCTAAGCATTTCTACAAAATTTCTAGTTAGTGCTATTGTACTAACTAGGTTTTATCTAGGGTTGACAAGGTATATTGTTGGTAAGCAATATCAAATTTGGCTGTCCAAAGAATTTGGGTGTAACGAGAGTTCAAAACTGAATTTAAACTAACTTGAATAAAATTACGCATGCAATAATAATTTAAAAACAACATAATTAATTTAAAATATTAGGTTCAACATGATCAAAGGTGTAACTTGCCTTGTTCGAAGACCTGGTGCGAATCGTCGGCGTCGTTCTCTCCGAATTCGTCGAAATCTACGCGCGAAAAACCAACCAAATAAATCCAAATAAAATCTAAATAAAATCCAAAAATTATAAAATATATACTGGGAGATAGAATACGATTTTATATGAATTTAGGAGAAAGAATCAATAGATTCGGAGTTTGGACGACGGAGAACGAGCAATTGGAAGTTTGGATGGATTGGAAATTCCAGAAAATGCAAAACGAGGGAATATTCTCTGGAATCTTATTTTGGCTGATTTTTGGGGTATTTTGGAGTGTATGACACGTGGGGCCCGGTTGTCATTGGGTGCAGAATTTTATTTTATTATTTTATGACAAGTGGGTCCCGCTTGTCATTGACTAGAGGTGAACAAAAATTTTGGCAAAAGTCCAACCGAAATATGCTTTGCCCAGGACTTGAACACAGCACCTCCCACTGCATGCTTTGGCTTGCCTCCACTAACCAAGTGAGCATCTAATCTTTTGTGACAAGGAAGTATCACCAAGGAATAAAAAGGAAGGAAGATGCTATTTCCTAATGAAGACATACACGCAGTGGACAGAGAGGTGCGGCCATGGAGGATGCAGGGCGCTAGGGAGGGAAGAGAGGGGCGGCGCGGGATGGGGAGACCGAGGGGGGTGCGGCTCTTACCGGCGGCGGCTCGGGAGATGGCCGGAGAAGGCGACGGCGGCGAGAAAAAGAGACGGCGCGCGCGGAGAGAGAGAGCGCTCGGCGGCGGCGGCTCCGGTGGCGTCTTTGCTCGGCGAAGGGGCGGAGGGTGGTCGCCGGCGCACGGGGAAGACGGAGATGGCGTCGGTGAGGCGCGGAAGTACCCGGGGTGGCGGCAGTGGGGTGGTGAAGGATGGCCGGGCGGCGGCGTACGGCGGCGGCGCACGGCGGCGGGGCTGCGGCCGGGGAGGAGGTGAAGGGTGGCGGTGGGAGCAAACCGAAAGGGAGAAAGGAGAGCCGGATTTTGGGTATTTATAGGAAGAGAGAGGAGAGGAAGAGATTTCGGTTTTGAGAAGATTAAAGGACGGGGAACGGCCGGGAGATTGATGAGGGTGATTAGGGCGTCCGTTTCCATGCTTTAATCGGGAGTTAAGAGGGAGAAACGGTGGAGTTTCGAAGCTTTTAATTGTCATCCATGGTGGAGGAGAGAGAGAGTTAGGGGAGGAAGAAGGAGAGGTTGAAGAAACATATGACATGTGGGGTCCATATTTCATAGGGAGAGAGAGGAAGTGAAGGGGTACGGGCCGTCGGATTTGCGACACGTGGCAAGTGGATGTTTCATGGCTCTTGGATTTTATGAAGGGGTAAGTGATCATATGTGGCTAGGATTAAAACGTGGAGAGAGAGTGATTCAATCTGAGAGCGACACATGGCGGGCTTGGATGAATTTGATTTTTATTTTCGGAATAAAATTTCAGAAAATACTAGAAGCTTGATAAACACTTGGAAAAAATAATATTTAATGTCTAAAAATTCCGGAAAAATTATAAAATATTCCTGGAAACATTTTAGACTTAGGAAAAATATTTTTATTTTCAGATTTGCATTTAATAATTTTATAAGATACTTTTTAACCTTTAAAATTGATTTTTAACTCCAGAAAAACACAGAAAATCCAAATAAAAGCCAAATGCTTTTAAATACTTAATTTGAAATAATATTTTTACAAAAACTCAAAATATCCTTTTTATTTAATAGTAATTTTATGTTTTTAGTTAAATTACTTTTTATAAAAGCTTTTTTTAAAAGCTAAAAACAGACAAATAAAATCTCCAAAATTTAGGCAACCAAAGAACACTTATTTTTATTTTTAAATTAATTTAATTTTTTTTTTCACTAAAATTTTTGAAATAAACCGCTGGGCTGTTACAGTGCGGCAAGTATGAGATCTTGTAAAGTGTATGTTCCGCCCTAGTCGATTAAGGACCGACGCTTGTGATTGTCCAGACTGAGCACTACCGTACAACCCCGAGTCTATATGGGTATGACCTAGCTGATTAACTCATGATAGTCTAGTTTAGGTGCCACCAGTGGAAAGTGGGTGCCAGGGATTTACTGGTTATTCACAGTGAGGAGGGACAGGGATTTACTGTACTCATATGGCGCAAGAGGGGGTTCGGACTGGGCGGATGGAACCCTTCTGCGGTGAAACCTCAGCGGGTGGTGTCTAGCTAGACTAGAGTGAGGTAAAGGCTTTGTGATATTTTTTCTGGGTCTCATGCCAAAGGAAGCATGGTGACTGTTAAGATAATTTATCTCTTGGGGGTAAAGTTGTACAACCTCTGCAGAGTGTCAAACTATTCTTTGTTAAGTCTTGCATCTATTGCATTTTTCCCAAGACTTGCGGAGTACTTTATGTACTCACATGCTGCACTTAAAATAAACTCAGAAGAATATGAAGCTCAAGAGGGAGACTACGACTACTTCGCGTGTGGATTCGACGAAGGATTTCTGGAGTACTAGGTTGCGCTTCCCCAGTCAATTGCCTGTGGCGTATTGATGGGTCTTCGCCGGATTTATCTTTTGCTTCCGCTGTGTTTTGTGAGTGTGTGTGGTCTTGAAACCTTAGTTGTAATAATGAGACCTTTCGGTCAATACTCTCTATTATTGTAATAAAGCGTTGTTGGTTATGTAATCATTTATGTTTAACTGTGTGCACTAGCTTTGATCTGGCACTAGTGCTGTAATACACAAAGGGTCCGGGTTTGGAAATCCGGGGTCCCGACACTGTCTGCAAGAGGGCGTCCTGGCAGGGGGTACATGCTGGTACAGGCCGAACTGCCTCATGACTCGCTGTGGGTTGTACGGCTCGACGCAATGCAAGAACACCAAGTGGCATGTCGTCAACCAGTACCTCTGATCCTGCCCGCACTGAGATGATAATGCGTAGGGGGCCGTGTCCATAATGAACCCTGGAGTCCATGGCCACCAGACTATGTCGGCCTCGTGGAGAGTCTCGAACATGTTGTGGAACTCCGGGTACGCACGTCTCGGTCTTTCCCTTGCCCACCGCAACTGACCATGTGTCCAACGTGTACCCATTGTGGGCCCATCAACGGGGTCGTCGCCACCACCAAGGCCGTAGAACTGCAGCCTCAACTCATAAGGGTGCACAACAGTACCAAAGTAAGGCCTGCCAATGGGGAAGTGTTCCCATGACCACAACTGAAGGAGAAGGTAGCAGACGGCTAGGACTGGCTCACTGACCGCACTACGCTGCGAGGCATCACACAAGCCTCGGTACGTGGCGTTGTCGTCCAGTCTGGACGACACGTACGCACCGTCGGTGGTCACAACACGACCTACCACCCCTCCAGTTGCAGCTTCGCCATCCTCGTCTTCTCCAGAACTGTCTGTTTCCACATCCTCATCCTCCTCGCTGCCCGCTTCTTCCACCTGGTCCCCAAGGTACACATGACAGTCAATACGGGCGGCCCACCACCTCTCATCCACACCTTCGTTGGCATGGAAATTCTCCGCACGCCTCCTGAGGTCTTCATCACCCACTTCCTCGCCCACATGTTCTCTTGCAGAAGCGTCTTCATGACCGCCGGAGATGAACCCAGGCACTACATCTCCACTAGCGACATCAGAACCAACCATGATGAATGATTCTGCCCTCTCCACGAACTCGACATACACCATTGGTCTAGCATATATCGCAGCATCAGGGTTGCACACGACCTCCATGTAGTTGGCCCACGAGGCATCATTGGTCACCTTCAGAAGTTGCCACATGCTAGTATCACCCACCATTGAGGCATAGACTGTCTCGATCCGTAACTTCTTCCTTCCGGTCTGCTGATCGAACGCCGAACGGACACACCTCCGTAGCTCAGACAAGCTCATGGCGTTCAGACCGAGTGCCCGGATCACGGTCCAGTCACAATTTGACAGGTCCGCCCCGTACAGCCCGTCGTGTACAAGACCACTCCCATAAAACACGAACAAGTCTTGAATGTCGGCCATGGCGTACCTAACATAAGTGCATAATCAACCATTTTAGTACACAGCATGCAACAATCGTACCATCAAACACCCACTATCCCATTGTAACATTAACAGTGCGGTATTTCATACATCTTCCTACCGCCTACAAAATCGATTAGTATATGTTTTGTATTTCTAAAACTACAATTTATTTCTAACTATTTTAGTTTCAAATTCTAACATACATCAAATTACATATTCCTATGACCTACAATATCGATTACTAATATTTTAATTTCTCAATTTATACTTTGGTTTTTATTTTCCCTACTACTTTGTATTGCATGTTGTTTTCCGATTAATGCAAAAAAAAACCAATTACTAATTTTCCTACATTTCTTTTCTAACTTTTACTTAATACATGCTTTATTTATTTGTACTATAACTTTGTATTACTGTTATTGCATTTTAATTCTAATGTACCACATTTATTTCCAATTTATTTTTACCACCTACCGCACTGTATGCACTTCTTCCCTAAGTGTACTACTTGTATGTTCCTAATCCTGCTACTATTGTTATCACCTACAAATGCTCTAAGATAAATATGTACTTTCTCAACGTCTACACATCTGCAAGTTCATATTTTCGCACAACATTAAACTACACTACAATATGTGTGTTCACAAAAAACAGAGTACAACATTACATACACTACAATACGACATCATGCCTAACATATGGAAGGTTTGCTACAAATACATACCGTATCAAAGATTGACATAAAATAACATTAACAAAACATGGTGGAGGTGGACCTCGACGCTACGTCTTATTTATACTCCGTAGAGTGCGTGCAGAGGCGCCATAGAGTGCGTGCAGAGGCGAACCTTGACGCTACGTCTTATTTATACTCCGTAGAGTTCGTGCGGAGGCGGACCTCGACGCTACGTCTTATTTATACTCCGTAGAGTGCGTGCGGAGGCGGACCTCGACGCTACGTCTTATTTATGCTTCGTAGAGTGCGTGCGGAGGCGTCCCCCACTGCATCTTATTTATACTCACGTAGAGTGTGCGCGCGGATGCGTGTCTTTGTTTATATATATATAGGCACCATGATTTTAAATACATGAATTCAATCCAAATTCAGATATATTTTTTGAAAGTATTAGTTTTAGGTTATGTACGTATCTTTCACAATTCAAATGAAACATATACCTTTAAAAAAATATACTCAATTTCAAAGTTTTGAACGAACACACACACATACACACACATATACGTATATGTGTGTGTATGTATATTTCGCACGTTGGGGGGCACATCGTGTGGCCAGTGGGTGCGCGAGGAGTCACGCGGTCTGGAGCCGCACAAGGCTCGGCTCACGCGGCTAGGGATTGTGTCACGTGACCACATGAGAGGGCCACTCTGGGCATTGCGCAAGGCCGGGGCCATATCTGGCAATAGCGGCGCTGGGGGGCCAAATCGGCACTGAATTCTCAAGCTCCAAGTGGGTTTCTCAGTCCCCTATATAAGGCTAGCTCCACATAATTTTCAGAGCATCCAATCTTCATCCAAGCATCTAGTTCTCGCGATTTCAATGAAGCCAGCCATTTCCATTGTAATTGGTTCTAGATTCTTTTATGTAACATCCTAATTTTTTTAAAAAAATTATTTAACATAAGGATTTATAAATTTCATACTAATTCTAGAATATTTAAATATCAAAGAATTTTCCAAATTCAAAATGATTTAATATGAATAAATTGAACCTCAATTAAATTCAAAACTTCTTTTTAATTCCTCAGGCTCAAAAGTATTTTGTTAAATTTCATGGAATTTTTTATTTTATTTGCTATTTTCTTGGCTTTTTATTTTCTCAAAATAAAAAATGTATTTAAACCCTAGAAGGCTTCCTGGGCTAATCCTTCTCGGCCCACTTCTCTCTTTCTATCCTTCTTGGGCCAAGCCCATTTCATTCACCCACGCCAATGTCACATATGTGAGCGCCTCGCATCCCACGGCCCCACCGTCACTGACAAGAGGGTCCGGCCATTATTCTTTGTCCCGGGCAAAACCAACTCACGCGACCACCACCCCTGACTTGGTGTCTATGCCCTACATAGATTCCTGAGCCCTTGGGCCATAAAACTGCCACTAATTGTGTCAGCACCACCACCTCAATCTCCATCGCCAAAACCCTAACCGTAGGAGCTTGAAACCACATTGGTTATATAAAGTGAGTTGTAGTAGCATATAATGGTTGCTGCATTACAACATAGCACCTCTAGGTAACCCTTTTACACAAAGTGATGATGAAAGTATAAGTTGGGTGCTACACATGCACGGGTCCACCCCATGGTGGGCTAGGCATTGAGTGAATGTTTGGCCAATGTGCACACAATCAGATCTTAACCTGAGGCAAAGAAGATTGGTTGAGCTGATAAAGGATTGTGATTTAGGCATCCACTACCACTCTGGGAAAGCCAATGTGGTAGCTGATGCTCTGAGCCTCAAGGCATATTGCGGTAATGTGATGGTCCAAGACAAGAACCTAAGCTCTATAAGGAGTTGATGGCACTCAACTAGAGATAATAGAGCAAGGCACAATCGCAGCGATGGAAATGCAACCCTCCCTAAAAGATCAAATCAAGGCCGCATAGAAAGGAAATTCCGGCGTCCAGCGATTCAAGCACCTCATAGCGAAAGGAAAGGCCTCTAAAATCATTGAGGATCAGTAATGAGTCATATGCTATGGAAAGTGTACTTTCGTTCCCCATCAAAAGGAGCTTAAGAATTGATACTTATGGAGGCCCACAACTCAGCCTATTCCTTACATCTAGGAAGTACCAAAATGTATGAACACTACTAGGGAAATGTTGATATATGATGTTTCTGTTTCATCACAAAAAATCATCGAATCGTCACCAACCTACATCTATGAAGAACTTATGACGAAACGGCCTTCGTCATGGATGTCCTGTCATAAAAGAACTTTTGTGATGAAATGGTCTTTTCGTCATAGATGTATGATGAAAAACCGTTCATCATGGAACAAGTTCTGTTAAATGATGAAAAAATTTTGTCATGGAAGACAAAGAGAACGTCATGGATAGCTGCCATTCCCGGTCCTTTTTTATTAGACCCAGTTGGTAATTTTGGCCCACTTATTTCTGCCAGTCCAGCAAACTCGGCCCATGTTCCCGGCTTAGTCCTTTTTGGCCTAACTTTCCCGGCCCAGTCGAGTTCTTTTAGCCCGTTAGTTATGCAGCCTTGTTTTCCCCGCCACCAATTTTTGCCTTTTTTTCCCTAGCCCAGTTATGCAGCCCAGCAACTTCATCACATACTGCTTTTGTGGAAGAATGTTCCTAGGCTCCAGGTTTAGCCGGCCAAGAAACACAAATTAACATACAAGATGAGATTCACTTCAGCAAACACAAAGTAATGCATCTCATTACATCACAGCAATTCACACATGTGACTCAATTCATGACTATCAGTTCACAGCAAACTCAGTTCATGGTAGTTCACACATTCAATTCCAGCAGTTCGCACAGTTATTTCAATAGCAGATCAAGGATTTGGGTTAACCTGTGCATAGCCCATGAGACGACGAAGAATGAGATCACTTTCTTCTTAGAGGTGATTAGAATTGTAGAATCTATTGAATTTATGATGATGATGATGATGCTTTGGTAAGGAAATTTGCACCATCTAGGGTTTATCCTATACAATCTCTTTATGCAGTGATTAATTTTGGGAGGTAGCTACCCTATTTACATTCCTACTACAAAAGGTAGAATGTTCCTAACAAGTATTGCTTATTTTCACCTATTTTTGGAATGTGTACTAGAAAAAGCTATTTGGAATGAGATTTCTATTATGCTAGACATGGAAATTGGTTCTAACTATGTGAATTTGGCTACACGGTGGCTTAGTGATTCAAAGCATGAAGTTACTAACATTGTTGGTGCTGCACTTTGTTGGGTGTTGTGGAGATTAAGGAATGACTTGGATTTTCATAGAATGAAGTGGCCTTTGGTGTAGGAAGTCTAGCTTAGGGTCTCCTAGGCAGGGAAGAACTAGTGGTAGCTATGCGTGAACTCAGGGTTGCCAAGGATGGATCTCTTTATTTGTAGCAACCCAGATTTTGGCAATCTAGATCTTCTGTGTATTCTGAGCTAGTCTTTGGATTAGTAGCTAGCTCACACAATATAACAATGATGAATATCACATCCAAACATGTGTATAACTAAAAAGGTATAGTAGTAAATGAGCATAAATCGGTCAAATGGCAAAGGGCTTACTTCATAGGACAGGGAGGCCAAATAAGAAGGAAATCTTGTAGTGGAAAAGACATGTAGCAGTGGAGTCCCTCAAGATATACCCACAAGCAATCGACTGGAGTATGCGAACTAGGACTTGGCATTGTCTTTAACCTTCGATAGATGGTGACACTTGTTCACTGGTACATTACTCCTTGAGCACTGAATTCATATAGTTAAGCAACAATGGGTACAAAAGTATTCAACAAGTTCTTATACCAGGCTTAACCAAGGGAAGGCCTTATATTTCTTTTAGCATAAAGCCAAGTTATCAAATATCATAGTATAGCTAGTTTCTAAACCTATTACCTAGCCATTTTTAACTAAAATTGAATGCCTAGTTTAAGTCAAATTTATCATGATAGAGAAGTTCCTTTGCTTCCACCGTCCATGTTCGAAATTGAAATGGGGGGAATGTTCCTGAAGGTGTGGAACATGTTTTGATGCAAGCAAAAGTTGAGGAGGCTCGCTAGGGTGTTGGGAACGGCACAGAGGAGCTCGGTGGCACTTGGGTGCGCAAAAAGGAGTCGACCAGTGCGATAGCATTCCCAGTGGCCGAGCGGAGGAGAGGAGGGGGAGCAAGAGGGAAAATGGATAGGAGGAGGAGGAGGAGGAGGAGGTGAAGAACATGGCATGCTTAGCTTGGCTTATAAGGTAGCGGAGCACAATGTGTTCTCATGGGGACTACGGTTGCATGCACGAGTTCTCATGAGTGGTCGTGGCCAGGCATGGCTCGTGCTCTGGCATGGACAGGACTATCTCATGGTGCATGGAGAGAGGGAATGGGGCGCGAGGTTGTAGTCCTTTGTGTTACTTTTGCTCTACTGCTTGCAAGAGAGAGGGAGAGCGCATGGGGGAGAGAGAGAAAACTTAGTGGGGGAGAAGAATTGGGAAGGGGCTTGGTGAGTGGGTTGTAGACTTAATGGGGAAGAACAGGGAAGGAGCTGGGTGAGTGGGTTGGTTCAATCACCAAGCTTGGCTGATGCGCATAGGCCAGATGGGCCAGCGAGGAGAAAGAGAGAAGAAAGAGAATAGGGTGTGGACTAGGCCATGGCTATGTTTCAGTTGGGTTTCAGCCCAAGAGAAGAGAGAAAATAAAATAGGTTTAAGATTTTATTTTGGAATTTGGATTTTGATTTTGATTTTGGTTTGAACTTATGAGAGGTTTCTTTGCACCCAAATACTTAGAAAAATATTTTGATTTTCACTCAGTTGAATTTAAGAATTTTACAAACCCAAATTTGGTTTGAATTTAAATTTTTATCTTGAGATTTCAATTCAGATTGAATTTAAATTTGAAATCCAGGAAGGGAGGGGGATCGGGGGAGGTGGCGCCGGCTGTGGGAGGAGGAGGTGACGCCCACAACAAACAGGGAGGCTATGCCGACTGCGGGAGGGGCAGGTGATGTTGGCTGCGGGAGGAGGCGGCGGCGCCGGCAACAAATGGGGAGGCAACACTACTAGTTTCAACCAAAATTGTACATATTTCTTGAATTTTTCTTGAATTCGAATGGTATGTTTGAATATTTCAACCGAAAATTTTGAAAAATAGTCGAAAATTTTGAAATTTCTGCATTTCAGATTTCTCGGAGTGGTTCAAAAATTTTTCTAAACCAAAAATGTTTTCCCTGTGTGGTATTGTACATTTATTTCCGGTTGTATTGTGTGAACTACCTAATTGCCAATGAGCGTTGTATTTTGCAATCACACAAAAAACTTCCTCTAAATTAATGAAACTTGCATTGGCCCTTAGGCCTTATGCTTAAGGAAATTTGGTTCTTTTCTTTTGATTTTGTTATAGTACCAAACCCCGGATAGTTGCTTCGATCTTATGCTATATCGCTCTTTTTGGTCAAGATATTAAATTAACCCTCTTGTATACAGAATGTCCAGACTTTTGGCAAGTCCTGTAGCTTCCGGTTCGTAGCCCAACAACACGCAAGCACCACCTCAATCACAACCAAACCCGGTGCACCCAAATCAAACTCAACAACCAATTCTTGGACAAGACCAAGATCAGCATGAGCATAAGCAAGATGGAGAGTTACCTGCTGCTCCTACCATGGCAGAAGTGCTTGCTACAATTGAACAAAACCATCAAGTTTAGACTCTCATCCTTCAACGGATTGCTCAGAAGACCGCTAACATGAATGCAGCCCCTGCAGCAGTTGCCATAGCAGTTGAACTACAATCCAAGTTAGCGAAATTTCAGAGGACTGGGCCACCTGTCTTCTCTTATCTCAGTCCGTGGAACCAATGGACACAGATGACTAGCTCTGTACCATTGAAAGAAAGCTAGAGATAGCACAATATGGAGATCGTAAGAATATTCTTTATGCATCTTATCAACCTGAAGGTCCAACAAGTGTATGGGGAAACAACTGTTGCACTATGTAGTCCGATGTTCAAGAAATACCTTGGACCGCATTTAAGGATGCTTTCAAGTAGGCACATATCCCAATTGGTCTTATTGCGATAAAGAAGCACGAATTCTGTTGGGATATGGATAGGCTATACTAGCATAGATTAAAAAATTTTACCGCATAAACCAGGAAACCATGCGAATAAAAGATTATAAATTACTACCACTACATGCGTAGTGCGGACGAAGTAGAGTTGAAGCTGTCAGTTCACCGAATCACGCGTCGGTGTAGTGAAAGTAGTTCATCATCTTCTGACCAACCGTTTCCTCCTCGTCATCATTCTGATCGGTGCTGCAGTCACAGCAGCACCTTTATTGAGGTCCACATGACCAGGAATAGAATATCGTATGTCGGTGTGCTAGCACCAGGGCGCATAGCAGAGGTTATGATAGGTGGCAACTAGGGCTTCGACGAGTGTGTCTTGGGAACCTCCCTTAGCCCCCGCACCTCCCTTTATATAGCCTCCAATCGAATTTTTAGCCGATACGATCAGATATCATATCCAACTCGGAAAGCTTCATATTGGATCTTTATCCAAGACGGGTAGGGATCATATCCCACTTGGAGAACCTTCAACCGGATGGACCCTTATTGTTGCGACTTGTTAAGTATGTGACCCTGTAGGTTCATGTATATTTGTCCATGAGCCAAAAACTCCTTTCCGGTCCATAAGTTGGTAACGGTTCCTACCAGGACATAATGACTCTCAAATATACATAAAGATCACATCAGATGAATCTATATAGTGCTTATGTACCAACCCTTTTGTCTCATGATACCAGATCAAACTCAAGACAAGAAGTGTGCCATCCTATGATAGTTCGATCCTTCACTCGAATCTGTAGCTGATTACTCAGTTGTGATTGACTCCTCAACTACATTTGGCATGGCCATACACTTCTTTAATCCAACCATATCGAGAGGCCTAAACTCTTCCATTATATTGGAGGGGCAAATTCCATCTTGATCGCTCACATTCCTCCGTATGTTTCATAGTAACTCGAAAGTTACCTTTATGACTATCTAGTTATGGAGTAGTATATGGTAACCCTTAAATAAACTATTACGCATGTAAGAAACTATGATGATCTTAGGTCTAAGGATCCTATATACACTATGTATGAAACCAACTGATGACACTTAAGAATATAACAATTTCCATAGTGTCTCATGTAGGTCAACCCAACACCATGTTCTTAAACATGTGTCTATATTATTGACTTGATATCTCTATATCCATGATTCGTGAAACATAATCATCAACCAATACATGTACAGATCTGTAAATCATAATTATCTCACATAATGATATAATATCAGGGATGATTTACAATAACATCAAAACATGGATAAAGAGTTTCATGAACAAGTCACATGCTTGTTGATCAATATGAAAGACATTTATTTATAAGATAAAATAATATATTATTCAAAAGATTATAAATATAAAAGTGATTGTCAACAAGACACTCACGCTCGAGGATAAGCGTTGTGCATTTGATGAGACGTGCAAGTGGCAGCCCAGAAGTCACCTAGTGGTAGCTTTCCAAGACCCCATACTTGACAACAACCTACAGCAAGGTTTCCTGCACCACTACCTGCAAGGTTCTTAGCTTCAGCCACTGCCTCGCTGTTCAAAAATTTTAGAATGTTAAGAATGCTAATTTGCAGCAAGGGGATAGCATAATGACAACACTAATGACGCAACAAAAATTGAATGCTTCATGGAAGGTCTTCACCAAGGACTTCAGTGTTAGCTTGTTACACTGGACCTTCCAGATTTCCATACACTAGTCAACAAGACACTCATGCTTGAGGATGAGCATTGTGCATTTGATGAGACGTGCCAAATGCAAGATGGCAACCTAGAAGTCAAGGTTTCTTGCGCCATGTAACATCCTAAATTTTGAGTGTTTAAAACCACGAAGAATTTAAAACTTTTATTTGCATCTTGATGGTATTTGAGACTTTGTCAAGATCTTACTTGGACTATTCTGAGGTTTGTGCTAAACAAAATTGGAAAGAAACCTCAAATACAAATGAGAATTTTGACAATAAAAGATACAAAATAATTTTTGGGAGTTTAAAACCGTAAGAACCAAAATCCAGAAGTCAGAATTGAATAAAAACCCACCTTAAATCAAATTAACCGGAGAACTCAAACTCGGATTCCATTCCGAGTTTTCCAAACATAAAATTCGAAATGCAATTACAAACTTAAGGCTCAAAATAATCGAAGTGCAAATTAAAATTCAAAAATTAGATAAAGGGAATAAAATGTCCAACTTCATTTTCACTAGGTAAAGAAAAGAAATGGCTGAACAAATATTAAAAGCTCGCATTTAAATAATTAAAATGAGAATTCAAAATTTTGAAAATCATGCAAAATTCAAAATCAATAAATGCTAATGCAAACTCATAAACTTAAATTAAAAATCTGAAAATTTGCAAACTAGCTTAAGCATTTCATTTCCTTCTCTTTTCCATTTCTCCCTTTCCACTTTCTTACATGTGGGCCCTCTCCTCCTCCTTCCCCTTTCTTTCTTCTCTGTCCCTCCTCTGTCTTTGCTCCCTCTCCGATCGTGTCACTGGGACCCACCCCTCCTACTCCCCACGACCGTGCGCGTCATCGCCAACTGCCCGGCAGCGTCACTCCGACGTGTCGCTTTGCCGCGATGACCGACTTTTTGACCGCACCGTCGCGTTGATCGGGCACCGATTACACCGCCACCAGCTCGCTTGACCGCCCCCGTCAGTTGCAGTGCGCTCCTGCTCCCGTCGCTTCCCCTGTTCCGGGCGTCATCGCGCCTGTGCCCGCTTCAGCCCAGCGTCGACCGCCCTGTAGCTGTGCGATTGCGCCTGCCGACCTCGCGTCTACCCCCGCACGGTCTTGCCACCCCGACTCCATTCCCATACCCTGCGTCACCGACGCCTTGACCCTAGGTCAAATCCCGAGCGCTGTAGCCGCTCCACCGCCACGCCACCGAGACGACCGCCCAACCGCCCTTCTGTCAACCGCCACTTTTTCGCGGCTATAAAGCCTCGCCCAGGGCTCTCGATCGCTCCACACCACCCCACAGAGTCTTCCACTTTAAAGAAATAGCCTCTCAAACACCACAGCCCACCGGCGGTCTCTTTTTCCCCAAGCCCAACCAAGGAGCCGACCGTCGATTGCCACCGCCGCAGTCCAATTCCTTTCCACGGAGGCACCCCCGAAGCATCACGCGCCATCCCCGCCCTCGACCAGACCTGCCATCGACTAAACTACGCTAGCACCCTGCGACCCCTTCGACCGCCGCCGTCCCATGTCGCTAGCTCACCGCCGACCTCCCTGAGCTGTCCTGACACCTAAGGTAGCTTCCTGCCCACGAGTAGATGCTCCCATAGAGTTTAATTGGATCCTAGCGCCCTAGATTGCCCTAGCCAACCCCCCTGATCCACCGCCTCCATGGCCGCCATTGCTCCCCTGAAGCTCCTCCAGCCAATTCCTCGCTTTGGGAGCGTCCCCTCGGTGCCCTGAGCCTTCTCCAACCACCGGCTAAACTCATCGCCAGCCTGCCTCTACCCCTCTCCCGCTTAGCCAACCCCATGGTACGTTTCCCCTGCATCCCCTCATGCTCATGCGTGCCTCAATTTCCGCTCTCCTTTACTCCAGTGCCGTCGCGTCGAGGTCGCCTCGCCGCCGCCTGCACGTGGTCGAAGCCACAGCTGCCGTGGTTGAAAAGGAGACCTGGTCGTGAAAAGGTCATTTACGACCACACGGTCAAAAGCTACGACCACGCTATCGGAAGCCATGACCTCGCAGTCGAAGCCACAACCTCGCGGTCGAAGCCACGACCACGTCATCATTTACGACCATACGGTCGGACACTCGACCACGTTCAATCTTCATAGTCGTAGCCCCCTTCGACCACACAGGGAGTCTACTTATCACCGTTCACCGTGGTCGAAGCCCTCTCCGACCACTCACACCGCCGTCGAAGCCCTCTTCGACCACTCAAACCGCGGTCGAAGCCCTCTCCGACCACTCACACCATGGTCGCAGCACCCTCCGACCACCCACACCGTGGTTGAAACACCCTCCGACCACTTACATCATGGTCGAAATACATTCCGACCACGTCCACGACCACTCAAAGTTGCTTACAACCGCTCGAAAACACTTACGACCACTCCATGGTCATTTACGACCACTTAAGGTCATTTACGACTGCTCCGTGTCCCATACAACCGCTCAAAACCCCTCACGGCCACCCCCTGTTGAACACCCGAACATGCAGTCGTTACCAACCATACGGTCGAAATCGACCATGCGGTCGTTACCGACCACGCGGTCGTTACCGACCACGCGGTCAAAACCGACCACGCGGTCGCTACCGACCTCACGGTCGAAATCATGACCACGTAGTCGTTTACAACCGAGCGGTCGAACTCACGACCACGTAGTCGTTACAACCACGTTGTTGTCCCGACAATTGGCTATGGGTCTTGCCTGTCAGACTTTTAGTTATTTCCCGAATTTGTTCCAACAGAGAGCTTCAAATAATCATAACTAATTCATTTTAACTCTGAATTGAGTGAAACAAATTTCTAAATTCATCTAAAATCAAAATCTAACTAATGGAAGAGAGATCATGAATTTTTGAGTTCATTTGAATTTTTCTTTGAGGATTTGTTTACTTTGCTGATTTTTATCCGAATTTTTGCGCATGGTAAAATAGGGTACGAGGCTCAAGAAGAAGAAGCCAAAGCTGAAGCAGCTGCTCTTGGTAATCAAGAACCAGTTCACTGTGACCAAGGCGAGTAAATACTTTCATTATGTTGAGCCTATATTTTTCTACAAATTACTTTGGTTTAAATTATCAAATTGCATGCTGTTATTTTATATGCAAATATACATTTAATTTAAGATTCTAGTTATATGCCCATTGTTTAACTTGATTAATATTACACCTCCTTTGGAATATTTGAATATGTGAACCTTGTCACCCTAGTAAAATTTATAATGGTAACCTTTCAAAAATAAGTCCGTAATTATACGCTATGCTTAGTACTGCTTAGATACTCAGGGGCGCTGAAATGCCCCAAGCATCATTTTTAATCATGAAAAACTGGTTTGGGAAGTCATGGTGGTAATGACTGGTATATTTTGATATGATTATTTTATGCTCCCAAAAACCTCAAATTGCTTATCTATCTGGGCGGATGGTTCGGGGGTATGGTGCAGCGGTGCACGAGAGTATGGTTTGTGGTAGAACCGCCCAGATAACCCTAAGGATTGAATCTTGTCATGACCACATGTGTAAAACAAGTATAACTACAACTCTGTAAAGTACAACTCGGGTTAGTAAATTTACCGGACCCTGCAAGTCATCATCATCGATGGAGAAGGTGAGGTAGTGCAAGTGGCGATTTATGTGACGGCTTGAATGGGGCACCCGTTGAGGGTGAAGTTCTTTTGCGGCATGCTAGCAGTGTGGGTAGCCAACTGCTAGGCGCATAGGAGGGAAACATCCCGCATAACGTATGAGACCCACCGCAAGTGGGAGCGACCCATAGGGTGAGATGATGGAAGGGGCGAGGTATTTTGAACGGTTACTGTGATGGTTTGCTAAACTGCATGACTAAGGAATCGTGCAGGGCAATGAGCGGACTGTCTCTTGTGGGTAAAGTGTGCAAACTCTGCAGAGTCAAAACTATTTGAATAGTCGTGCCCACGGTCAAGCGCGTACATGAGAACTTAACCAGATATAGTTCTATTTCAAAAACTTTGTGGGTGGAATTGGAAAAATTGAGGGCAGTGGAAAGCCCTGTTTTGTGTTTCCTTGAGTATCGTCCCAGTGATAATGTAAGCGGCTATAATGCTGAAGGTTTAGCATATGGTGCAGAAACCATGTAACGGTGGATGGAATTTGGATCGCTATTATTATTGCATTCTTTTACGCATTATGTTTTAGTTCAAAACTGCTAGGTCTCAGGAATTTCTATGTATCATATTTTAAAATAATAATACTTCTTTTCTTGCAAAATAAAATGTAGGGAAGAATAAATAGAGTCGTAAGTAAAGAAGATGGATGTTTGTGGTAAACACATAAAGGTGTTGGTGGGTTTCGTGTCGATCATCAAAAGGAAACGATAGTGTGAATTCTGAGAAAATAAATTGGTGGAGCCTAAATGAATAGATTGGCTAGGTGGATGAATTAAATGATTTTTGGAGAATTAGAGAGTGCAAAAGTAATTGATGGATTACGACACTGATAAATAATATAAATTCTTGGGAGATGATTGGCAATAATGGATTTAATAGAATTTGATCGATAACTAGATGAGTCAATTGAATTCTTGGGAATTTGGAGATATGATAACAACTATTAGAGTATAAACTTGATCAATAATATTCCTGGTGGATGTATACTAGTGAATTAGTTAGAGATAGATAATGGAAAATAAGGTTGATTACTGGAAGAGCAAATTATGGTTTTGGATCAATAACAGAAAGGATTGAATTGTTAGAAAGTGCTGAAACAAATGATACCGGTGGATTTAAAAGTAATTATGTTGGATAATCATTAGAATTTAGGAGTGATTAGTTGATGAATAGCAACTATAAGATTGGATTGTTAGGAATTCAGAACACAAAAGATATTGGTGGATCTAAAATAAAGGATATTGAGTTTTCATTTGACTAAGGAACTGATCAAATTGGTAAATAATGAACCTGAGATTGGATCTATAAATTTTCGGCGAGAATTTAGATTCCCATGAGAGTTGGTAACCCCGATTTGAATAATAGAAATTTTTGACAATGCAATGGGAATTGTTTGAATGGTGGATCCAAAGTAAATTTATTGGATTATCATTGGATTGTAGAATTAACAGATTGGCATATAGTGGATCTGAGATTGGAGTATACAGCCATCTGGGTTTGATTTACAAATTTGTGGTGGAAGTTAGGATTTATGTGAGAATCAGACATTCATGGCTGGATTAATGAAATGGTGGGTGACAATATAGAAAGTGTATGGTCGGTCGATTAAATAAATGATGACACTCGCTGTTCAGAGTTTTAGGCAGCAACAATAACACCGTGATTAAATAATAATAATACTACTAAAAGCAATTTATGGCAAATAAAATAACCCGAGCCTCTCCATTGATAAGCCATGCATATTATTTATTTGCATCCTGTGTATTGGCTCGCGGAGCACGGGTGGTTTGTGCTCACTCTTGCTCTCACAACAAATCCAAAATCAGGAACCAGATCGCTACGCTTCAGCAATACTCTTGGTCATGATGACGAAGAAGATGAGGATGTCAAGGGCTAGGTCGCAAACCCCCAGTTGGCTGCCTGTGGGCATGTCCTGAGGGTCTCGCCTGTGTGTTTCATTTCTGCTACTGCATTTTATTGATTTCGGCATAATCGGCCCATGAGTAAGTCTACTATTATATTTACGCTTTCGCATGATATGTATTTTGATGTTCAGTACTGTATCTGTGAGCATTATCTACTGATCCAGGGAATAGTGCGGTTGAATCACAGAGAATTCTGGATTATAAAATCCGGGTCCGACACACCACCACCTGCAAGGTTCCTAGCTTCAGCCCCGCGCTTCATTGTTCAAAAATTTCAAAATGTAAGAATGCTAATCCGTAGCCAGGGGGCTGCAACTCTAGAGTTGGAGTTACATGCTTTAATTGGGATGAGAAAGGTTACTATGCTAATTGGTGCCCTCACAAGCAACATGGCCAAGTCAAGAATGTTCCTACCGATGCACCTGCCAAGAATCTATCTGCACCACACTACTACAAAAGAGGCTATACTGGACGGGTACATCACAGACGGTTCATACTACCAACCGTCTGCGATATTTTCATAGACGGTTATTAACATGAGCCGTCTGTGATACTCGAGACAACACAGACGGTTCATATTGATAACCATCTGTGAACTTTCATAGACGGTTCTTAATATGAACCGTCTGTGATAATTGAGACATCACAGACGGTTCGTATTAAGAATCGTCTGTGATAATCACATGTCACCGATAATTGGCGTATACCCAAGATTTCGATCTCACCTGTCCATTCTCTCCACATCGAATGGCAGACACCAGTTCCTCCCACTGCTCAGCCCTTATTAATAACTCCCCATCTACCTTTCCACCGGTACTAGTCACGCGTGAGTTCGTCCACTAGCTAGGTTCCTGCATGCATCTCCCTTCAACTGTGAGCTAGCGCCTCCGTCGCGGCACAGCGGGAGGCTGGACAACACACTCTTGTCGTAAGTGTCGTAAGTGTGTCTTGTTCAGCCTCACTGTCCTGCCATGAAGGGTTCGATAGCTTGTTATCCAGTAATAGATCTGAATGTGTTGTTGTGTCTTGCCTCTGTATTTGCTTGTTCCTCGACGACGCCGACTACTGCCATGAGCTAGCGTATCCGTTGTGGCACGGCGAGAGGCTAGACAACACACTTTTGCCGTAAGTGTCGTAAGGGTGTCTTGTTTAGCTTCAACGTCGTGCCACGAAGGGTTCGTTAGCTTGTTATTCTGTAATAGATCTGAATGTGTTGTTGTGCTTGCGTCTGTATTTGCTTGTTTTCAAAGGGCATGGGTAACATTATTTCATTTCTTGAAGCTAGGCAAAAAACAGAAAAAATTTCCAGGAATAGTCGTATAGAGTGAACTATCACAGACAGTTTATAGTATAAATCGTCTGTTTAGGACTATCATAGACGGTTCTATATGCGAACCGTCTGTGATACTCACCAATCACAGACGGTTGGTATTACAAACCGTCTATGATATTATGGACATCACAGATGGTTCGTGTTAATAACCGTCTGTGATAATGTAGGACTATCACAGACGGTTCTATATACGAACTGTCTGTGATACGCACCAATCACAGACAGTTGGTATTACGAACCGTCTGTGATATTATGAACATCACAGACGGTTCGTGTTAATAACCGTCTGTGATAATGTAGGACTATCACAGACGGTTCTATATACGAACCGTCTATGATACGCACCAATCACTGACGGTTGGTATTACGAACTGTCTGTGATATTGTGGACATCACAAACGGTTCGTATTAATAACCGTCTATGATAATTCACAGACGGTTATTAACATGAACCGTCTATGATATATTAGTTTCACAGACTGTTTGTGGTTGAAACCGTCTGTGATATTCTGCACTATTAATTACTGGGCGTACTTACTCGATGTCGACATAGATTTGTCTTCATTGCACTGCATCGGTGGAGCAAGGCGGCCGGCTTTAGGGAGTTTGGGGTGAAAACATATCGCCGTCTTCTTAGTGATCTGATCAGAGGTTAGTACTCAATTACTTTTAATAACTTATATGCATGCATGTTTTTGTAATTGAAGGCCGGAGATGATAGCTAGGTTTTTGTTTAATTTAAATCTAGCTAGCTAGCTAGGTTTAGAAAGATAATGTTAGTTTGCTCGATTTTAGAATGGGTAAGTACTAGCTAACATTCTTGCTTAATATTATTATGTCATGAATACGTGGCTAGCTATATACCTACATAATATATATAGATGTATGTCATATACGTGTAAGTATATATAGCTAGTCTGATTTGCTATGTAGTAGTGGTAATAATCATTTTTTACACCCATTTGTTACTTGTGTAGCGTAGATGGACTGAAGCTGGATGTATATTGAGAACTGTGTGAGTGAAGAGTACATTAATGGCGTGTCCGCTTTTAGAAGAGCGGCCGAGATGATATGTTGAAGAAGGGGATGAAATATATGTACTGTCCATGCATTGATTGTGATAATCTCAAGATGTTTAGCAACTCAGTGCAGATCGAAGCTCACATGATTCGAAGGGGTTTCAGAAAAGGGTACAAATGTTGGACCAGTCACGGTGAAGAAAAGAGTACACAAGAAGGTAGTTATGACATAGTCGAGGGAGACAACGATATGCCAGTTGTGGACTATTCTTTCGATCATGAGGATAGATCGCAGGGTGACAATCTGGATCAGATGTTACGTGATGCAGAAGGGAACTATAGTGAGAGAGAGTTTGGTAAATTCGAGGTCTTGATGGAGGACTCAGAGAAACCTTTGTTCCCAGGCTACAAGCCGCAATACACGAGGTTGTTATCTGTTCTAGAACTGCTGAAATTGAAGGCAAGCAATGGTTGGTCCAATAAGAGTTTCACAGCATTGTTAGGTCTCCTAGCGGACATGCTTCCAAAGGGAAATGTGTTGCCGAGAACCACCTACCAAGCCAAGAAGATTCTTTATACATTAGGAATGGAAGTAGAAAGAATACATACATGTCCGAATGATTGTATCCTGTACTGTAAAGAGTATGCTAGCTTACATGTTTGTCCGGTGTGCAAAGCATCCCGATACAAGCGTAAAAATGACTCTGATGATGGGAAGGGCATCGAGGTGAAGCATCGAGGTGAAGCAAGGACCTCCTGCTAAGGTGTTGTGGTATCTTCCTGTAGTCCCCCATTTGAGGTGTTTATTTGCAAACCGCAAGGATGTAAGATTGATGCGTTGGCACTAGGAGCAGCGCAAGAAAGACGGAATGATAAGAC
Organism: Dendrocalamus latiflorus; assembly: GCA_017311315.1. Classification (NCBI taxonomy): domain Eukaryota; kingdom Viridiplantae; phylum Streptophyta; class Magnoliopsida; order Poales; family Poaceae; genus Dendrocalamus; species Dendrocalamus latiflorus. The sequence goes on along the minus strand of CM029671.1, from coordinate 8,325,997 downwards.
ATGTTGCTAATTCTGCCCAGTGGAGGAACATAGATAGGATGTTTGTAGATTTCGGTGTGGAACCAAGAAATATAAGGTTTGGATTGAGTACAGATGGAATGAATCCTTTTGGTAACATGAGCAGCCGACATAGCACCTGGCCCGTGACTCTGTGCATGTGTAATGAAGCAACTTGGCAACGATATTGATGTGTTCCTAGCACCATTGGTGTAAGATCTTGCAATACTGTGGAACGAAGGGGTACATGTATGGGATGCGAACAAACAAGAGAACTTCACTCTACGCGCCATGTTGTTCTGCACCATTAATGATTTTCCTGCCCTTGGTAACCTGTCAGGGTTGAGTACAATAGGAGCCAAAGCATGTCCACACTGCTTAGATTATACCGAGAGTGTGTGGTTGAACAACTCACGCAAAACTGTATACATGCGTCACCGTAGGTTCCTTCCAAAGTATCACCCATACCGCAAGATGAAGAAACAATTTGACGGAAAAAAAGAGGATGACTCAGTACCAAGACCTTTTAGCCAGAAAGTGGTGTATGATATGGTCAAGGATATAAACGTGTGCTTGGAAAGGGACGTAAATTGAGGAAGAACATGTGGAAAAAGAGGTCAATATTTTGGGACTTGCCTTATTGGGAGCACTTAGAAGTTCGCAATTGCATCGATGTCATGCACGTAGAGAAGAATGTATGTGACAGTTTGATTGGTCTCTTACTGAACATTCCTGATAAAACAAAGGATGGTGTTAACGCAAGGCGTGACTTGGTCGCTATGAACATCAGGACCGAGTTAGCACCGATAGAGACCAATAAAAGCCAGATGTACCATCCCCTAGCTTGCTACACTCTGTCTAAGTCCAAGAGAACTAAACTGTGCCAGTCCTTACATGGTGTGAAAGTTCCATCCGGTCACTCCACCAGCATGAAGAAACTTGTTTCCATGGAACATTTGAAATTAATTAGCATGAAGTCTCACGACTGTCATGTGCTAATGACACAAATGCTACCTGTTGCAATTAGAAGTATTTTGCTGAACAGGTTCGAGTGACAATCATAAGGCTATGTTATTTCTTTAACGCAATTGCTTAGAAGGTCATTGATCCCAATGGACTAGATGCTCTGCAAACCGATGTGGTGACAGCTCTATGTCATCTAAAGATGTATTTCCCTCCATTATTTTTTGATATCATGGTCCATCTCATTCTCCACCTTGTGAAAGAGATAAAAAAATATGCGGCCCCGTGTTTCTACATCATATGTACCCTTTCGAGAGGTACATGGGAATTCTCAAATCCTATGTATGCAATCGATCTCGACTGGAGGGTAGCATCATCGAAGGTTATACAACAGAAGAGGTCATTGAATTCTGCATCGGCTACATGGCTCAGGTTGAGCTGATAGGTGTACCTCTATCTCGTCACGAGGGGAGGCTAGAGGGTATCAGGACTATCAGAAGGAAAGCAATAACTCCGGATCAAAATACGTATGCTCAAGCCCATTTCACGGTTTTACAACACATGACTGAAGTGACCCCATATATTGAAGAGTACAAAGACATGCTACGTCAAGAGAATGCAGGACAGTCAGAAGTTTGGATTATGAGACAACACAACCGTCAGTTCAACGAATAGTTGAAGGCGCAATTGACTAGGAGGTCGTCAAGTGAAACACTACAATGGTTGGTTTGTGGCTACAGGCCAAACAGTAAAGAAGGGGACTCATAGAGGAGGAAGAGGAGAGCCAGATCTGAGGGAGAGTTGGTAAGAATGAGAGGATGTCCCCCCTTTGCCCCTCCTGGGGGTTTATATATATGAGTGGGGTAGAATGGGAAATCCCCATTCTACCCCTTAGCACTTACAAAGGATGAGGGTACATTGGTATATTTACACTGGTATATTCCTCTACACTATTGGGCCTATTACATGTTGGACTAGTTGCAAGGCCCAGTCATGGGGGGTTGGGCCACCCCCACAACAGTTGGCAAAAGGGCCAAAATTTACAATTATGACATGGCAAGGATACGACATTACTGCCTACGGGGCGAACGGCGAAGTCGAGCACCAGAGCCCTGCCGTCCCGCTGAGGCGACGCCTACGAGGCGGACAGCAAAGTCGAGCACCGAGGACGTGCTGTCCCACCGAGGCGATGCCTACGAGGCGGACGGCGAAGTCGAGCGCCGGAGCCATGCCGTCCCGCCGAGGCAACGCCTACGAGGCGGACGGCGAAATCGAGTGCTGACGACGTGCTGTCCCACCGAGGCGATGCCTACGAGGCAGACGGAGAAGTCCTGCGCCGGAGCCATGCCGTCCCGCCGAGGCGACGCCTACGAGGCGGACGGCGAAGTCGAGCACCGAGGACGTGCCGTCTCGCCGCGGCGATGCCTACAAGGCGGACGGCGAAGTCGAGCGCTGACGACGTGCCGTCCCACCGAGGCGATGCCTACGAGGCAGACGGCGAAGTTCTGCGCCAGAGCCAGGCCGTCTCGCCGAGGCGATGCCTACAAGGCGAACGGTCAAGTTCTACGCCGGAGCCTTGCCGTCTCGCCGAGGCGATGCCTACGAGGTGGACGGTGAAGTCAAGCGCTGAGAACGTGCCGTCCCGCCGAGGCGATGCCTACGAGGCGGACGGTGAAGTCAAGCGCTGATGATGTGCCGTCTCGCCGAGGCGATGCCTACGAGGCGGACGGCGAAGTCAAGCGTTGAAGACGTGCCGTCCCGCCGAGGTGATGCGTACGACGCGGACGGCGAAGTGAAGCGCTGAGGACGTGTCGTCCCGCCGAGGCGATGCCTACAAGCCGGACGGTGAAGTCAAGCGTGAAAGACGTGCCGTCGCGCCGAGGCGATGCCTACGAGGCGAACGGCAAAGTCCTGCACCGGAGCCATGCCATACCGCTGAGGCGATGCCTACGAGGCGGACGGCGAAGTCGAGCGCTGAAGACATGCCGTCCTACTGAGGCAATGCCTACGTGGCAGACGATGAAGTCCTGCGCTGGAGATACGCCGTCTCGCCGAGGCGATGCCAAGGCGGACGGCGGAGTCGAGCGCTGAGGATGTGCTGTCCCGCCGAGGCGGTGCCTACGAGGCGAACAGCGAAGTCGAGTGCCGACGACGTGCCGTTCCACCAAGGCGATGCCTACGAGGCGGACGGCGGAGTCAAGCGCCGAGGACGTGCCATCCCGCCAAGGAGATGCCTACGAGGCGGACGGCGAAGTCCTGAGCCGGAGCCATGCCGTCCCGCCGAGGGGATGCCTACAAAGCGGACAGTGCAGTCGAGCGCCGAGGACGTGCCATCCCACCGAGGTGATGCCTACGAGGCGGACGGTGAAGTCAAGCGCTGAGAACGTGCCGTCCCGCCGAGGCGATGCCTACGAGGCGGACGGTGAAGTCAAGCGCTGACGACGTGCCGTTCTGCCGAGGCGATGCCTACGAGCCGGACATCGAAGTCAAGCGCTGACGACGTGCCGTCCCACCGAGGCGATGCCTACGAGGCGGACGGTGAAGTCAAGCGCTGAGGACGTGCCGTCCCACCGAGGCGATGCCGACGAGGCGGACGGTGAAGTCAAGCGCTGAAGACGTGCCGTCCCGCCGAGGCAATGCCTACGAGGTGGATGGCGAAGTCCGCGCCGGAGCCATGCCGTCCCGCCGAGGTGATGCCTACGAGGCAGACGGCGAAGTCGAGCGTTCACGACATGCCGTCCCGTCGAGGCAATGCCTATGAGGCGGACGGCGAACGGCAAGCGCGGAGGCAGGGAGGCGGAGCCGCCGTTCCCTTGTCTTTAAAAATAGTGCCCGCGGAGAGCAGGTGCTTGCGGCGTAGGCTAAGGGCACTACGCGCGCCGAGGTAAGGAGGCAGAGCCGCCGTTCCCCTACCTTCAAAAATAGTGCCCGAAGAGAACGGGTGCTTGCGGCGTAGGCTGTGGGCACTACACCCGCCAAGGTATGGAGGCGACACCGCCGTTCCCCTACCTTCGAAAATAGTGCCCACGGAGAGCGGGCGCTTGCGGCGTAGGCTAAGGGCACTACGCACGCCGAGGTAAGGAGGCGGAGCCGCCGTTCCCCTACCTTCCAAAACAATGCCCGCGGAGAGCGGGCGCTTGCGGCGTAGGCCGAGGGCGCTACGCACGCCGAGGTAAGGAGGCGGAGCCGCCATTCCCCTACCTTCAAAAATAGTGCCCGCGGAGAGCGGGCGCTTGCGGCGTAGGCTAAGGGCACTACGCATGCCAAGGTAAGGAGGTGGAGCCGCCGTTCCCCTACCTTTCAAAACAGTGCCCGCGGAGAGCGGGCGCTTGCGGCGTAGGCCGAGGGCACTACGCACGCCGAGGTAAGGAGGCGGAGCCGCCATTCCCCTACCTTCAAAAATAGTGCCCGCGGAGAGCGGGCGCTTGCGGCGTAGGCTAAGGGCACTATGCATGCCAAGGTAAGGAGGTGGAGCCGCCGTTCCCCTACCTTTCAAAACAGTGCCCGCGGAGAGCGGGCACTTGCGGCGTAGGCTAAGGGCACTACGCATGCCAAGGTAAGGAGGTGGAGCCGCCGTTCCCCTACCTTTCAAAACAGTGCCCGCGGAGAGCGGGCGCTTGCGGCGTAGGCTAAGGGCACTATGCACGCCGAGGTAAGGAGGTGAAGCCGCCGTTCCCCTACCTTCCAAAACAGTGCCCAGGAGAGTGGGCACTTGCGGCGTAGGCCGAGGGCACTACGCACGCCGAGGTAAGGAGGCGGAGCCGCCATTCGCCTACCTTCAAAAACAGTGCCTGCGGAGAGCGGGCGTTTGCGGCGTAGGCTGAGGGCACTACGCCCGCTGAGGCAGGGAGGTGACACCGTCGTTCCCCTACCTTCAAAAACTTGGCGATGCACTCCCTGGTGCAACGCGCACGAGGGCGCGATATCCAAGTGGTGCGCTGCCTAAAGCGAGGCACTCCCTGGTATCTTGGCCATGTCGCAATTTTTATACTCTGTAGAGTACGTGGGAACATCATCCACGTCTTATTTATACTTTGGAGAGTATGCATATGGACAACATCCACGCGTGCGCGGGATCCGCGTCTTGTTTATACTCAGTACAGTGCGCAGGGACAACATCCGCGTCTTATTTATACTCCGTAGAGTGCGTGGGATCAACATCCACGTCTTATTTATACTCCGGAGAGTATGCATATGGACAACATCTATGCGTGTGCGGGATCCGCGTCTTGTTTATACTCGGTAGAGTGCGCAGGGACAACATCCGCGTCTTATTTATACTCCATAGAGTGCGTGCGGAGGCGGACCTCGGTGCTACGTCTTATTTAGAGTTCGTAGAGTGCGCGCGGAGGCGTCCCCCCGCTGCGTCTTATTTATACTCCGCGTGAAGCTAGCGAAGGCCTCATCGAGGGGTGTGGAGCTGTTGGATTGAAAACGGCAACAGAGGGGGGTGAATGTTGCTTTTTAGGAAATCATCTCCATAATATCCACTCGCAAATCTTCATCTCCAATAGCTATTGAAGCTATGAAGAAGAAACTCAAAAGCACAGCATAAGCTTCAAACAGAAGAAATGCAAAAAGACCAACAAAAAGGGAAAAGCAAACCTAAAAGAGAAAAGAAAAAGAGAACAAGATGCATGCAGTTTTTTACTGCAGTTTGCTGCTCAATTCGGCACAAACATCACACCTGAGTGGAGTATCTCTCCCGAAAGCATGAAGCAGCAAAAAGAAGTAAACAAAGGCACAAACTGCAGAAAGAACAAGCTCTGGCGGCAAGGAAATTATGAAGAAAGCAATGAACTGGAGCTGGACTTAATACACTAATATTCGTTGTTTTATTGCTGCAAGCAAAGAGAGATTCATGTGGAAGAAAAACTGAATGCAAAAGCACAGAGCAAGAAGTATTGCCGAACAGGAGACCAAAGACACAAATAATTAGCAACTGGAAGAGTAGTCTTTGGCCAAGAAAACAGACCAAAGCAAAAGAGAAAATAAAGCAAAAGAAAAAGATCACAAACGTGAAGAGATAGACTGCTGATTTGAGCTGCTTTCTGGCCGTAAACTGGAAGGAAGAAAGCAGTAGAACTTTGCCAAGATGATTTGCTGCAGCTACCCAAGAAAGGACAGCAGGGAATCAAAAAAGCAAAGCTATTTTTACTGCTGGCTGAGAGGAGTCTTGCTGCCAACAAATTGCACGCAGCAGACTAGCCAAAAAGGGAGTAAGCTCTAAGACTCCAAGATGGCATAGAAGAAACCGAATGCTGCAGTCAATTGGCACAAAGTATACTGCTGAAAGCAACCGAAAGCTAAGAAATAGAGAAGTTCAAAAGCTAGAAACAAGATACTAGCGAATACTCATAGTACATGCAGCCTAGAACAAGAAAATCAAAGAACATATAGATTTCTCGGGTGAGATTCTGGGCACAAGAATCACCCAAACTGCAGCCAAACAAAACAGAGACTTGCCAACTGAAAGCTGAAATTAGAGCAAAGATTCAAAAAGAAATTCTTACTTGAGAACAAGACAAAACAAATGAAATTGAAGCCCAAGCCAAATCACATAAGGTAAAGGGAAGAAATCAACCTCAACACCAACAAAACTAAGAGAGAATATCTCATAGATAGACAAGGAGACATGGATGATTACATAAGAGTTGTTCGCAGCTCATATATCTCTCAATCTCACACTAAGCCCCCATACGCATGGAGAGCATAGAAAGAACCTCACACATTCTTTCTTTCTCTCTTTCTCAAGCAAGACTAAAAAACAAACCCTAATCCATCTCTCAATTTTTCATATACTCATTTCATGCTCATTTTCATGAAAGCTACTAGAGAACACCCTCTCTATTTATAGCCTCCACTAATGGGTTTGCAACACACTTTACCCATTAGCTCTCAACAACTCATGGCGCTTTATCCACAATCCACTTCCATTAGTGCAGCTTTGCGTATTCACCAAAACGCCCCTCGCGCACCTTCCAGGAAGCTTCCTCATTCCTTGCCCTCCAAGCCACGCATCCACCTCGAGTCCTCGCCGTCTTCGCCACACCTCGACCGTTCTGACCTCAGCACCGCCCGCGCCTAGTTCGGTCATCCCGTTCTCGCCACGACTCCACCTCGACGTCCTGCAGCCATCACAGACAAGAAATACATCACATAGCACCGCTCGAAATATTGTAACCATGCATTTCCATCAGAAGAAAAACTTAAAGCCCAAACCGATCGAACCGAAAAATAAACGACTTACGCACGTTCGACCTAGTTCAACAAGGTCTGACCGAAATCGATTGCACCGCGCAACGACATGGCCCGAACCACTCAAACCAAACTTAACTTTCCTAAAACAGATGTCAATTACTCATCACACAATCGGGGTCACCTCCACATGGTCTATCAGGAGCCATTGCAACCATCGCTGTGGTTTGCTCAGACTCCGGTTTATGTCCCAACAACACATGCATGTGTGCATGTATACTTTCATGCGCCCCGCTGCCAATCGACACATGCAGGCATGCATGGATGCATGCATGCACGAGTACGAGCATGTGCTTTGCTGCCAACGAATGGAGCCCAGCGGCGTGCAGAGGCGGGTAGACGCAGAGGGACGTGCCGAGCGAACGCCGGCGAAGTCGTCGTGAGGCTGAGTGGGGGCTGCCGAAGTCCTTGCGCGCGGAGTCGAAGACCGGTGAAGTCATTGCGGAGCCAAGCAGAGGCCAGTGAAGTCGTCCTGAAGCCGAGTCGAAGGCCGGCGAAGTCGGCACAGCCAGCTTGGAATCCGACGAAGCAGGCGCAGAGACCATGGTAGCGCTCGACGCGGAGGTGCGGAGGATGTGCAGTCCGGCGCGGGCCTTCTCAACGCACAGAGACTCTTGGCCGACAAAAGTTGTTGGTGAGGTCCACCAAACTCCGGCGAAACGAAGTCCGAGGGCGCTGTTACAGAGGCGAGCCTTCGTTGAGGTCGGAGCAGACCTCGTTGGCGCCGAAGACGTCGCTGCCGTCGTCGAGGCCGTTGTCGCGGAGGATGGCCGCGAGCACCCGTCCGAGCTTGTCGTCACCAAACTTGCCGACAAACGCCGCCCCGCCACCGAGCCGCCCGACCGCGATGGTGACGTTGGCCGGTGCGGTCTAGGGCGCCTTAAAGAATGCCTGCACCTCCGCCAACGACCCGCAACGTCTTCCCGAAGACGTAAAGCCTACGGTCATGGTGCATTTTGAGGCCCCTGCGTTCCACCCTGCAGCTGCCACCGATGTGGGTGGACTTGATGGCGAGTTTGTGAAGGATTACGGGTAGGCTACGCTAGCGCAAATTAATAAAAATTATGCCCGTAAACCAAGATCACTGCAGTTATAGATCATGGAATTACCACTAGACGCGCAGGTGCGGAATTGATGCAGCACGTCGGGGCAGAGTAGTCGTACTACGTCGATGCAACACGTCGGGGCAGAGTAGTCGTACTACTTCCTCGTCCTCGTCGCGGCGTCCAACGTACAACTCCTCTCTTGCGGTTCGTCCAAACGCTACAGATGCAGCGCCGCCAAAAGGTATCCACACGTACGGGAGGAAGCGACGCACGCCGGATTACTAGATCCGCACAAGCGCCCAGGGCGTAGGAGGGGTGGCGGCCAGGGTTTGAGGAGGTCACGAAATTCTCTCTCTACCCTGTGCGCCCTAGCCCTCCTTTTATAGACGTCCTTATAATGGGCTTCAGCGAATGGAGGCCCATTAGGACTCAATACCCAATCCAACCCGGATCCAATCCGAATTAGGCTTCAGCCCTTAAGTGTGTGACCCTATGGGTTCACGTATGTTTAGACATGACACGAGTTTACCTACTCGGTCAATAGTTGGTAGCGGCCTCTAGCAAGACGTGCCAACTCCTAAACATACATAAAGATCATATCGAACGAACCATCACAACTTTATGTACATGCCAATCCCTTTGCCTCACGATATTTGGTCGAGCTCCAAGCTGACCACTCTTTCTCGATCCTGTGATCCGGAATCCCTTACTAGGTTAACTCTTAACCTTAAGTAGCATGGCCATGCATTTCTGGATCCGATCACTCGAGGGGCCCAGAGATATCTCTCTCAGGTAGAGAGGGGCAAATCCCATCTCGACTGACCATGCCTCGCAGCATGCTTCATGACAAACCCGAAAGCTACCTTTATAACTACCCAGTTACGGAGCAGCGTTTGATAGCCCCTAAGTAGGTCGATTCACATCTCAAGTACATGCGACAATCTCAGGTCTAAGGACAAGGCGTACACATTGTGTAGAGAGAGAACCATAAGTATAATTGTTATGTCTCATGTTGGGTCGGTCCAACCCCCATGTTCTAAACATGTGTCCACATTATTGGTTTGACATCTCCATGTCTATGACCTGTGAAACATGGTCATCAACCGATACATGTGCTAATCCATTATTCACGTGTGTCCACACATGAACTTCGACTAGGGACAACTTTAGAATAACCATACAAGTAAAGAGTTTCACAAACAAGTCACATACTCGTTAATCAATACAAAGGCAATATTCAAGGAACATTTATTAAATCATGGATACAACGAAATATCATCATCTCTATGATTGCCTCTAGGGCATATTTCCAACAGTCTCCCACTTGCACTAGAGTCAATCTAGAAGATATCTAATACCCATAGCTCTTCTGTGCGCCTCATGCTTAGGCTGTGGGAGAGGCTTCGTCAAAGGATCTGAAATATTCAAATCCGTATGTATTTTGCATATCTTTAAATCTCCTCGATTGAGGATCTCTCGAATGAGATGAAACCGCCGCAGTATGTGTTTGTTCTTTTGGTGATTCCTTGGCTCCTTGGCTTGCGCAATGGCCCCACTGTTATCACAGTAAAGATCCAGAGGACTGCATGCACTAGGAACCACACCTAGTTCAGATATGAACTTCCTTATCCAAACACCTTCCTTTGCTGCTTCAGAAGCTGAAATGTACTCGGCCTCCGTTGTAGAGTCAGCAACAGTCTCCTGCTTGGAACTCTTCCAACTGACCGCACCACCGTTCAAAATGAACACAAAACCCGATTGCGACTTGTAATCGTCTTTGTCGGTTTGGAAGCTTGCATCGGTGTAACCATTTACAACGAGCTCTTCCTCACCTCCGTAGACTAGGAACACATCCTTAGTTCTTTTCAAATACTTGAGGATGTTTTTAACCGCTGTCCAGTGACTCTCACCGGGATCAGCCTGGTATCTGCTCGTAACACTTAGAGCATAGGAAACATCTGGGCGAGTACATATCATAGCATGCATGATAGATCCAATGGCCGAAGCATATGGAATCTTACTCATGTGATCTCGCTCATCAGTTGTCGAAGGACACTGAGTCTTGCCAAGATTTATGCCATGAGACATTGGCAAGAACCCTTTCTTTGCCTCCTCCATGTTGAACCGTTTCAACACTTTGTCAATGTAAGTACTCTGGCTTAATCCTATTAGCCTTTTTGATCTATCTCTATAGATCTTAATACCCAAAATATATGCCGCTTCCCCTAAGTCCTTCATTGAAAAACTATTTTTCAGTGAGGTCTTAACGGACTCGAGCATAGGAATATCATTTCCAATCAGTAATATGTCATCTACATATAAGATTAGAAATACGAGCGAGCTCCCACTTGCCTTCTTGTAAACGCAAGATTCTTCTTCGTTTTTGATGAAGCCAAACCCTTTGACCACTTCATCAAAACGAATGTTCCAACTCCGAGATGCTTGCTTCAATCCGTAAATGGATTTTTGAAGTTTGCATACTTTTCTAGCATTGATTGGATCGACAAAACCCTCGGGCTGTATCATATACACGTCCTCGGTTAAATTTCCATTAAGGAAAGTCGTTTTGACATCCATCTGCCATATCTCATAGTCGAAATATGCAGCAATAGCTAGAATGATCCGTATAGATTTAAGCATCGCTACAGGCGAGAAGGTCTCATCGTAGTCAACTCCTTGAACTTGCCGAAAACCTTTTGCGACAAGTCGAGCTTTATGGATATGAACATTTCCATCCATATCAATCTTCTTTTTATAGATCCATTTGCACTCTATGGTTTTAACACCATCAGGCGGGTCAACCAAGTTCCAAACTTGATTGTCTCCCATGGATGCTATCTCGGATCTCATGGCACTTTGCCATTTCTCAGAGTCTGGGTCCATCATTGCTTCCGCATAGGTCGTAGGCTCATCATTGTCTAACAATAACATATCTCGCGCATTGCGGAGCCTTTCCGACCTTCGTGGTGGTGGTGCTTCCTTTGCCATGGGTTCCTCAACTTGTTCTGCCACGTGGGCATCATTCGTCGAGTCTTCCCCGATTGGTTCATCTTGAACCTCTTCAAGCTGCACCGTTCTTCCACTTGTCTCCCTGTTGAGAAACTCTTTCTCTAGGAAAACACCACTTCGAGCGACAAACACTTTGCCCTCTAGTCGGTTGTAGAAGTAATATCCAAAGGTTTCCTTCGGATATCCCACGAAAATGCATTTATCCGACTTGGGTGTGAGCTTGTCCGACTGTAGTCGCTTGACAAACGCCTCACATCCCCAAATCTTTAGAAAAGACAAACTGTGACTCTTCCCAGTCCATATCTCATATGGTGTCTTAACTACGGATTTAGACGGTACCCTATTAAGTGTGAAAGCTGCTGTTTCTAGAGCGTAACCCCAAAATGATAATGGTAGATCTGACTGGCTCATCATCGATCGAACCATGTCCAACAAGGTCCGATTACGCCGCTCGGATACCCCGTTTCTTTGAGGCGTTCCGGGCGGTGTTAACTGTGGAACAATTCCGCAACTCTTCAGATGATTGCTAAATTCATGACTCAAATACTCGCCACCACGATCAGATCGCAGAGCCTTAATTTTCTTGGCACGTTGATTTTCAACCTCATTCTGGAACTCTTTGAACTTTTCAAAAGTTTCAGACTTATGCTTCATTAAGTAGACATAGCCATATCTACTAAAATCATCAGTGAAAGTTATGAAGTAATGAAATCCACCTCTAGCAGTCGTGCTCATTGATCCACATACATCAGTATGTATGATTTCCAACAAGTCTGATGCCCTCTCAAAAGAACCTTTGAAAGGTGACTTGGTCATCTTACCAAGCAAACAAGCTTCACATGTCTCGTATGATTCAAAATCAAACGAAGTTAGAAGACCATCATCATGGAGCTTCTTCATGCGCTTTTCACTTATGTGACCCAAACGACAATGCCAAACATAGGTGTGATTCAAATCATTAGGTCGAAGTCTTTTAGCATTTATGTTAAAGATGGGCGCATCATCAAGATTTAAAATAAATAACCCATTCACAATGGGCGCAAAAGCCACAAACATTTCATTTTTAGAGATCAAACAACCATTGTCTTTACTTGCAAATGAATAACCATCTCTCATCAAACATGAGGGAGATAAAATGTTTCGACTCATACTAGGAACATAATAATAATTATTCAATTCCATAATAAATCTTGAAGGAAGCTGAAGTTGCATGGTGCCGACGGTCAACGCAGCAACCCTTGCTTTATTTCCGACGCGAAAATCAACTTCACCTCTTGCGACTCCTCTACTTCTTATTAGCCCCTGCATCGAGTTACAAATGTGAGCAACTGATCCGGTATCAAATACCCAAGAGTTAATAGGAGAATCAGCAAGAAAAATGTCTAAAACATTTATGACAAGTGTACCATGGGTGGAAGTCTTACTTCCAGCATTCTTCTTGCATTCCTCAGAATCCATGTACTTCTTGCAGTTTCTCTTCCAGTGGCCAGTCTCTTTACAATAGTAGCATACTGTCTCAGCTCCAGGTCCAGCTTTAGGCTTAGGCGTTGGCTTTGAGATCATATCTTTAGCCTTGCCCTTATTCTTTGCCCATGGCTTCTTACCCTTTTTCTTGAAGCTAGACTTGTTCTGCACAGCCATCACATGGCTAGGCCCTGCACACTTCTTAATGTCACTCTCTGCTGTTTTGAGCATCCCACAAAGCTCATTAAGGCCCTTTTCCACCCCATGCATATGGTAGTTCGAAATGAAATGTCCATAGCTAGGTGGTAGAGACGCCAAAATGAAATCAGTTGCCAACTCTTGGCTAATTGGAAAACCAAGTTTATCCAAAGTCTGACTGTAACCAACCATTTTGATCACATGTGGGCCTACGGGTGCACCTTCTGTTAACTTGCATTCCAGAAAAGCCTTAGACACATTGAACCTTTCAGTCCTGGCCTGTGTCTGGAACATGTCCTTAAGCGCCATGATCATATCATACGCTTCCTGATCCTCAAACTGCTTTTGAAGGTCAGGTTCCATGCATGCAAGCATAAGACAGCTAATCTCAAGAGAGTCATCACATGCTTTCTTGTAGGCATTTTTAACAGCAGCAGTCGCATTGTCAGCAGGTTCTTCTGGGATTTGGGTGTCTAGAACGTGTTCCTTTTTATCTGCCCTGAGAACAATTCTCAGGTTACGGACCCAGTCCGAATAGTTTGTTCCATTTAATTTTTCTTTCTCAAGAATCGATCGCAAAGCAAAAGGGTGTGCGCGGTTGTTAGATGCCATTGATCTACAACAGAAAATGCAAAATACTAAGACAAATAGAACCATGATAGAGTAAACTGTATTAAACAAATTTAATAGAATGTACTCCCACTAAAATCAATATCCCTCTATTGATTCTTAGCGATTCAAGATCCGCAATTAACTAGTCTACTAGTGAGCTTTTGCATCACCGCTAGGAGACAAGGTAATTCGGTAAGTAACACCTTACTAATCATATCTCTATATGACTCTTGTTGTTGGGTGACATCTCTATGCCTCGGCGCCCAACCTTTATGCCCCAAGGCCCATAACCTTTATGATAGCCTTGTTAAGTTCACCAACCCTTATGCATGTATGTATCCGATACAAACCCATCTAGTCAAGGAAAGTCGATGGTGCCCTAATTTTATAGACCCACCATCAATTTACAAGACATGGGATGGTGCAGGGTTTAGTTGGGAGGGCATATGTTTAACCTAACATTTTGTGAGGGATCGTTATACTTCTACCAATCAAACATGCATAGGAGTAAAACAAACAGGAATAGCATTCACACAGTTGTGACTCAGTATGGCCCATTTTCTCATGGTGATCTCCATCGCCATAGAATCTGTCCACCATGATGATCTCCATCTCCATAGTTAATGTGTGCCATCCCTCCAAGTGATGTGTCCTCCGAGTACTAATATAAGCTATCATATTTACCCCAAATCGACCATTGTTCCGATTCGACCAATTTGCATTGATCTTCGCATGCCGCAGCCGGTTTTACGTGTCACTGTCTACCCCGATGGTGATACCGACTGGTAGGGGTATGTTGTGGCACGACCTTAGCAGCATAATCACGGAATATCGATTATTAATCTAGGTTCCGATTCGACCAATCATATTGATCTTCGCATTCCGCAATCGGTTTTACGTGTCACTGTCTACCCCGATGGTGATACCGACCGGTAGGGGTATGTTGTGGCACGACCTTAGCAGCATGATCACGGAAACCAGATCAGATCAATCCATTATCAGAACTATACAATCGATCACATCGATCATACCTACTTACATATCGCCATATGCAAATCACCCGAACCTATAACATGACAGCAATGGCTCTGATACCACTGAAGGATTACGGGTAGGCTACGCTAGCGCAAATTAATAAAAATTATGCCCGTAAACCAAGATCACTGCAGTTATAGATCACGGAATTACCACTAGACGCGCAGGTGCGGAATTGATGCAGCACGTCGGGGCAGAGTAGTCGTACTACGTCGATGCAGCACGTCGGGGCAGAGTAGTCGTACTACTTCCTCGTCCTCGTCGCGGCGTCCAACGTACAACTCCTCTCTTGCGGTTCGTCCAAACGCTACAGATGCAGCGCCGCCAAAAGGTATCCACACGTACGGGAGGAAGCGACGCACGCCGGATTACTAGATCCGCGCGAGCGCCCAGGGCGTAGGAGGGGTGGCGGCCAGGGTTTGAGGAGGTCACGAAATTCTCTCTCTACCCTGTGCGCCCTAGCCCTCCTTTTATAGACGTCCTTATAATGGGCTTCAGCGAATGGAGGCCCATTAGGACTCAATACCCAGTCCAACCCGGATCCAATCCGAATTAGGCTTCAGCCCTTAAGTGTGTGACCCTATGGGTTCACGTATGTTTAGACATGACACGAGTTTACCTACTCGATCAATAGTTGGTAGCGGCCTCTAGCAAGACGTGCCAACTCCTAAACATACATAAAGATCATATCGAACGAACCATCACAACTTTATGTACATGCCAATCCCTTTGCCTCACGATATTTGGTCGAGCTCCAGGCTGACCACTCTTTCTCGATCCTGTGATCCGGAATCCCTTACTAGGTTAACTCTTAACCTTAAGTAGCATGGCCATGCATTTCTGGATCCGATCACTCGAGGGGCCCAGAGATATCTCTCTCAGGTAGAGAGGGGCAAATCCCATCTCGACTGACCATGCCTCGCAGCATGCTTCATGACAAACCCGAAAGCTACCTTTATAACTACCCAGTTACGGAGCAGCGTTTGATAGCCCCTAAGTAGGTCGATTCACATCTCAAGTACATGCGACAATCTCAGGTCTAAGGACAAGGCGTACACATTGTGTAGAGAGAGAACCATAAGTATAATTGTTATGTCTCATGTTGGGTCGGTCCAACCCCCATGTTCTAAACATGTGTCCACATTATTGGTTTGACATCTCCATGTCTATGACCTGTGAAACATGGTCATCAACCGATACATGTGCTAATCCATTATTCACGTGTGTCCACACATGAACTTCGACTAGGGACAACTTTAGAATAACCATACAAGTAAAGAGTTTCACAAACAAGTCACATACTTGTTAATCAATACAAAGGCAATATTCAAGGAACATTTATTAAATCATGGATACAACGAAATATCATCATCTCTATGATTGCCTCTAGGGCATATTTCCAACAGTTTGGGCATCTTGTGCTGGGGTTTGCGCTTGTAGTAGGACAGCAATCGGATCTCCCGCATGAAGGATGAAGGACCGCCCAATCTTGAGGCAACCGTACGGGTTGTCGGCGCGGAGCGGGCCTCGCCGAGGACGTGAGAGGGGCCCGGAGCCCACCTTCGATAGCGCGGAGGTCGAAGGACGTCTCACGCGGCGACGCGGGTGCAAAGATGATGCGGGGATGATGCTGCTGGCGGTCGGCGCGGAGTTCTGCGAGGAAGTCCGACACGACGAACCGAGCAAAGCGCAGAGAGGCGTGCGACGTGCATGTGAGCAATGCATGCAGTGCACTGTGCGACACATGCATGAGCAATGCATGCATTTCCATCTCGTCATACTTCATTGGCTGCCACTGCGAACACCTGCACTCTAAAATTTACCACTTGTGCCTCGACCTCGCCCACCCGCTCACTCGCCACCTTGCCTCTGTGCTTCAACGTCGCAGGGTGCGGAGAGCTCTCCACTGCGGGCGACGGCTGCAGTGCCACGCCTCCGGTTGCTTCCAGGTATGCCTGCGTCCTCGCGCGGCTTCGTTTTGGTTTCCTAGAAAAAGATGGACAGAAACGGAGACAATTGCGAAAGCATCATCGCATGCATGAACGGATACCCGAATGAATACTTGCATGCAAGGACAAAGCTCGTGGGCGGATATTTCATGCAAAATCACCGCATGCATGGTGGATGTATTAGTGGTTATTTGCATGCGGATGGATACAGGTGAATAGCTATTTGCATGCATGGATGGATGGATGTATTATGAGTGCATGCATGCCCGTCCCCTGCTGCGCGGAGCCTTGCGTGGGGTTGCACTTTGTCGAAGTCATCCGACTTTGCGCCCTGCACCTCTGCGCGGACTTCGCATGGGCGTGCCTCCGTCAGTATATGCATACGACCACGCATGCGATCATACGCATAGCCCGCGCAAGCGTCACGTATGTATTCATGGCTGCATGGATGGAGCTGGCCACCGTGCATGCATGCATGCATACGTATAGGAGGCTGCATGTATACATATAGGAGGCCATCTCCATATCTTCTTCTCTTCTGAGTGCATGCGGCCTGGGCAGCCTCGCTTGGCGTACGTGGCTCGGGCTCCACCTTCACGCGCCAGACTTCGCACGCGCCTCCGCGTCGAGACATGGTTACGTCAGGACGGTGCACCCTCTCCGCGTGAGCTGGTCTTTGGGGTGTCGCAGAGGCGAGCGGAGGCCGAAGCCTGCCTTCGGCTGCGCGGAGTCCGTCATGGCGAAGCCAGTGGTGAGGAGCCCGCTGCCAGTGGAGGTCCGTTGCCGTCGCGGAGGCTGCTGCGCAGTCACGTAGCCCAGAGCGAAGGCGCGAAAGGCTCGATGCGAAGACCACAACGGCGCAGAGAGACGCAGAGCCAACGTCACGAAGCCCGATATCATGGCGGAGTCCTGGCATGAGAGCACTATAGCACGAATGGGCCTTCACGCTGGATGTTTTGCATGACCCATGCACATGCGTATGCATGCATGGGACCGCAACCTCCGCGCGTGACGGTTAGTTGAATGGATTTTTGAGTGCATGCATGGATTGCTAATTCACGTATGCATGCATGAGCTGATATTTCATGTACACTAAAGGATACGAAATGACCACCTGGTTACAGGCACGGTGACATCGCTGAGCTCTCGCTAGCGACGCAGAGCCACTGCACTCCACAGGCCACTTCGCACTGACGACCCTCGACATGGACGACGCGGATCGTGCTGAGACGAGCGGAGACTCGAAGAGTGTCCATGCGCGTGCTCGGAGCATGAGGCTGATGAGGCATTTTCTTGCGGACGAGCACAGTGGCAAGGACTTCGTCTCTGCAGGGGCCGTGGTCGAGGTCTTCGACGGAGCGAGGCCCGCAGCGGGGGTCGTGGCGTGGAGGCGACCTCGCCCGCGCGGAGGGCTGTGCCTGCATTGCTCGAGCGAAGGTCGAGGTTCTTGCTAGCCCTCTCCACGGTCCAAGACGTCACTTCCCTGCATGGCCACCCCCAGCAGGGCGGAGATGGCAGCAACACAGAAACGAGCGATTCGATTAGATTTGTTCAATACCACGTTTGGGCGACTCAACTAGATCTATTCAACACTGCATCTGGGAGGTTCATCCAAAGGGGACATCCAGATCTATTCAATGTAGCATCTACAAAACCAAGCGGAGTATACAGACAAAGCCCATACACCTCTATAGTCAAGATGGTTAAAAACGAACAGACTACTTATCTGTTACCGATGACCCGCAGAATGTTACGAATGCCGCGAATCATGGGAAGGCTCCTAAGAACCGCTTCCAGCTCCTTAGCGATCTTTTGTCCAGTCCCCACGGACGGCGCCATCTGTTGTGGCTACAGGCCAAACAGTAAAGAAGGGGGACTCATAGAGGAGGAAGAGGAGAGCCAGATCTGAGGGAGAGTTGGTAAGAATGAGAGGATGTCCCCCCTTTGCCCCTCCTGGGGGTTTATATATATGAGTGGGGTAGAATGGGAAATCCCCATTCTACCCCTTAGCACTTACAAAGGATGAGGGTACATTGGTATATTTACACTTGTATATTCCTCTACACTATTGGGCCTATTACATGTTGGACTAGTTGCACAGCCCAGTCACGGGGGGTTGGGCCACCCCCACAACAGTTGGCAAAATGGCCAAAATTTACAATTGTGACATGGCAAGGATACGACATTAATGGCTACATATTTTATTCAACAGATCAGGATAGAAAGAGCACAGTGCAGAACTCAGGTGTCCGCATAGATGCCTATGATGCGCACGTCAGTACCGCTGGCCCAAGCTCGTACTACTGGCTTGTAGAGGAGATTTGGGAGCTTGACTACGTAATTTTCAAGATTCCTCTATTTCAGTGTCGTTGGGTCCAACTCCCACGGGGTGTAAAGGTCAACAAGTATGGCGTCACTACCGTGGACCTCGAATGTGTAGGATACAAAGACGAACCATTCGTACTCGCGAGGCAAGTTGTTAAAGTATTTTATGTAACCGACCCGGCAAATAAGAAACGCCATGTGGTTCTTCAGGGAAAAAGAAGGATTGTCAGAGTTGAGAATGTTGTGGATGAGGAAGAGTACAATCAATTTGATGATTTGCCTCCATTCGGAGACAGCATCAGGCTCAAGGAAGAACAAGGCGATGAAGCAAGCTATATGTTTGTCGATCATCGTGAAGGGCTTTATTTAAAATGAAATAGCCAAGTGTAATAAATGTAACTATATATATTCCATTGTAATTGTAAAATGACTCAGGAACTAAGACATAGTTATATTTATGATTATGCTTGCGTTTTTCATAAATGTAACTATATATATTCCATTGTAATTGTAAAACAACTCAGGAACTAAGAAATAGTTATATTTATGATTATACTTGCGTTTTTCATAAATGTAACTATATTCCACTGTAATTGTAAAATGACTCAGGAACTAAGAACTAGGTGTAGTGAACTATCACAGGCGGTTTATCGGAAGAAACCATCTGTGATAATACATCACAGATGGTTCTATAAATATTACCGTCTGTGATAATACAATACCATAGACGGTTCTATAAATAGAACCGCCAGTCCCTCTCGACGCCGCTCCCTCCCGACGCTGCTCCGACACCGGTCCCTTCCGACGCCTGTCCCTCCCACCACCGCTCCCTCCCGACGCCGCTCCCTCCCGAGAAGTACTTATGATATATGCTTAACATGTTAGCTTTATGATATATGCTTCACATGTTAGCTTTATGATATATGCTTTATTAGTACTCTAAATAGATTGCTAAATTGTTTTAATCAATCTTTAAAACTTTGTCAATGGACATGAAGCAAGTGACACACTCCAGTGTATCTGGTTCAATGAACTTGATACACTGGTTTGTGTCATTTGCTTCATAGAACTTTGTTTAGGCAACGGGTTCCCATCACCATAGCAAGCTGAAAAGATTTGGCAAAGGATCACAAAAATCAGCTATGGGAGCAAATTACAAATTCGTTCAAGATCCCAGCAGAAGTACAGGGACTCGTGCTACGGGAGAGAGATTTACTATCACAGGCCTTGGGAAACAAGGAGCACCCAGGTCGCACATGAGGCTTGGGGGTTTACGTATCTTGGAGGCACAGATTTCCATATTACTCCGATACATATAGGAGTAAGAAGAGATCCAAGGCGTACCGCAACGAACAAATAAAACAGGAGCTTCGTGCTCAACTTGAGGAATAACTATCTGCCTCACTTCAAGAGCAGACTGCCTCACTTTGACGAGAGATAGATTCATTGAGGGAAGAACTGAGACAAGTCTTTAGCCAATCGCAACCCACCCCTACTACTGCGGTACCCAGTCCCCCTCAACATCGCAGTAGCTACGCATCCACACCAATTACTGAACATAAAGACCCCCATTTACCTATCGATGACATTCAGGTACTGTACCTCTTTAGAATGCTACATAGATGTCTCTGGTGGACGCCTTAACTCATCTTGTGTCATTATGTAGGAGCCCATGCCTTGCATCCTCAGAGTCAGGCTTGTTGGCTCTATTTCCGTTGACACTGGGCGGGGGATGGCGTATCCATTGCTGTCAGGGACGCTTGTGCACGGTGCACAAGTAGAGACCGGTTTCATAAAGGTTCAGGTGGACATGATTAATGATGTTTTTAAGACCGTCCCTCTTGAGAAGCCCCCAAACGAAGAGATTAAGACATTAGGGGATGTCGTCCACACATTCATTCAGTGGCCTAAGAGGGTCATCGCCCTCGACTTGTCCGTGCCACAATCTCCACATCCAGTGGCCCAAGAGGGACATCGCCCTGGACCTGTCACATCGGCTTCGGTGGCTCCACCTCCGGTTCCGAAACCTGTTGCATCGGCTCCCGCCGAGACGCCACCGAAAACGTATCATGACCGAGGCTCTAAGGCTCATGCGAAGAAAATTAAGCCGCGTCCCGGGCCATGGAAGTTCATTCTAGGTGTGTCGTTGGTCTCCGAGTCACAATTACCACGGCTTGGTTTGGTTTGCAATACATTGCATGCCTGGTACATGCAGAAGTCCAACATGAAGCCAAACCGGCAGAGTGCATTCACTCTGAGATATACGGAGGCGCATTTCCTCCACGACTCGGGCTACTTCGTCGTGACATTTGAAGACTTATTCTTACTATTCAATCTCGACGAACTCGACGCCTCACTTTTACGATGCTGGACACTGTAAGTGTACTGTACAATGAAGTTCTACATTCACGTTATACCGATAAATGTCATTACTCCTTCCTTATGTATAGATACATGATCCAACAAGTCCGGCGATCGCAACAACCGGTGGGTTTCCTCTACCCTCACTTGGTCTCCGAGCAATCTATCAACAAAAATGCATCCTTCGTGCAAGGTTACATAACGAGGGGATTGATTGCTCACAGTGACAAGGAGTACGTCATGTTACCCTTCAACCAAGGGTAAGTGCTTCACTAGTTGTCACACATGTTTCATTTGTACTTTACATACATCCTAAACTTATGATTAATCACTATGACGACACACATGACTAGGCATGATTGGATTTTGATTGTGATTGTACCAAAGTGGAGCAAGGTAATATACCTTGATTCCCTACTTAGGAGCAACCACGACTTCAGTCGTGTGCAAGAAGTAATTAACAGGTAAACTCATTTCCTCAATATATAACTCTATTGTAATATTTCTTTCGTTTGCAACGGCCGAGGCTAACTTTTTTGAATCACGTAGGTCGTTTACCGCTTATGTTGCCCTAGGAGGAAGACACAACAAATCCAGTGACACGCTGCGACACAACACGCAATTTTCGGTACCCACTACAACACAACAATCATATATCACACTTTGTTATAATGCCTATAGAATTGACAATATCTATGTATGTAATTCTATTTTTGCAGTGCCACCAGCAGCTATAGGGCAACATATGTCGATTCTACGTTTGCCGCCATATGAAGGAAATCATTGATACTAAGATCAATGATCCAGAGGTTTGTCAAGTCCTTCCAATAATTATTTTTTTCTGATTATATATATGTATATATATTTACACACACATGCTAATTAATGACTTAACATTGCTCCTAGCGACAGCGTGGACTTCGACGAAAGTACATATGATCTTGACAAACTCATCGAAATTCATGAAAACCTCTCCAAATTCTTAGTAGCACAGGTCATAAACAAGGCTGGAGAGTTCCACCCCTGCAATAGTGATAATTAGATGTTGAAACATTGGATTCAATTGTACAAATCAAACAATTCATTCAATTTAATTCATTTGTCAGATCTGTGTAACGATTTTCATTCTATATACGTATGTGATCTGCTGGTCATTTGTTACATTCATCTGTGTAGCGAATTTTATTGTAATTCACTTTGAGTTGCAAATAACTTATCTGTCATTTATCTGTAATCTGCTTGCTTGCTTTCAGAGGGCATGGCTAGTATATCCTGATGCTAGCCAAAAAACGGCAAATAAAATGGCTGTTGCAATTGGTATCACAGACGGTTTCAAAGACTGAGCCGTCTGTGATATGAACAATATCACAGACGACCTTTGTTATTAACCGTCTGTAATATACACAATATCACAGACGATTTTTATTCCGAACCGTCTGTGATATTGTGTATATCACAGACGGTTAGTAACAAAAACCGTCTGTGATATTGTATATATCACAGACGGTTTTGTTATTAACCGTCTGTGATAGTCGACTATCACAGACGGTTTTTTATTAAAAAAACCACCTGTGATAGTTAAAAAAACCATCTGTGATACTCGACTATCACAGGCGGCTTTTTATAAAAAACCGTCTGTATTGTGAGTTATCACATACAGCTCTCAAGCCGTCTGTGATAACCACCTATTATCACTGACACCTAAACACTGACGGTTCAGGAACCGTCTGTGATAGGACTGTCTGTAGCAGTGCCAGCATTTGGACATGGAGCTTCTCTTGCTCAGAAACAAGTTGTCAGGCATTTTCAAAACTATGGGAGCGAATGTGTTAATCATGTCACTGCTAAGGAAGCCTATGACGCACCTGCTGCCGTATTGGGTGTGTTTCTTACCAACTTAGCCCTCGCAATAGTCTTATTTGATTATGGAGCTTCACATTTATTTGTTTCAAAGAGTTTGCAATCCATCATCAGATGGATGTGTCTTTACTGAATAAGCCTATGTTAATTCAATCACCTTGATCTAAAATGAAAACAATGCAACTATGCTATGGGGTTAATATATCAATAAATGCAATAGAACTTTGTGCAACCTGATATCCCTAGATTTACATGGCTTGGAGTGTTCCTAGGAATGGATTGGTTAGCTAAGGACAAAGACCACATAGATTGTGCAAATAGAGATATGATTTTAACTAGTGCTCATGGAACCCGAGTTGAGTTCACATCAAATATCCCTATGCCCCAACATAGCACTCTCGACAGTTTCCTCAACTCAGAAATTTCCCAAGTGGTTGTAGTACGTGAATATCCCGATGTATTTTATAAAGAACTACCTAGTATCATCATTGAGCTTTTACCTGGAATAGCCCCAATTTCAAAAAGACCATACCAAATGCCCACCAATAAGTTAACAACGTTAAGAAACAACTTAGAGAACTACATAGGTGGTGTCAGTCTTTGGGTGCCTCCGATAAATTCCAACGGTGTGTAGACGTATGCGTGTATGTATGTAGGTGGTGTGAGTGTGGTGTTTTGAGTGTGTGCATGCACCTTGTACTAAAAAATTCTATGGACATATAATTATCACGACTATATAAACCCCATGTAGAGACACTTTTTAATACAGTAGAAGTGTTTTCATATCTCTACATTGTTGTAGAGACCTTTTTAAAATGTCTGATAAGCGTCTTCCTATGTATGGTCGCTTCGAACGTGGACATGTTATTAAAACGCCTCTATATCCTTCGTGACATTTTATAGTAGAGCATTATTGTGCCGCTACGGGAATAAAGACATTTTATAGTGGCGTTAAATTGTGTTACTAACATAGTGTACTATAGAAAATAAATCTAAAAAATGTGTGGATTTATAGTGGTGTTAAATTGTGTTACTAACATAGTGTACTATAGAAAATAAAATCTAGAAAATGTGTGGACTCTTGCGAAGGTTGATACTCGAACTCACGACCACATAGGAATAGTACTTAGTTATGCCTTGCAATATTTATATATAGATCATTTAATACATGTAAACCACCAAAAAAACACCTCTAGATAGTTAAAATTGTCTAAAAATGTCTCTACAAAGCAAAAAAAACTTTAAGCGAATTAGGAAGCATCTCAAAAGTGTCTCTTCATGTTAAAATTTTGTATGTGATTTTAAAATATCTTAAAAACGTCTCTACAATACAAAATTTCGTTGTGACTTTTAAAATATCTCTAAAAAGTGTCTTTTCATTATGTAACTTTAATTTTAGAGGTAAGGTAAAAAGCACCTCTAAAAGATACTTCTATATGCGATTTTTCTTGTAGTGTATACGGGAGACAAAAGTGAGATAAGAGTACAGGTTATTGGACAAATCAACGCTTGGCTGTAAGCGAGACACATTCCGCATCATTGCCCACAAGGTGACGCCACTGCAGCATACAATAAATGTACCACAGCATACAACAAACAATGCAGTGGACGCGAGGCCGTATTTAGTGTATTGAACTGATATCGATTTAAAATTATACTATATAAATATAATTTTATTTTTTTAATGTATTAAACTGATTTGTACTAATAACAGGGATCTACGTTACATTAAAAAATCATAAAATAATAATATTGTCTTTCAACCATACTCTCTTCTATATAGTTATTTAATATTTATATGTATTGTTTAATACTTTGAATTAACTTCTAAGTAGAGTCCGATTTCAAACTTTTTTGCTTAGAATTGGTCCCTTTAATATATTGAATTGATTTAATGTTTTTTCTTTTCTCATTAGAACCGGCTAAAAGGTAACATTTGAGATGGTCTTACATGCAACGAATTAAGCACCATCCATTCCCATATTTCTTTGGAAGTGTAGACATTAACGCGCACACAAGCATCCTACTACAAGCTACAGGAAACTTGAACAAAGAAAAGCAAAAGAATATACACGGTCACAGGGGTATTGTCATATGGCAGCGTCACCTCCGCCGAGATGGGCTCCGACGCCAACCCCACGAGGCCACTCAGGTCGACGTCGAGCACTGCCCGAGCAGCCATGGCTTCATGTCGCAGCTGGGTGGCGTGCCCGTTCAGCTCCATCTTGGCGCCACGTAATTTCTCAGAGCCGCCGCCGGCAGGTTCTTTAGCCAATGCGGTAGACGGCGGAGTGAACTCTCGTTGAGATTGGTGTCAGGCTGTCAGCATGGCGTGGCTCTCGAGGGCGTTGAAGCCGGCGACCGCTGTGAGGTGTCCTGCCATGGGTCCTCCTGTCAGAATAATTGATCAAGTTGCCAGATTGTTGAGCACGACATCTAGATCGTGTGTGTCAAGTAGTCGAGCACGATGTCCCGGTCATGCGTTTAGTCGAGTCTTTTTCACCTTCAATTAGAGAACACGCGCAGTTTGCAGTCGTGGGATGGCACGACCATGTAGTCGTGGCATACATTTAGGAGGGGCCAAACGGCCCTTACTTGTACTCTTTTTGTATAAATAGAGTCTCTAGAAAAGCTGCAGAAAGTGATTGGTACCCAGCACAAAAAACCATGTGTCTTCCATCTCTATCGCTTGAGTTCAGCCAAGTGTTTGAGGAACTTGTAGTAGTAGAGCGTTTACGACTTGCAAGTCGGAATCGACTTAATAGTCGTAGAGTGCCTCTGACGTCTTAGTTGTGTACGACTTTCGACCGACAGCTGCGACTAGATACTCGTGGTAGCTCCGAGTACTCGTATATGGCTTCGTGGTCATAGCTTCGAGTGCTCATAAACGACAACGTAGTCATAGCTCCGAGTGGTCGTAAATGACCTCACAGTCGTAAGTTCGAATGCGTGGTCGTAAGACGTTCTGCGTGGTCGTAAGTTCGACTGCGTGATTGTAAGTTGTTCTGTGTAATCGAAACGAGTACCAGGTACTCGTAATTGTTGGATTGGGCTTCGGCAAGTGGTATCAGAGCTTTCGTCAACCATCTGGGAGATATGTCTTCGCCGAGGGCTCGACCAGGAAGGCAGTTTGTGACAAATCCACGGCAAGACATTCCGTGTTCGCCTATGCCTCCTCCGCGCTGACTGTGGTACCGTGACGATGGTGGTCGTGTCGTCTAGCGCGTCGTCAGGGAGGCTTCGGGCTCGGTGGTCTACCCCATGCTCATGCGAACAAATTACAACGACTGGGCGCTCATCATGCGAGTGAACCTCCAGGCTTAAGGTCTTTGGGAGGCCATCGAGACTGAGACGCTGACTACCGCGACGACTAGCTCACATTGTTGGCAATTCTCCACGTCGTGCCGGCTGAAATGTTATCGATGCTCGCCGTAAAGAACACGGCGAAGGCTGCCTGGGAGGCTGTGAAGACCATGCATATGGGCGTTGATCGCGTCTGCGAGGCCAACGCCAGGAACTGCGCAAGGAGTTCGAGAGCATCTCCTTCAAAGACGGTGAGTTCATCGACAACTTCTCGATGAAGATCTCTATGCTTGCCAACAATCTCCAACTCCTCGGCAATCCCGTCCAGGAGGAAGAGGTTGTCAAGAAACTCCTGCAGGTTGTCCCAGATCGCTATCTTCAGGTGGCCATCTCGATTGAGGCACTCTCTTGATCAATGAACATCAGACTTTTAGCGGTGGAGCAACGCTACGCCAACCGAGGCACCGACGACAGGGGAACTCACCTGCTCCTCATGGAGGAGTGGCGAGCACAGGCGCAGGCACACGAATGGGGTGGATCACACTCCAACACTAATAAGTCGCGTGGCAGGCCACGTGGCAACTGTGGATGGGACTCCTCCGGCAATAGATGGGAAAACCGTTCCCACGGTGGCTCCGACAACCCCAAGAAGGACGAATGTAGGTACTACGGCAAGTTGGGGCATTGGGCTCGCAATTGCCGCAAGAAGAAAAGGGAGGAGGCGCATTTGGTGCAAAACATCGATGATGTGCCACTGCCATCCCTTTTGATGGGTGAAATAACGGCGGTGGAGGACGACATTGCCTGGATGCCCAACAACACTATACACGATGATGGGAAGGTCCTCCTCGTTTCTCGACACCGGATCTTCAAACCACATGACAGGGTCTGGCACAGCATTCTCTGCACTCGATCGTGGGATCACCAACTCAGTCATGTTCGGAGACGGCTCGATGGTCGAAATCCACGGGCGCGGCACCATGCTATTCGCCGGAAAAGGGAATCGACAGTGTGCTCTCACCAACATGTACTTCATACCTCGGCTCTGGGGCAATGTCATCAGCATTGCCCAGCTCGAAGAGGGCAGCAACAGCGTGCTAATTGAAGATGGAGTCCTGCGCATTCGTGATCGACTGCACAATCTCATCGCTCAGGTGAAGCGATCACCAAATCGACTGTACAAGCTTGCTTTGAGAGTGGTGTAGCCTGTCTGTATGAGCCTACAGAACGCCACAAGGCATGGTGCTGGCATGCTCACTTTGAGCACCTCAACTTCGACACACTCCGGAAGATGTCGACCATAGGCATGGTACGTGGGCTTCCTCGAGTGATCCACGTCGATCAAATCTGCGACGGGTGCCTCGTAGGAAAGCAACGGCGCACTCCATTTCCTCAGGAGTCCAAATATCATGCCAACGACTGCGTCAACCTTATCCACAACAACCTGTGCGGACCCGTCATGCCAGCGACACACAGAGGCAGGCGCTACTTCCTCTTGCTTGTCGACGACATGAGCTGCTACATGTGGCTCATTCTTCTCCGGAGCAAGGACGAGGTTGGAGGTGCAACCAAGAGGTTCTAGGCCTCCGTCGACATCAAGACCGGGCGCAAGCTGCGTGCTTTGCGCATTGATCGTGGGGGAGATCACCTCTGTGGACTTCATCGATCACTACGCCGAGCGAGGTGTACACCGGCAACTCACGGCCTTGTAATCACCAAGCAAAATGGTGTCATCGAGCGTTAGAATCATACGGTGCTGGCAATG
Source organism: Dendrocalamus latiflorus (assembly GCA_017311315.1). Lineage (NCBI taxonomy): Eukaryota > Viridiplantae > Streptophyta > Magnoliopsida > Poales > Poaceae > Dendrocalamus > Dendrocalamus latiflorus. The sequence goes on along the minus strand of CM029671.1, from coordinate 8,297,852 downwards.
GCCAGGTGCCTCCTCAAGGCCCAGAAGGTGCCCGGTGAATTCTGGGGGGAGGCCATAACCACATCAGTCTTCGTTCTTAACTACTCTCTCACAAGCAGCATGAGCGGGAAGACTCCCTATAAGGCCTGGTATGGAGTGAAACCTACCGTGCATTTTTTCTGTACTTTTGGCTGCGTAGGGCATGTGAAAGCCACATGGTCGAATGCTGGCAAGCTGGATGAAGAAGCGCTCCCATGGTGTTCATCGCTACGACCATAGCTCCAAGGCGTACCAAATGTTCGATCCTCATCTATCCGAGTACACATCTCCAGGGACATCATCTTCGACGAGGGGAGAAGCTAGGATTGGGAGCACTCGGACCAGGCCAATGGCCACAACGACTTCACTGTGGCCTACTCTATACCGATGGCATGACCCGAAGGTAGCTCGGCAACTGGCTACGACCATAGCACCGACTATCACCATGGCACTGGCTACGACCACGTTGTCACCAGCTCAACCACAGTGATGGGTGAACATGTCATTGCTCCAACTGCTCCAACTTCAGGCAGCGCTACGACCACGGTCAGTGGTATGACCACGGGTGGTGGTATGACCACAGGTAGTGGTACGACCACAGGCGGATTTGCATCTCTACCATCAACCATTCCGTCGGGCATCAACCTTGACGATGAAGGAGCTCCATGGAGGTTCCGCATGGTGCAGGACTGCATCAACGACGCCCCTCCACACGAGCTCAAGCTTGATCCGGACGAGCTGCACATGCTGACGATGGAGGAGCCAGCCTCTGTAACTGAGGTCCAGGCTCACCGAGGGTAGCGGATGGTGATGCAGGAGGAGATGAACTCCATCGAAGAGAACCACACATGGGACCTCGTCAATCTTCCGACCGGGAAGCGCCCAATTGGTCTTAAGTGGGTGTTCAAGCTCAAGAAGGACACACACGGCGAGATCGTGAAGCGCAAGGCATGTCTGGTGGCAAAGGGCTATGTTCAGTGTGTCGGCGTCGACTTCGACAAGGTAATCGCACCCGTGGCATGTCTCGACTCCGTGTGAGCACTCGTGGTGGTGGCTGCCCATGAGGGATGGCCAGTACATCACCATGACGTGAAGTCTGCCTTTCTCAACGGCGATCTCTCGGTGGAAGTGTACATGGCCCAGCCCCCTGGTTTCGTCTACAAGGGGAGCAAGCATCTGGTTCTGTGGCTGCGCAAGGCTCTCTACAGTCTTCGACATGCGTCGAGAGCCTGGAATGCCAAGCTTGACAACACGATGACCCTCCTCACCTTCAAGCGAACTTCGTTTGAGCATGCCATGTACACTCAGGGAACCGGTGATGCATGACTACACATGGGTGTCTACATCGACGACTTGATGGTGACTGGTGCCCGTCTAGAGGAAATCAACCCATGTGCTCTTTTGGTATAAATATAGTCTCCAGAAAAGTTGCAGCACAAAAACCCATGTGTCTTCATCTCTATCGCGTGAGATCAGCCAAGTGTTTGAGGAACTCGTAGTCGTAGAGCGTTTATGACTTGCAAGTCGGAATGGACTTGTTAGTCATAGAGTGCCTCCGATGTCTTAGTCGTGTATGACTTCCGACCGGCAGCTACGACTAGATACTCGTGGTAACTTCGAGTACATGTATATGACTTCGTGGTCATAGCTCCGAGTGCTCGTAAATGACAATGTGGTTGTAGCTCCGAGTGGTCATAAACGACCACGAAGTCATTTACAAGCACTCGGAGCTACGACTGCGAACAGAATGTCTGATCTTGTGTGTACCAGATAGTGTAAGCCTTCGATGATGCTGTGGTAGAACGTGCTGTCAACCGAAGGATTTGAGCTTCCCTTGCTCAACTACAGTCTCGACTCCATTGGCATAATAACGGGGTTGCAGTCGCTCATCCTGGCCTTCTCTAGCATCTTGTCGAGTAGCTCGCTTGTGACAGAGTGATCTTGCCCTCACTCTGTTTTAGCTCGATCCTGAGGTAACAGCTAAGAGAACTGAGATCACTAATCTCAAACTCAGCTTCCATCTGGGCTTTGAATCAGTTGATTTCCTCCAGATGGGCACTAGTCACCACCAAGTCGTTGACGTAGACACCCACGTGTAGTCATGCATCACCGGTTCCCTGAGTGTACACGGCATGCTCGGATGAAGTTCGCTTGAAGGTGAGGAGGGTCATCGTGTTGTCGAGCTTGGCATTCCAGGCTCTCAGTGCCTGTTGAAGCCCGTAGAGAGCCTTGCACAGCCGCAGCACCAGATGCTCACTCCCCTTGCAGACGAAACCAGGGGGATGGGCCACATACACTTCCTCCGAGAGATCGCCGTTGAGAAAGGCATATTACACGTCAAGGTGATGTACCGGCCATCCACCACGACTGCTCGCACGGAGTCGAGGCGTGCCACGGGATAGAGATGAAGACACACGGGATACAGATGATGAGTTCATCTCCTCTTGCATCGCCATCCGCCACCCTTGGTCAGCCTGGGCCTCAGTTACAGAGACTGGCTCCTCCATTGTCAGCATGTGCAGCTCATCCGGATCAAGCGTGAGCTCGTGTGGAGGGGCGTCGTTGATGCAGTCTTGCACCATGCGGAACCTCTGTGGAGCTCCTTCATCATCAAGGTCGATGTCCGACAGAATGGTTGATGGCAGAGATGAAAATCCGCCTGTGGTCGTACCACTACCTGTGGTCATACCACCGCTCGTGGTCATACCACTGACCGTGATCGTAGCGCTGCCTGAAGTTGGAGTAGTCGGAGCAATGACAAGTTCACCCATCGCCGTGGTTGAGCTGGTGACAACGTGGTCGTAGCCAGTGCCGTGGTGATAGCCGGTGCTGTGGTCGTAGTCAGTTGCCGGGCTACCTTCGGGTCGTGCCACCGGTATAGAGTAGGCCACAGTGAAGTCGTTGTGGCCACTAGCCTGGTCCAAGTGCTTCCAGTCCTAGCTTCTCCCCTTGTCAAAGATGATGTCCCTAGAGATGTGTACTCGGCTAGATGAGGAATCGAACATTTGGTACATCTTGGAGCTATGGTCGTAGCGATGAACACCATGGGAGCGCTTCTGTCATTCAGCTTGCCAGCATTCGACCGTGTGGCTTTCACATGCCCTACGCAGCCAAAAGTATAGAAAATATGCACAGTATGTTTCACTCCACACCAGGCGTCATAAGGAGTCTTCCCACTCACGCTGCTTGTGAGAGAGCGGTTAAGAATGAAGACTGATGTGGTTACGGCCTCCCCCTAGAATTCACCGGGCACCTCCTAGGCCTTGAGGAGGCACCTAGCCATTGCCAACACCGTATGATTCCGGCGCTCAATGACACCATTTTTCTTGGTGAGTACAGGGCCGTGAGTTGCCGGTGTACACCTCGCTTAGCGTAGTGATTGATGAAGTCCACAGAGGTGAACTCCCCCCACGATCAATGCGCAAAGCACGCAGCTTGTGCCCGGTCTTGATCTCGACAGAGGCCTGGAACCTCTTGATTACACCTCCAACCTCGTCCTTGCTCCAGAGGAGAATGAGCCACATGTAGCAGCTCATGTCTTCGACAAGCAAGAGGAAGTAGCGCCTGCCTCTGTGTGTCGCTAGCATGACAGGTCCGCACAGGTTGCTGTGGATAAGGTTGAGGCAGTCGTTGGCACGATATTTAGACTCCTGAGGAAATGGAGTGCGCCGTTACTTTCCTACGAGGCACCCGTCGTAGATTTGATCGGCGTGGATCACTCGAGGAAGCCCACGTACCATGCCTATGGTCGACATCTTCTGGAGTGTTTCGAAGTTGAGGTGCTCAAAGTGAGCATGCCAGTGGCGTTCTGCAGGCTCATACAGATAGGCTACACCACTCTCAAAGCAAGCTTGTACAGTCAATTTGGTGATCGCTTCACCTGAGCGATGAGATTGTGCAGTCAATCACGAATACGCAGGACTCTATCTTCAATTAGCACACTGTTGCTGCCCTCTTCGAGCTGGGCAATGCTGATGACATTGCTCCGGAGCCGAGGTATGAGTACATGTTGGTGAGAGCGCAATGTCGATTCCCTTTTCTGGCGAACAGCATGGTGCCGCGCCTGTGGATTTCGACCATCGAGCCATCCCTGAACTTGACTGAGCTGGTGATCCCATGATCGAGTGCAAAGAATGTTGTGCCAGACCCTGTCATGTGGTTTGAGGATCCGGTGTCGAGAAACCAGGAGGTCTCCTCATGCTCTTTGTTGGGGAAGACCGACATGGTGCGTTCCTTGTTGAGGAAGACCTTCCCGTCGTCGTGTACAGCGTTGTTGGGCATCCAGGCAATGTCGTCCTCCACCGCCGTTACTTCGCCCATCAAAAGGGACGGCAGTGGCACATTGTCGATGTTCTGCACCAAATGCGCCTCCTCCCTTTTCTTCTTGCGGCAATCGCGAGCCCAATGCCCCAACTTGCTGTAGTACCTACATTCGTCCTTCTTGGGGTTGTCGGAGCCACCGTGGGAACGGTTCTCCCATCTATTGCCGGAGGAGTCCCATCCACAGTTGCCACGCAGCCTGCCACGTGACTTATTGGTGTTGGAGTGTGATCCACCCCATTCGCGTGCCTGTGCCTGTGCTTGCCACTCCTCCATGAGGAGCAGGTGAGTTCCCCTGTCGTCGGTGCCTCGGTTGGCGTAGCGTTGCTCCACCGCTAAAAGTCATCCTGTCAGTTCCTTGATCAAGAGAGTGCCTCAATCGAGATGGCCACCTGAAGATAGCGATCTGGGACAACCTGCAGGAGTTTCTTGACAACCTCTTCCTCTCGGACGGGATTGCCGAGGAGTTGGAGATTGTTGGCAAGCATAGAGATCTTCATCGAGAAGTTGTCGATGAACTCACCATCTTTGAAGGAGATGCTCCCAAACTCCTTGCGCAGTTCCTGGGCATTAGCCTCGCAGACGCAATCAACGCCCATATGCATGGTCTTCACAACCTCCCAGGCAGCCTTTGCCGTGTTTTTGACGGCCAGCATCGATAACATTTCAGCTGGCACGACACGGAGAATTGCCGACAACGTGAGCTAGTCGTCGCGGTAGTCAACGTCTCGATCTCGATGGTTACAAATTCAGAAAAATGTGAGAGACCATGTGGATGCGACCCCATGCTTGTGATGAGTAATTGACAAGTTTTCTGGAAAGTTTGAGTTTGGTTTGTGCGTTTAGTGCCATGATGGCATTTGGCTCAGTTGGGTTTGGTTAGTCGGACTTGAGGCGTATTCTTCTTCCCGTTCGGTCATTTGGGCCATTTTTGTACTTGAGTACGTTTTATTGATGCTAATGAGGATTATGTGTTTCGAGCGGTGCTATGTAATGTATTTCTTGTCTATGATGGCTGCAGGACGTCGAGGCGGAGTCGTGGCGAGGCACTGGATGACCGGACTAGGCACAGGCGGTGCCGAGGTCAGAACGGTCGAGGTGTGCCGAAGACGGTGAGGGCTCGAGGTAGCTGCGAAACTTGGAAGGCAAGGAATGAGGAAGCTTCCTGGAAGGTGCAGGAGGGGCATTTTGGTGAATACACAAAGCTGCACTAGAGTTGTTGGAGGCTTAATGGGCAAAGCATGATGCAAACCCATTATGCAAGGCTATAAATAGATGCATGTTTCCTGGTGGATGTATGGCTTGAGGAGAGGGTTAGAGATGGTTTTTCTTTGGGCTTTCTCTTTTGCTTTCTGTTGAGAGTTGGTAGGAGAGAGCAGAGCTTCGTTGTTTTCTTGTCTCCCTGTGTGTGTTTGAGAGAGGAGAGGAGTTCTTGGTTAGTTTTCCTGAGGATTGTGAGAGGGAGACGAAGAGTTGATACTCCATGTAATCATTCCTCTATATGCAATCACGTATGGGGATGAACCTATTTCATTTGAGATGTTCTGCCTCCCATTTTTCCTTCGTGTGCTTGCTCTGCTTGATTTCTCATATTTTTGTTTTTGTGTTGATTCTTGCTGAGGAGTAGCAAAATGGATTGCTCTGTGATGGGATTGTATTTCTAGACCCTTTGGTCAGCTAATTCGAAGAGCAAAATAATTGAATCACTAGAATCACTTTTCTCTCTTTCCTGCACTCTTGTTCTTCTCTTTTTCTTATTCTAGGGTTTGAGGTTATTTTCGTTTTCCCTTAAGAGAGTGTGCCCAGGTTTGAGTCTCTGAGCCCTAATGCTATTCCCTAGCTAATCTCTTGGATTCATGGTCAAAGAATCAAAAATTAGGTGGAAATTTGAGTTTTAGTGCAGTTCACTGCAAGGTTTCAGTTTTTGGCCAAAAGCTTGAATTCTTGCTCTTCTTGTGAGTTATTTTGTCCTTTTAGGCCCTGCAACTATTTAAACCTTGTTTCAGTTCTGTTGGCCTGAAAAGATCAGAAGGAATTTCCCTTTTCATTTGTTTTTGGCAAGATACAAATTTCTGCTGAATTTTTCGGGCTGCTGAACCCGAGGTGCGGTCTGACCGAAGTAGTCATGGTGGTCAGACCGGTGGCACCAGGGCGGTCAGACCGGCCACTGACCGGCGGTCTGACCGGCCAAGTAAAGCGGTTCGACCAGCTTTAGGGGTGCGGTAAGACCGGCAGCCCCTTTGCAGTCGCTATTTGCTTTTTGGCTGTTGTTTTTATGATTTGGTTGTTTTTTTCCTTGCTCTTCTTCCTGTGGGTGTCTAGCAATAAGTTCAGAGAGGATGAGTATTTTCTCTTCATAGTTTCCCGTAGCTATTGGAGAGAAGACTCGGGTGTGGGTACTTTGAGGGGAAAATTTTTAAAGTCGACATTCACCCCCCCTCTGTCGCCGATTTCAATCCAACAAAATGCTTACACTACAAGAAACTTCAGGCTAATGCAAGCTAGACTTACACATCCTTCATTAAACTACAATCTAAAACAAGTGGTGCATAAAAATTTTTAAGTAGCAGAAACAAAAAGGCATCGAGCACCATTTTTAGTTTCTATGCCAAAATCAACAGCTTCTATACCGGTGACTTAGAATAGTGCAGATTTGCCATTGCCTTCTTCCTTTCCATCTTGTTTCAAGCGAAATTTCAGTCGCCCTTACCGAACCCCTTCTCATTCTTGCCGCGCACAAATGAGAGAGAGGGAGGGTTAATAAGGGGTAAGAGGTGGGGAGGAGAACGGTGCCTGCCGTTCGATGCAGAGAGAATGGACGGGTGAGATGGGGATCTTGGGGGATATGCCGCGGGTCGGTGATGTGGCGGGACATCACAGATGGTTCATAACAAAAACCATTTATGATAACAAGAGATATTACAGACGGTTCATAACAAAAATCGTCTGTGATAATGGTATCACAAAAATAATATATCGGTACAATAACTAGTTTCAAAAGATAAAATTTAAAAATTTTATAAGGCTTATACATACTTTTTTGAAAGGTTTCGACGAGATCTACAACTTTGCAGTTGAGATGAAACCCAAATTCCGAAGGGAAGATCAAACATTTTGGCAAAAACAGAAACTGAAACTTAAAACGCAAATTTGGGGCTAAAGATGGCTGATTTTGAGGGTCTTAGGGGGCGACTGGCACAAGTTGATCATTTTTTTTGAATCGGGCTCGTCATTAGCTTTCCAACGAGTACAAGAACGTCGAAAACGGACACCGTATGCAAAAGTTATGCCCGTTTACTAAAGGTGTCTCAAAACTGAATTCTACTCGGACTCAGGCGGGAGATTATGAAAGTTTGGGGGATTACGAGGTGGGAAACATATCACAGATGGTTTGTATTTACAAACCATCTGTGATAACTTCATTATCATAAATGGTTTTTAATATAAACCGTCTGTGAAGTATCACAGGCGGTTTAAATAAAAAACCGTCTGTGATGTTTACCATTATCACAGACAGTTCTTATCAAGAACCGTCTGTGATAATTCACAGACAGTTTAAATAAAAAACTGTCTGTGATGTCTGCCATTATCAAAGACGGTTCTTATCAAGAACCGTTTGTGATAATTCATAGACAGTTCTTGATAAGAACCGTCTGTGATGTCTTGTATTATCACAGACGGTTATTCGTATAAACTGTCTGTGAAACTTACAACACAGACGGTTCCTAGGAACTATCTGTGATGTAAGCATCCAGTTTAGTCTCTTTTGTAGTAGTGCTAGTCAGAAAAGAAAAGTGGGATTGGTCACTCAGTCGAGTTTTGTCGAGGTGAGAAGGCAAGGATTAGAGCTCGAGATAAGTGCTGATTTTTGAATATCCAAGATTAATTCTTCATAACTATCTAAGGAAATCCCGAATATATCTGTGACCGATGGATTCCTTTTTCATATTGAATCCATATCTGATAAAAAAATATTCCACTCCGACCTTGACTATGAAAAATATCGACATGTCTTCCCGAATCCGATATGAAATGGGTCAGTCGGTCGGAAAATATCTAATCGATTGTACCCCTAATTGGGCGAGGAGAGTTGAGATTCCATAAGTGATTTTGGGAGGGATACAAAGATGCAATGATTTAGGGAGGAGACAAATTAATGTAGCAAATATCTGTGTGATGGTGTGCGTACTCATCGATCAGGCGGTTACACTGCAACAAAAACCCCACGTAGAAGGACTTTCTTATACATATTTTTTATTTGTTTCTATAAATTGCCATATTATATTGTAAAGACACTTTTTATAGCGCATTAGATGGTGCCTTAAATGTATAGACACTATTTTAGTTGTTTTGGATAAAGAACATGGAATATGGACTGTAGAGGCGTTTTTTTAGGCAATTTGTAAATCATCAAACAAAAAATCATGTAGAGACATTTTTTTGAGACACTTCTTAAATCGATCTTATCATGTAGAAACATTATTAGGTGCACTTTTTATTCGCTAGAGACATTTTTATGTTTGAGATATATGTTATGTACTACTCATAACAACTAAAATAACATGTTCTGATTTGAGGCTGGGTTGGTTAGTGGAGCTACTTGAATTATTACAGTGTCTTGAGTTCGAGGATTGGTTTCAACATTACAGTAAATGTCTTTCTGGCCATAGCAACAGTGCATGCAAAGGCACTGCTGTGGCATTTTGAAAGATGTCTTTATAATCATAGAGACTAAAAAATATGTCTGTATTATACAATAAAAAATATGTCTGTACTATGCAATAAAAGTATCTCTACATGATATTATTTGTGTAGTGTTAAGCTCGAGTCTCATTGATCCAACAGCAGATGTAGACATCTGTTGGATAAAGATTTTGTGAAACCGTCTCTGATGAACACTATTACAGACGGTTGTAATTAGGAGGCCGTCTGTGGTATTTGTGGCGGGAAAATGGATTATCACAGGCGGTTATTACCGAAGTATCACAGACGGTCTGTATTAAAAACCGTCTGTGATATAATTCACAGACGGTTTTTAGTTAAAAACCGTCTGTGATAATCCATTTTCCCGCCACAAATACCACAGACGGCCTCCTAATTACAACCGTCTGTAATAGTGTTCATCAGAGACGGTTTCACAAAATCTTTATCCAACAGATGTCTACATCTGCTGTTGGATCAATGAGACTCGAGCTTAACACTACACAAATAATATCATGTAGAGATACTTTTATTGCATAGTACAGACATATTTTTTATTGTATAATACAGACAATTTTTTAGTCTCTATGATTATAAAGACATCTTTCAAAATGCCACAGCAGTGCCTTTGCATGCACTGTTGCTATGGCCAGAAAGACATTTACTGTAATGTTGAAACCAATCCTCGAACTCAAGACACTGTAATAATTCAAGTAGCTCCACTAACCAACCCAGCCTCAAATCAGAACATGTTATTTTAGTTGTTATGAGTAGTACATAACATATATCTCAAACATAAAAATGTCTCTAGCGAATAAAAAGTGCACCTAATAATGTTTCTACATGATAAGATCGATTTAAGAAGTGTCTCAAAAAAATGTCTCTACATGATTTTTTGTTTGATGATTTACAAATTGCCTAAAAAAACGCCTCTACAGTCCATATTCCATGTTCTTTATCCAAAACAACTAAAATAGTGTCTATACATTTAAGGCACCATCTAATGCGCTATAAAAAGTGTCTTTACAATATAATATGGCAATTTATAGAAACAAATAAAAAATATGTATAAGAAAGTCCTTCTACGTGGGGTTTTTGTTGCAGTGTAACCGCCTGATCGATGAGTACGCACACCATCACACAGATATTTGCTACATTAATTTGTCTCCTCCTAAATCATTGCATCTTTGTATCCCTCCCAAAATCACTTATGGAATCTCAACTCTCCTCGCCCAATTAGGGGTACAATCGATTAGATATTTTCCGACCGACTGACCCATTTCATATCGGATTCGGGAAGACATGTCGATATTTTTCATAGTCAAGGTCGGAGTGGAATATTTTTTATCAGATATGGATTCAATATGAAAAAGGAATCCATCGGTCACAGATATATTCGGGATTTCCTTAGATAGTTATGAAGAATTAATCTTGGATATTCAAAATCAGCACTTATCTCGAGCTCTAATCCTTGCCTTCTCACCTCGACAAAACTCGACTGAGTGACCAATCCCACTTTTCTTTTCTGACTAGCACTACTACAAAAGAGACTAAACTGGATGCTTACATCACAGATAGTTCCTAGGAACCGTCTGTGTTGTAAGTTTCACAGACAGTTTATACGAATAACCGTCTGTGATAATACAAGACATCACAGACGGTTCTTATCAAGAACTGTCTATGAATTATCACAAACGGTTCTTGATAAGAACCGTCTTTGATAATGGCAGACATCACAGACAGTTTTTATTTAAACTGTCTGTGAATTATCACAGACGGTTCTTGATAAGAACTGTCTGTGATAATGGTAAAACATCACAGACGGTTTTTTATTTAAACCGCCTGTGATACTTCACAGACGGTTTATATTAAAAACCATTATGATAATGAAGTTATCACAGATGGTTTGTAAATACAAACCATCTGTGATATGTTTCCCACCTCGTAATCCCCCAAACTTTCATAATCTCCCGCCTGAGTCCGAGTAGAATTCAGTTTTGAGACACCTTTAGTAAACGGGCATAACTTTTGCATACGGTGTCCGTTTTCGACGTTCTTGTACTCGTTGGAAAGCTAATGACGAGCCCGATTCAAAAAAATGATCAACTTGTGCCAGTCGCCCCCTAAGACCCTCAAAATCAGCCATCTTTAGCCCCAAATTTGCGTTTTAAGTTTCAGTTTCTGTTTTTGCCAAAATGTTTGATCTTCCCTTCGGAATTTGGGTTTCATCTCAACTGCAAAGTTGTAGATCTCGTCGAAACCTTTCAAAAAAGTATGTATAAGCCTTATAAAATTTTTAAATTTTATCTTTTGAAACTAGTTATTGTACCGATATATTTTTGTGATACCATTATCACAGACGATTTTTGTTATGAACCGTCTGTAATATCTCTTGTTATCATAAATGGTTTTGTTATGAACCATCTGTGATGTCCCGCCACATCACCGACCCGCGGCATATCCCCCAAGATCCCCATCTCACCCGTCCATTCTCTCGCATCGAACGGAGCACCGTTCTCCTCCCCACCTCTTACCCCTTATTAACCCTCCCTCTCTCTCATTTGTGCGCGGCAAGAATGAGAAGGGGTTCGGTAAGGGCGACTGAAATTCGCTTGAAACAAGATGGAAAGGAAGAAGGCAATGGCAAATCTGCACTATTCTAAGTCACCGGTATAGAAGCTGTTGATTTTGGCATAGAAACTAAAAATGGTGCTCGATGCCTTTTTGTTTCTGCTACTTAAAAATTTTTATGCACCACTTGTTTTAGATTGTAGTTTAATGAAGGATGTGTAAGTCTAGCTTGCATTAGCCTGAAGTTTCTTGTAGTGTAAGCATTTTGTTGGATTGAAATCGGCGACAGAGGGGGGTGAATGTCGACTTTAAAAATTTTCCCCTCAAAGTACCCACACCCGAGTCTTCTCTCCAATAGCTACGGGAAACTATGAAGAGAAAATACTCATCCTCTCTGAACTTATTGCTAGACACCCACAGGAAGAAGAGCAAGGAAAAAAACAACCAAATCATAAAAACAACAGCCAAAAAGCAAATAGCGACTGCAAAGGGGCTGCCGGTCTTACCGCACCCCTAAAGCTGGTCGAACCGCTTTACTTGGCCGGTCAGACCGCCGGTCAGTGGCCGGTCTGACCGCCCTGGTGCCACCGGTCTGACCACCATGACTACTTCGGTCAGACCGCACCTCGGGTTCAGCAGCCCGAAAAATTCAGCAGAAATTTGTATCTTGCCAAAAACAAATGAAAAGGGAAATTCCTTCTGATCTTTTCAGGCCAACAGAACTGAAACAAGGTTTAAATAGTTGCAGGGCCTAAAAGGACAAAATAACTCACAAGAAGAGCAAGAATTCAAGCTTTTGGCCAAAAACTGAAACCTTGCAGTGAACTGCACTAAAACTCAAATTTCCACCTAATTTTGATTCTTTGACCATGAATCCAAGAGATTAGCTAGGGAATAGCATTAGGGCTCAGAGACTCAAACCTGGGCACACTCTCTTAAGGGAAAACGAAAATAACCTCAAACCCTAGAATAAGAAAAGAGAAGAACAAGAGTGCAGGAAAGAGAGAAAAGTGATTCTAGTGATTCAATTATTTTGCTCTTCGAATTAGCTGACCAAAGGGTCTAGAAATACAATCCCATCACAGAGCAATCCTTTTGCTACTCCTCAGCAAGAATCAACACAAAAACAAAAATATGAGAAATCAAGCAGAGCAAGCACACGAAGGAAAAATGGGAGGCAGAACATCTCAAATGAAATAGGTTCATCCCCATACGTGATTGCATATAGAGGAATGATTACATGGAGTATCAACTCTTCGTCTCCTCTCACAATCCTCAGGAAAACTAACCAAGAACTCCTCTCCTCTCTCAAACACACACAGGGAGACAAGAAAACAACGAAGCTCTGCTCTCTCCTACCAACTCTCAACAGAAAGCAAAAGAGAAAGCCCAAAGAAAAACCATCTCTAACCCTCTCCTCAAGCCATACATCCACCAGGAAACATGCATCTATTTATAGCCTTGCATAATGGGTTTGCATCATGCTTTGCCCATTAAGCCTCCAACAACTCTAGTGCAGCTTTGTGTATTCACCAAAATGCCCCTCCTGCACCTTCCAGGAAGCTTCCTCATTCCTTGCCTTCCAAGTTTCGCAGCTACCTCGAGCCCTCACCGTCTTCGGCACACCTCGACCGTTCTGACCTCGGCACCGCCTGTGCCTAGTCCGGTCATCCAGTGCCTCGCCACGACTCCGCCTCGACGTCCTGCAGCCATCATAGACAAGAAATACATTACATAGCACCGCTCGAAACACATAATCCTCATTAGCATCAATAAAACGTACTCAAGTACAAAAATGGCCCAAATGACCGAACGGGAAGAAGAATACGCCTCAAGTCCGACTAACCAAACCCAACTGAGCCAAATGCCATCATGGCACTAAACGCACAAACCAAACTCAAACTTTCCAGAAAACTTGTCAATTACTCATCACAAGCATGGGGTCGCATCCACATGGTCTCTCACATTTTTCTGAATTTGTAACCATCGAGATCGAGACGTTGACTACCGCGACGACTAGCTCACGTTGTCGGCAATTCTCCGTGTCGTGCCAGCTGAAATGTTATCGATGCTGGCCGTCAAAAACACGGCAAAGGCTGCCTGGGAGGTTGTGAAGACCATGCATATGGGCGTTGATTGCGTCTGCGAGGCTAATGCCCAGGAACTGCGCAAGGAGTTTGGGAGCATCTCCTTCAAAGATGGTGAGTTCATCGACAACTTCTCGATGAAGATCTCTATGCTTGCCAACAATCTCCAACTCCTCGGCAATCCCGTCCGAGAGGAAGAGGTTGTCAAGAAACTCCTGCAGGTTGTCCCAGATCGCTATCTTCAGGTGGCCATCTCGATTGAGGCACTCTCTTGATCAAGGAACTGACAGGATGACTTTTAGCGGTGGAGCAACGCTACGCCAACCGAGGCACCGACGACAGGGGAACTCACCTGCTCCTCATGGAGGAGTGGCAAGCACAGGCACAGGCACGCGAATGGGGTGGATCACACTCCAACACCAATAAGTCACGTGGCAGGCTGCGTGGCAACTGTGGATGGGACTCCTCCGGCAATAGATGGGAGAACCGTTCCCACGGTGGCTCCGACAACCCCAAGAAGGACGAATGTAGGTACTACAGCAAGTTGGGGCATTGGGCTCGCGATTGCCGCAAGAAGAAAAGGGAGGAGGCGCATTTGGTGCAGAACATCGACAATGTGCCACTGCCGTCCCTTTTGATGGGCGAAGTAACGGCGGTGGAGGACGACATTGCCTGGATGCCCAACAACGCTGTACACGACGACGGGAAGGTCTTCCTCAACAAGGAACGCACCATGTCGGTCTTCCCCAACAAAGAGCATGAGGAGACCTCCTGGTTTCTCGACACCGGATCCTCAAACCACATGACAGGGTCTGGCACAACATTCTTTGCACTCGATCATGGGATCACCAGCTCAGTCAAGTTCAGGGATGGCTCGATGGTCGAAATCCACAGGCGCGGCACCATGCTGTTCGCCAGAAAAGGGAATCGACATTGCGCTCTCACCAACATGTACTCATACCTCGGCTCCGGAGCAATGTCATCAGCATTGCCCAGCTCGAAGAGGGCAGCAACAGTGTGCTAATTGAAGATAGAGTCCTGCGTATTCGTGATTGACTGCACAATCTCATCGCTCAGGTGAAGCGATCACCAAATTGACTGTACAAGCTTGCTTTGAGAGTGGTGTAGCCTATCTGTATGAGCCTGCAGAACGCCACTGGCATGCTCACTTTGAGCACCTCAACTTCGAAACACTCCAGAAGATGTCGACCATAGGCATGGTACGTGGGCTTCCTCGAGTGATCCACGCCGATCAAATCTACGACGGGTGCCTCGTAGGAAAGTAACGGCGCACTCCATTTCCTCAGGAGTCTAAATATCGTGCCAACGACTGCCTCAACCTTATCCACAGCAACCTGTGCGGACCTGTCATGCTAGCGACACACAGAGGCAGGCGCTACTTCCTCTGCTTGTCGAAGACATGAGCTGCTACATGTGGCTCATTCTCCTCTGGAGCAAGGACGAGGTTGGAGGTGTAATCAAGAGGTTCCAGGCCTCTGTCGAGATCAAGACCGGGCACAAGCTGCGTGCTTTGCGCATTGATCGTGGGGGGAGTTCACCTGTGGACTTCATCAATCACTACGCTAAGCGAGGTGTACACCGGCAACTCACGGCCCTGTACTCACCAAGAAAAATGGTGTCATTGAGCGCCGGAATCATACGGTGTTGGCAATGGCTAGGTGCCTCCTCAAGGCCTAGGAGGTGCCCGGTGAATTCTAGGGGGAGGCCGTAACCACATCAGTCTTCATTCTTAACCGCTCTCTCACAAGCAGCGTGAGTGGGAAGACTCCTTATGACGCCTGGTGTGGAGTGAAACATACTGTGCATATTTTCTATACTTTTGGCTGCGTAGGGCATGTGAAAGCCACACGGTCGAATGCTGGCAAGCTGAATGACAGAAGCGCTCCCATGGTGTTCATCGCTACGACCATAGCTCCAAGATGTACCAAATGTTCGATTCCTCATCTAGCCGAGTACACATCTCTAGGGACATCATCTTTGACAAGGGGAGAAGCTAGGACTGGAAGCACTTGGACCAGGCTAGTGGCCACAACGACTTCACTGTGGCCTACTCTATACCGGTGGCACGACCCGAAGGTAGCCCGGCAACTGACTACGACCACAGCACCGGCTATCACCACGGCACTGGCTACGACCACGTTGTCACCAGCTCAACCACGGCGATGGGTGAACTTGTCATTGCTCCGACTACTCCAACTTCAGGCAGCGCTACGATCACGGTCAGTGGTATGACCACGAGCGGTGGTATGACCACAGGTAGTGGTACGACCACAGGCGGATTTTCATCTCTGCCATCAACCATTCTGTCGGACATCGACCTTGATGATGAAGGAGCTCCACAGAGGTTCCGCATGGTGCAAGACTGCATCAACGACGCCCCTCCACACGAGCTCACGCTTGATCCGGATGAGCTGCACATGCTGACAATGGAGGAGCCAGTCTCTGTAACTGAGGCCCAGGCTGACCAAGGGTGGCGGATGGCGATGCAAGAGGAGATGAACTCATCATCTGTATCCCGTGTGTCTTCATCTCTATCCCGTGGCACGCCTCGACTCCGTGCGAGCAGTCGTGGTGGATGGCCGGTACATCACCTTGACGTGTAATATGCCTTTCTCAACGGCGATCTCTCGGAGGAAGTGTATGTGGCCCATCCCCCTGGTTTCGTCTGCAAGGGGAGTGAGCATCTGGTGCTGCGGCTGTGCAAGGCTCTCTACGGGCTTCAACAGGCACTGAGAGCCTGGAATGCCAAGCTCGACAACACGATGACCCTCCTCACCTTCAAGCGAACTTCATCCGAGCATGCGTGTACACTCAGGGAACCGGTGATGCATGACTACACGTGGGTGTCTACGTCAACGACTTGGTGGTGACTAGTGCCCATCTGGAGGAAATCAACTGATTCAAAGCCCAGATGGAAGCTGAGTTTGAGATTAGTGATCTCAGTTCTCTTAGCTGTTACCTCAGGATCGAGCAAAACAGAGTGAGGGCAAGATCACTCTGTCACAAGCGAGCTACTCGACAAGATGCTAGAGAAGGCCAGGATGAGCGACTGCAACCCCGTTATTATGCCAATGGAGTCGAGACTGTAGTTGAGCAAGGAAGCTCAAATCCTTCGGTTGACAGCACGTTCTACCACAGCATCATCGAAGGCTTACACTATCTGGTACACACAAGATCAGACATTCTGTTCGCAGTCGTAGCTCCGAGTGCTTGTAAATGACTTCGTGGTCGTTTATGACCACTCGGAGCTACAACCACATTGTCATTTACGAGCACTCGGAGCTATGACCACGAAGTCATATACATGTACTCGAAGTTACCACGAGTATCTAGTCGTAGCTGCCGGTCGGAAGTCATACACGACTAAGACATCGGAGGCACTCTATGACTAACAAGTCCATTCGACTTGCAAGTCATAAACGCTCTACGACTACGAGTTCCTCAAACACTTGGCTGATCTCACGCGATAGAGATGAAGACACATGGGTTTTTGTGCTGCAACTTTTCTGGAGACTATATTTATACCAAAAGAGCACATGGGTTGATTTCCTCTAGACGGGCACCAGTCACCATCAAGTCGTCGATGTAGACACCCATGTGTAGTCATGCATCACCGGTTCCCTGAGTGTACATGGCATGCTCAAACGAAGTTCGCTTGAAGGTGAGGAGGGTCATCGTGTTGTCAAGCTTGGCATTCCAGGCTCTCGACGCATGTCGAAGACTGTAGAGAGCCTTGCGCAGCCACAGAACCAGATGCTTGCTCCCCTTGTAGACGAAACCAGGGGGCTGGGCCATGTACACTTCCACCGAGAGATCGCCGTTGAGAAAGGCAGACTCACGTCATGGTGATGTACTGGCCATCCCTCATGGGCAGCCACCACGAGTGCTCACACGGAGTCGAGACATGCCACGGGTGCGATTACCTTGTCGAAGTCGACGCCGACACACTGAACATAGCCCTTTGCCACCAGACATGCCTTGCGCTTCACGATCTCGCCGTGTGTGTCCTTCTTGAGCTTGAACACCACTTAAGACCAATTGGGCGCTTCCCGGTCGGAAGATTGACGAGGTCCCATGTGTGGTTCTCTCGATGGAGTTCATCTCCTCCTGCATCACCATCCGCTACCCTCGGTGAGCCTGGACCTCAGTTACAGAGGCTGGCTCCTCCATCGTCAGCAGTGCAGCTCGTCCGGATCAAGCTTGAGCTCGTGTGGAGGGGCGTCGTTGATGCAGTCCTGCACCATGCGGAACCTCCATGGAGCTCCTTCATCGTCAAGGTTGATGCCCGACGGAATGGTTGATGGTAGAGATGCAAATCCGCCTGTGGTCGTACCACTACCTGTGGTCATACCACCACCCGGTCATACCACTGACCGTGGTCGTAGCGCTGCCTGAAGTGGAGCAGTTGGAGCAATGACATGTTCACCCACACTGTGGTTGAGCTGGTGAAACGTGGTCGTAGCCAGTGCCATGGTGATAGTCGGTGCTATGGTCGTAGCCAGTTGCCGAGCTACCTTCGGGTCATGCCATCGGTATAGAGTAGGCCACAGTGAAGTCGTTGTGG